>CM067172.1:86899126-86979126 GCA_034093135.1 Erigeron breviscapus
AATCTGCTTGCCAATGAATACATTCCTTCGGAAAATGTTGCTAGGGCACCTCATATCAATCTTGAGGCAAGTGGCATAAGAATCAATATGAATAACTGGATGGCAAGACTCTCTCTGTCCAGTGTTCATGATGCCCAATCGATCATTGGGAGATTAAACTCATTTTTTCTCTCTTGCCCATTATATGGTGCATTAACATTGAATCCAGGAAGGATGTATCACGAGTACCTATGTGAATTCTGGTACTCTGCTCAATATGACGATGAAACTTCATCGATCAATTATACTCTCAAGGGAGGTACCAGATCCCTTGGTTTCACTGCAAGTCTACTCAGGTCTGTTCTACAGTTAAACTATTTTGAACAGAATGAGTTGCCTATTGAACTTCCCACTGGTATAAATACAAGGGAAGTATGCAGGCTAATGGGGCATACAGATATATTGGATGAGCATGGGCAGCTATCCAGAAAGGGGACTATCTACATGAGCAAGCTTTCAGACTCATGGAGATATTTCTTCACACATATTGTTGAGTGTCTAGGAGGCAGCTCTGGAGGATTGGACCAAATCAATCAAACACACCTCCAGATTGCCTACTGTTTATGGTTTGGGCTTAGAGTGGATTTTGCCCAAATTCTTTTTGATGACCTGGTCGAGCGCCTAAGAGTGAAGGGAAGAAAACCTTTTGTTCCATATATTCGTTTCCTTTCACTGATGTTTAGAATGCTCTTGGCGACCAGTATGATTTTGATACTACTCACTTTTCTGTGAGTGAGTATATGAGGGACCTGGTCAACCTCAGGTCTCCAGTGGATGAGGTAGATATTCCTCAGTCCATGCTTTCCTTCCAAAGGGAAGAAGCTGAAATGGGTCCAGATAGAGGTCAAGATGTTGAAGGACCATCTGGTGATGATGTACAGATTATTGAGGCTGTACAGCCCATTAGACAAGTTGCTCCAGAAGGTCATGTACAAGAAGTTGTTGAACCTTCCAGACGACCTAGAACTAATAGGCGTCTGATGAGAGCTGGAATCCAGGTGAATCCAGCAAGACATCCTGGTGATGTTATGAATCTGGATGGGTCACCAATCTTTGAATCTGAAGAAGTTGTTGGGCAGGAAACTGATGAACAAGTTGATATTATTGCCCAGGTTGTTGAGGAAGTTGTTGACGATGTTCAGACTGAAGAACATGTTTCTGGTGAGCAAGAGGCTCCAATTGATTTAAATGTTGAAGTTGGTGAACAGGTGAATTTAGAGACTGGTGAACAGTCTGGTGAACAGACAGTTGGGACTGATCCAGAATGGGATGATGTTGACTCCCCAATGTCTGATGGCTTTGATGTTAACATGAATTTTCTGGGAGAAGATGTACAAGAAGAAGAACATCTACCAGAAATGCCAACACCTACACCAGAAATGCCACCACCACAAACAAACATGCCACCACCACCACCACCACCACCTTCAATTCCAGAAAACACCCAATACTTCACTCCAGCAACCAATCAACCTTCAGAAACTCAACCTCCTCCTCGTGCGCCGGAGTCACCAGTTGCAACGTCTGAAGCTGCAACTGAAGAGGACTGGGCACAAGTTCCTCTAATGACCAGATTACCCTCCACTCTTGAACCTCCCACTGGTCTCTCCACTTCTTCTTCAACCGAGGTCCAAGGCCTTTTAAGTAAGGTGGCGGACCTGGAGAGATCACTCCAGTTCATCTCAGGTTATTTCAGATTTCAAATCTTTACTTTCAAATAACCTGGCATCTGAGATGAATGTCTTTGCTGGAAATGAGAAGCTGGTTTTTGAGAAGCTTGATGAACTGGTACTGGCCACAAACACCAACACTGAAAAGATCATGGCAGTCCAGGGATTAGAGACTAGGTTGGTTAATTCTGTTCAGACTGCAGTCACTGGCGAACTGGCAGGTCTGAAAGAAGATGTTCAGAATTTGGTTTTCAGGGTAAGCTCTCTGGAGAGTAGGCCCACACTGGACCAGAGTGCAGTTGTTAGTACTCTAAGTAATGAATGTACAAGGCAGTTCAGAAACAACATGTTGAAAGAATTATGTGAAGAAGTTTCTGGGACTGTTCTTCGTAGCATTTATGATGGGGTGTTACCCCAAGTGGAAAAGCTACTGGATGAGAAGTTGCCACAACACTTGCCTTCAGCTGTTGAAAATGTTCAGAAGGAAGTGCAGGCACTCAAGAAAGTTGTGTCTGAAACAACTCCAGTAGAAGGTACACCTTTTGGTCCACTAGATAGACTGATGCTTGAACAGTTGTGGAATGATCTCAAGTCTGGATATCGTTCCAAGGGGGAAAGGTCGTCTGGTGACCAAACTGAAAGACAAGCATATGGCACTGAAGCCGGGCTTACTGAAACACAAAGAGCATATGGCACTGAAGCCGGGCTAACTGAAGAGGTTACTGGTACTGAAGCCAGTGAACCCCAATTTGAGACCTTCCCAGATATTCCAACAAC
Organism: Erigeron breviscapus; assembly: GCA_034093135.1. NCBI lineage: Eukaryota > Viridiplantae > Streptophyta > Magnoliopsida > Asterales > Asteraceae > Erigeron > Erigeron breviscapus. Next base: position 86,901,613 of record CM067172.1, read on the forward strand.
ACTGAAGGCTGTTAAAGGAAAAGAAAAAGTTGTATCTGGTGAAGAGGAAGAGCATACTGAAGATGCTGATGATGAAACTTCAAGGAAGTTAGAGCAAGAATGCATAATGATAGAGATTTTTAAAACAAATCAAAAGAATGAACTGCTGGCCCATCAAAGGGAGATGGCAACAATGGGTACTCTGGACTCCTACAATGCTGGAAGATTAGGCATTAACATTGAAGTTTATAAAAGGATGAAGGATGACCCCAGAGTTCATCAATGCCTAAATGCATTAGATGATGTTCATGTACGCTTGTTCTACGCTGAAGAAGAACAGGTATATTCAATTATTTATGGCGTGAGTGTACCAGAACTCATCAGACAGAGAAAAGCTGAACTGGTAAGTCTCCAAAAGAAAATAAGAAAGAATGCTGGTGCTCTGGAGATAGAGTACAGAAAGAGACTTACTGGTTTACCTAAGTTGACTGCCAGACAGATCAAAGCAATCAAAGACGCTGATGTAAGTACTTTCATTCCCCTGGACACTTCTCGAAGAATAAATCGTCAAGAACTCCAATCTGCTGTAGAGCAAAGGAGAGTGTCCAAGGAAACTGAAGCTTTGATCCAGCAAGCCAAGCTGAAAGAAAAATACAATGAGTTGTTGAACTTCAGGGCTGATGCTAGAAGGATCACTGGTGCTGAAATCAAGTTGGCTGAAGATCATGAAGGCATGTCAAAATTTGAAGTAAAGTTGACCAGAGAGGGTAACTTTAGTGATGAGAGGAAAAGTACTTCAGTTCAAGCTTTTGGTTTGAGTGAACTGAAGGAAATCGCTTTAACGTTCAGGGGGAAGACAGATGTGTCGACTGATGTTAAAGGATTTCTGAAAAGGGTTGAAAAGGTGTTCAGAAGGAAGCAACAGATGGAAGTTGCATTGGGCTTAAGATCACCAGATTCACTACCTTCCTCTCCTTCTCCAAAGAGAAAGGCTACTGAAGATGCTCCAGAAAGGACATCGAAAAGAAGGGCCTGACTCTTATTGTTTACTTATTGTAAATTATTGTCTTATGAAAATTGTATACTATTTATCAGTTGATGAATGTAATAATAGTTGCAATTTTTTATTCCTATAAGTAAATGATCAGATTTAGTCTAAGTTAGAACTTAATTGATGAAACTGAAAACACTCATGATCTATAAAGTGTTTTCCAGTAACTTAGATTTTTTTAGACAAATCGAAACTTGTGTTTTTCAAGCTTACAAAATGTATAGATTCAAGCTTGAAAACACTTGCATTATTTCTAAACAAATAGGGGGAATTTGTTAGGTCCAGATGTAGTCCAGATTTACTGGACTCGCTCCAGACGCGACTACTGGAGCCTCACTGAAGATCTGACCAGAAACGTGTTCTACTGGACCTACTCCAGACTTGGAATCTGGAGTCCCTCTGAAGATTTGTCCAGAAATAATGAAGACCAGTGAGCAAATACTTGTATAGAAATCTGGAGTATTCTCCAGATGAGCTCACTGGACTTCACCCCAGTCCAGATCAACTCTACTGAAGACATTCTGACTGAAGTCGAAGACTGAAGTCTGAAGAAAGAAGACTTAACAAATGGCGGAGTCCACTGGAAAGTCTTACCAGATCTGTACACTGGAGGATTGTCAGTGTTCTAGATCCTACAAGTCTGAACACTGATAACAAGGATTGACTTTTGCCTTTACACACTTTCCAAAGAACAATCCACTTGTTCTTTACCAAAGTATACGTGTGTAAAGTGGTTGGATAAAAGGATACACTTGCACTTGATGTGACTTTATCCTTATTCCTTATCCAATACATTTAATGTTCTTGTCGGATCATTAAATGTATGCAACCACATTTGTACGGCACAAAATTCACTGGTGAATTTTGTTGCCTATAAATACAAAGTCATTTCCTTGACATAAATACTTTTAAGCATACACTTTGCATGAAAGTGAATTTGTCCAAATACTCTCGATCTTAAACTGGGATACTTCACAGCTTTAAGTATCTCGATCCAAAAGAGTTATTTGACAAATATAGATCATTTGTAACTCATAGGTTGTTAGGATACATACTTAATTGTATTATCTTGATTCCGCAACAACCTTGTGTTTTATTTAAAATCATAAATAAAATACCCATGAAACATACATAATGTTCCACTTTATTTGTTTATTGCTTTAAGTCTTGTATTACTTTATTTTATATACTTGCATTTATATTAAAGTAATACTAGTCCATTCTAGTGCTTATTAGACTTGTTGTATTTTGCACTTTCTTGGGTTAACCATCGAACTTAAGGGACTCACTCCCAGCACCAGCAGCCAGTATAGCGGACTTGATGTCTTCATTAGATACCTCGCCAGTTGGTTCAACAAATGTGCTAAGGTCAACATCTCTTGTAAGTGGTCTTCTTGGTTGAGGGTTTCTCCTTAGAGGATTCAAAACCCTTTTTACAACCTTCTTAACATTTGCAATTCTTTTTAAGAATCCCACTGGCCCTATTCTCCTTAGCCTTCTCCACTGATATGTTCAAACTTCTGGCATCAAATTCAGCTTCATCCTCAGGATAGTGTCTGTCCAGTTCAACATCCAGCATTTCTTTCAACTGGTCAACTATCCTGGGATCATTCTTAACTCTGGCATACTCCTCCTTAGTGATACCCAAAAGATTGGCATCACTCATATCAAGTAACTTGATCTGTGCAAGATGTGCCCTAGCTTCAACTTGGTTTCTTTGTTTCATCTTCTTTCTTTCTTTAATATCATTGCCAAGTCTAGCCAGTCTTCTGCTATCACTATTTGAAACTGGAGGAAGTATATCAGCATTGCCAGTTTCTAACATTACATCAGTGGCCGGCTGGGCAGATGCATCAACAACTAAACCTTTTCCCTTATCCAACACATTCCCCTATCACCCATATCACCAGTTTGCTCACCAGCTTCAGTACTGGTAGCTACAACCATTTCCATACCAGCTTGTCTTCCAGATGAAGTTCTTCCAGGTGCAACTGGTGGAAGGACTGCACTTCTTTCCCCTTGGCAGCATCTAGACCTGCCCTAATACCTTCCCATTCAGAAGGGTGAGATGGAAACCGGTCAAGAGGCTGCCATGTTTGCATGTCCTTGCACTCCTTGAAAATCCACACATCATCCTGAAAGACCTCCACAAATGGTTGGTCTCCTTTGACTGGGTCAAAACATTTGCAGTAACCTGTTCTTGACCAGTTTTTAATTCATTTAAGATCTTGGAGTCTTCATCCAAACCAGAGACAACCTTTTCCTTTACTTCATCATCCTTCTTCTTCAAATTCTCTACTTCAGTTGTCAGTTTATCTAAAGATTGAGCATGTAGAGATACCTGGGTGTTCAAATTCTCAATGCTGCCTCTCAACTGGTTGATCTCACTAGTGAGTGGGGCCAGATCAACCTGAGGAGTGGCCAGCTTGGTGATCTCAGATATCACCCTTTCAATCAAATGTTGTTCTCTAGCACCCAGCGTATCCTCTATCTTCTGACCAACTGAAGTCATCAACTGCTCTCCAAGTTCAGTCACATTTAGGCCAGGTTTTTCAACTAATTCCTTTACCTGCCTCTCAATTTCCCTCAAATCTACTTCAGATGTTCTTACAGTGTTGCCAAGCAGATTGGAGATTGACGTTGTGACCTTGGACTGAGTAAGGTCAAAGGCTTCCTTCAAAGATGTTGCTAGAGTGTTACAGCCAGTGACCAACTCATTTAGCTTATTGAACACCAAGTCTTCATTCGATGAAAACTTGTTTATCCCTAGATCAACCACTTTAATGTTTGTCAAGTGATCCTTGTGGTATCTGGAGAAAGACTTGGTGTTTTTGTCAAGTGTCTTTTGAATCTCCTCCACCCTAGTAAGAAGGTTTTGGAGATCGGCTTGCAAAGAGACAACTTGACTGTCTAGTGACGAAGGAGAAGGTGTCACTGGACCAGCAGCAGTTACTACTGGAGCAACTGGAGGAGGCAAACTAAAAGAAGTCTCCCCAGTTGTCATACCAGCAGTTGAAGAAATATTAGGAGTGGTGGTAGAAGAAAGGACTGGAAAAACAATGTGTTGTTCATGCTGAGAATGCTCAGGTGTGAACAACGGCGGCGGTGGGGGTGGCATTTCTCGAAATATATCAGTAGGCACATTTTGTTGGGATGGTGAAAGTGAAATTGATGCATCTGGAAGTGATACTGGAGATGAAGGGTTTTGAGCTTGTACAGAAGCCTCAAAAATCTCCAAGTCTGTTTCAGTTCCTTCAGAATCCGAAGACTCTATCAGGATTTCCTCGTCATTAACATTCATGTCCAGATCTATGAATGTAACTGAGGGCTGACCAGAAGGGTCAGTCTCCAGATGACCTTCCCAGTTTCCTGGATGGGTGCATCTGTTGGAGGATCAGATACCGAAGTATCTTCACCAGGGATAGATGTGATTGGAGTTGCTTCAGTTATGGTTGCTCTATCCTCAACCACAACATTAGACGAACTGGAGGGTCCCTCATTATTTTGAGGCCCGCCCAGTTGCCTTTCTGACTCACCTTAATTGGTGCATCAGTTTCATTCGTTCTGGAATTTTGACCTCTCCAGCTTCAGATACCAGAGAGTCTAAATTCCTCAACATATATGGAGCAGTGTACGGTGAATTTGTACTTAAGTATGCTTCTCTGCCCAGAATATGTTTAAAACAGAGAGAGAGAAACCTTGAGAAGGGGATACAAACACCCCTTGTGCCCTTCAGCTTTTGTACTAGGCTTCTAAACAAGATGTCTGCAAAGTCTACTCTCAATCCATTCCACAAGCAGTAAGCCATTTCTGCTTGTGAGGAGTTAATCTGGTCAAGACCACCAGAACTCCCACCCATACTCTCCACCAGGTGGATGAAAAAATACCTCCATGAAGGTGTAAGACCCTTCATGGTCATCGTACCCTTCGTCTTCAAAACTCCATTCTCCAAGCACTCCTTGTGTCCCATTTCAAGGAGGACTTGGCGAAAATTAACATTAGAGGGTAAGACGACTGGAGATTCACCCTCTCTCCAGTAATTGAGGCATAAGGCATCCCTCAATACGTCAGCGGACAAGGTACACTGGATTGTTCCATCCTTTAATGTGAAACTGATGGAGGAACAATCGGAAGAAAGAGTGGCAGTGTACCAAAACTCACATAAGTAGTTGTGAAACAACTTGCGTGGGTTTAGAGAGAATGAGGGTCCTATTGGAGAATCCTTCAAAAAAATTTGGATTCTACCAATAAGGGTATTGGACCCTTGAGATCCTTGTAAGCTTGCCATCGGATTATTAGGATTGAGTTTGATGACCGAAGCATTACTAGGAGCACCAGGTGCCGGTTTGACATCTGGTGAGGGAGCATATGGAACAGTCAAGAGATTTACATCTCTTGAACGGATGATCTAGGTGCCATTGAAAATGAAATTGAAATTTGGGAATTAGGGTTCTTGATTTGTGAAGCAGAGAGAGAAATGAAGCAATTTTGATGATTGGAAGTAAATGAAAGAATGTAGAAGGAAGTAAATGAGTTCGGAGTAAATAAGGGTATTTATAAGGGATTCAAGATCCCAATGAAATACAAAAATTATATTTTATTTAACCAAAAACAACTTTGTAGATATTTTAACAAAAGAGGTTTGAATTTTGAAATAAAATCATAATTTGCCATGTCAACATTAAATGCTACCATGTCAGCATTAAATGCTACGACGGCTTATCTTACCACGAGCCCACTCACTTTTTATTTTCCCAATACAAACAGTTGTCAAGTACTAAAATAGCTTTAAACACGTCAGATCACGATACCAAGTGGTTTAAAACACTCGAGTACCATCACGTGTCACAAATATTGACTAAGTATTTCTAACGTTATAAAAATAAGACAAGACTGAATCTGGTCACTGGAGGATCAGTCCAGTACCAGTTTCCAACTAAAGAGTTCTCCAGTTGCCATTTTCAAACAAAAATGAATTTTAGTCAGAAAATTATTTTGAGTCTTTCCCCCTAAAATGATGATCCAGAAATCAATTAGTGCCAGGATAGTATCACAAAGGCGTTCGATAGCCTGGCGAGCAAGATTATCTGGACCTCCTCAACTGGAGAACTTCATCAGTGTCACTGACGCGTTCAATAACAAAGAAAGCTCCAGTTTTAAGGATTTAACATTCCCAGTTCGCTGATGAGATGTTTAAAGGTTTTCTCATCGAGAGGTTTTGTAAAAACATCAGCTAACTGTTTGTCAGTGGGGATGAAATGAATTTCAATGTCTCCTTTCATAACATGATCACGAATGAATGATACCTGATGTCAATATGCTTTGTTTTGGGGTGCATCACTGGGTTGTGAGATATAGCAATTGCACTGGTGTTGTCACAAAAGATTGGGGTCCTTGTATACTTTTCACCATAATCTAGTAACTGGTTCTTGATCCAGAGAATCTGGGCACAGCAACTGGCCGCAGAAATGTACTCTGCCTCGGCAATGGACATAGAGACTGAAGTCTGCTTCTTGCTGGTCCAACTTACCAGTTTTCCTCCAAGGAAATGACAACCACCAGTTGTTGATTTTCTATCTATCTTACAACCTGCATGATCAGAATCTGAATAACCCATTAGATCTAATCCTGAGCCTTTGGGGTACCAAAGACCAAGATTAGGACACCCTTTCAGGTATCTAAAGATACGCTTTACAGCGTGCAAATGGCACATAAACATGTTGCAAACATTATATCTGGTCGACTGGCAGTTAAATACATCAGTGAACCAACCATGCCACGATAGTCAGTTATGTTCACTGGTTTGCCAGTTGGGTCAGAGTCCAAATTTAATGGTGCTGCAATAGGTGTGTTTTTCGATGGGATTGAATCATATTTGTATTTTCTTAACAATTCTCTGACATATTTTCCTTGGTTTATGAAAATTCCATTTTCAGTTTGCTTAATCTGAAGACCTAAGAAAAATGTTAATTCACCCATTAAACTCATCTCATACTAAGATGACATGATTTTAGAAAACTTTTACACATTGCATCATCAGTTGAACCAAAAATAATGTCATCAACATAAATTTGTACCAATAAGATATTACCTCTTTCTTTCAAGATGAATAAGGTATTATCTATTGCGCCTCTTTGAAAGCCATTTTTAAGAAGATGTTTAGTTAAAGTATCATACCAGGCTCTTGGGGCTTGTCTTAGACCATACAAAGCTTTGTTCAGTCTATACACCCAATGAGGATGCTTCTCATCGATGAAACCTGGAGTCTGCTTAACATAAACTTCTTCTTCCAATGTTCCATTAAGGAACGCACTTTTGACATCCATCTGGAAGACCTTGAACTGCATATGGGCTGCATAAGCCAGAAATATTCTTGATGGCTTCAAGTCTTGCAACTGGAGCAAAAGTTTCATCAAAGTCAACGCCTTCTGCTTGACAATAACCCTGGGCAACTAATCTGGCCTTGTTTCTTACAACATGGCCATCTTCATCTATTTTGTTTCGGTAGACCCATCTGGTACCAATGGGTTCTTTCTTTAACCCTGGTGGACAAGGAACAAGCTCCCAAACATTGTTCTTTTCAAACTGGACGAGCTCTTCTTGCATAGCTTCCACCCAGCTTGGGTCTGCCATAGCCTCGTCAATGAACCTCCTTCCAGATTTTTAATCCGGGCAGTACAACTCTGAACCTGTCGAGACAAAAGTTGGAGTTGACTTTCCAGATTAATCAAAATATTATTTTCATCAGGCAACTGAACCTTGGACCTTGGTTCAGTTGGAGTTTTAGTTTGTCGGGTCTTGGGCACCTTAGACTTTTGAGGTAAAGGCTTGTTACCAGTGGCCTTTTGACTGGAGCTTTAGCCTGTTTGGCTCCAGTTTTAACCTCAATGGGGGTGGTCTCAATGGGTTCAGTTTCAACAGCTTCAGGTTGATCATAAGGTGTTTCAACCTTGAGAGCTGGAGGCAATGCATGAAGATCTGGTATGAGAGCTGCCATTTCCAGATCTCCAGATTTCCATGCATTCTTCTGGCATCGATAGTTCTAGAAAATGCATCATAGTTTTTACCAGATGCTTTTACCCATGACTTGATAATCTTTTGTTCTTTTTCAAGATCAGAAAATAGTTTTTGATTATCAAGTTCCAAAGCCTCAATCTTTAAAACTGACTCCTTGAGAGCCAACTGGACACTTTGTAAATCATTCAGTTGTGGTTTAACATTGTTCATTTCAATTAAGATAGTGTCAAGATATCTTTCACTATCAGCTCTAACAGTTTCCACAAAAGCTAAATCACCACTTAATGATTCAGCCAGGTCCAGTTTCAGTTCAGGGTCAACCTGATTATCATAGTCACATACCTTTTTCAAGATGATGTCCACCCATCTTCCAGTGATGACATCTTCTTTTGCCACGTGCTGTTGTTGATCTTCCAAGGCCATGAAACACATGTCCCTTTCCTCTTCTTCATCAGCTGATGAGTCATCAGAGTACTCCCATTTTCCCTCAGTTTGTGCCATTAAGCACTGATCCTTTTCCTTTTCCATGGACAGGAGGGCAATCTGGGCCTTAAGCTTCTTGTATTTAGCTTTGTAGCTATCATCAGGCCGATTGAAATTAGGGACAGGGGGGACAGTTTGGTTGTTCAACTGACTAGATCTGCATTCCTTCATAAAGTGACCTTTCTTACCACACTTATAGCAGGTAAGATTGGTTTTATCCAGAGAGCTGGAGCTGGAAGCATTGTTTGGGCCATTAAATCTTTTAGATTTATGCTTAAACCTGTTAAAGGTTTTAGCAATCATGGCTACCAGATCATCATCGTCAGTTTCATTACAACCATCACTGTTTCAGTGGTCAGACCAGAGTTTAAGAAACTGTTTAACATCTCCTTCATTGAGTGTGCCTGGACACTCTCTGCAGACATTAAGGCAGCACAAGGTCGCTCAGGTACACTAGGAACCTTGGAACTCTGGGCATGGTTCATGGCATCTTGCTCAGCCACCAGTCTTGCAGCATTATTATCTTCAGTGAATCTGAAGGCTCCATAGAGCGATGCAAGAGTATGGATGTGCAAGGTTTTACCCTTGTCTCAAGACAAGAACCATGTTTTCCCATTTGGAAGGAAGAATATCACAAAACTTCTCAAGAAGAATATCCTTATCCTTCTCTACACCCAAGCCTCTCAGCTGATTAATGAGGCTAGAAAATCTGGTGTATGTACCAGTTAGACTTTCATTGGGCAAGGCAAAGAAGGATTCATACTTCTTGTTTAAGGCAACTTTCCTGGTGACAATAGTGTCATCACCTCCTTCAAACTGAATAACTAATTCATCCCACATTGACTTTGCACTGGGGAACAACACAAGTGTTGGAATTAGATCTTCAGGGACAGCTCCAAGGATCATGTTCTTGAGTCTGGTGTCCAGATCAACAAGTCTACGATCCTCATCAGACCAATGGTCTTCTAGCTTTTCTCTTGAACCTCTTCTTCCAGTTGGATCAAGAAGAGGACTGACCCCAAGGACATGGGTATATATGGTCCATCCTTAAGGATTTTCAACATATACCTTTCAATCCCACCAAAATGCAAAAGCATTCTAGCCTTCCATGTACCAAAGTCTCACTGTTTCCATCGAATTTGGGAACAGGAGTGTTAGAATAATGTACATGGACGTGATTTGGGGCAAGGAGGAGGAGGGTTAGTATTAGCATTTTGAAAAGGTTGTGCATTATTATTCAAGGGGGTTTCACCTGAACCAGAACCATCTCCACCTTCAGTAGTGTTCATCTTAGCAGATCTAGGCAAGTTTATTAGCCTTCTGCTCTGATACCACTTGTAACTCCCAACTCAATAGATGGTACTACTGAAGACACCTCTATGTCGATGGTGGAGTTACTTTGCAATATATGCACTGAACTGGAGACGACCAGTTGCAGTGTGTATATACCAAGTTCTAGATAGATTACTTATTTAAAAGACAATAAGTAAAGAACAATGCAATAATACAAAATACTTGTAAGATAAATTGATGAGACAATATGTAATTTTCAATGTGTAATTTATTTATTGATGTTAAATAAATTACAAGTTGTTGCGGAACCAAGATAATACAAGAATGTAAATATCCTAACAACCTATGAATTACAATTGATCTACACTCGGAATTTCTCTAAACAATCGAAACACTTAAAGTTGTGAAATGTTCCTTTTAGCGATTGAGAGAATATTGCACAAGTTCACCAAGAATATTGCAGGTATGCAAAGTGTGAAGTTATTCAACTTATATATTCTTGTTGTGCAATGACTTGTATTTATAGGCAAAGTTAACATTGGGATGTTAACTTTGACCGTACAAATGTGGTTGAGATCATTTAAGGAATAGCATTTAATTCCTTAAAAAGCAGTGTAAAGTCGCATGATAAAGCAACTTTACTCAACCACCTTTATGTACCTTTTTGTAATTAAATAATAAGATAAATCTTATTATCCGGGTAAAGGTACATAAAGCATAAAAGTCAATTCCTCGTAATCAGTGTAAAGCTTTGTAAGAGCTTTCCACTGATGGTCTCCAGTTTGTAACTGACTAGAATGTCAACTGGGCTTCGCTGCCATTGTCATTCTCTATCTTCCATTTGTTGTCTTTGACTTCAACTGGAATGATTCTTCAACTTGGTCAGTTCTCAACTGGAGGAAGTCTTCAGTTGCGTTGACTGTACGGTGCAACTGGACTTCAATATATTTCTCGACAAATCATCTAGGTCTCCAGTTTCACTGGACAGTTTCACTGGGTCTCCAGATGCAACTGGAGACTGGCCAGTTTACCAGGTGAACTGGTCCTACAAACCATCATTGAAAATGAAACGAGATGGTTAGGCAGTTTTAATCTTAAATGAAAACTGGAATGTTTGACAATACTTGACTGATATACAAGCCTTAATAACACGACTAAGCACAAAAGAATCGAATCAATGATATCTCGTCTATCCTACTCCAACTAACTTACACTTGGGGTTGAATATTCGAATAATCACTCAATGCCAAGTCGTGATGCATAATCTTTTAACCATAGGCTTGTACTAGGTTCGTTCCTTCACCGCCATGATGCAAGCACCACAACGTCTACCAAAAGAGGACTTTAAGGGTTTTAATGAACTTCTGAGGCTAAACAAGGTATTTAAAAGGGTATGGAAATTTGGGTAAACAAAGGGTGTTAAAAAGAAATAACACAACATTAACAAAGTTTTACATAATAGTCTAATCCATTAAATCCCATGTCACTAGTTGCCAACGGTCCAAAACCCGAGAAGTTGTCCAGACAATACCCCCAATAGACGATTAAAAACCGACACCATTGTGGTGTATGACACTAAACAACTCAATCAACCAATTCTAACCATGTTGGCTTAAAACGAACTTGCCAACCTAAAAAGTATAACATTATAATCCTTTTTGTTGGTTATAAAAATGTACCAACTCAACTCGATAATTTGAATTAACACTGAAGCTTTTGTTGGTGTAATTGATGAACCAACTTTCAAAAATGATTTGACACAAAGTGAGAAATACCAACTGAACCCAAGCTCTTTTCTTTCTTTTTTTTTTCTATTTTTTTTCTTTTTTTCTTTTTCTGTTTTTCAATTCTTTTATTCTCTTTTTTTTTGTGAGCTACTTTTACTCTGACTAATTGGTATTCTCTTACATAACATTTGAAACAGTGACAAATCATATACTCATATGCTGAAATGAACGATTCAGACTTTATCCAAACAAACATGACGAAATCAATCTATTCTCAGAAACCGAGAATATCCCAACCCGACATAAAGGACAACCCCAAACCATCCACTAGCATAGGCAACCAATGACCCACCAGGACTTCGACTATCGGTATGGCTAGGAAAAGGTGCATATATAAAGGTGGATTAAATAACAAAGAACAGGCTAGTGACAACATGTTTTCTATTGTTTCTTGCACTAAAAGTGAGTGCAACATAAGGGTTTAACAGGTGTTTCACTAACCAGTGTAGTTAGCTACTAAGAACATTAACAAAAATGCACATAACAATTTTACGAAACAAGGGTGAACATACAAGGAACAAAGGGTTTTATCCTAAAATTGCCTCTTCTGATAAATAACACGGAACGATCAACCAGGACAAGTTCTAGAATCAACGCAATCACCGGCACACTCATAGCAAATGAAAATAATCCGGAAATGGAAAAACCAACCTCAAACTTGCACATCATAGTTCAGAGCTCTAAAAGAGACTCTTACTTCTGGATAAATCCAAAAGCCTACGAGAGGGACAAATTAACAAGGCTAATAATTCCAAAACCGTAACACCTATCAAAACTAGCAATGAATCAATAATCTCACAATTTGGGTGTTTTGGTGCTTTGAGCGTGCTAGTCATATTATTAATCCAGAAGGGATTGCCTAATTAATCAGTCAAAACACATTCCACATATTAAAATTTTGTACCCAAGGTGTAGTCAAATTGCTTATTAAGTTCTATAATTAAGTGACAAAAGCAATTCACTACAAGGACAAGCATGCAAAAGTTCAAAATTCTCAAAAATACCCGACTTTTTCCTATTTACCACCCCCCCACACTTGAGTTGGACAATGCCCTCAATGTCCAAACTAAGGCAAACTAAGGGAAATAGGGGAAAGTAAACAAAAAGCAAAATCAAGAACAAGAAAAACTTGCCGGGTATGATGTATGTTCCATGCCTGAATATGATGCCAACAAAATATGTCGCTGAACTTACTGCCAGCATATGCACATGACATTCAACTTGCTATCAACATGAACACACCATTAACGAGCAACATAATCAAATAAACCATGCAATCATCCTAACCCTAATTATTCAAATGGAAATGGAAAAGTAAAATACGATGTTCTATCACCCTTATGGTGATTACAAACCAAACAAATGGAAAAAATAAAAAGTACGGAAATAAGATTGTTCAAACAAATAAATGTACAAGCCATCATCACCAACCGACGGCAGCATCATCATCTCATCAAAAATCACTGAGGAGGGTAGGGGTAGCCAGGCATAGGTCCTGAACCAAAAATCGATCCAACCACCTGCTCAGCAAACGAAGGTTCTGCCGAACCTGATCCTCCAGCATCTGCACCAGCCTGCGTACCTGCAAAAGATCCAAAGCTAACAGGGTTATCGGGCCCCGTCCCTCCAAGATTATGGGAAGGAGCCACCTCGTACTGGCGCTCTGGTGGATAGAAGAATCCACCTCCGGCTCTGTGCTCAGGAATGAAGATACTAGGAGGGCTGTAGTCTGGAATCGGCTGAGGTGGATGAAACTGCTCACCCCTAAACTGGGCCTCCCACATGGGCTGATATCTATGCTGATCATGCATCAAATGACCCATACCTGAGCCCATCCACCTAAAATCACTGTCTACCCTCGATTGAAACTGCTCATGGGACTGCTGAAAGTTCTGCTGAGACTCCCACATGTTATTGATCATAGTCCCCAAAGAAGTAAAATCCCATGGACCTGAAGCAGAAGCAGAAGAAGATGGTCCCTCAGAAGGTGTAGTGGTGGCACGACGCTTATTACGTCGTGCGGACTCTAGCAGCTGCTCTGGTGCATCAGCCATCTCAGCATCATCATCATCATCTTCCTCCTCCTCATCATCAGAATCAGCACCCCCAAAATCAATCAACTCGGGAATATCATGCTTATGGGCTAAAGGCTTAATCAATTTCCACCTCTTCAAATCATTCCAAGTAAAGGGCTTCATAGGTTTGCAGTTCAAAGCGACTGCATTATCAGCACCTTCAAAATACTTCACCATCTTGGAAATGAAGTGACCGCAGACTAACCCCCTATCCCGAACTCCTTTGGTCCCCATATGCTTTGCCAACACATAGGGGGCACATGCCTTCCTATACACATCTCCCTCATCAAACAACCTCAACAACCACAAATCCTCCATATAAAGCTTGTCCGGGTGATTGGTCCTTTGGACAAAAGAGTGGACCAACATCTTGTGGAACAAGCGCAGAATAGGCGATTGGAGTGTATTCGCCCCACAAGCCGCTTTCCAAGCGCGACCCCCAGAAACCCGGTTATAGTAATCCCTGAAATCACCTGCTTCCCTCGTAAAACCAGAAGTAGCCCTAACAGAAATGGCTAAAAGACACTCAAAAGCAGGATCATCCAACGTCTCTTGGGTGTACATCCCCGTGCACAACCCAAACTCAGCAATAGTGAGGGTTCTATTAACACCCCCACAATGAAAGAATATAACCGGCTCAGCAAAAACATCCTTCACTTTCTCTATATTCTCAACCGAAATAGTCGAGTAGACCTCTAAACACCACTCTTTACACACTACCTCCCGATTCCGAAATATATCAAACCATAAACTAAATTCCTTAGCTACGGGATTACCATCCATATCATTCGAACTACCCATCAGATTCATATACCTACTAATGCCCCCACGAGCATTCAACGTATCCAACATACTCGATTCCATATACCGAGGCTCAACTATGTCTTTCTGATAAATAGATGCTAACCTGTTGGTATATTCAATCTTTTTCTCGGGAGGAGCTCTAGGGAATCGTAACCATGGGTGAGTAGGAATTCCCATAGCAGTGGCCTCGGGAGTAAGACCACTCTCAATGGGTGCAGCAGCCGACGAGGCTCTTGCCTTGCCTCGTCCTGCACGGCTAGAAGAAGCGGGTTCCTACACATACAAGAAACAATTAACACATGGAAACCCGACATATAAGCATGTATATATAAGCATAAACCACACAGGTCTGAAAAAGGGTCAGTTGCGGCGCAACTTATTTGTCTGTTTTGCAGTTGCGGCGCAACGCCTGTGTTTCTGGGTTGAGATCGAGCAGCAGCAGGGTTTAACAAAATTCCCACAAACAAAATATCAACTTAATTCTTAAGGGTTAAACTTTCAATTTACATATAAATCCGAATTAACCCTAATTAATTTAATCACCCAACTCATGAACAAAACATCAATCTTTTTAACAAATTATCCCAACCCACATTGTTCTTTAAACCAAATAATCTCAAATTCGACCTCTAACAAGTAATGAAAGCATGAAATCAAGCAAAATCGAATTGAAACAAGAACAAATGGCAAGAATTAAATACAAACAAATAATGAGATTGGAGGGTGGATAAAACTAACCTTTCCAGATCGAGTCATGGTGATGATTAAAGAGAAAAGTAGAAGAAAATCAAGAAGAAAGTGGGTATGGATCGGATGGGGTTTGAGAGAATAAGGAGTAGGAGCTCAATTATTGATAAAATTAAGTGTGTGATATTATGAGACTACCGATCCCCTTTTGTTTAAAACCTGTTGACCCGGTTTGACCCGGGTTGCGGCGCAATGGGTTATTTTTGAACTCAATTTTTTATTTTTTATTTTTTAGATTTTCGATTTTTCTGAACATGACACGTGACAAGACACGTTGCGGCGCAACAAACAGACTGCGGCGCAACTGAAAAACAGAAGGATAAGTTGCGGCGCAACTAGGACAGTTGCGGCGCAACTCAGCAGAATCATTGCGGCGCAACTCTAAGTCGCCAACTCACACCCCCCCCCCAACCCCCCCCCCCCCCCCCCCCCCCCCCCCCCCACACACACACACTTACCTTTTGTTTCTTCCTAGAAAACGACTTACCGGAAGGCATGAGAGCGGCTCCTACCTGCAATTCTTATTAAAACACATTACCAATGACAAATAACAAAAATGAAAACAAGAAACACGGGTTGCCTCCCGCGAAGCGCTTAATTTATTTACGAGTCTTTAGCTCGACTCTCAGTCCTTTCTTCATCAATTCCTTTCGAAAAATGGAAGCTCGTCAACGACGGCTCCCACATTTTCCTCTTCTTCATGATAAAGCTTCAACATGTGACCATTAACAATAAAAGTAGCTCCATCCGATTTAAACAATTCAACATAACCAGACGGATAGACATGTTTGATCACAAAAGGGCCGGTCCACCTAGAAGTCAACTTGGGTTGCTTGAACTTATACTTGGAAAGGAACAACAAAACTTTATCACCGGCTTTAAAATCCTTCTTTCTAATCCTACGATCATGCCAAACCTTAGTCCTCTCTTTGTAGAGCTAGAATTCTCATAAGCATTCAACCTCAACTCATCTAACTCATGCAATTGCAACATTCTCAATTCACTACTTTCAACTAAGTCCATATTGCAATTCCTAAGAGCCCAATAAGCTTTATGCTCTATTTCTAAAGGCAAATGACATGTCTTTCCATAAAGCAACCTATAAGGTGTAGTCCCAATTGGAGTCTTAAATGCGGTTCTAAAAGCCCATAATGCATCATCCAACTTCTTAGACCAATTCTTAGGATTATCACCTATGGTTTTCTCTAAGATTCGTTTTAAAGCCCTATTAGTGTTTTCTACTTGGCCACTCGTTTGCGGGTGATAAGAAGTAGAGAAACGATGATGAACACCATACCTCTTTAACACCTTAGCAAGTTGGTGATTCGCGAAATGAGTTCCACGATCACTGATTAAGGCCTTAGGACAACCAAAACGACAAAACAATTGCTTTAAGAAATCAAATACAACCCTTGCATCATTAGTTGGCAAGGCCTTAGCCTCGGCCCATTTCGAACACATAATCAACCGCCACTAAAATGTATAGACACTTATTTGAAGGCGGAAAGGGTCCCATAAAATCAATTCCCCAAACGTCAAATACCTCACAAACCTGAATGAAGTTTTGTGGCATCTCATCCTTCTTTGAAATGTTCCCTTGACGTTGACAAATTTCACACGTCTCCACTAAAGTTTGAGCTTCCTTGAAGATTGAAGGCCAATAAAATCCTGCATCAAAAACCTTCTTACCGGTTACAGATGGTCCGTAATGACCACCGGTTGGTCCATAGTGGCATGCATCCAAAATCTTCCGGGTTTCTGCACCGGCCACACATCTCCTGATCAAGCCATCTGCACACATTCGAAACAAGTATGGTTCTTCCCAGAAATAATGCTTAATCTCAGAAAAGAACTTCTTTTTCTGTTGATAAGTCATTTCCTTAGGAAGAATACCTGCACATAAATAGTTAGCAATGTCTGCAAACCATGGATCTTCTTCCACATCCATTAATATCATGCTCCTTTAACTCCTCAAGGCGAGGGTTTTCGAGCCTACTTAAGTGGTCGGCTGCCACATTTTCAGCCCCACTCTTATCTTTTAATCTCAATATCAAATTCTTGTAAAAGTAAGACCCAACGAATTAAACGAGGCTTAGCATCTTGTTTCGAGAACAAGTACTTCAAAGCCGAGTGGTCGGTGAACACAATAGTCTTATTCAAAACCAAATAGGGTCTAAACTTATCAAAGGCATAAACCACGGCTAATAACTCTTTCTCGGTCACGGTATAGTTCTGTTGAGCCGGGTTTAAGGTCTTGCTAGCATAGGAAATAGGGCGGAAATGCTTATCCTCCCTTTGGCCTAAAACGGCCCCTAAAGCATAATCACTAGCATCACACATTAACTCAAACGGTAATGACCAATTGGGTGGAGACATAATGGGTGCATTGGTCAATTTAACTTTAAGTGAGTTAAATGCATCAAGACATTCTTTATCAAAATTGAATGGGACATCCTTTTCTAACAACTTGGTCATTGGCCGGGTGATTTTTGAAAAATCTTTTATAAACGACGGTAGAACCCGGCATGACCCAAAAAGCTTCGAATTGATTTGACATTAGTGGGTGGAGGTAATTTAGCTATAACATCAATTTTTGCTTTATCTACCTCTAATCCCGCTCTTGAAACTTTGTGTCCCAAAACAATACCCTCTCTTCACCATAAAATGACACTTTTCACAATTCAAGACCAAGTGTGCCCTTTCACACCTTTCAAGCATTTTATCAAGACTTTCAAGACAATTTTCAAAAGAACTACCGAAAACAGAAAAGTCATCCATAAAAACCTCCATGGATGTTTCGATCATGTCCTGAAATATGGCAATCATACATCTTTGAAAAGTACCCGGGGCATTGCAAAGACCAAATGGCATCCTTCTATAGGCATAAGTGCCAAAAGGGCAAGTAAAAGTGGTCTTCTCTTGGTCCTTGGGGTCAATGGGTATTTGGAAGTACCCGGAGAACCCATCCAAAAAGCAAAAATACTCGTTACCGGCGAGCCGTTCGAGCATTTGATCAATAAAGGGCAAGGGAAAATGGTCTTTGCGGGTAGCATCATTTAATCTCCGATAATCTATACATACCCTCCACCCCGTGATAGTGGGAACCAATCATTTTTGTCATTCAAAATTACGGTCATCCCACCCTTTTTCGGTACACAATGTACCGGACTCACCCATGAACTATCCGAGATGGGGAATATGATTCCCGCATCAAGCAACTTTTATCTCCTTTTTAACCACATCTTTCATGTTTGGATTCAATCTTCGTTGCCTTTGCACAACCGGTTTCACATTATCAACAAAGTTTATGGTATGTTTGCAAAATTCTGGACTTATGCCCGGAATATCGGAAATTTTCCATGCAACGGCCTTTTCATGGGCCTTTAGGACGGTCATAAGTCTAGATTTCTCATCCTCCATTAATGAGGATGAGATGACAACGGGTAAAAGAGATGTACCTTCCAAATATGCATACTCAAGATGGTCCGGAAGTGGCTTGAGCTCCAAGTCGGTAGGAGGGGTCTCTACCGAGGTTAGCACCCGTGTGCTATCACTACCCGTGATCTCTTCATAGGTCTCGTCTTCCGGTGGAGTTTCATCAACACTTAATGCCATAATCTCTTGCATCATTTCTCCAACCAACTCTTGCTCTTCTTCACTGCAAGCTAGCAATGCTTCACCTTCTTCCATGTCCAAGAAATCCATGAGCTTTCTCCAAAGCATCTTCTTCTTCAATCACATCTAACCTGAAACAAGTTTCATCACAAGAGTAAGGATGCTTTAGTGCTCTATCAACATTAAAAACAACTCGGTCATTACCGACCCCTAGGGAAATTTCCTTGGCCTTAACCCGGATGAT
The DNA here is from genome assembly GCA_034093135.1 of Erigeron breviscapus. NCBI lineage: Eukaryota > Viridiplantae > Streptophyta > Magnoliopsida > Asterales > Asteraceae > Erigeron > Erigeron breviscapus. The sequence goes on from CM067172.1 coordinate 86,920,708, forward strand.
AGCATCCGCTGGTCATAAGAAATGGTCGGCCAAGAATGAGGGGAACTTTGGCATCCGCCTCCATCTCAAGAATAACAATCAACAGGAAATATCATGTGCCCTACTTTAATTTGCAAATTTTCCGCTATCCCCATGGGATATTGGAAAGAACGATCCGCGAGCCTAATGCTCATGCGGGTAGGGGTCAACTATCCTAGAGACAACTTTCTATAAACAGAATAAGGCATCAAATTGATACTAGCCCCAGATCGGCCAATGCCTCACACAAATAAGCACCAAAAGAACAAGCAATTAGAAAACTCCCTGGATCTTCCAATTTGGGAGGAATCTGATTCTGAATGATTGCTGAACATTCGGCACTCATAACTGCAGTCTTAGCCTCTTCAAGCTTCTTCTTGTCACTTACAAGTTCCTTGAGGAACTTTGCATAATTAGGCATACCTGCAAGCAAATCAACTAAAGGAACAGTTATATTAACAGACTGAATAAGATCAACAAATTTCTTAAAATGTTCTTTGAGTTTTTCTTTCCTCAAACCGTTGAGGAAATGGAATCTTTGGTTGATAGGGCTTCACCATCGGTTTCTCAGCGGGTTTGGATGGAACGGCCGGTTTCGGCACGGCTTGGTTCGGTTCCATCTCAACTTCTTCATCAACCGTCTCCTCTTCTTCATTAACCTGCACAAGTGGAGAAGAATCATTAGGTAAAGGGTTTGCAGAATCATAAGTCTTACCTGTCCTCGTAGTGATGGCATTCACTTGCTCATTTCGAGCATTTGGAGGAGTATACTTCTGTCCCGATTCTTGATTGTTTTGCCCTTGGTTATTGAATTGAGGCTTTGGATTCTGTTGAGTGTTGCTCGGTAGAGTACCGGGCTGCCTATTCGAGTTTCCTAGCCTCTCAATCCTTCCTTCTAAATCCTTAATGGTGGCTTGTTGATTCTTTGCTCCTTGATCCAACTTGTGCCCCAATCCATCTAAGCGAGTAGTCAAAGCGTCCAAAACAGAAATCACCTTCTTGGACTCTTCTGCAACTTGTTCATTAGTTGCCTTTTGGGCACCAATGAACTCCTTCACTATGTCTCTTAATTCTGGATCTGAGCCTCGTTGATTGGTGAACCTGCTGAACCTGTTACCACCAAAACCAGAACTGTTAGTATTAAAAGAAGAAGAGGGATAAGAACTACCTGATGGCCGGTTTTGATAACCGGTATTTTGGTTGAAATTCCCTTGATTCTGAACATAACTAAAATCTTTCACTGGTTTATCCGGGCAATCCTCCGTATAATGCAAGTCTCCACAATGCTCACAACCGTCGGCCATAACCTTAACATCTCTCTCAAGGCTCTTAAATCTAGTATCTTGACTATCAAATATCTCATTCATTTGCTTCGAGAGAGCCTTGACTTCGGTAATAAGCTTAGAGTCCTCACTACTTTCCACCTTAGCCACGGTGGTTCTACTAGATCTCTTGTCTCGGTCCTCATCCCTTGTAGAATACTCTCTAGCCATATCCTCAAGAATCTTATATCCTTCATTTGGGGAGATGTTGTTTAGACTACCCCCAAATGCATAACCGAGTTCCCTTTTGGTTTTTCTATCCAAACCATCATAGAATATCTCAAATCTTTCTTCGGTACCCATACTATGTCCAGGGCAATTTCTGAGCATTTCCTTGAACCTTTTCAATGCATCAAAAACATCTTCACCGGGTTCTTGAGAAAAACCTCTGATTTGTGATTTTCTAAGACTTTTTGAGTTCTCACAGAATAAAACTCATCAATAAATCCTTCTCGAAGTTCGGACCAAGTGGTGAATGAGTTATCGGGTAACTCCTTAAACCATGCAGCTGCATCTCCAGTGAGAGTCATAGGAAAGAGTTCCAACTTAACAGCCTCAGCTTGTCCTGTACCATACTGATATAGCCTACAAATTTTCTCGAACCTCTCAAGATGTGCATATGGGTCATTTCTTCGAATCCCATCAAACTTATCCTCTTCCACACTCTTGAGATGATTCCCTTTCAAAGAGAAATCCACTGAAATAGCCGGAGGGCGAATAGCTGTGCCCCGGTCCGCCGGTATATTTCTTCTTCTCTCCCCGTAAGGACGGGCATTCGGATCTACAGGTTGTTCATCACCCATTCTTCTACCCCTTGGTTGTTGGTTAATATTAAGGTTAACCCGAGGGAATACAAGTACACTCGGCTCAGGTGTTTGAACTTTCTCCTCAGTATCTGAATCTGAGTCTTCACCTGTTTCAAACACTCTACCTGCTTCTTTCAACCTATTAACCAACTGATCTTCTGAATACTGAACGGGTGGGACACTGGTTTCGGTTTCTAAATCTATTTTGACTGGTGTGGATGGTTCCCGGTTATCTCTTGACACAAGTCGACGTCTGACTTTCCCTGGATTAGACAATGGGCTAAGCAAAGGTCGGTCGGAAGCTCTTGTGTTCATCAACTAACAAGAACCTGCACAATCACCACCAACAAACCGTCAACCGCACCTGTGGTATAATTGAAATGAAATAAAATACAACTATCTAATAAAGCAATAACTTTCTCACAAATGAATGTGAAAAAGGATCGAATCACAAAATAAACAACTACTTAAAATTAAGTCCCCGGCAGCGGCGCCAAAAACTTGATGTGTAAAATCGAGTTTAAAACAAGAAATACCCTAAAACTGACTACTACACACTCTCGGGCAGTGAACCCGTTCGTATATAGTATAGCTAAAAAGGTAAGTCCAGGATCGAACACAGGGACTAAACTAAGTAATTGTTGACATTAAGTAATTATAATTAAAAAGGGGGGTTTTGTGACCGAATTGTCATTGCAACGATTATCTACCGTACCCGTCATAGACCCAATCGTTTATACCCAAACAATCAAAATGAAATATATGTAATCAATAACTACCATTAAAGACACACATAAATCACCAATCAATTCAAGATAAATAATAAGGAAGAAATACGCTAAGATCTCGATATAACGTTAAATGAAATCAACATTGAATTAATAAAATTGTGCAATCTTTACATAGTGTTACAGAAATAATTGTATGCAACACAAGGTTCTTGTATGGTGCAGACCGCAGTTCTACTTGTGTCAACTGTGTTTCTAACCGTTCTCATGACTATGACTGCAGCCCATGCATCAAGTCCCGATATTGGCTCATTCGTGAAAATTATAGATGGTTAGATCATTCAAGGTTCAGTTGACAGCCCATTACCTCCCAGTAATCCCGCAAGTGCTTCCTTAAGTGGAAAAAACTCCACCAGCTCCATCACCTTGTCAACAAACATCCACACATGAATGCATGATAAAACATAACATCGAAAATTCTACATATACCATCACATAAACTGTAATTCATTCTTATATATCATTAAATTTACCTGCTGGATTGCTTAACTTCAGGAGGTGCCCGAAGCCACCCTTTGCTTAATCAACTTCAGGAGGTGCCCGAAGCCTATAACCAACTTACTTGAGTGACCTTAACAATAAAGGAGCATATAGAAGAGCAACTTCAATTCTAAAGTAAGATTTACACAATAATACATTTATTTGACGTCGGATTAACTAAATACCAACATATCCATTGTATCAAAGTCAAAGAAAACGGTATGAAAAACAAAAAAAAAACAAAACTGTTGATGTATTTGTGAATTTTTGGTGATAAAGCAAAACATGTGATAGCCCTATAGCCCATACCCTATGAGTATCTACAAATTGGAGATGGGCAAAACATGAATCATTCATAAATTGTGGTAAAACCATAGCCACGAAAGATCTTAAAACAAAAGCCACAAAAAGTTTGAAATCATCCATTCTCCCGTGTGAGAAACTTAATAACAATTATATCATCTATGAGAATATTCATAGAAACTAAGTAATGCGGATAATACCTAGGATTGAGATGGCAAAACTCAATCCATTAAAAGAACACAGGTACATATTGAACAAAACCTATGCAGGGTCGGCCATGAATAAAAATTTAGTTCCTCAAACTCCCTTACAAATCATTTACAAATCACAAATTAAAGGGTTGTACTATTTGTACACCTAAGACCAACAAATATATGACATACATGAGTATGGACCACTTAGTTACCAAGAATAACAAAATAGATGACATATGTTAAATATGGACCACTTAGTTAGTATTAATTAGATGACATATGAAGTATGGACCACTTAGTTTGTATAAATAATAAAACATGATAATAATTATAGATAATAAATATTTTATATTAATCATCAATATTAATACAAGTTCTCACCTCTACGAATATAATAATTGAATTAAGTTGGTAAGATCAAAGATGATATTGTCATTTGTATGTTTATATGGAAGATATATATAAAGATCCCATAACACATTTATTTTAAGACATTGAGGTTAAATCAACTTCACATTGATTGTAATGATGTGAAGTATCACTATTTAAAATAAATATCATATCACTTTATTTAACACTACATAAAATAAAAGCCTAAAAAATAACTATTTTTATGTAACACATAGCTAAACTATTAATGCTAAGAATTAAAAGCAAGATATCAGGCTTCTAAAAATAAAATAAAAACGTGAGAAAAAATAAACAATGTCATATATAGCGGACACATGAGAATAATATGGAAACACTGTCATTGATAAGGGACAGACAGTTGGAAACATAACTATTTACAGCGTAAATATCTTAGTCAGGATTTAAGATATTGAAAGTAAAATGTTAATAAATGTATCTAGTCTAACTTTCTTAATACTAGCCCGGAAAAAATATTAATATATTTGTGGTCCATTTTCGTAAAAACATCGCATCATCTTAATAGTTTGTGGGTCTCATTTTCTTTACATGTGTACATTGTTTTGTTATTTAGTGTTTGGTCATTTTGATGGGGTTGCCAGCCGATTAAGCCAATACATATATGTGGGCCCTGGAGGTGAGTTTTTTCCAAGGTCTTGGGTTCGAGTCTTGGGTTTCTCATCTCAAGGTATTTTCCATGAGGAGGGGGTTGGAGGTCCAGCAAATCACTGGTTAATTGCCTCCAGCACGTCTGAATCGAAACTAACTTTAAAAAAAAAATACAAATGAGAAAGTAAAGATTTATCATCATATTTAAAAAGACAAAATATTACCTGAAAAAGTTTCATAGTTGTGAACAACATGAACATAAACAAAAAAGTTCAACATCACATAGACATCCCACTCGTTACCTTAGTACAATTCACCACGCCATTCGGTAATATAAGAAAAATGATTAAAGTATTAGGGGAGACGGAGTGGTGGGAGGTATGGTGAATTTATGGGCTCATAAATTCAAAAACACCGCCGCCGGTAGTGAATTTATGGCTTAGAGGGTTGGGTAGATGACTTATTACCCTTGGAGCATAAATGGAGAGAGAAGAGAGAGTGTGTGGGGACCAAGACTTTAAAAGAGAGAGAGAGTGTGGGGATAGGAAAGAGAGAGTGTGTGATTGGTGAAAAATTTGGGAGGGTTGAAGATTTATGGGGCGCCAGTAAAAATGGTTGGGAGGGTTGGTTGGAAGGGTTGAAAGATTAAAATGAGTTGGATGAATGTTATTGGATGAATTTGGGAGGGTTGATAAAAAAATTTTTCCCACTCCGCCTATACATAAATTCATGTTTTTTGAACAATTAAAATTTAAAAAACCCGATGTAAACAAATAAAAGGGAAATATCTTCAAAAACTAATGTAGTTGATAATCTATACTATATTATAAAGCAAATAGCCTTTGTTTAACATTTTAAGTTTCAACATTTCATCAAAACCAAATTACATCAATAACCTACACTACTCGCCGCGCCGCCACCACCGCCACCCACCACTGCCGCTGCCACCACCACCCGTCACCGCCACCACCGTCGTCGCCATTACATCACCCACCGCCACCTCCATCACGCCGCAACGCGGGTACCGTTCTATAATTAAAAAACCCTTGTGTTTCCTTTTTTTTTGTATTCTGTTACCAACTTTTTAAAAAAATTAGTCAATTTTCAAAATCTATACTCCTTTATAAAAAAAATAACACTTTCTCTTCTAAATGTTGAAAGTTACACATGGCGAAATTACACTTATACCCTCCTTATTCCCTACCCCTTGAACACACAACCCACCACTTAGAAACGAAAACACACACAAAACACATAGTATTGTTTTCTCCAAAAAAACACAACACATAGTTTGACATAACGTGGTGTCAATCGTATCCGTCGCAACGCACGGGTACCACGCTAGTGTATATTAATAAGGACATGTGTCCTAAAAATATTATATAAAATGTCGCTTAAAATTATATTAAATCATAGAGTTTGTAGTTGTTTTTGAAAGATTATTTTTCTTTGATACCCCTAGAATTTTTAACTTTTGGGATGTTAAACCAGCTAATGTTGGTTTCTGGAATTATATGTCGATAATTTCAATTGTTCTTCCAGGATTACAACGATGTGATAAGCTATTCAGGCAAGCGAGGCCATTAAAGATAAATGGTCATTTTCAATTGGAAGATTTCAACATAAGTGGATAATTTTTATTATAGTAATCTAAAGTATAGAACGTATAAATTAAACTTGGATAACACTACTAATTAAAAGTTGAAGATGGTTCAAGGATCGCAAAAACTGATACTACAGAACTCGAATACTCAAAATTGTGACTTTCCTCGCCCCCTAAAGATTCGTTACTGATTTGAAGTAATCTTTTAGGAAATGATTTCATTTTATTAGATTTGAACACTGAATGAGTACCATCCAACCGTCAATCCATGTATTTAGCCCTTTACCATCATGTAACTTATCTAATTCTACCAAAAGCATATAAAATTGGTTGTAAATAGGATATGATTGCCACCCTTTTGCTATACTCTCCAATTTCAATGGTCTCGCAATTAATGTTACTCATAGATCTATGACCACACGTTCATTTTAATCAATACTAAATCGACATGATTTTTTGATGTTCGGATGTTTCATGAAATCAGAATTTTTTTTTGAAACGGAGCGTTTTTCAAGGGTGTTTTGTCAAACAAGTTTTCGTAAAAAAAAGTTGTACAACCGGGTAAACCGGTATTAGCATTACCGGGTTCAAAATTTTGGCTCGAACCCGGTATTAGCATTACCGGGTTCAAAAAAAGGTGTTTGAAACCGGTAATAGTAAGCCCGGTCTCGAACGACGTACGCGACTTTTTCAGTAGAACAGTAAACATGCAGAACATGCAGCTTGATGTGACTAGTGCCTGCGAAACCGGGTTTGGGATCCCCGGTTTCAAATGTGGTATATATATTCAATTTACAATCAGAAGAGATTTTTTTACAATTTGGGGGTGTGTTCATTATTGGAGGGAGGTTGCGGACGTGGAGGATTGGAGGGCCATATATTATTGATGGAATGCATTGTTTTGTTTGGAGGTAGATATAAAACGAGCACAGCAGCAGATTTGCTGGGGAGGATGGGATTTTTGGAGAGACACTGATATTTTTTTCACACACATCCGATCCATCTCAACATAAACACACAATATATATATTCAACCAACGCATTTACAACCAGAAGAGATAAATCTTCCGTCCATTTATTCAAACTGACTATTCAACCCGTTCAACCCACCCATTTATTCAAATCTTCCACCCATCCAGATTGAGTTGTTGTTTCAGAAGGATCGAAATTGGCAAATTCCTTAACCAAAAAAACCCGTTTTTCCTTCTTATTACGATATTCTGAAACCCCATTTAGTTGGTTTTCACAGAGACATCATTTGACTCTTTTCTTTTCCAATATTATCTATCCTTAAAAAAGAATCCATTCCAAGGTTTCTTGACTTTAAGTTCTAGTACTTGTCGTTGTTGTTGTTGTTAAATCTTGTGGTAATGGGCCCCATTAATAATAAGAAGTTGAAACTACAAAATATGCATAATTGAATGATGGCATGGCTGCCTTTTTTGTCACGACACTCGAACCCGGTAATGGGAAAACCGGGTTCGCAGGCACTAGTTCCATCACGTCACATCAATCTGTAAGTTTACTGTTCGTCTGCAAAAGTACCTGTACACTTCGAACCCGGGGATGGCAATACCGGTTTCAAACACCTTATTTTGAACCCGGTAATGCTAATACCGGTTTACCCGGATAACCGGTTTACGTTGTACAACTTTTTTTTTTCGAAAACTTGTTTGACAAAACACCCTTGAAAACGACCGTTTCAAAAAAAAATTCTAACAGCATACATCTGACACACATATTGGCAATTATGAGTGATCTAGCAACATGTTTATCAACATACACAAAATACATATATACAACAAAAATGAACAAACAAACTATTCAATAGGGAAACAAGCAATTTGCTGAATTATTTAAGTGCAACAACACTCTTCATCATATCCTTAAAATTCCGACGAATAGACTACAACCATCAGAATTTCTATCAACCGAAGATATCATCATCTCTACTCTCCCTATCTCAACTAGCTTGCCACAAAAACCATAATTTCTGCAAGCCACTACCTTGAAACTCTTGCACAAAGTATACCCATCTCAGTTCTTCATTAAAACACCTTAAACGCCTCGGTTAAATCAGCTTCCTCTTGCTGCTTCCTACTATCAACATTTCCACCCTCATCAATATCGTCCCCACCGCCACCATCTTCAAAAAAAAGCTCGCCTAAACGGGGGAACTTATGCAACGCTCTTGGAAATGTTAAACGTGAGCCTTGTGTTTCCCGGCTGGATGTAGGATTGAATAACCGAATCTAGCTCGTTGACATTTGTTTCTAGGCCAAGGAGTACTAATGCACGTTTAAGCTCATCTACGGAAATGAAGGAATCATGATCCTTGTCGAATAAATCAAATATACGACGTAGACGTAAGGAGTTTAACGATGGAGAACGTAGGCGGAATGATTTGGAAATTGAGGAAGAGGACTTTAAGAGGCTTTCCTTATCATTTGCATGATTTTGATGATTTGTGGTACTTAATGTTTCCATATTCTGCTAGTAGTAATTACTCAGTTTAATTTTCTCATTGTTGTTGATTATGAAAAGGGAAGGGATCGAAGAAGGTCAGGAATGTTTGATTGTATGTAGAATTTGCATGTATAGAAATTAAGAATGAAACGAGAAGCTATAAAACAAGAGAGGCCAACGACGTGGTAGTGCCTTGCCATTTTGTAATTATAGGTATGTGTTAAAAGAATTAATATAAACTTAGGGTGCTATTTGTTATCTTCCTACTTGTGGTGTTTAGTTTTGTTTCCCAAGGGTTGTGACTGAGAAGCTAAAGTTGACCAATATTAAGGGACCAAGGAAGATAAGACAACTCTAAAATGTGGTAAAACTGTGAGTATGGGTCGGTTTGGGTCGGTTTTTGCCTAAAACCGAAACCCGAACCGATCCATTCGGTTTTTAGAAAACCAAAACCATTGGATTCGGTTTTTGTTCGGTTCGGTTTGTCGGTTTTCCGGTTTCGGTTTGGATCGGTTTCGGTTTTTTTATAGTTTTTTTTTACGTTTTTGTTTATTATGTTATAAATTTAACTTTCAATTGTTAAGAAAAAGATATAAAAACTAAAATATAGAGATGCTTTTTATTAACTAATTATATTTTTTAGGTGTTAAAATTGGTATAACTTTTATAAAACGAATTGATTTTATTGTACGTTTTCATTTAAAACATACAATTTATATAGATTTGTACACTAAAAGACAAAAAGTTTAAATATATTAACATATTTACAAATTATAAGTAATAAATATAAATATAAATGATATAAATATAAAATAAATTAAAATATATATGTTTGGTTCGGTTCGGTTTTTTTGATCGGTTTTTTGGCATATGAAACCGAAACCCGAACCAATCCGTTCGGTTTTTAGAAAACGAAAACCAAACCAATGGTTTTGTTCGGTTTTCGGTTTTTTCGGTTTTTTGTCGGGGTTTTTCGGTTTTTGGTTTTCCGGTTCGGTTTTTGCTCACCCCTATATAGATATGTTTGAGCATTGAATGTTAAGCTCAATCACAAAAAAGGGTTAACCATGAAAATCATCAAAATCTCCTCAATATAAGAGTGCAAACCTACTAAGTTCTTGACGAACCTAAGGTGAATGATGATTTTCCCAAAGAGATGTTTCGATCTTTGGAGGATATTAATGTTATATGATTTTGTGTTATGAATGATTGATGAATGATTGAATGTATTGAATGTATGTGAATGTTTCTGAAGATGAATTGTAACCTCTGACAAGTATTGATGGGTAGTATATATAGGCCTCAGATTAGGGCAACCTCGTATTTTGGGCCATATCAGTTATGGGCCCTAGCCCTAAAACCCAAAAGTACAATACGAGGTATAAGAATGGTACACTCCTTGGCTTCCCAAGCTTTAGTGAAGGAGAGCCTTGCTGGGGAGAGCCTTCCTGAGGAGAGCCTTGCTGGGGAGAGCCTTCCTGAGGAGAGCCTTCCTGAGGAGAGCCTTCCTGAGAGAGCCTTCCTGAGAGAGCCTTCCTGGGGAGAGCCTTCTGGGGAGAGCCTTGCTGGGGAGACCTTCCTGGGGAGAGTCTTCCTGAGGAGAGCCTTGTTGGGGAGATCCTTCCTGGGGAGAGCCTTCCTGAGGAGAGCCTTGCTGAGGAGAGCCTAGAGCCTTGCTGGGGAGAGCCTTCCTGAGGAGAGCCTTCCTGATGAGAGCCTTGCTGGGGAGAGCCTTGCTGGGGAGAGCCTTCCTGAGGAGAGCCTTCATGGGGAGAGCCTTGCTGGGGAGAGCCTTCCTGAGGAGAGCCTTGCTGGGGAGAGCCTTGCTGGGGAGAGCCTTCCTGAGGAGAGCCTTCCTGGGGAGAGCCTTCCTGAGGAGAGCCTTCCTGAGAGCCTTGCTGAGGAGAGCTTGCTGGGGAGAGCTTCACTGAGGAGAGCCTTGCTGGGGAGAGCCTTCCCACTTTCCTGTCTAGCCTTAAGCCTCGCAGAGCCCAAGATAGAATTGAAATCTCTTTTGTCTTATATGAAGCCTCGCTTGGGTCCCACTCCAAGGCTCTCAAGCTCTTGCCTAGCCTTAAGCTTTCCTGGGCCTCACTCCAAGGCTTTCTTTTCTTATCTTATCTAAGTCTCTCCAAGACTTCCTTTTCTTGTCTTATCTAGGCCTCTCCAAGACTTCCTTACAGTCTCTCTTGTCCAACCTTGCTTAAGCCTCTCCCTTGTTAATCCTTGCTTAAGCCTCTCCTTTGCTAGGCTTCTTTATATATATATTTTTTTTATAGTTCGAGTGTGGGTCTAAATCGGACCACACCTCATCAAGTCCCCCGAGTTCGGGTGTAAGTATTTTCTCTAGATAAAACTTATACTCGAACTCTAAGTTTTTCATTGTTTCATCTTTTATTTACTTATTCATTTGTTTCAAACTCTTTACCTTCGAAGCTTAGACATCCAAGCCTAGACATTCAAGATTAAATAAGTGGGCCCTTGGTAAGCCTTGCTACTTAGATACAAATATATGTATCGTATATATTAAAGGTAGTAAACTAGTAATGTTATTCCCACATGTACTAGCTCACGTGGATTCTAGCCACAAGAAAGAATTAAGTCCTCACATGAGGTTTGGAGGAAAGGATAGTCCCGAGGACAATAGTTCACGTGACTTTGCATTAATTAGTAATAGTACTTTCTCATTTTCATGTAGAAATAAAGGAATAATACTCCTATGCTTCGCCACCTCTCCTTAAGCCTCCTTAAGCCTCTCCTGAAGCCTAGATTCTAAGTTTGACGATTAGCCTTGGAGTTTTCTAAGCTTGCCTCGACACTCGAGTATAAGAAATATGTAAAATAAAATATTGTATAATATAGATTTAAATATCCATATGTAATTCTGTATATGCTTTCATACTTTGGTTGTGATAACCTATGCTCTTGTCACGTAGAACCGATTGGGCTTAGGCCCAATCACTTGCTTGATTTATGGGCCTTAATGAGTTTGGGTGCCTAGACTTGACCTAGCTGAGCAGTGGAGGGATCATATATGTAATGTAAGGCTCGCTGCCTTTCTTAAGCCCTCTTTGCTTTGCTAAAGCCTCGCCGGCTCTCTCTGGGACCCACTCTGAGGCCCGCAAGCCTTAACATTGTTTTGTCCTTATCCGAGCTTCGTTAGAGATCAGCCAGGGTTGATAGTTCGCTGGAGGTCCGCCTGGGGCCCACTCAGAGGCTCGATCGATTTTGTCTTTATCTAAGGCTCGACAGAGCTTTGGCAAGGTCAAGCTTCGCTAATCACTTCGCTAGGATTCCCTTCAAAGCATTGAAGGTCCGCTGGAACCTTGTCAAATCTCCATCTCTTTTGTGTTTATCTAGAGCTCGCCACTTTCTTTCTCTCAATCTCGCTGGTGTCCAGCCTTCTTTAAGGAAAATCTGCCAGAGCTTCGATCTAGGGCTTCGACTTAAATAAATTATTTATTAGTGAGAGGCCGAGGGGAGAGGGAGGCGTTGAAGGTATGGAGTTTGTAGGGAAGGATGGGTACACTGGGTAGGCATACGTTTAGGGAGACGTTAGAAAGTAGGGGCACTGGATCTTTAAGGAAAATCTGCCAGAGCTTCGATCTAGGGCTTCGACTTAAATAAATATATATTTATGTAACATTAGTGAAGCCTCAATTCAAATTATAAAGGAATTGGAGGTTGGGACTTCGCTGTGGGCCCTGCCCAGCTTTAAGCTTCGATCCTCTTTCCTTCCCTTCATGCTTCGCTAAGGGTGGGACCCACTTCCAGCCGAAGGATCTCCAAGACCTCTCCAAAGCTTCGACAGTTCCTTATCTGTCCTAAGCTCGCTGGATTCCTACTTGAGGTTTCGAGTTTCATGTTGTCTCCTGAGGCTCGACAGAACATATAATTTAGGGATTTGGCTTACCTTTCCCGTCTCTGGGTTATCTAACCCTCGATTCTCTCTCATTACTTAACATGTTTTGGAAATATATGCATTCTCATCAATTCTTAGCTTCGATTAGAACTCATCGACATATATAAATTAGGGTTTGTTTTGGTGAGTATCACCATAACCCATCAAGTCCCCCAAGTTTGAAAGTAAGGATTTCTCGTAAAGACTTGGATTCAAACTTCAAACTTTCTTCTCATTCTTTTAATTTTTTCATTTAAATCTTTCTTTCAGATTGTTTGTGTTTGAATTTAATATTGGCATATATCTCATGCACTTTGCTATCTATTGGATATTTTGCTTGGATTCTCAAGTGGGTATGCCAAGAGATAGCCTCCATGTGAGTGTGATGTAACAAAAAGAAATTTTATTTCATTTTTGTTTTTATCCCACGTTTGGGTGTTAAAAAAAAACTTTATTACTCGCGAGTATTGTCACTTTCCGATGAGAAGTGTTTACTTTTTTATTCGATGAATAAAAAGATGACTAAATTTTATGCGCGCCGCTTCCCAATAGGAAACGCTTATCTTATCATCCAATGAATGAATAAGACGTACAATTGATGTGGGTGGAGTAATTTCTTGACTATCCCTTCATCAATATCACTTCCCGATGAGAAGTGCTTACCTTTTTATCCGATGAACAAAAAGATGAATAAAAATATCACTTCCCGATGAGAAGTGCCTACCTTTTTATCCGATGAATAAATTTTTATTAGTGTTCAGCCGGGCCCAATTTTGGCTTGTTACACTTTGGGACTCACATTTGGTGAGACTTTGTCTTATTCGTGCCTTGATTCCCAGTGAGAACCACTCTACTCCCATCCGGTAGATGAGAAAAAATGAAAAATTTCTAAGTGTTAACTAAGCTTTCCATCTAGAGGATGAAAATTTTCTGAGCGCTAGCCAAGCTTAGCTTATATGTTCATTTTGTATTTATTTATCTATCTTTTTCCTGTGAGAAGTATCTATCCTCATGGGTGAGGAAGATGAAAATCGTTTTAAGTGTTAGCTGGGGATTGCTTTGTAGCTTTTGTCCTTTTTGAAGTTTCCACTCATACATATGAGGCATGTCTTAGCCTTTAGGCACTTGGTTTGTCTGTCTTGCAATCACAAGTACTTGGGTTTTTATAATCCGTGTCAGAAGTTGGCTAGGAATTCTTTCTTCCATCTTAGCACTTGACTTCTGGAATTTTTCATTCGGATTACCCTTCTAACTTGTCTCATAGCCAAAATATACTTACAACAATTTGTTGACCAATTATTTTGGAAAAAAGGATGATATTAATGATAAGGTTGGGATACATGATCAGACCAACAAACATAACAATAGCTGAAGTAAAATGACATGGAAATACTTAAAAATAAAGTGATAACTCTTGACAAAGTAGCTTGATCAAGATGCTTTAGAGAAGGGGGAAGGATGATTCTCAAAGGAGGAAGGCTGGGACCCATACTAACTTAGAGTCTTTGTCATTTGTCTTATTCATGGACCATGTATACATGGCCCTCTCCTGGATCATCATCCTCCTCCACCACCTTCCTTTGCCATGCAAAGGTCTTCCTTGCCTGCTTAGCTCCAGGGACTAAGTGTTCAAGCTTCCCCTCATCCAATGCCCTCTTGATCTCCCACTTTAGCTGTCTACATGCATTAGTATCATGTCCGTGGTCCTCATGGAATTCACAATATTGATTCATGTTCTTTCTTCCCAGACTTGAAGGCCATTGGTGAGGGAGGTTTGAAAGTAGCACACACTGTCTCAGTGTTCAGAATTTCTCTAGGGCATTTGATCAAGTTAACAATTGGTGCATCTTTGATGTATGGTCCAAACGTTCCTCCCGACGTTCGTCTCGTCTTTGGCCGTGTCGACTCCATTCCTCACTAGCCAATCCTCCTCCAGACTTATCTTTCTTTGTGACACCTCTTACTAGCGAGGCAGTCTCTTTGGAGCGAATGAAGTCGGACGCCGTATCAATAGCTTCCTTAAATTTTAAAGGGATTCTCTTGCTTAGATCATCCTGGAGTTCGCCAGGGAGCAGTGCCAAGGTAAAACCTGAGACTTGTTGACTTTCAGGGAGACCCGGTATCTTCTGGCATTCCTCGGTGTACCTTGTGATGAAATTCCTTAGTGGCTCGCTTTCTCTCTGTCTAATTAGGTGAGCTTCCAAGTGACTTCTCTGACGCTTCTTCTGTTGGACAAACTGAGCTATGAACTTCTTCTTCAAATCTTCATAGTCTTTGATGCTCTTCTCAGGAAGCTTGGTGAACCACTCTAAGGCATAGCCTTGCAAGGTGCCTGGGAATAAGTGGCATGCCACTGGCTCCACCCACTTTTCAGTTAACACGGCCTGATCATAGATTGCGAGATGATCTTCTGGGTCCCTAGTACCATCGTAAGTCCCGACGATAGTGGGAACCTTCTGACCGTCTGGGAAGGCATAATTTGCCACCCAGTCACAAAACCTTGACTTTGTTGCAGATTTTGGCACTGTGGCCACCCTTGCTTGCTCATCAACATCCTCCCCCGCTGCCATTTTTAGCATTTTTAACAACTCTTTTGCTGGGTTGACTGGCTCAGGAGCAGGCTCGACTGGCCTTTGCTTTTTCATCTCGTCCACCAACAACTTCATTATGGACTCCATGCCTGTAGGCTGTGGAGAAGCTTGTGGGGCTGGCTGAGGTGGAGCTTGCCTTAACGCAGCGGAGAGTTGAGAGAACCAATCGGTTGGAGGAGGTGGTGGTGTTTGCACCTGCTGAGTGCCCTTGGCAGCTAGCCTTATCAATTCCAACAAATGGCTCTCCTGGATAGTCACAGATTTAGAGGAGCTAGCCATTGATTGCAAGGATGCCTGACCTCCACTCATGGGTGGGCTGGCCATGCTAGTCATGTGAGAACTTAACTGACTAGGGCCAGAAGAAAGCATAGTGATAGGAGATGTACCAGTTGGGGGTGTTGGTGAAGGTGAAGGTGTGGCGAAAAGCGGTCCCACACTAACACTACTAGACCCAAGGCTAGATGCAAAGCTTACCTTGGGTGGCAACCTAGATCCACCACCAGAAACAACATTGGTTGCATTTGTCACCACTTCACTAGATCTAGGACCAAAATCTGGAAATTTTTCACCAGAGACACTTTGAACATTAGAGATCTCAGAGGTTTCCAGATTGATAATTGAAGAATCATCTCCATCAACACCCTTCCCCAACCCAGAAGGTATAATTTGAGAAACAGGAGTAAATTCCTCAGCCATGTGAAGCTAAGAAACAAACAAGAAATAAACAAGAACAAAGATGATTTTTGCTTTGTAACAACAAAAAACCGTCCAGTGATCAGTAAATTCACGGATGGCGCCAATGTTTGAGCATTGAATGTTAAGCTCAATCACAAAAAAGGGTTAACCATGAAAATCATCAAAATCTCCTCAATATAAGAGTGCAAACCTACTAAGTTCTTGACGAACCTAAGGTGAATGATGATTTTCCCAAAGAGATGTTTCGATCTTTGGAGGATATTAATGTTATATGATTTTGTGTTATGAATGATTGATGAATGATTGAATGTATTGAATGTATGTGAATGTTTCTGAAGATGAATTGTAACCTCTGACAAGTATTGATGGGTAGTATATTTAGGCCTCAGATTAGGGCAACCTCGTATTTTGGGCCATATCAGTTATGGGCCCTGGCCCTAAAACCCAAAAGTACAATACGAGGTATAAGAATGGTACACTCCTTGGCTTCCCAAGCTTTAGTGAAGGAGAGCCTTCCTGAGGAGAGCCTTGCTGGGGAGAGCCTTCCTGAGGAGAGCCTTGCTGGGGAGAGCCTTCCTGAGAGAGCCTTGCTAGAGAGCCTTCCTGAGGAGAGCCTTCCTGAGGAGAGCCTTGTGGGGAGACCTGCTGGGGAGAGCCTTCCTGAGGAGAGCCTTGCTGGGGAGAGCGCCTTGCTGGGGAGACCCTTCCTGAGGAGAGCCTTCCTGATGAGAGCCTTGCTAAGGAGAGCCTTCTGAGGAGAGCCTTGCTGAGGAGAGCCTTGCCTGGGGAGAGCCTTCCTGAGGAGAGCCTTCCTGAGAGGAGCCTTGCTAAGGAGAGCCTTCATGAGGAGAGTCTTGCTGGGGAGAGCCTTCCTGAGGAGAGCCTTGCTGGGGAGAGCCTTCCTGAGGAGAGCCTTCCTGAGAGCCTTGCTGAGGAGAGCTTGCTGGGGAGAGCTTCACTGAGGAGAGCCTTGCTGGGGAGAGCCTTCCCACTTTCCTGTCTAGCCTTAAGCCTCGCAGAGCCCAAGATAGAATTGAAATCTCTTTTGTCTTATATGAAGCCTCGCTTGGGTCCCACTCCAAGGCTCTCAAGCTCTTGCCTAGCCTTAAGCTTTCCTGGGCCTCACTCCAAGGCTTTCTTTTCTTATCTTATCTAAGTCTCTCCAAGACTTCCTTTTCTTGTCTTATCTAGGCCTCTCCAAGACTTCCTTACAGTCTCTCTTGTCCAACCTTGCTTAAGCCTCTCCCTTGTTAATCCTTGCTTAAGCCTCTCCTTTGCTAGGCTTCTTTATATATATATATTTTTTATAGTTCGAGTGTGGGTCTAAATCGGACCACACCTCATCAATATTTTAAGAGAAAATAACATCAATACCTAATTTTTTCCAAAAATATATCAATTTACCCAACTTTTTTTTAATTTTCACAAAATACCCAACAAAATCGCAATAAAAAGAAAATCGCAATGAGATTTTGCAAAATCGCATAGAGATTTTGTAAAATCGCATAAAGATTTAAAAATCTCATAGAGATTTTGTAAAATCGCATGAGAATTTTAAAATCTCATAGAGATTTTAAATTTTTTCTGATTTTGAACTTTTTTGAGTTTTTGACTTTCACATTACGTTTTTTTGACTTTTTTGAGATTTTCGACTTTTTATTGAGATTCAAAAAACGTAATGCAAATCAAAATCTCAATAAAAAGTCAAAATTTAAAAAAAGTCAAAAAGAAAATCTCTATGAGATTTTCAAAATCTCTATGATTTTAATCTATTAGAGATTTTCAAAATCTTTATGCGATTTTGCAAAATCTTTATGCGATTTTGCAAAATCTTTATGCGATTTTTAAATCTCATTGCGATTTCTAAATCTCATAGCGATTTTCAAAATCTCATTGCGATTTTCACTTTTTATTTGCGATTTTGTTGGGTATTTTGTGAAAATTGAAAAAAGTTGGCTAAATTGTATATTTTTAAAAAATTGGGTACTCATGTTATTTTCTCTATATAATACGATTGATATTATTTTTATTATATTTTATATTTGAGATATTGATTATGATTTATTGTTCTCATTTTCGTGATCATCTTGACCACATTATATAGTAATAATATCTTTCTCATAATAAAGTAACAATGAATCGGGTCAACTTGATTCCCTTGATTATTTTTAATTTTATTATATTCTGATTGATTGATTCAAGATATCTCTGTATCGTGCTGTATGAGTTTTGTTGTATCCTCTCACAAATTAACAAGTTTTTTGACAAGTTTTTGATAAGTATAATGAGAGTTAACGACATAAATCGTCTCTGTGGTTTATTCAAAAAATCACGTTTTATCCATGTGGTTCAATAACCTCATTGGCAGTCCTTCATAGGAGGATAAGGTTCGTATTTCGTCCTTTAAGTTAACCATCGTTATCTCACCTCCGTTAACACCCTCATGTGCCTCCCACGTGAGGGTATAGGTCAATTCCAATCTTTCCCCCCTCTAAAGGGCCATTGGTGATATATTTTTTTTATACCATTTTCTCTTTCTTCTTTCTTTTTTCTTTTCTTCTTCACCACCATCGAACTCACCTCCAACTAACACCAACATTTTTAAGCGGATGTGAGGATAACCTTGTCAACTTAAGGCGAAACCAAATTTTTTATCCGCCTGTAAAGAACTATCAGTCAAATTATTTAACCACAGGATAAACTGAGTTTTTTAGTAAACCACTGGACGTTTAATTTCCATAACTCATTAAAATAAAAGTTCAAAGAAAAATATGATAAAAGGAAAAGTTATGACTTCTCTTTATCAGCTCTTTCATAAAGATTGTGGGACCAAAAAACCATCATGAACCCTTTTCTTTTGTTCAACCACATGAAGAGGTGTCACATATAGAGGTGCAAGAAAAAACCGATTAACCGAACCGACCGATTTGTAACCGGTAACCAAAACCGGTTAGTAACGGAATAGTAAAAACCGATTATAGGTTACCAGAAACCGTCGGTTACTAACCGATTACTCTTTTCAAAACCAAAACCGATTATTAACCGGTTAACCTATAACCGGTTAATTATTCCAAATAATAACCGGTTAATCACATATTATATACATATTATATATATATATCAATCATATTATATACATACACTGATATATAATCGGAAAGATATATATATATATATATATATATATATATATATATATATCAATATCAATCATATTATATACATACACTGATATATAACCGGAAAGATCGCACCATCAAATGATTTCGTAAGCTTTCAATATATCTATACTATATATAGATTAATGCTTCTTTCATCAGATCCAACATCAATTTTTGGTGGTTTTTGAGATTTGGGATGATGAATTTTGTTTTGTGTTTAGAAAATGATGTTTATTTTTTGGAATATGGGTTCGTCGCTCAGACTTGTCGGAAATGATTGTTTTCCCCATTGTTCACCACTTTCTCAATATTATAATGGGCGGTTAAAAAACCCGAATAGGTTAACCGATATCGGTTAACCGGTTATTATTAATCGAAATCGGTTAGATAGGTTCCAGTTTTAAAACCTTAGAAACCGGTTATTAACCGGTACAAGTTAACCGTAACCGGTTATTACTGTTTCAAAAAATAACCGTAACCGGTTATTAAAATTAATAACCGAAATCGGTTACCGCTTCTTGCACCTCTAGTTTTTCATCCATTAAGTTTTTTTTCACCTCATCCATCTTTACCCTCTTTTAGTTTCATATAAGCAAATTCATCTTTATCCATCTTTTATTTTTTCCATCTTATTTTCTAGCTTATTTTTAACATTTTTAAACATCAATATTATAACTAATAAGAAAAAAATACAAAATAATATTAATTATAAAAAACATTAACTAAACCAAAAGACAAAACAACATACATGTTTCTTTCAACAACCAATATTACTAGAGAAGAAACAATGTATCATAAACTACTTGTACATTTTGATATAAAACCGGTACATTATTTGGATTTGGACATTTTGTATCAAAGTTGAACATTTATATATGTACTTAGTAATGTTTAATTTGGTGAATATATAAGCTAAGGGACTGTTATAGACAAGTCGAAGACGGCTATTCTGGAAAAATTGAAAGTTGAGGATAGTTACTGAAGTTGGTTATATACATGTGTTAAGGAGATTTAGAAAAGGTGGTCTGAATCCTAATTATCCTTACTCTCTCGATTCTTGATTTCTCACTGTATTTTTCTCCTAATATTTTTCGTATATAATTTCTATATAGATCAGTAAACTGATCGACTCTTGTTCTTCTATTTTTCTAATCATATTAATGGTTAGCTTTTTGTAATAATAATATTCTCATATTCTAAATAATTAATAATAATATTTTGGTTAGTATTTTAGTTGAAATGTGGGTTATTCTCATATTCTAAATAATTAATAATAATATTCTCATATTCTAAATAATTAATAATAATATTCTCATATTCTAAATAATTAATAATAATATTCTCATATTCTAAATAATTAATAATAATATTCTCATATTCTAAATAATTAATAATAATATTCTCATATTCTAAATAATTAATAATAATATTCTCATATTCTAAATAATTAATAATAATATTCTCATATTCTAAATAATTAATAATAATATTCTCATATTCTAAATAATTAATAATAATATTCTCATATTCTAAATAATTAATAATAATATTCTCATATTCTAAATAATTAATAATAATATTCTCATATTCTAAATAATTAATAATAATATTCTCATATTCTAAATAATTAATAATAATATTCTCATATTCTAAATAATTAATAATAATATTCTCATATTCTAAATAATTAATAATAATATTCTCATATTCTAAATAATTAATAATAATATTCTCATATTCTAAATAATTAATAATAATATTCTCATATTCTAAATAATTAATAATAATATTCTCATATTCTAAATAATTAATAATAATATTCTCATATTCTAAATAATTAATAATAATATTCTCATATTCTAAATAATTAATAATAATATTCTCATATTCTAAATAATTAATAATAATATTCTCATATTCTAAATAATTAATAATAATATTCTCATATTCTAAATAATTAATAATAATATTCTCATATTCTAAATAATTAATAATAATATTCTCATATTCTAAATAATTAATAATAATATTCTCATATTCTAAATAATTAATAATAATATTCTCATATTCTAAATAATTAATAATAATATTCTCATATTCTAAATAATTAATAATAATATTCTCATATTCTAAATAATTAATAATAATATTCTCATATTCTAAATAATTAATAATAATATTCTCATATTCTAAATAATTAATAATAATATTCTCATATTCTAAATAATTAATAATAATATTCTCATATTCTAAATAATTAATAATAATATTCTCATATTCTAAATAATTAATAATAATATTCTCATATTCTAAATAATTAATAATAATATTCTCATATTCTAAATAATTAATAATAATATTCTCATATTCTAAATAATTAATAATAATATTCTCATATTCTAAATAATTAATAATAATATTCTCATATTCTAAATAATTAATAATAATATTCTCATATTCTAAATAATTAATAATAATATTCTCATATTCTAAATAATTAATAATAATATTCTCATATTCTAAATAATTAATAATCATATTATATCGTTAGAATTATGTAATAATAATATTCTCATATTCTTAATAATTACTCCGTAATAATAATATTTTGGTTAGTATTTTAGTTGAAATTTGAGTTATTTGATTCTGAGATTGACTGAAGTTGAGAAATCTTACATGGTATCAGAGCCAAGTTCGGTTTTGATAGGGTTTCGATTATCTGATATTGGGGATTTCATCTTCAGTAACTATCCTCAACTTTCACTTTTTCCAGAATAGCCTTCTCGTCTTTGACTTGTCTATAGCAGTCCCTTAGCTTATATATTCACCAAATTAAACATTACTAAGTACATAATAAATGTTGAACTTGTACCACTTAACACACTCAATGTTGTTGCGACAGAACATGTCATTGAGGTCAGACATCACCAATATTTTGATCGTTTAAAGAAGCTCTAACAATGTTAACCTTAGCAACAATGACGAGTTTAATTAGTTCATGGGTTATTACATTAGGCTCTTAAATAAAAATAATGCAACGTACATCATCACCACTTAGTGTCTAGATCTCCTTTAAGGTGAAAACAAATAATTTTGTTGAATTTATGTACTCCTTCCATCCCATTAAAAGTGTCTTACTTTAAAGATTCAAAGTCTTAATCTTTGACATTTGACCTTAAATACATATATTTTTTTGTTATATTTTTTTTTTTTTTCGTTGCACCATGGTAGCTTACACTAGTTATAAGAAACACATCTGAAAATATAGTACTAGTAGTATAATATTCAATTCATCTTTTAAGTTCATTATTATCATCGCAACCCCATTAACTTCCTTTGTAGTTTTTTCTTGTTTCCCGGCCAGTTTCTTTAATTTCGCATTGCTCACACAAAACAAAATTACGACAGAGGGCATACTTGTATCGGAGCACGCGAACACATATAATTGGAATTTTCCTCGACAAAGGTTGATATATTTTCCATATATGTACGGGTTGTCGCCTATAAAAATGGATGTACTTATCGTACGATTAATGGTACTTGCTTCGACACTGAAAACCCACTAATATCCATTTGACCATGTAAAATATCACGGGCCTTTGTTACTCGTTCAAGTAACAACCATGACTCCGTATGAGCTTATTGAGATAATATCTATGCGGAAAGAAGTTGTTTATTATTCGTAATCTCGTTGGAAAGATTGAGTGTGTGAATACCATTAGTAACAACATCGATCATCAATGAATTGTGCGACGTCTTCTTATTAGAAGTGTCGACTTCCACAATTCAAATTGTAAATAGCAAGAGGGAAGCTGTTCTCATGGCACTGCCAAAGGATTGTTTGGCTACATGTGCACTTGAAAAGAGTTGTGAACAAAGTTGTTGAATGGCAATGATGTCATGCATGCATGTCTCATGACTTTTTCCACCATACCTTGATCGTACGGGAACGACTCACACACCCAGGTTTTTATGATTAGTTGAAAAGACGAGGGGTCTTTATTGGCATCGTGGATTTGAAAATACACCTACTACTCATCCATTTCTTTTAACAAGCCATCCCCCCTCCCCCCTCTCTAATAATGAAAGGTTTAATTCATCTTTTTCAAAGACAATTGTAGACAGACACGTCTTTGTATCTAAGTCACTCTTCGATGAGATTGGCCATGAAACCCATGTTTCTTCTATTAGAGTCAATAATTTTGTCAAAGGTACACGCTTGTTAGACAGAGAAATCGGCGCTATAGCTGTTTGGCTTCTTATGCATATATAGTTAGTCACAAAGAAGGCCATAAGGAGAAAGATTATGATGATTATGGAGAAGTTATATTAACCATGCACTACAAACAAAAGTTCATTTGTTCACACTTTGTTATAAAAAATGTGAAAAAATTTATGAATTTAATCACATATAAAAATGTGTAGAAAAAAGTTACATTTAAAAGTGTGAATAAATTTCAAAAGTTATAATTTTTTCACACTTATAAGTGTGAACAATTGTCAAATATTTTCACACTTAAAAGTATGAAAGTCAATTTGTAACACATGATTTCTTCACACCCTCCATGTGTGAAGAAAATAAGTGTTACAAATTAACTTTCACACTCTAAAGTGTAAACAATTGATATATTTTTACACACTTGAAAGTGTGAACTTTTTTTCCACATGTATAAGTGTGTAAATATTGTGATTTTTTAAATTTCTTCACACTTTGAAATGTAAATTATTTCTACACACTTTTAAATGTGAATAAATTAACAAAAATTTTCACACTTTTTAAAGGTATGGAAAATAAGTGTGAGGAAATGACATATTTGTTGTAGTGATGGGAGATGCCATTTTGAAAGAAGTTGATGATCGCGGTACACATCATAAACTTATCATTGGGGGTAGTTGTAGATCCTAAGCCGTTCCACATCAATCGAGTTGCTTTATGCAACCATACAAAGGATATTTTTGTTGTTTACTTAATCGATGGGCCAGGACGTTCTACATTGCACAATGACACCCCGTGTATGTTCTATGTTGGGGTTGGGCCAACCGTCTGGCGAGAAAACAAATGTTTTTCTATCCTTCGGGAATCATTTTTCCAGCTAAAGAACTTTCACAAAGGTTTGTATCCATTTGTTTACATTGACATGGTCTATCTTAAGAAATAGATTAACTTCAGAGGGAAAATAGTGTAATGAAGGCAACCGAGAATAATCGTAAAGAAGGCGGATTAAGATCCTCTAAAGTTGTTATCTACTTTACTAGTAAAGTCGGTGATTTAATCCAAAGGGATTTACTACGAGTAATAAAGTTGGAAACAACTTTAGAGGATCTTCATCAAAAGAAAGCTAGAAGCATTGTCACAATATTCATGAATAATAAGTCTCACATGTGTTCTACATTGATATAATCAAGTTCTTTGAGCTTCACATGTAAACTACACAAATGGCGTAAAAATCCAAAAGCATATCAAGTTATCTGCGTCACAATTTGCTACTATCAAGTTTCCTGGGTTGATAATGAGTGTTGGGACACCTTTATATGTACAGTACTATAAGAGGTGTGCCAACACGAATTATCACACCGGAAAACTTGATAGTAGCAAAAAGGGACGCGGATGATTTGATGTACTTTTGGATTTTTTTTATGCTATCTGTTTTTGTTTACGCGTGAACCTGGAAGAACATGATTGATTAGGATACATGTAAAACTATCATGCCAATGAGTCTAGCCTTCCTTACTATTATACCTGCATCGTAAGGTGATGGTTTCTCAATTTGCATAACACGGATTTTCATTAAACTTGTTCTTTTTTCTTAAGATCGACCATGTCAGTGTAAACGAGTGGATATGAGCGATTATGAAACTTCTTTAGCTCGAAACATGATAGCCGGTGATAAAAAGAAAAACATTTCCAAGCTAGACGGTGAGCCTCAACTAGCGACCATAGTCCCGGCAACAACAGTGAACATCCACGCGATATTATTGCATAATGTAGAATGTTCGGTCCCTCGTTAACTACACAACAACAAGGATACTTTTTTGTGTAGTTGCATAAGTGTCTCTAGCAATTGGATCGATAAGGAATGGCTTAGAATCACCAACGACACCCAGTGATACGTTTATGATGTATATATGTCATCAGCTGCTTTCAAATGCATGGCATCTCCCATGGTTAATGTACTCATCTTTTCATACTCATCGTAATCTTTCTCGTGATGCCCTACTTTGTAACTAACTATATGGACATAAGGAGTCATACCGCTATAGTGTCGATTTCTTCGGTTAACAAGCGTGCACCTTTTACGAGGTTGTCAACAATAGAGGAAACATGGGTTGCATACCCAAGTTTATTGATGAGTGAATTAGAGGCAAAGACGTGTCTGCTGTCAACCTTGATTATTGAAAAATATGAATTAACCTTTCCTTTTTGGAGAAGCCAAAGGACCCCGTGTTAGCAAATAGGACTGCCATCGAGTCGAGCTTTTTTCGAGCAACTCTAGCTCGATTCGATTGAGTCGAGCTATTATCGAACTCGAGCTCGAGCCCTAAATTCAGGCTCGAAATAATTATCGAGTCGAGCTCGAGCTTTACATAGATCGGCTCGAATACTTATCGAGCTTTTATATTATATATATATATGTATTTATTTGTATATATAATATTGAATATAATATATATATACACCTTATATATATATGGTTCTTACATATGAAAGTTCAAATTCTATGAGGCCTATTTGTATATATTTTCGAGCTTTTCGAGCCGAGCTCGAGCCATATTGTAGGTATAACGAGTCAAGCTCGAGCATACACACTGAAATCGAGTAGAACTATTATCGAGCTTGAGCTCGAGCCCTAAATTCAGGCTCGAAATAATTATCGAGTCGAGCTCGAGCTTTACATAGCTCGGCTCGAATAACACCCCTAATATCAAAGGAGGGATGAGTAGATGTGATTCTGAAGTCGACGATGCCATTAAAGACCCCACGCTTTAGGTTCGATTCGTCTCGTGTTAGGAACAGGTTGCACAGCAGAAGCAAAACAGAAAAAAAATAAAGAACGAACACGAGAATTAACGTGGTATCTCACACAATGTGTGTGAACTAATCCACGGCTGCAACTAGGGTTTTTTTATTAGCTCAGTACAACAATTACAATGCATAGACCTGAATATATATAGATAACAGATTAGGGTTTCTTGGAGTAATGCACAAGTAAACCCGAATGGGTTTACTAAACAAAACAAAAACAGGCCCTAACTAGCCCAAAAGGACTTCAAAACCCAACAATCTCCCACTTGAAGGCCTTGTGGGAAAACAAGTCACCAACAAGCTCACAGCAATCCAAGTCTTCAACAATCAGTAATTCAAAAAACACATGGAACAGAAGAACATGTCCAGCTCAACGAACAAACCAAACTTCAAACCATAGCACACCTAGTTGCAGCGGACCCCCACTCGTTAGCAAACAGAGGGCCCCGTTGGAGCCTTAGATGACTCCAACACGGTCTCAACAGACCCCGACTTTTCATCCTCAATCCCAACTGATTCCCATAGACTCAAACCATCAGATACAGGGACTCTCAGAGGAACACTCTCCACTAACGGTAACTTCTCAGGAGAGATTTCATTCGGATCCCTAGTCTTCCGAACCCAACGTAGATTTCCAGACTGTGTCGAGCTACTCCCACTGTCACGAAACTCCTGTACACGTTCAGACTTCCGAATACGCTCAAGCGGATTACCTGGAGTCCCAGAGTTCTTTACCGTAAACTGAACTCATTTAACTACCGAATCGGCGAGCCTGACTTTGGCGTTCGTCTTAACAGGGGTGGTCACTTCCCCAGACGGAACAGGCACCATATACAACGACCCCTTCTTGAATCCCCTAGCAACCACGAGATTTCCCTTAGCGACCTTCCACTTTCCACCACCAAACTTAACGTCTAAACCTTGTTCATCCAATTGCCCAACGGAGATCACTTCGTTTCAAGCCTCGGAGTAACCCTGACGTTACACAAAGTCCAAGTAGTGCCCAAATTAGTAACAAGATCCAAATCCCCCATGCCAGTCACATCACGAATTTGACCGTTTCCCAGCCTAACCTTGCCAAAATCGCCTATTTTAACATTCCGCATGCAATCATTGCTATGGGTAGCATGGAATGATGCACCGGAATCCATGACCCATGAATCCACACTGCTTTCAACACACATCATTAAGACATCGTCTTCGGAGTCGCTTGCTGTAGCAGTGTTCAATCCATCATAATTCTTTTTCGGAGAATTCTTATTCGGACATTCACTCCTATAATGTCTAGTTTCGTTGCAGTCCCAACATCGCACACTCGGACGAGCCCTAGACGAGCTCCTGCCCTGACCTTTGCTGCTCCCACTATCTCTGCTATTATTTCTTCCCCTGCCAACATGTAACAAATCAGAAGAAGACCCACCCTTTGCACTTCTTCGGCGAATGTCTTCACCCAGTACCAAGTCGCGAATCTTTTCAAAAGTCATCCTGTAATATCCTATAAAATTAAAAACACTATAAATAAGAATATATGTGAAACATATGCTTAAATATTTAAATTTTTATTTTAGAGTAGAAATATAGTACCCTAAGTCAAATGTGTTTATATATATAAGAACTTTAAACAAAATGTAATATCAAATAAAGCTAATTAGGAAGTAGGACTAAAATAACTAATGACCGAATAAGCGTACGTGTTAGTGTCTAAATAAATAAATAAAATATAGGAATATCTTGTAATCTCGTTAATATTTAATAAGTTGAGGGAAAATCAATAAATAATATTGGAAGCTTCATGAGTTACTAAATGAATAGTTAAATACTGATTAGATATCGATCACTCTTCACAAATAAATAAAGGTCATGGAAGCAAGAACACAAAGAGTTGGGAGTTACCTACTAAAAGAATAAAAGGCAATACTAGAAGTCTATTTCTTTGTTAGAGTTACATATCAATTGAAAATATCCTACCTTTCCTTCTGCTTGTGTGTACGGGTATAATTATCTCAGTGGAAAAATAAGAATAGCAAGGGAATAAAAGGTTGGACCAAGCAACCCATGAAACTAAATAAGTAAATATCAAAAATCTCAATCTTTTGTATCATTCGAAATGCTAGAGGGGAAAAGTCAAAAGGAAGGATTATATATATGATTTGGGATTGTGAGGCAGAGAAAGAATTACAGAATATTATATGGTTGAATTGGTTTGTCAAAGTAAATTAGTACAAGGTTCCTCCATATCATCTAATATCATTTTGTTGGTAAGTTACCAAGCCCTTTATATATTTTATACAATAATCCGTATAATATTTTCATACACATGATAGCCATTTTTATTTTATTTTAAATAAACTAGTTTTATGGTTGTTGATAGATTATTATGATAACTAGCCAACATTATATTTTCAAATTTTCAAAACAATATATACGTATCATGTTCATACATATATATATATTGAATAATCAATTTCTAAAACTTGGATGCAATATGAGTTTTTTTGTATTTATTTAAATGTATATTTTTAAGTATATATCAACATGTTTATTAAGTAAATTCATAGATAAATAAGGAGATAGTATATATTTTTTTTGTCATGCCATTTATGTCACTGTTCTTTTGGAAAACGGATTAGTAGAAACAAATGCGAAATGGCTATATCAAGACTATTGATTATTAATAAGATTTAACATATTTAACAAGAAAAATAATTAATTTTGGTGAGGGCAGTTTCATGAATAGGAACGTGATTTATAAATATCAGTGTATAGAGCAGCGAAATGAAATTCTTAAATTTTGTAGCTTACGTCGCCAATAACTCAAAATTAGTATAACGATAATATTTAAAATAATTTTTATATTAAAACTCACTAAATATAAAGGATATTACATACTCCCTATTTGAATATATTTTGTGCTTATACTCTTGTATATGATTAGATTCGGTTTGGTGATCGCGTTTCGTTGGTGGCTATTGCATCTTTGAATTCGTTGTGATCGGTGATAAGGTACGGATATTCTAGGTGGTATTAGGATCCTTCCGGTAAAATCTTTCCTCTCAAAACTTCATTTAAAATTTTGTGGAATTTGTATGGATTCGATATATTATTTGAAAAATTATTTGTTGTTAGCCTTTGAATATATTTGTTGATTGGAAAAATTATTTGTTTGTTAGCCTTTGAATATATTTGTTGATTGGAAAATTATAATATTTTTGATATATATTATAGTGTTCATATATTTGTTGATTCGAAAATTATAATATTATATATATATATTAAGTGTGTCAAAACCATCTCTTGAAACCCAATTTAATAATAGTCCCGAAAGAGTTGTGTTTGGGTGTTACATTTGATGCGGTGATTCGTACAAGTGTTCCCCAATTCGTACACTCATATATGTCCCTCGATTATTGGCCCCGAAAAATTAATACAGTCGCATATTATGAGTCATGATGGCTCCATTATATATTTGTGAGAATTGGGTGATGGAGATGTGATTTTAAGTTTATATTTAAATGTCTTAAAATATTTTTTTAGTTACTCTAATTGTCCAAAATTCCTTTTTGTCTCTTAAAAACTTATTCGATATATCTATATATATAAGTTGGTCAAAACGGTTTCTTAAGATATGCATATAAGAGTAACCTATCCATGGAGGTCCCATGGGCGCGTTATTGTGACACCGATGACGTGGCACCGGCCGTAGCGGTGTATTTGATTTGATCTACGGCGTCTCCTTTTGATAACCCGGTAGTGGTTCGAGCTCATTATATTATATTTTGATAGGAGGCGTATGGATCGGTCCTAGGTATATTTTGTTTGACGGTGGGCGCTTATCGTAGTGTCATACGAGGCGTTTCGCACCAAAAATGAATGATTAGTGGAGTAGCTACCCTATGATTTCATTCGGCCCTGATAAGTTATTTGTTTGACTCTTAGATGCATTATTTTATGAAACTTGGTTTATATTTGATATATATATTTGATGTATAATATATTGTGGAATTATACATATTTGTACTTTGATTTGAAATAAGTTTGTTTCGAAAATAAGTTTGTTTCGAAAATAAGTTTGTTTATAAAAATATGTCTTCGCTTTTCATACTATATTCCTGCTTTTGTCATATCCGTTCACTGGGCTTTTGCTCAGCCGTATTCCTTTTTCTTTCTTATACGGCAGGTGATCAAGGGGGCACTGGGAACGAGCGAAGAGTGTAGAACGATTTGGACTTAGCACCTTTGGCCTTAGAGTTCTTCAAGCTTTAGTTCTTTATGTTGGATTATAAGTACTTTTGAATATTTTGTTGGTTGACTTTGGCTTGACTTTGGTTTGATTTGGAATAAGATTAACGTCCTTTTGTTCTTAAGTTCTTTTGATATCATTTTGTACGTTTTGTAAGTTAGGGGCGTTACACATCCCATCAGTTCCCACCGAGCTTGTAACAGCAGTTACAGTCCCGGACCAACTATCAGGCAGTGAAGATAGCAATAGTACAGCCTTGGTCTCTTCATCGAAATTCGTTCCCACAGATGACAATCTGGATAGAATAGAATTCAGATCGTTTATGTGCACGGAAACTGAGCTCCCCTCCTTCATTCTCATATTAAACAACTCTCTCATCAGGAATACCTTATTAGTAGCAGACGGTTTCTCATACATATTTGACAACGCCGACATCATACCACTGGCAGTGGTTTCAGACATGATGTTGTAAGCCACGTTTCTCGTCAAACTCAATGTAATAATCCCTCTAGCTTTTTTATCCTTTGTATCCCAAAGAGCTTCCTGTTCTTTATCCATCTTCTCCGGTTTTTTACCAAGAACCATGTCCAGATCCTTTTGACCAAGTAATGCTTCAATCTGCATCTTCCACCAACTAAAATCCGAACCGTCAAACTTTTCAATCACAAATTTCCCGTCTTCATCCATAATGACAAACGAAGAAATAAACAACCAAAGTTATCCGGCTTCAACTTAGTTGATTAATACCCGTCAACAAGAATCAAACAAGAAAAACCAATAACAGCAACCTTATATCTTCCAATCAATCAAAACCACCAAAAAACCCCAAAACAGGAACCCTAAACCTGAGATCCACCAACAGCAATCGGCTGCAAACAGAGGCGACTATTTGGTGATGTAACAGCAGCCGGACAGCAACAACAACTGCAAAACCGAGCCCATAACAAATTGAACAGGAAGAAACAACACCTTCAGCAGCAAGACAGCAACTGAAACAACAGCAGTTCAACAGCGAACAAAGAGGCAGAACAGTCCATTAATCGCGAACAAACAGCTGGTAACACAGAAACAAGAAAAACCAATAACAGCAACCTTATATCTTCCAATCAATCAAAACCACCAAAAAACCCCAAAACAGGAACCCTAAACCTGAGATCCACCAACAGCAATCGGCTGCAAACAGAGGCGACTATTTGGTGATGTAACAGCAGCCGGACAGCAACAACAACTGCAAAACCGAGCCCATAACAAATTGAACAGGAAGAAACAACACCTTCAGCAGCAAGACAGCAACTGAAACAACAGCAGTTCAACAGCGAACAAAGAGGCAGAACAGTCCATTAATCGCGAACAAACAGCTGGTAACACAGATGGAACAGATCTGACCAGAAGCGCAGAACAGATTCGAATAGCAGCAGCATCAATGGAATTAAATAAGGCAGATCACAATTCGAACAGCAGCAGCAGCAATCGAATTTAAAGAAAAAACTGATCACAGAAACCCTAGCCTAGCTTTGATACCACTTGTTAGGAACAGGTTGCACAGCGGAAGAAAAACAGAAAAAAATAAAGAACGAACACGAGAATTAACGTGGTAACTCACACAATGTGTGTGAACTAATCCACGGCTGCAACTAGGGTTTTTTTATTAGCTCAGTACAACAATTACAATGCATAGACCTGAATATATATAGATAACAGATTAGGGTTTGTTGGAGTAATGGACAAGTAAACCCGAATGGGTTTACTAAACAAAACAAAAACAGGCCCTAACTAGCCCAAAAGGACATCAAAACCCAACATCTCGGTTTAACTACGCGAACTTGGGGGTGTGAATGGTTCTGGTACGACCAAGGAGAGCAATGTGAGTGCGAACTTTCAATAAAATTACGAAGGCAAAAAACAAAAATTGTGAGTGGCTTATTATGCATGTTTTAAAGTAGATCATATCATGACGATTTGTTTGACAATTATATAAGATAATCAAATGATGTATTTTTAATTATAAGGTTAAGTATTTGGGGATGTATGTAACTTGTACTTTTCTTATTGTATGAAAACAACTTTTATCCGGGTCATTGTATGTAATTAACTTGCAAAATTTAATGAATCGTGTAAGAAATCGGTCAGATACTACGTGGCCCCATCTGATCTGAGGCGTGGCACAATAAGGGTAAGAAAAGATGAAAAAAGTATCAAGTTTGGTCCTTTATGCTTTGTAAAGTACCAAAATACCCTCGCATGGGAGGCACATTATTGTGAGATAACGTCGTTAGCTTAAAGGACGAAACACGAACTTTATCCTTTATAACTGTCAATGAGGTTATTGAGCTACAGGGATGAAACATGAGTTTTTTAGCAAACCATGGGAACGATTTATGTCGGTAACTCTAGAGAATATAATTAATTTTTTGCTAAATAGAGTCCTATGGGCTGTAGTTGAGTTGTATAAAATAGTTGTAGACATCATAAAATTGTGGAGGTGAGCTTTTGATATGAAAAATACAATATTTTTATTCACGTTAACTTAAAAAATATTTGCTAGAGTTCATAATTAGATGGGGACTAATTTCGTGTTACATGGGGATATATATTTTTTTCGAATCAACTCAAAAGTTTCACTTATATAGGTAAAACGATCAACCAACCATAGCTGGTTATATGTGAGTGTGAGACTCGCCATTTCCATATAAGCCGGAATAGGAAAAGCCTTCTTTAGGGGAACTGGCAGAGAGGATATTGGCTTGGAGACCGGAATCGAATCTTGATTCCTCGTAGTTTCGGGCAATTACCTTTTGAGCGTATGGACATATGTGTTATCACTCCAGTTCTGCAGGAGTGTGCGAGTTTCAACTTTCAGCGTATTGTCCACCTTATATGTTACTAGCGGGGTTTGAATCATTAACATTTAATACTAGCCAAAAAAATTTGTTTACCCGTTTACTTGTAAATAAGAATTGTACATGAATGTTGAGAAGTATTTTTAGACCCCAGTTATTTTTACATATGCAATATATTAAAGTGTTATTCACTTATTCATAACCTTGGTGCGTAAAATCATTAAGCTATACAACCAAAAAAAAAAACTGAAAAACATATAACAAAAATGTTAATTTCTTATATGTGAAATAACGGTTAACATGAGATTCGGACAGTTAGTTAGAAAGATAATGATTTCAAGAAAACCACCGGCCATGAAGCCTTAAGATTGTCGTTAATGGTTCCCGGGCCTCCATAGACCATAGCCTCCTTTTCCTGCATTGTTTTCGTAATTCATTATATATCACATCGCTTCGATCCATGGCGTACCGTAGAAAACATGGCATTACAAGGTCTGCAACGTTCAAGGAAGAGATTCATCGTCCTCCTCGAGAAGAAACCACCTCCAACTCTGCTCCCACGTCTCCTCTCGCCTCTCAGGGGGGCCGAGTTTCTGATACTCACCGTGAATCTCCATTATCCTCTGGCCATAACAATTCAGCATTTCAATCTTCTTTGCACAACAGATCCAAGGTTTTGCATTCCGTTTCTCTTTATGAGTATGTTTCATTATATGTACAATGATAATGTTTTTAGGATTTTTTTTTTCGCGCTTTTGATATGTTTGGTTGCTCAAAATGTTTGATGTGTCTTACGTGTGTGTCATGAAACATATTAGTATAAATGTTTTGTAACTTTTGTTGTATAATTTTGTTATTAGGGAGGGGGTAGCATTGTGAAAAGAAGTCAAGATACAGAAGAAACTTATAAGTTGCAGAACAAGAGAATCGAAACAAACAACGATGAATTTTTCATGCAGAATCAATGGCAGGATAATACAATAACCCAATCTGCAAAACCTCAAACAAGCCAGGATCAACTCAATGCATCTCGCGACGTAAGGTGGCAAATTAATGTGTAATTGCATATTTATGGTTCAAGCTTTAGAAATCGGGAAACAAGTTTTTCTCTTTACAAAAGTTTTAAACCCTCACTCTTATCACCTGACTGTCAAAAATACAGAAAAGGATAGGATATCAAACGGGTTGAAATTACCCAATAAACTAAAATTCAGATTACCCTTATTGAAAAAAAGAAAGTAGTTTTCTTTTTGTTTGACAAACCCAACAAACTAAGACTCAGGTTACCCATTTTGACCTGTGACCCATCTCGCCCAACCTGTCCATTAAGCCACCTCTACTGCTTAATGTTGCCACTTGTTTTGTGTGATAGGTGGCGATTGCAACAGCTGCTAAAGCGAAATTACTTCTTCGGGAGATTAAAACTGTGAAAGCGGATTTAGCTTTCGCAAAAGAAAGAAGTTGTCAGCTCGAAGAAGAAAATAAAATACTTCGAGAGGCTCGTGAAAAAGGAGACCATCCTGCAGACGATGACATGGTATTACTCTACTTATTGTATTATCTTAAATTAATCATTTCCATTTGAGCTTCAATTTTACTTATGATGTCTGTGTGATTAGATACGTCTCCAACTTGAGACCCTTTTAGCAGAGAAGGCTCGTCTGGCCCATGAGAACTCGGTGTATATACGTGAGAATAGCTGCTTGAGGGAAATAATAAAGTACCACAACCTGAGTATGCAAGATGTTGTGTACTTGGATGAGGGTATTGAAGAGGTTGCCGAAGTAAATCCAAGTTTATCCAGGACACTTTCTGTCTCCCCTCCATTGCCTTCAACTCCACGTCGTTTGTCTCAGACAAGTATTCCAGAAATTAACGACATTCCAACCCTAGATAAATTTCTCACAAACCGTGGTGGCAATTAGGCTTGGTTGTTGAATGCCCGTCTCAATAACACTGCACGGCAACTTTAAGTGGTGCTTCACTTTTATCGAGTAGTTACCGGTCTCTATGTCAAAGGGTCACCTAAATGTACGCCTATCGCCCTGAAAAGTTTCGGGCCTCTTGACTAATAAGGATCATTTCTAAGACGCTGATAACACTTGCAAGATGTGAATCTATAACATGTAAAACTGTGCCTGCTACTAGATCATCAATGCAACTTTGTCTTTGGTGAGATGTGAATTTGGGTGTTATATATAGATAATTATATTATATTTTGTTTCTATTATTTGTCAAAATTGAGTATAGCCGGCCCTTTTATACACCCTTAACCGTTATGGCGATAGATTGTCTGTTTAGTGGGTGTCCATGAGCTCTCATGTTACATAAACCCAACTTAAAAGTCGAGTAGAATATAATATTAGCAACATATAAAACGGTGCGAGTTCTTCAGAGAAGGCAACCCACATTAAAGGGCAATAATTTCAAGAAAAGCTTTGTGAAGCCAATGTGACCATATACAAGTTATTGCTAAATATTTAGCAAATGCATTACATACAACCTCGTAAAAACCTTTTGATGCATCATATGAACACGCAATCCTAACACATCTACCAAACTCACAAGAATATGCAGCAGCAAAATTTCATATGATAGCCGACTCATGTTAACAAGCTGCTTGAGTGGTGTTGTAACATCTGGGCTTCAAAATTCAAAACAGCTGAAAATATAAACTTGTAGATCCATCACCAAACGATCTCAGATCTGCAGGTCTCACCAATGATCTGCACAATGGGCATGTCCTTTCCCTTTCAAACCTATCACATGATCAACATTGTTATTAAAAACATTAATTTTATCTATAAGAACCAATATGCATCAGATCAAGACATGCATGAACTAAGGGTAAAAAATATCCTGAAACTTTAGAAATTGAATCTGTTCCAATTTGGCTATTTGACACAACTAATTTGCGTGATTCAGATCACATGATTCAGTTCCATTTATGAAGCCAACACCATGAATGAGTGTTATTATCAAAGTGGAATGTCTCAATCATGCTTCATCATGGCACAAGTAGATCTCCAGTGCGTGATAGTGGTTATATGGTAGAATCCAAGACAAATCTACTCTAGGGTACTCCAAATATTTGTTCTGTTCTTGGAATTTGTGTGACAAGGTTATACATCAAAAAACATTAGCAGCCACAAGAGCAGAAACTTTACTTATTTAGGTCATTCATAAAGGCTTTAGCTACTTACTGAGGCAAAACGTGTCATAATCAATTCAATTCAATAATATTTCAGTTTATAGCTTTATATATCACAGGATTCACAGCGAAGCTTACTCTGTGTTTTATGTAACTTGTTTTTAGAAGCAATTTTACATTCCATGATTCATGAAACTGGTACAGCAATTCTTTATCCAACTTTCTGATTAACTGGCGAACTAAAGATCATTTTTTAGAAATCTGTTAAAATGGAAATTTCCCTACTATTGATTGCCAGACCATATAATTATTTTAGAAAAGTTCTTCTTGCAAACATATATTTAAAAAAATTAACAAACATTTTTCTCATGTAATTTATTACTAAACGAAAGTAAGCTACCTAAAGCAAGCAACAAAACAAAGACCTCAAAATTACTTGATAGTTCACAAACCCATGTTTTAAGTTAAAAGAAAAAAGATACTGGAACATAAGCAAATAAAAACATACCACTCTGATACACATTCTTCACAGAAGACGTGTTTACAACGAAGCACGACTGGAGCATGCATTTTTTCTTGGCATATAGCACAAAGGTCACCAACTGCATTTACCTGCACTTATCATAAGTTATAGACATTATTAGTGACTTACAATCTTCACAAGTTTTGAGTTTAAGCTGCCATAAAACAAAAACTAACAATAAGGGTTCTCTTATTATGTAAAGATTCCCTTGATCATGGGTCTAACAGGCACCAACTTTACAGAAATTAATATAAAACTGAGCTACTTATGATTCACATGTGTAAACTTATTGGAATAGAGATTACCTGTTCAGACGTTGCATAAGCTCCATAATGAATCTCTTTACGTGACAATGCCTTAATTGCAGAGATGAATGACTGGACCTGTAGACCAAAGCAAGTTAGATAATAAGAAAAATGTTAAGCATGAAGATGAGCTTCTGCTTTATAAGAGCCAATAATAAATATTTTTAAAACTAATTAAATTTGAGTAATTGCACCTTCTCGACAACAGAAGTCAGCTTAAATGTAAGATACAATCCAGTCATTAAAGACGAAAATAGGCTTCCATATTCTTTGTTCAAAAAGAACCGATACCACACTGGAGCAGGCAGCAAAGCACGGTATAACAGAAATAAGTACTCCACTAAAGTCAGCATTTGACCCTATCAATGAGAAACTCACGTCAAAGTATGTATATGCTAAGCAATAGGAATTATTGTTTTTATGCTTTCAAGTCTGTTTCAAGTATCTTATTGTACCTGTTTTCGACGATTTCGACCTCTGTTATTCTTGTAATACATTAAAAGAAAACACTTGAGCACCATTGCTGCTTGCCTTGCCATAGTATCTGAAAACCAAGAAAACTTTAGGATATTTCCTGAAGACACTAAATATGACTTCCCTTATAAGAAATCAAATACATGGAGCTTGGTTCTAATGAAAAACCGAAGCCTTGGCATGAGAATTATAAAAGTAAAAATGTAATAAGCTTATGCTTATCAGCCATAACTCAGTAACTTTCATCGACAATTGTTGCATTGTAGGATGTGAGGAAGTCTTAGTATCTAACGATGAAAAAAATGTTTGTGCCGCAATCAAAATACAATTTTACTAAATAGGAAAATGGGTAATTGATAACAGGAACTCACCATTCACCATAATTATGAAAATTGCATGCCAGAAAGGAGGTATAGTTGTAGGAGGGAGCATGACTAATGGGTTCAGGACTTCATCCTTCTGACACCACCAATATACCCATGCCACGTGAAGCGTAAACACAAGAGAAAGACTGACAAGAACTGAAATCTTCCTCTCTCCCTGAAAACCATTCAATGTACCTCATAAGTTATAACACATTTCGTCCAAAAGGATGAAATGGAGACAATATGAAGCTCCTTGTATAGATAAGATCATAGAAACCAGAAGTTTAGAACCATTTGCACCTTAAGAGAAGTCTGATGACGAAGAATATCATTGGACTTGAACAAAAAAGCAGCAATATAGAATGTCACAAAGAAACCTGTAATCCCTTGCAAAGAACACCAAAATGAGAGAAACAACAGAAATCAAAAGGTCCTTAAAATAGTATTAGATATTTTGAATCCTGGTTAATGCTAAAACACGGGAAAGTTTTCTTTTTTTGAGAAATACATTTTCTTAAAACTTAATGAATACCCATATTTTTGTATTATTCGTATCATCTCCATTTTACTTGCTGTTATGTGGCT
Source organism: Erigeron breviscapus (assembly GCA_034093135.1). Taxonomy (NCBI): domain Eukaryota; kingdom Viridiplantae; phylum Streptophyta; class Magnoliopsida; order Asterales; family Asteraceae; genus Erigeron; species Erigeron breviscapus. The sequence goes on from CM067172.1 coordinate 86,959,561, forward strand.
TCTATTTACAAATATGACCGGCCAGAATGAAGGTTCAGCCTACACTCACATATTTTTTGAATAACTAGAATCATAGTACCAAGTGGAAACATATCAAACAGATAGGCATATAATCCCCTCTGCTAGTTTAAGTTAAATAACAAACGCGGGTTATCAGTTAGGGGTAACAAAATACATACAAAATAAATCATGGTAGATGTCGGTTAAGGACAAAAACTTCTCATCATCTTTTACATATCGCCAGCTATTGTTCTTCGCCTTAGCTAGTTTATCAATTTTTACGGTATAAACCGGTACCCATTATAAGGAATCTCAAACGAATAAAGAGCTAATGTATTATACATCTAAAATTGTCATCCTAACTCAACTACATAAGGTGCAAATTCTTCTTTTTGGTATTCCAACAAATCCAAAACTAAATGACGCTTGACAGACAGTATAAAGTTGAGGAATACGATAAATATAGACACAAAATATAAAAAGAATGCTTGTGAAAGTACCTTGCAAATGTTGGCGAATGAAGACGACCAATAGTAACAAAGAGAACGGAAGAATCTGCTCAGCCCACCGAGCGGCCTGTTGTATATCATATCTCTGGTAAGGACTATTATTATTATTAACACCGACACCATCTGCAGCAGCACCCGCTTCCACATCAACACTCCCACTACCAACAGTATCCGAACTACCTCTAATACTACTTAAACCACTTCTCGACTCTCCTTGATTATCCAACGCCATTGCAGAAACCGTTCTAGATAACGACTGAACCAACGTTTCACTCTGCCTAACCGTCTCATTATGTTCCTCTCCACTACCAACAATCCTAATCGACGACAACTCCCCGGAATCATCATCATTTCGTATACGTCCACCATTATTCAAACTATCTGACGACTGAGACCGACCGTTAGTAGTAGCAGGGTTGAATACTCCAATATAGTCTAGAAATGTCGATACAGGCGATCGGAAAAAACTAGAAGTCGAGAAACGGCTATTGTTGACGTTGTTATTATTTCTTCTGAAAACATTATAGAGATTATCTTCAATACTACTACTAGTGGAATTACTACTTGTACTTGCCGAAGAACCTCGAACCGAAGCCGTAACCGATGACGACGACGACGATGATGATGACGTTTCCATTCTATTCCTATACCTAATATTCCTAACACTAATTCTATTCACAAAAATAATAATATTTATAATCAGTTAAACATTCAGATATAAAGAATAATTATCGAAAAACACAGAAAACTATATAACAATATTTATATAACAATAATTATAATTATATAATATATACGATTGTTATCATCGATCAATTAATAAAACTAAATACAGAATAAATAAAATAAGAATGAAATGGAAATGTAAATTAAAGAAATGATTGCCTGGAGTTTGATCGAAGCTCCGTTGATCCGTCGCTGTAAATTATTTGTGTGTGTGTGTGTGTTTTTGGAGGGGGAGGGAGGTAATTATTATTATATTAGTAAGTAAAAAATAGTGGAGTACTTACTAACTGCTAATTAAACAAACGTTTGGGAAGAAGAAAGAGGCCCTTTGATTCCCTTGTTTGTTTCATATGCCCAAAATACTTGTAAATAAATTATCATAAAAACAACATATGTGTTTACATATATCTTTCTAAATTGGTTTTACCTCCAATTTAACGTCGTGCCTTCTGTAGCGGTTAAATTGGTGGTTTTTCCCTCCCCTGTGGTCCCTGACTTCGTGGATCGGTCGCTAGTGACTGTCTGCCCGTATGGATGTAACGGCTAGCCGTCCCGTGACACGAACGTTCAAAAAAAAAAAAAAAAAAAGAAAAAGAATTCATTCCTCAAATCTCAAATTACAACTTCAAACTATCAAAAATACTTTTCTTCTTTATTCATTAATTTAAAAATCTCCACCTAATATAACTATAATACCCTTAATAAAATAATTTACAACATAAATCTCTCAATCCTAAAAATAACTACACTATCCCTTTAACATCAATTACTTTTACATTTACCACTATTACCGCCCCCACCATCCGTCACCGCCACCGCCGCCGCCGCCCGTCGTCACCACCCGCGCCGCTACCACCATCGCCACCGTATTACACGGGCATATGAATCGTATCATATAAAATTACAATCACATTATGTCAAATCAAAGACACATTTTATTAATACCAAAGTCAAGTATAAACACATTAATTAGTAGAAATGCTTACAATAACATTAAGAAAACACAAAAACCTTGTAAACTAATCATTATTAAGAGTATGTTGTTCACAAATGTTTTAAATGAGATTTTTCAAAGATGGCGATGTGTATATCTTTGTTGTATTAGTTGGGTATATTAATACGCACTAAAGTGATTTCATTAATTGTTCGACTTTGAAATGGATGAGACTATGAGAGGTGTTTATTTTCTTGGCACATGTATGATGTAATTATACTTGATTCTCAGAGTTTGTTTATGCTTCAAACTCTTTCAGGGTACTTGACAATGTTCTATTTACTTTGAAGTGTATCAAAATCTTGTTTAATATCTTTTCGTGTATTTTTTTGGGACCTTTTTAAAGTATTAATTTTTTTTCGTATGTGTACTTGCCGATTTTTTGCCAAAACTTGCCAATTCCTTGTCAAAAATCATGGTGTAGTGCTAAAACTTGCCAATTTTTGCCAAAGAAAAAGTTACCAATTAAACCCTAAACTTTCATTAATTTTAAAAATACAAATACAAATTAAAAACATTACAACTAGGAATAAAAAAACAATACAACTAGAAAATAAATAACAAACTAAATCAACCCGTCATGAGGCCACCCGTATTTGTCGGCGATGTCGCGTTTGCGTTGCAAAACTATGCTACGCACGGGATTGACCAAATGATCGTGAGGTTGCGCAAAGATATGGATGTCTTGATCCATCGTCTTTTGTCGTTGCCAATCGAGTTGGGATTGTAGCAAATCCCGCGCAAGCTTCTCACGTTCTGCAATGGCGGCCATCCTCATTTGCCGATTGAGCCTCTTTTCTTCTTTGTGTGCCATACCCACCTCCCTATACTCTTCAACGGAATCAAGCAACACTTATTTCGATTGAGCCTCTTTTCTTCTTTGTGTGCCATACTCACCTCCCTATACTCTTCAACGGAATCAAGCAACACTTCTTTGTTTTTGACCGAACTCGTTCCCTTACTACGTGTTTTGCGAGGAAATGAGGGCATCGAGTCCTCATTCAAATCGGGAACTCGAGTGTAGTGGCTCGACTCATCGGTTCGAACCCTTTTCTCACTCCCGCTAGTATCTTCGGTGCGAGGAGTGCCGGCCGTAGGAGTAGTAGGCTCGGTCGAAGTACCACCAAAACCACTCGCCGGTGGAACATACGAGAACTTATCATGTTCCTTCACAACTTTCCAAGCTTTAATATGTTTGAATCCCTTGTTCTTGTGTCGTCTCGCCCACTCTTCCAAGCTTTGTGTCAAGATATACGCCTCATCGGCACCGCTAGCCCATCGATGTTTCTATAAACACATAAATACAAAATATATATTTATATAAAACAACATATATATATATATATATATAAACGTAAAACAACATATATATATATATAAACGTAAAACAATATATATATATATATATAAACGTAAAACAACATATATATATATAACCGTAAAAAAACATATATTTATATATATATATATAAGAAAGAAAATTAACCATCGTATTGTAGATGCCGGTAAACTCGTTCAATAGCGGTTGCATTTTCTTCCACTTTGTGTTGACTTGATGGTACGTTCGTGAATGATTTTTTTGTTGCTTATTGTAGTGTTCATGAATCCTATTCCAAAAGGATTCGTATCTTTGTTGATCGGCGGTGGCGGGATCCGTAGAGATATGAAAATAAGCTCGGGCCAACAATTCTTCATCTTCGCCACTCCAAGCGATCGGGGGTGCTCTTGTGGTTGAGGTGGGTTTTTTCGCCTTCCCACGACCGGGTGGAGGTGGCGCCTCCACCTCCTCGCTAGAGGTGTCTAGCACATCGTCATATGCCTCGTCGGGTTGCACTTGGTCATCATCATCATCTTCAAGAAACGTGATCGTGGGTTCGGTATTAGGAAGTTGAAAGTGGCCCGTGTCGACTTCCACGGGGAAATCCGAGGTCAACAATTGAGAGATGTCGTCAATGACGTTTTGACTTGAAGAACCGCCGAAATCGTATTGTGGTTCGACGGTTCTAGGAAGTTGAAATGGGAGTTGATTTCTTGGTGCTCGGTATTTTTTGGATGTTTTTTTAGTAGGAATCATTTTGAAGAATATATGTGAAAGAGATAAGTAAGAAATATATAGAGAAGATGTGAGTATTTGATACGTCCCACGGTGTATCAATATACCAAAGTATATTGTACACATAACAGTTGTAGAGGGGGGTGAATACAACTTCCTTGGATCTTTACAAACTTTTAAATGAAACGTTTTAAGGATTCAAATTATGCATTAAGTAAGTAAAGAGCAAGAATCATTAAAACAGTAAAGCAGTAAAATAAATGAAACATTCTTGAACACAGATTATAGTTTTCAATGTAATCCTTTATTAAGAAATAATCTATACAAAGAATTACAGGGTTGTTGCGGAAACAAGATAGCCTACAGATATCTAAACAACCCTTGAAATGACAAACTACAATCAATAAGTTTCTACTCAAGAGAATCAGCCCAAGCTGATCTCAAACAGACTAAGCTGTGTGTAAGAGCAAAGAAAACTTGTGTAAAGAATGATTCTCAGGAATGTCACCCCTATGCAATCAAGGATTGAGGCTTTTATAGGCGAAAGCCCTTATTCTCTTGGTATCCAATTAAGCCACGTATTCTTCTTCTACTAGATGACAAAGGAATATTTGATCGTGCCTTCTCATAGTACTTGTGGTCCCCAAAGTACTGTCATTCATTCTTTATCATCCAATAAGAGTATGGACACGCATATGTAAATCCAACCACCAACCTGGATCCTAGGATTCTTCCTAGTCACTTCATTTGTCCTTATCTTTAATCCAGGTTGTTATCTTCACTTGATTGTCAGACACAGATTAGGCCGTTTGTCAAAGCACCAATCTGCCTAAGTGTTTCCAAGCTGACTGCTAATCCCAAGCTGACTTCCACTACCAGCTTGGTCTTCTATCTTCAATCCTCCTCTTCGACTTGGATTGAAAGCTATAAACATTGTTGATGCACCTTGAACAACACTTGCTTCCATATGATTACAATTACAAAACATGAAGCATGATCTGGGCCAGAAACAGATCGTAAGCTGTGTCAGCTTAGTCTGACCCAGATCAGATTACAAGAACCAAAAGATTACTAAGTGTTTATAAGTCAGATTTGTCATCACCAAATTTACAATGAACATTGGGACTCAACAATCTCCCCCTATTTGATGATGACAAAACCCAACACACTTCTAACTATCAGTTTACAAAGAATCAAAGTAAAAATATTACTAACAGCTTGTGACCCTTTGAATCTTTTGGGTTCTTTTTGATCTGATATGAAGTTTTTAACAAGAAAACCGAATTTGTACAAACACTTTGCATATATTGAGAAATGAAGAATATTACAATTATAACAACCTATTCCCCAATCATTTCTACTGCTTCTTGTTTTACTTCATATGATGGGGCAATAGTCACATTCAACTTTCTATCTAGACCCTCATCAATAAGGAACTGCTCATACCCATTTCCTTGCTCACTAAAATTAACACAGAATCAGTACAAGGTAAATAGGTGCATATGAGGTACATTTTTCAGCTCAGCAGTCCTTTGAAACACCAATTTCCCTCTTGCATTTATAAAGTACATTCCATGCTCTGGTTCAGTTATGAACAACCCACTTCTTGCATTTGTAACACCAGTAGGTAGAGACAGATCAAGATGACTTAGAATCTTATCAAGAGCTTCAGGAGACAGCAGTTTAAGCAACTCTGAAGGGTTTAAGTTCTTGAGGAAATCTGAGTGATCACCTTCAGGAGCATTAATTCTTCCAAGTCTTCTCCTTTTCTTTTTAAGTGGCTCAGCTGACTCATCTTCATCATCCATATCATAAGCTTTTGGTCTTGGAAGACCATTGATGTCAATTTTGAATTTAACAATTGTTGCAAACTTCTTTTCAATGGCTTCCAAGACTGTCTCTTGATGAATGTCAGGCATACCAGTAATGATATTGTGCAATTCAACCCACTCAGTGTATCCCAAATCAAACAGCTTGTCAAGATCACAAGTTTCATAGCTTGTTTCATAACCTTCTCTTGTGATCCTGATGCAGGGGATGGACTGTCCTCTTCTTCTTTTCAATTGAACCTTAATGATCAGCTCTAGATGTCTTCTATAATTAATTCTTTCAGTCACCTTCCTCTTCTCCAGAACTTCCCACTGATCATGGAATTCAGCACTTGCCTTCACATCTTTCAACTTAAGTGATGGTTTTGAATGAACCACCATTTTCTTTTTGCCTTTCCCTTTTCCAACACTTTTCTTTGATCCCACAACTGCAAGTTCTTCTTCATCTTCCTTATTCAGTGTTTCTTGAAGAATCTTGGCAATCTCTGGATCAGATTGGGTCTTTTTCTCATTTTCTCTTCTTCTATCTTCCACCAACATGTTGTATGCCACCTCAACTGTTACACCTAACAGTCCAGCCTGTTCCTTAGCAGTCTCCCAATCTTTTTCTTTATCATTAAGGATCTTCACACCACTTGAACCAGCTTCATTAGGCCTTTTCTTTATCATAAACTGGTCCAGAGTAGTGTTGTCTTCACTGGAAGAAGATTCCACCAATTTTTCTTTGGGAGCTGGGTCAGCTTGAGATGACACAGCTTGTACAGGGTCAGTTTGGGAAGATTTCTTCTTTTCACCAACATTCACAATCTTTTCCACATCAAATTCCTTCCTTATCTCTCCAACTATGTTCATAACTACATCAGTCTCCCCCTCAATTGTATCATTCTTCTCACCAGCTTCCTCATTCACATTTTCAACAGTCTTTTCACCACCAGACTCAGATTATGGCATTTTTATCTCCTTTTCAGTTTCCTTCTCACCTTCCACATTTGAACCAAATACAACAAGCCTTCTATCATTGGCCTCCCTCTCAGCTCTAGCCTTCTTTTCTCTTTCTTCTAACTTTTTCAAGTACTCAGCGACTTATTTATCAACTTGAATTCTTTCTTTCTCTTTTTCAAGTTCTTCTTGCTCAATCTCAGCAGCACTCTTCTCCCCCTTTTTGTCATCGTCACCAGGGAAAGAGCTGACTGGAGTGGCAAATACTCCACTGAGTTTGTGATTTAGCAAATCAATCTTGAAATTGTTGATACAGCAGGCTCTAAATAATTCAAGATAATCAGCATGGAGAGATCCAATATTAGGCTTGACACCCTTTGAGACTTCAATCAACTCTTTCTTGAAATCTGCTTGTGATTTGTTGGCAGATCGAAGCTCTAAGGTGACATCTCTGGTGAACTTTGTTGCACTTTTCTCAAACTGACTCAGAGTGCTCTTGTTTCTCTCCTTTTCTTCATTAATGGCTTTTGTGAGACCATCACTGCCTTCTTAAAATTTTCTTCCAGTGCAGTCTGATCTTGACACAGCTTCTCTACCTTTTTAACCGTCAAATCCTGATCCTCTTGGATCTTTTCCAAGCATTTGGTCAGCTTTGAGCTCTCAACCTTATAGGTTGAAGTGAACTCAGTGAGCTGACCCACCACATCTGAAAATGAGATAGTGGCAGCTTGGGAAGGACTTGCCGTTGGCCTAAAGGCCACTGACTCTGGAAAGAGCAGCCTGCAATCCTTAAAATCAGGGTCAATGGGCTCATATAGAAGGGGTGGAGGCTAAGGGAGTTTTGGTGAATTTTCTCATGAGAGTGAGTCTCATGAGCAGATCTGTCAGAAATGACAATGTGCTGGTCAGCCTGAGAAAGATTGACGTTTAATTCAGGCTGAGGGCCAGTGGGAATATGTTGATCATGATGTTGATCAACTCCTCCAATGGAATCTTCCATCAGATCATCTCTTGAGGATGGATGGGCAAGCACATCATCGAATGAAGAATCACTTCCGGAGATAGTGATTTTATTCTCATCAGCATCGTGAGGACCACCGATGGTTCCCATTGCTGCACATGGGGCTGTCATGACTTCCTTAAAGAAGGCCTTGTAACCTACAGGATCCCTCTATCCAAGGACAGATGCAGACACAGATCCTGCAGGTGTAATGTTTTGTGTAGAGGATTGCCCTTCCACAATGGTGTGTTGTTGCACCAAAGCATCCTTAGGGAGAATAATTGAGGCCTGTACCCCTCCTTGTGATCTAAAAGGGGCATTAGCAGCCTGTACAGACTCAGAGTGTAAGGATGAAGGAGTCTGGTCAGCTTGGGGAGGAGAAGCAGTGTCACAAGTGCGTTCAATACTTCTCTCCTTTGGCTGATCATCCTCAGAATTGATGTGCATAGACTCTGACTCATTTTGGATCTGGACTGGATCCACTGTTGTCCCTTTAATGATATCATCATCCTTTTTAGAGGGTGATGATGGCGATTTAGGTGGTGACACACTATGACCTTGGGATGAGGTCTTTATTTCAATACCTTCACCCTGTGTGGAGGGTTTGGTAGCAGTAGGTGATCCCTTTTTCTCGTCTACACTCTTTTGGGAGAGTGCAGATGGGCATGGTGAATTTGGCTTATCAGCTTGGGTGGCAGAGTCAGCTTTGGAACGTTCCTCAGCTTCCACTGCACCTTGGGGGACTTTAATTGATGAAGTTGCTTTGTCAACCCCAGAAGCTGATACAGACTTCCTTTTAGTTCTTTGGTTTTTCACATTGTGAGGTACTAAGTTCTCAACAATGGGTCTTTTAGAATCGAGTTTGGAAGAAATGGATGAGGGTGTGGCTAGGGTGGCTAATGATTTGGTCAACCATTCATCCTCTTTAGAAGGAGAAGAATGAATAGATTGAGATGAGTTTGAGGGTTCAGAAGCATGTGTACCTGGGTCCCCCTGATTAGCAGATTGAGTGTCAGACTCAGATCACGTCGAAGAAGGGACAGCTTCCTCATTCTCAGCTTCTCTTTCCCTTGCCCTGCAAAAATTTAGGTAGGTCTGCATTGCTGGGGTCAGACCCTGCGCAGTTACCTTAGGACTATTGAAAATATTGTTATTAATGGCCTTGCATTCAACAGTTTGACCAGTTGCCAAACTGAAGTCACTATCAAGAATTTCTTCAATAATGAGTGCAAGAATCCTACCATAAGGTATGGTAAGACTCTTATTATTGACTCGGCCAACTAAGTCCTTAAAAATTACAGCAGCAAAATCTATTCTGGTCATAGTGACCATTGCATGAAAAATTTGCAATTCTAAAGCATTAGGTTGATCAAAGCTGCCTGCCTTTACTTGTAAAGATTTTGAAATTGTGCTCAAAAGATAATTCCAAATACCAGTTAAATATTTCATTTTTACTACTGAAGCCAATGGACCAATATAACCAATATCTTGCAAAACACTTTTGGCTTCAATATGAGACACAATACATTCATAAACATCATCAGGCATATACGACAGCTCAAATGCAGACCTAATCCTCTTTAAAGAAATATATACCTTTTTCTCACCATTGAGGATGGTGCCATAGATTGCAGGATCTCTTTCTTTGTTGTTCTTCACATAACAACTAGCCCAGAATTCACAAAGAAGATCTTTGAACACCACGGTTGGCTGCTCAATCAACATTTTACCAAATGGATGGTGCCATAAGAATGACACCACTTCTCCATACCCCTTAGCCCAGGAAGGAGGATGAACATTGGCAGAAACGAGACTGACAATCTTGATTTTACCAGTATCAAGATCAGCCGAAACAACCACTACCTTATCTCCCACCACATAGGGTGAAAGCTTATTAGCGCTTACAGGAGCTGGGTATAGGACCTCAAATTCGGATGAAAAATCTGATTGAGAATTATTAGAAGAAGGGGGAGAACTAGAAGATGATGCCATTTAAAAGAAAATAAGATTTTTAGAAGAAAACTTTTTTTTTAAAATAATAAAACAGTATACAGATTTGATAAAAAGATAGAGATTGATTGAGAATAATGAAAGTGATTTGGGGGTTTAGGTTAACTTTGAGTATATATACCTCATTATAATAAATATTATTCAAAATAACCATTTGAAAATTGGAGAGAGAAAGCATTTGATTGGTGGATGAACAAGTAGTGGAGGTACTTCTTCAGTGACCAACAGTTGCCACTACACGTGTCACTCACCAATTGAATAGAAAATGGATAAATAAGTAAACTGAATAAAATAATGTAAGTAATAAAACGCACTGAGATATTTAATAACAAAACAACCATTAAGCTGGGTCAGACTCAGCTTACTCTCTTTTACTTGGAAATATACCAAGTATGAAAGGGTAGTCTGGGTCAGACACAACTTACCCTTAAAATTGAGGATAATTCTAAGAGGTCAGATTTGTTATTACTTAGCTCACTGCCTTATACATATTTAACATACCCAGCTTACTAATGAGATAGTTGAACCTTGATTTATCCAATGGCTTTGTAAACAAGTCAGCTAACTGGTTCTCTGTTGGAATGAAGTGGAGTTCAACATCTTCTTTCATCACATGATCTCTAATGAAATGATATCTTATATCAATATGCTTGGTCCTAGAATGAAGCACAGGATTGTTGGAGATTGCTATGGCACTGGTATTGTCACAAAAGATTGGAGTTTTTGATGCAGTGACACCATAGTCTTGAAGCTGATACTGCATCCAAAGAACTTGAGAACAACAGCTTCCTGCAGCAACATACTCAGCTTCTGCAGTAGAAATAGAAACTGAATGCTGCTTTTTGCTGGACCAACTTACAAGTCTATTGCAAAGCAATTGACAAGCTCCTGAAGTGCTTTTTCTATCAATCTTACAGCCTGCAAAGTCAGAATCTGAATAGCCAATTAGATCAAATCCTGAGTCTTTGGGATACCAAAGACCCAGATTGGGACTACCTTTAAGGTATCTAAAGATTCTTTTCACAGCCTTGAGATGAGATTCTTTAGGACTAGTTTGATATCTTGCACAAAGACATGTACCAAACATAATATCTGGTCTACTAGCAGTTAAGTAAAGTAATGATCCTATCATACCCCTATAAGTTGTGGTGTCAACAGATTTGCCATTTTTATCTTCACCCAGCTTATCACCAGTTCCCATAGGAGTTTTCATAGGTGAGCAATCACTAAACCAAATTTGTTTAAGAGATCTTTAACATATTTTCCTTGGTTTATGAAAATTCCATTTTTAGTCTGTTTTACTTGTAAACCCAGAAAATAGTTCAGTTCTCCCATCATGCTCATTTCATACTTTTTAGACATTAGTTCAGAAAACTTTTTGCAAAGTCTTTCACTACTAGACCCAAATATGATATCATCTACATAAATTTGCACAAGAAGAATATCACCATTATACTTTCTCACAAATAAAGTCTTGTCTACATTACCTCTTTTAAATTTGTTAGCCAAAAGAAATTTAGACAAAGTATCATACCATGCCCTTGGAGCTTGCTTCAAGCCATAAAGAGCTTTGTCAAGCTTGAAAACATGATCAGGAAACTTTGAATTTTCAAAACCTGGAGGTTGTTCAACATAGACTTCTTCTTCCAATTTCCCATTCAGAAAAGCACTTTTCACATCCATTTAATAGACTTTGAAACCTTTATAAGTAGAGAAGGCCAAGAATATTCTGATTGCCTCTAGTCTTGCCACAGGAGCAAAAGTCTCATCATAATCAATTCCATCTTCTAGTCTGTAACCAAGAGCTACCAATCTTGCTTTGTTTCTGGTCACAACTCCCCTTTCATCCATTTTATTTCTGTAGACCCACTTGGTTCCAATCACAGTCTTGTGATGAGGTCTTGGAACAAGTTCCCAAACCTTATTTCTTTCAAACTGTGTAAGTTCATCTTGCATAGCATTAACCTAAGATGGTTCTGCCAGAGCTTCATTAACCTCAGTTGGTTCCACCTTACTCACAAAATTAACAAACATGCAGAAATTGCCTGTTGCTTTTCTTCTTGTTTTAACACCAGAAAGAGGATCACCAATGATTTGATTGATTGGATGACTCCTTGTCCATTTGGTTAAATGAGTTGAATTGTTTGCAACTGGGACAATGGACTGATTCAGATTTGAAGGTTCAGCATGATCACCTTGCGGAAGGGGCTGATCAGCTTGGATTGGAATAGAGAAATCTGAGTCAGCTGAAACATCATTTGATGGATTAAGAATAAATTCTTCAGTAAGAGTTGGATCAGCTTGCACATTTTCAAAGATTGGAACAGCTTCTTCTTCTTCAATGAGTTGCTCCCCCTGAGTTTGAGCATTATCAGTTCCAACTGGAGGGTTAGTTGGAGGCTCATTCTCAGGTGTAGCCAGTTCTTCAAAATTGAAATCTTCATCTTCAGGAGGAGAATTGACTGGCTTTGAACAACCTTCATCAATGCTTACATTCACAGAGTTCTCAATTGTTTTGGTTCTTTTGTTGTAAACTCTGTAGGCCTTCATCATTGTTGCATATCCAAGTAGGATACCTTCATCAGCTTTCTCATCAAACTTCCCAAGATGGTCTTTCTGATTTAGAATGTAACAAGGACTCCCAAACATTCTTAGGAAACCAATTTCAGGTTTTCTCCCCCTAAGAAGTTCATATGCAGTCTTCTGGTGCCTTTTCACAATAAGGGATCTGTTCTGGGTAAAGCAAGTTATGTGAACTGCTTCAGCCTAGAAATGAGACTTGACATTGTTTTGAGCCATCATGGATCTGGCAGCTTCAATAAGAGTTCTGTTTCTTCTTTCTGCAACACCATTTTGTTAAGGAGTTCTGGCAGCTGAGTAGACTTGTGAAATTCCTTTTTCACTGCAGAATGAATTAAGAGTGATATTCTTAAATTCAGTACCATTATCACTTCTTAATTGCCTTACAGGCCTCTTGTAGAGAATTTCAGCTTGCTTGATTAAATGGATAATGCTGTCAGCAGCCTCACTCTTGTGTTTGAGAAAGAAAACCCAGGTGTATCTTGAATATTCATCAACAATAACCAAAGAGTATCTCATTCCAGTGAATGAAGGAGTACTAATTGGCCCAAATAGATCCATATGAAGCAAATCCAAACAATTATCAATGGTTGAGCATGTTTTAGACTAGAAAATGGCTTTGTGTTGTTTGCCTTTCTCACAAGCACCACACAGCTTGTCCTTCTCATAATTTATCACAGGAAGACCAGACACCAATTCTTTCTTACACAGCTTGTTGATGTCTTTAAAATTCATATGAGACAGCCTTTTATGCCACAACCAGTTCAGCTCATCTTGAGTCTTTGACATGAAACAAACTTCTCTTGTTACAGTTGGATTCCTCATGTCAAAAGAATACAAAGACTCATCCCTTTTTGCTACAAGAACAACATTACCTTCTAAATCAAGAACAATACCCTTATCAGACCTGAATCTCACTTCATAGCCAGCATCACACAATTGACTCACACTAATCAAATTGTGCTTCAAACCATTTACATATGAGACCCTTCTGAAAGTAAGGGGACCATTTGAAAGTATACCAAATCCTTCAGTCTTTCCTTGAGAGTCATCTCCGAAAGTAACATTAGGACCAACGCGAATCCTAAAGCTACATAGCAGGGACTTACATCCGGTCATATGCTTGGAACACCCACTGTCCAAGTGCCAGGTATTATCATCACGATTGCCCTGCATTTCCAATAAGAAATTAGTTCTTTTTGGGAACCCATCCAAAGATGGGTTCACCAGAGCTGACCATCTGGTCTGACTCAGACTGGGAAACAGAACTTAAACTCTTATCACATTTAGACACCCATTGTTGCTTGATCTGTCCTTTACCAGATTTAAAATTCTTTTTAGCAACATTTAGAGTGCCTATTCCAGATTTCTTACATTCAGCTCTTAACTTCTTTTGATCAACAACATTAGGATCAGGCACACTTTTCAGAAGGTTACCATCGTTTGAAATCTTACCATTTCTAGACTCGACATATTTTGAAATCATTTTGTCAGAGTCAGATTTGGTATCTTTTGAAATAGACACAGATTCAGTTTGTGACAGTTTTCCTTGAGAACCAGACTTCTCATTCTTTGAAAGCTTTATCTTTTCTTTTGGAACACTATGATCTCTAACTTTTCTTTTGTTTTTCTTTGAGTTACCATTGTTTGTTTTAGACTTTGAATCTGACACAGACTGGGAAATGGTCAGCTTAGATAGGTCAAGACTTTCCTCAGGTTTTAACTCAGTGACCTTATCAGCTTCAGACACAGCTTCAGCAATGGTTTGACCAACAATTTCAGGATCATTAAACCCAATACCAGATTTCTGAACCAACTTAATTGGTTTAGACTTTTTCCCTTTGGTTTGGACTTTGGGTGGTGAAGGAGGCTGATAACAAGGCTCCGTAGCACATACTTCACTTATGGTTATGGCCCTGTCATAATCACCATCAAAAATAGCTTGGATCTGATGAGGAATTTGGTCATTTACACACTTAGCAGTTCTTTTAGAACATATACACCATGATTCAGTAATGTGCTTAACTTTCAAAAACTTTTCTTCTGCAGTTTTAACTTCTTTAACCAAAATGGAGTTAATTGTTTTTGAGCTTTAACTTCAGATTCCAGTTTTTCAATGGTGTGACTCTTAGAACTGACATCAAGTTTCAACATAGAAATTTCCTTTTTAAGTTCTTGATTAAAGTGTTTTTGTAAAAGGACCTCATCACCCAATCTATTCAGTCTAGACAGTTTCTCATTATCAGACAGTTTGGAGAAGGAAATTACCTCAGGTGGAGCAGTCTGACTGGTAGATGCCTGGTGAGCTGACTCAGATTGCTGTTGTATTTTGACAAGATCTTCAGCAAACTTTTGAGTGGCTTCTTTGGCCATGAAACACTTGGCATCTTCATACAGCTCATCATCAGATGAAGTAGCACTTTCAGCCAGTCTTTGGCTACCATACTCTTTTCATCTTTTTCAATCTTCTTACTCAGCTCAGCCACTTGTGTAACATCTGTGATTTTGACCCGCTTGACCTTGCATGTAATTTGACTAACTATTTCAATAAATGAAAACTTTGGACATAATTGTGTACATTTATCTGTAAATTGGGCCAATTATAATGTCATATTTGGACTTCTAGAATTAAGCCTATGTTACTAGACCATGATATTGGCCCATACATGTTATGGAAATTATATTATAGACGATAATTGAATAACTGTGGTAACAGAGAAAATGTATATACGAAACATTAAGTATAATGTACGGTTTCAATAGTGTCAGTGGAACAGTGTCGGTGGCACAGTGTCGGTGGCTATCCAATAATTCCATTAATGGGACAAAGACCGACATAACTTTATGTAAAGAAGGAATATGCGTGATATTTCTTGTTGTTTATTGAAAATGGACCCAATCGAATAACTAGAAATATTGTACGGTTAATAATAAATGTTAGTAAAATAATTAGGCATTATAGGTATGTAAATTAAGGGGTATATTATACTACTAAATATCCTAAACTATCCTAAATAATATCTACCTAAATAACTAACTATGATTAGCTAACTAAAGTTAGTTAACTTAGGTTAGTTAACTAGCCCATGGTATTGCAAAACCATCAAACTAGCTCATGGTATTCCTTAACTTAACCATAGTTATCAACAAACTAAACTAGTAACCATGGTAAATTTTTACCTATAAATACAAGCTAAGGTTTTCATTACCAATTCACATAATCAAACTTCTTCTTCTTTAATCTCTATCTATCTTATCTATCCTATCTATCTAATTATAAGAACTTATTTCTCTCTTTGTTCTCTGCATTCTCAACACTCTAAACAATACATATACATGCAACAAACTTATTTCTCACGTCATTGAGCCATAGTTGGCTTTGAGAAAGAAAATATCCAAAACAACTCAAAACCCGTTTTTCATTACAGCAGCCCAGAAAACCTCCGATCCCCGGAGATTAAACCGTCGGATCATCATGGTTCTTTCACAGTAGCTTCCTAACATATAGACCAACGTTTCCAAACGTTGAATTTGTCCAAAAAGGTCCAGAAGTCGAATTACAAGTCTAGAACAGAGGGCTGGAATTTTAGTAGTTCTTAGCTTTAAGTCATCTTTAATCATTCCTTTAAACATCCTTTTGATTAAGTGCACATATAAGGTAATAATTCTTGATCTCTTAATCATAATTTATAAGTATTTTAATGGTGTCAAGTTGTAGATTATGGCTTGGTTTGGGTTATTCAATTAAAAGATGTATACCAAATTTTATAAAACTTGAATACTTTTATTACATGACAATATAAATGATATATATAATGAAAACCATGTACATATATATATTTACTTATACACATGATCCCATATACCTACTGCGTTGCACCAACATCCTTGATTGATAGGAACCGGTGTACATGTATGGATTTACAACACTACATCCTTGTTTGATAGGAACCAGTGTTTACACTACATCCTTGTTTGATAGGAACCAGTGTACATACCCAATCTCATGTGTAGAAGTTATTTATATATATATGTAAATTAAACAAATGTCATGATAACAATCTAATTTGGGTGATGAAGATTACAAAAACAAACTTCCTTTTATCTATATTCTAACAAGAACATATTAACTAAAACAAGTATTATTTTCATTGAAGAGGTTCCACGAAGCACAACATAGTCTACTTATTCTCTTCTTTCTTCATCCCACGATTCATTTCAATTAAGGTGAGTTTCGTAGCTCCCTACTCAATTGAGATTCGGGCTGAAAAGTGTACACATACGTGCTTAATTGTTTGATTGTCTGATTGATTGTTTGATTGATGGATGGTTTTGATTGATTGTTTGATGGTTTACGCATATGATTGTGATATTGTGATTATTTAGGATAGATGTACATACATGGAAGTCGGTTATGCCTTCAAAGGGTTTTAGATGTGGTGGGAAGGCTACGGGTGACCCTATATATAAGCATCTAGGACTCGTTGAAAGTAGAATCCTCCTAAGTGTATGTACTTGTTGCATTTGGTTGGTTTGTTTGACATATGGACTTGTTATTGATATGATTAACACCACGATGTGGACCGAGTACTTTCATGTACTTGATGCCAAGTATTGGCCATACTTGATGATATGATATGATATGATATGATTTGATATGATTTACACCACGATGTGGACCGAGTACTTTCATGTACTTGATGCCAAGTATTGGCCATACTTGATGATATGATATGATATGATTTGATATGATTTACACCACGATGTGGACCGAGTACTTTCATGTACTTGATGCCAAGTATTGGCCATACTTGATGACTTGCTATGATTAACGCCACGATGTGGACCAAGTATTGTAATACTTGATGATTTTGAGGTACATTGCATAACATTGATACACATATGATACACGTATTGACATTATACACATTTGATACATTGCATACTGATGTACCTCAATATATACATGTTTCTCACATCTTATTTGGACGTTTTGTATACGAATTATAGCCGTTTATACATATTTTGTGGGGCTTTATGGTATTTGCTAAGTGGTTTCAGGTCTACAGTAGGTACATCACTCATAAATGGTAGAAAACGACTTAGGAATGGTCCACATGCACTAACGATGGAAGCATGGTCGAAAACGAAGCAGAATGAACGAAATCTGAAGAAACTCGCGGCGCGACCTTCGGTCCTCGCGGCGCGAGCCGTTCACGATCCCGATCACCAGCCTAGTCGCGATCTCGCTCACCGATCACCAGCAAACCTCGCGGCGCGAGCAGAATTTCTCGCGGCGCGACCTATCAAGAAAAGTCGCGGCGCGAGTTGAAAAGTCGCGGCGCGAGTTTTTGTTCTGCAATCCTCTGTTCGAATTGTGGAAGATATCGCGGCGCGAGGAATGGAGCTCGCGGCGCGAGAAATTGCTGGTCTGACGGATTTTCTCTCTCCTGTGTATAAATACAAACACCCACTCAACCCTAAATAATTAATCTTGGACACTCCAGCCTCCACTTTTTCTCTCTAGCAGTTTTTGAAGGGCTTTCCAAGGGTTTTTACTTCCCCAATATCATTTGAAGATTTGAAGACTAATTTTGGCTATAGTTACTTATTGTGGCTCGGTTGTAACTTCGATTTGGAATTCTCCTCAATATTTGGTACATTATGTTCTCTTCTTTAATTGAATATTTAGTTCTTCTCGTTATGAGTAGCTAAATCCCTATACATCTATGAAGATGAAGTGAAACAATTAGTCATGGTTGCATATTATTTTGAATTCAAGTTGGTTTTACTTAACATTTTGTCAAGATCTTAATGAAGTGATTTCTTATATTTACTCTTGTGTACTTGGTGATAGTTGTGTTTTTCGATAGTGGTACTAGTTGAATACAAGTATTGTTTTAGTTGTTTGTCTATGAACAACTCTTGCTAGGTCATGGTATGATAGTAAAGATGCAAGTTTAATAGAAATTACTTTGTTAAGTGGATTTAACGGATGGTGGTACCACGTTTCTTTCACAAAGATAAAATTGTTATTTAGATAATCAAGTAAACTAGTTAGCGCAAGGAATTGTCACAAGGTTGGTGGTACCACTTGTTGCAAGAAATTGTATTGATTAGGTGATTGAGTCGATTTTACAAACGGAGTGCACGCCGAATGTGTTTTTGTCTTGTCACGATTGTCATAACCAACTTATATGAATTTTGAGCTTAAACCATATGCAACCTAGACTTCTTGTGTAGCGGATTCGACATAGATGGCTTTTTAATTATTTGTTTACACTCAAACTATTTTAGTGTGCTCTCGATTGACGCCGGTTGAGTACTTTTATCTACTTGTTAATTACATAGCTTTCGGAAACGCAAAGTGACAACTCGGTCACATATCAACCCTTACTTGTTTCACATTTTTCACAACTTTTAGTACAACAGTCAGTCCTTGTGTTCGATCCTGGTCTTGCCAGTTACCTATATTACACACGAACGGGTACACTGCCCGTAAGTGTGTTGTAGTCAGTTAACGGTAGATCTTGTTATAAATTTTTAAACTAGATTTCACACATCAAGTTTTTGGCGCCGCTGCCGGGGACTGCGGTTTTAAGTACTTTAGGTTAAGATTCTGTGAGTCAACCCTTTTTCGTGCTTGCACGGAAAAGTTACTTGTTTTAGTTATTTTATTTTGCTTTGATTTTACCTCAGGTGCTATTAAGGTTTTGTTTGTTGTGTTGTGTTCGCAGATTATTTACAGGTAGTGGATGAACACTCGAGCTTCTGGGAAACCATTAGCCAAGGCCACATCTAACCCCGAAAAACTTAAATCCTCGCGGGCGCGAGAAAGAAAGTCGCGACGCGAGTACCTTGGAAAGGTCGCGGCGCGAGGCAGCATGGTCGCGGCGCGAGTTCAGCGATGACCAGGTCAGAAGTTT
>CM067172.1:86984126-87140575 GCA_034093135.1 Erigeron breviscapus
TAGATTAGTCGAATTTTCTGATTTCGTCTTAAACTTTGCTCATTAGTTTTTAAATGCATTTGCTTTTGGTATTCAACACCGCTTGGTTGGAAACTTCTCATTTAACTAATTTTGTTTTGACATTTTGATTTATTGGGTTATTGAGAATTGGTTTAAGTGCATACTTGCTTGAGGGCAAGCAAGGTTTAAGTGTGGGGAGGTTTGATGTACCTCAATATATACATGTTTCTCACATCTTATTTGGACGTTTTGTATACGAATTATAGCCGTTTATACATATTTTGTGGGGCTTTATGGTATTTGCTAAGTGGTTTCAGGTCTACAGTAGGTACATCACTCATAAATGGTAGAAAACGACTTAGGAATGGTCCACATGCACTAACGATGGAAGCATGGTCGAAAACGAAGCAGAATGAACGAAATCTGAAGAAACTCGCGGCGCGACCTTCGGTCCTCGCGGCGCGAGCCGTTCACGATCCCGATCACCAGCCTAGTCGCGATCTCGCTCACCGATCACCAGCAAACCTCGCGGCGCGAGCAGAATTTCTCGCGGCGCGACCTATCAAGAAAAGTCGCGGCGCGAGCAGAATTTCTCGCGGCGCGACCTATCAAGAAAAGTCGCGGCGCGAGTTGAAAAGTCGCGGCGCGAGTTTTTGTTCTGCAATCCTCTGTTCGAATTGTGGAAGATATCGCGGCGCGAGGAATGGAGCTCGCGGCGCGAGAAATTGCTGGTCTGACGGATTTTCTCTCTCCTGTGTATAAATACAAACACCCACTCAACCCTAAATAATTAATCTTGGACACTCCAGCCTCCACTTTTTCTCTCTAGCAGTTTTTGAAGGGCTTTCCAAGGGTTTTTACTTCCCCAATATCATTTGAAGATTTGAAGACTAATTTTGGCTATAGTTACTTATTGTGGCTCGGTTGTAACTTCGATTTGGAATTCTCCTCAATATTTGGTACATTATGTTCTCTTCTTTAATTGAATATTTAGTTCTTCTCGTTATGAGTAGCTAAATCCCTATACATCTATGAAGATGAAGTGAAACAATTAGTCATGGTTGCATATTATTTTGAATTCAAGTTGGTTTTACTTAACATTTTGTCAAGATCTTAATGAAGTGATTTCTTATATTTACTCTTGTGTACTTGGTGATAGTTGTGTTTTTCGATAGTGGTACTAGTTGAATACAAGTATTGTTTTAGTTGTTTGTCTATGAACAACTCTTGCTAGGTCATGGTATGATAGTAAAGATGCAAGTTTAATAGAAATTACTTTGTTAAGTGGATTTAATGGATGGTGGTACCACGTTTCTTTCACAAAGATAAAATTGTTATTTAGATAATCAAGTAAACTAGTTAGCGCAAGGAATTGTCACAAGGTTGGTGGTACCACTTGTTGCAAGAAATTGTATTGATTAGGTGATTGAGTAGATTTTACAAACGGAGTGCACGCCGAATGTGTTTTTGTCTTGTCACGATTGTCATAACCAACTTATATGAATTTTGAGCTTAAACCATATGCAACCTAGACTTCTTGTGTAGCGGATTCGACATAGATGGCTTTTTAATTATTTGTTTACACTCAAACTATTTTAGTGTGCTCTCGATTGACGCCGGTTGAGTACTTTTATCTACTTGTTAATTACATAGCTTTCGGAAACGCAAAGTGACAACTCGGTCACATATCAACCCTTACTTGTTTCACATTTTTCACAACTTTTAGTACAACAGTCAGTCCTTGTGTTCGATCCTGGTCTTGCCAGTTACCTATATTACACACGAACGGGTACACTGCCCGTAAGTGTGTTGTAGTCAGTTAACGGTAGATCTTGTTATAAATTTTTAAACTAGATTTCACACATCATGACATTGATGTATATACGATGCATTATTGGTTATTATACCATTTGTACTTGATTTTATACGAATTATCTTGGATTGTTTGTTGTTCAATTATTCATGTGACAAGGATTGAACGATATGTTAACCTCAATTGTTTGACAGATGACGTACATGGGTTTATAGTAAGTACATGGTTTGATGTTAATATTTCATATGATAATATTAATGATGATGGTTCCTTGTGAACCATTACTACGAACTCACCAACCTAGTGTTGACCTTGTTTAGTACACTTTTCAGGAAACCAGGTGAACCAAGGACGTGATGCCTGAATGATGTTGCTTTTGAACCAGGGCTTGGACTTAGATGGATCAAGGATTCATTTGCCTGACCATTGCATCATGTTTAGAATTTAATACTATCTTTTGAATTTGTGTGTAAACGTGTGGTGATTATATGCTTGTATTGTAATGTGTGCTTGTTCATAACTTAATAAGTTGGATTCACTGAGTCCAACATGTTCATATAGTTTATGTTCTACGATAATTCCACTGTGTGCTATATAATTTCCGTAATACTTCGGGCCTAGCTCGGGGTGTTACAACTTGTGCCTTCAAGGATTTGTATTTGGTCTTGAGCATTGAGTATTTTTCACTTCTTCCACCTTTGGATGGCATAGCTTGAGAAGACTCTTTAGATCTGGAGTCACCAACCATATGTCCAGTCTTGCCACATTTATAACAAGTGACTTTTGACATGTCAAATGGCTTTTTGGTCTTATCAGCTTGGCCAAACTTTCCTTTTCCTTTAAACTTACTAAAATATCTCCTCTTGATCCTTTCAGCCAACATAGCTACTTCATTAGCTAGTTCGTCACCATCAGATTCATCACATTCAGATTCAGAACAAACAGAGTTAGTGTTAGAAATCACAGGAACTTCATCATTACAAGGTATGATCTCATTACTTATTGAGCTAGGGTGTTCAGTCATTGAAGCAACAAGTGCAGTAGCAGGCTGACTATAAGAATCACCCATAGCAATCAACTTTTCAGCCTCTGAACACTTTTGGTTATGAAGCAAACCAAAAAGTCCAGGGAGATCAAGATCATGATAAACAAAACTTAGCTTAACAGATTAAATATAATTATTCTATTTAGGTGGTAATGAATCAAGAAATTTACTCTTTAAAACTTCATTTTTCTTAGTTATTCCAACAGCAGCTAAATCATTAACTAAAGCATTAAAGCGGGTATGAGTGTCAGTCAAGGATTCATTTCTCAAAGGAGAAGAATCTCTCATACCTCATGGTCAAAGTAGTTATTGCGGATTCCATGGAAGTAGAGCAACCCTCAAACATGACAGTTAATGTACCCCACATTTTCTTAGCTGTAGAACACATTTTAATAGAACGGTAAATATCTTTGGGCACAGCTTGGACAATGAAATTTCTAGCCTTCACAACCAAGTTTGCCAACCTCCTATCCTCATCCCCTCAATCTGCTTTGTCCTTAACAATTGATTTGACTGTGGCAAGAATGGTTGGTTGACCATCTCTGACCACAACATCTACCATAAGGGTCTGTGTAGGAACATAAGGACCATCCGTAAGGATGTCAGGCATATTGTTATCGATAGATTCAAGGAACAAAGACATTCTACCTTTCTACCCACTGAAATCATCTTTATCAAACATGGGTGGTCTGGTTGAAGAACCATTATCAACATAAGATGACATAATGCTTTACAATAAAAGAAAATAAGCAAGGATCTAGTCAAGTTAATTCTTAACCCCTGCTCTGATACCAATTGATACGTCCCACGGTGTATTAATATACAAAAGTATATTGTACACAGAACAGTTGTAAAAGGGGGGGGTGAATACAACTTCCTTGGATCTTTACAAACTTTTAAATGAAACGTTTTAAGGATTCAAATTATGCATTAAGTAAGTAAAGAGTAAGAATCATTAAAACAGTAAAGCAGTAAAATAAATGAAACATTCTTGAACACAGATTATAGTTTTCAATGTAATCCTTTATTAAGGAATAATCTATACAAAGAATTACAGGGTTGTTGCGGAAACAAGATAGCCTACAGATATCTAAACAACCCTTGAAATGACAAACTACAATCAATAAGTTTCTACTCAAGAGAATCAGCCCAAGCTGATCTTAAACAGACTAAGCTGTGTGTAAGAGCAAAGAAAACTTGTGTGAAGAATGATTCTCAGGAATGTCACCCCTATGCAATCAAGGATTGAGGCTTTTATAGGCGAAAGCCCTTCTTCTCTTGGTATCCAATTAAGTCACGTATTCTTCTTCTAATGGATGACAAAGGAATATTTGATCGTGCCTTCTCATAGTACTTGTGGTCCCCAAAGTACTGCCATTCATTCTTTATCATCCAATAAGAGTATGGACACGCATATGTAAATCCAACCACCAACTTGGATCCTAGAATTCTTCCTAGTCACGTCATTTGTCCTTATCTTTAATCTAGATTGTTATCTTCACTTGATTGTCAGACACAGATTGGGCCGTTTGTCAAAGCACCAATCTGCCTACGTGTTTCCAAGCTAACTGCTAATCCCAAGCTGACTTTCACTACCAGCTTGGTCTTCTATCTTCAATCCTCCTATTCGACTTGAATTGAATGCTATAAACATTGTTGATGCAGCTTGAACAACACTTGCTTTCATATGATTACAATTACAAAACATGAAGCATGATCTGGGCCAGAAACAGATCGTAAGCTGTGTCAGCTTAGTCTGACCCAGATCAGATTACAAGAACCAAAAGATTACTAGGTGTTTATAAGTCAGATTTGTCATCACCAAATTTACAATGAACATTGGGGCTCAACAGTATTTTTTAGAAGTGAGAAGAAATGAAAGATTAAAAGGTATATATAGGTAATAAGGAGAGGGGTAAATTTTGTAAAATGTTTTTTAAAAAAACGGTCACATTTGACCAAAAGACAAAAAAAAAGGCTCCCAACGTTCACAGCAGACGCTCTCCAACGTTCACTAGCATCGGCCAAAACTAGCCGATGTAACTTGCCAAACTTGCCGATTAAAGTTGCGATGCATGTGCTATAGGCTTGCCAAAGAGCCGATGCTAGCCGATGTTTTTTGCCGATAAAACTAGCCGACTACACCTTTGCCCCTAAGTTATCCAAATAATTGTTATGTTATGTTAGGTATATGATTGTTGGTAAACTTATATATGAATATTCTTTAGTTAACTTCATTAGTTTGTCAATCCTTACTTTCAATTCATTGTATTTTTCTTAACCTATTATAGTATAAATATATGGGAGGTTTTAGCGTAAATGCATAATAAATAGCCTCTTGCTTGCAGACTCGGTCCTTACTACTAGGGTAGTGATAAATTTAGAATAATTTTCTTATCTAAAAAAAAAATACTATTGAACATTATATAATTGTATAAAACATACATTGTCATAGATATATAAAATTAATTTTAAATTCTAATTTTCACTTCTCTTACTACTAAATTAGGTACTTTTTCTTTTGTTCTTATCTTTTTACGAAATTTTAAATTTATCACTCCGTTGCTACTAAAGTAGGTACCCTTTCTTTTTCTCTTATCTTTATACAAATGACTATAAATTAGTTATGGTACCCGGGCGTTGCCCCGGGAGACGCAATATACCCCTCAGAAACATTATATAATTAATTGCAAAAGAAAAAAAAATGAAAGCGTGACACACAGAAAAACAAAGTGGGGGAAAAACTTAAAAGGAGAAAAAAAAATGAAAACGTACTAATGTTATATTGTTATATGTCAAAGAAAAAAAAACTACCATACAATTCATTTTAGAAAACAATAGACAAATGAAAGTCGACAACATATTAACTTTGTAGAGTAAACTAAAAACCAAAAAACGAAAAGAACGAAAATTTCATTTAAAACCATAAGCCAAAAAAAGAAACATAAAACAAAAATAATCATGCACGCAGACTCATAGTATGATTATAAAACTCATAATAGGTATGTCACTATTTTGATGTTACAACCAAATATTTGACTTTACATATTGAGTAAAGAATACTTGTATTAAAAAACCAAAAAATATAATTTTTAGTTAACCCTTTATTTGAAGTCTTATTATACCACTTTCAATTACACTCACTTACAAAGCATATACTAAATCGCAAATAAATGAAATAATTCTATACACATAATATTTATTGAGTGTGCATGTATTAGTAATCAGTAAAATAAAATAAAAGAAAATTTTTGTAATGGATGTGTCGTAAACGTCAAAAGAGGGTTCATCTCAAGTATAAAGAAATAGATAAAAACAGACGGATCTATTAAAAGGACCATGATTGCTAAAAATTTCAAATTTAACGACTATCAGTGTAATGAACTTAAAAATGACCGAAGTTGAAAAAAATGTACAAAACATAAGGACCATTTTTGTAATTAAACATAAGATAAATAAAGTATAAAAAATATGAAAAGGAAGAGTATGAGCACAAAGCCCCATTTTCCAAAATTATATATATATACTAATTACTATATTCGTTATGTTTTCATTCAATTTACTTTCTTCCAATAATTGTACAAAATCATTGAACTGCAAATAAAGTTAGCTCAATTGATAAATGCATCTTTGATTTTTTCTTTTTTTGTAATTCTTGAATTTGACTATTTGGAATGACAAGTATGTGGGTTTTTTTATTGAATGACAAGTATGTGGGTTTATAACAGTTCATCATCTACATCTCGAAGTTTAAAATACGTGTAATGATTCATTATTGTATGATAAAGAGTCTCTTAATATCGAATACCAACTAACTGTTAAAAAAATTAAGTCACTAAACTTAAATAAAATTAAAACTTAAAATTATCAATAAATTACTTCCTTGAAGCATGGCTTCTTTCCGGACTATACATTATTATTATACGAGAGTAAGTACACGCGCGTTGCGGCGGTGAAATGGTGGGGGTGATAGCTAGGTCATAGAGTGTGATATGTCATAGAGTGTGATAGGTCATAGGAGTTGATATGTCATAGAGTGTGATGGGTCATAGGAGTTGATATGTCATAGAGTATGATAGTCAAATCCCTTAGCCGTACGGGCTCCGCCCTCGGATTTAAAAATTCGTCGAAAGTATATCGAATGACATCTTTAATGAAAGAGCATGAAATTTTAAGAACACCATATAATTTTTATAATTTATCGATGTACGGTTTTTGAGATAAAATATTTTGAATGAATTGGAGGAATAAATGATTTATGGAGGAGAGAGAAAAAAAATAATTGGTTGAGATTTGAGGAGAGAGAAAGGGTATTATAGTTATTTTAGATAAATATAGAATAGATAGGGGACATTTTAGGAAAGTAAATGTTGAAACTTAAAATTTAGACAGGGGGAATTTACTTTATCTACCAATAAACTAAAATAGATTGAGATGTTTTAGAACGACACGAGCGTAATCCTTGATCGACACGTGTCCTTTTAATTTATTTATTATATTAAATTAGCTTTTTTAATTGTATATAGATTCAATTTTCTTATTAGACTTAAAGTTAAACTCTAACTCTTGGCTTATAGATACAAAACACATTATAACCTTATTTGATTGATCATTCTTATTAATAAAATTGTTTCTTTTTCTTTCTCAATTCTTCAACTCCTATTACTTATATTACTTATAATAAGTTATTAACATGAAGACTTCAAAATTTTAAGTTTACGATCCAAAATCACAATGCTATTTGCTGTCATTCACTATGCTTACAAGTTCCGATTTTGATGTGATTGTAAAAATTTAAGGTAAATCCAAAACTTTAACTAAACATATATTATATTTATCATTGATGTTTATTATAATTTAGCTTCGATCATCGGTTTACTTTAACCACAATTTATTTCATTCTCACAAATCATGTATGACGCATATTCGAATTTCTTTATGATACAACTATATAGCTACCGTATATCGTACGGGTATTAGGACTAGTAATATAGTATAGATATAGATATTTAATTTTAATAAACTAGCTAGAGTAGCTTTTCTTTATAAATTTACAATTAGAGTTTTTATTCGTGTAAATGAATTTTATATCATACTTGTGACTGAAAAGATGTAAAAAACTAAAAGCGATCTAAAAAAATATATATAACTAATTATGAGACGTTCAACAATTTTATGTTACATGAGCTCAAACTCATTTCTAAACAAATAAATCTGCTGAAGGCAAGCTGCAATTATGTATCAATGAAAAAAACCCACACTATTCATATTTTATATAATTGATAACATCAACACATAACACCGCTTTGCTCAACACTCTCTCAGTAATCTGCTGGGTTTACAATCAGTTATCATCCCATAATTCAGTTTCGAACATGATGAGCATGGTACTTATGAAAACTTTATTTCTTACCAGTAAGATTCGGGTTTATAGAAGGTGTGCTTGTGATAAATTTATGTGCAAATCTCAGTGAGATTGCAACCGAATCAGACACTTCACCTGACAGAATGAGAAAGAAAAAAAATGTTGGTTGAGATTTGAGGAGAGAGAAAGGGTATTATAGTTATTTTAGATAAATATAGAATAGATATTTAATTTTAATAAACTAGCTAGAGTAGCTTTTCTTTATAAATTTACAATTAGAGTTTTTATTCGTGTAAATGAATTTTATATCATACTTGTGACTGAAAAGATGTAAAAAACTAAAAGGACTAGTAATATAGTATAGATATAGATATTTAATTTTAATAAACTAGCTAGAGTAGCTTTTCTTTATAAATTTACAATTAGAGTTTTTATTCGTGTAAATGAATTTTATATCATACTTGTGACTGAAAAGATGTAAAAAACTAAAAGCGATCTAAAAAAATATATATAACTAATTATGAGACGTTCAACAATTTTATGTTACATGAGCTCAAACTCATTTCTAAACAAATAAATCTGCTGAAGGCAAGCTGCAATTATGTATCAATGAAAAAAACCCACACTATTCATATTTTATATAATTGATAACATCAACACATAACACCGCTTTGCTCAACACTCTCTCAGTAATCTGCTGGGTTTACAATCAGTTATCATCCCATAATTCAGTTTCGAACATGATGAGCATGGTACTTATGAAAACTTTATTTCTTACCAGTAAGATTCGGGTTTATAGAAGGTGTGCTTGTGATAAATTTATGTGCAAATCTCAGTGAGATTGCAACCGAATCAGACACTTCACCTGCACTAGAATGAGAAGGGGAAAAAAACAATGCTCCGACCCTATCACACGTTTATTTTGCCAAGTCCTTTTGGAAATGAATCCAAACCATTCAGAAAGTAATTTCATTCCAAAGCTAATAGTAAGTTCATCCATAGAACTAATAACATGGTTATACAACATAAGGAATTTGAGATGCATGTCTAGATAAATAGTTTCAACTGCATCAAACATTTAATTTAATAAACAAGTTGTTAGCCCTCTTCTAGATTATCATTCTACTACTACCACACCATAAAATAATCCAACTTCAAACAAGACTCAAGGACATTTTCTTTGAATGTAAGAACTGCCATGCTCTTCGTACCTGTTATCAAGTTATCGTTTAGATTAGATTGATAGTATAAATTAGTTGGCGAAATTTCAGTATTTCTAGGTCAAACTTACTCAGATTTGGAAAACCACATCTGCTGAAAGGACCCAAGAGACGCTAAGATGCTCCCTCCTATCCACACGCTGTGATAATGCCACATCCAAAGGGTTCAGAATAGTTAGAAAAATCAATTAAAGCAAATCGTTGTACAAAACAAGGAAGTCCGTCAGTTAAGGAACCCATTTGACCTACTTACATACAACTGAGTCAGATGGGGTGATGTTTTATCTCTAACGGGTCAAATAGAACTAAACTGAAAAAGATAACTAAAAAAAAAGACTGAAACTGTCCAAAACTGACAGAAATATATTGAATAGCATAAACAACCTAAATTGTTTTATTAAATAAGTAGAGCTATTGTCGTTACAATAAAGCTTTGGCAATCACGTAATTCCTAAAAAGTGGGCTTAGTATGACTCATCGCTCAAGGTGCACAACTGAGATATTATTCTTGTATTAATGATTTCACGAAATATACAATACAAAAATTACAAAAGTATGCATATTAAAAAAAAATGCAATGCATTTAACTTAACTTTTATTTCAATTATTACCAATGCAGGTAATTAACTTCCTTAACCCTTGATCCTCAGTTCCTCACCACCCCACTTTTCCTATTTTCAAGAATAGAACTATAGAAACAAGAGGGTTTTGGCCATGCTTTATTATAACTGTTACTGTTTTTTAACTTTTTAATTTATATATTGTCATGACACAATATAGGATATAGTGTTTGGTTTAGCTTATGTTGTATCTAAACACAAAAGCTAAAAAGCCACTCAGAAAGGCTTAGCCAAAACCCCCCTAAACTATACTTGCTGGTGAAATTGGTGACATAAATAAATATATATGATCAGTGCAAGCTACACAGAAGCTGCAGTAGTTATTCTGAACTACTTCTATCAGTCTCAATTTGACCCCTTACCTAACCTGTACCTATTTTGCCACCTCTTAAAGTAATCTATATTTCCACATCAAGTATAAGTCATGAAGAACATGACACTTAAGTTTGCAATCAAAGTTTCTAAACCAGTAGCATTATGATTGGACTATCATCAAAAATGTGTCTATTCTTTGCAGAACTAGTCTTAATTAAAACAAAAAATATGTATTTGATTATTAAAAATCAATTACTATGAAGCTACATAAAACTTCCCCAGCGCATGAAAACCATCAATGCAAATCCATAGGAATTCTATAGTTTGAGAAAGAGAAAAATGAGAAATTCTACCTGAACTTTCTTTCAGTTGCGTTGCCACTAGCTAAAACTTTTACTCTAGCTGCTTGAGGGGATTCCTACAAAGATTAGAAAAACAGGATCAAATACATGTATTACATCATAGCTGTAATTCCGTAAATCGTTTGCTCCACATGTCTATAATTTAGAAAATTAGCTAAAAAGGACCAAACAGTTATATTTACCTGGATGCTAATTTCAAAGCTAACTTTATAAATCGTTTTATTCAAAAATCTTCATTATTTTGTATTTTAATGTTTTTGTGCTCATACTTAATGCATTAATTATCTATGAAAATTTTGCAAAAATGGAGAACTGTGTGTTGGTCTATCCAATCCATCTCGATCTGTGTTAAAAATGATTGTTGCCTAACCAGCTCATCTCCCCATCCCTGATATAAGGGTATTCCAAACACTTTCTATACGCAATATTCCTTGAGAGGAAAAAAAGAATCCCCGGTCATACGTTTATTAGGTATAAAATAGGCCTGATGTAAGGGTAATGCAAACAATTTTTATCCTCTTTGCATTGCAAAAACTTATAATGTGTGCATGATGAGTTGTAAAAATGAACCTCCACTAAGTCTTTCTCAAGACGCTCTTTCAGTTGTTGCATTGCTGCCGTGCCACCAGCAAGCTGCGGAAACATAAGCCAAAAAACTAGATTAAATCAAACCCATTAGGACATTTTTAGCTTGTTCAATAATAGTAAACCCTTATTGAATAAAAACTTCAGGGAGAAACAGCACAATATTAAAACCATCCGATTCGAAATTAGCTTGTTTTCAAATATATAACAAAGTTAAAAACTTAAAGTTGTAAGTCAAATCTAAGTATTACCAGGATACTACTGAACAACTCTCTCCTGATATCAACATCACATTTATTTATGCTTTCTATAACCTGGAAAGATCAAAAGAAACAACACAGTTGATTACTTGGAAAACGAACAAAACGCATTCATACCATAAAACTAACTATATAAACTTTAAAATGTTATACCATTTGTGGCAAGCCACGAACAGAAGCAGCAATATCTACAGAACCTTCCATACCAGGTATAGTCTGAGATGAAATTTAGAACAAGACACATCATCAAAACTGCATGAAGGGTACCTTCTCAAATTATGCAAGTACTTATAAATCAGTTCAGATCACATTTTTTTTGTTTCTTCCATAAATCATTCTACCCTTTGCTTGAACTTCACAAACCAGTTAAAACTCTCTGTTTTGTGTTGACCCTATTGATACCATAACAGCAATAACAAAGGGATTTTTGGTTTCAAAGTGGAGAATCAGAAGAATAAGTATCACATCACACAAACTATTTTGGGCATAATGTCCAATACGCCACATGCATAGTCTGTGAGACAGCATGTTAATATATATTTTACAATTATATACATTATTCATCACACGTTTGAATTTATAATAATAAAAATATTCAGGTAAAGAGTATTTAGTACTCAGCTTTGGGTTTGTACTTTATTCACGCAACTACAAAAACATGACTTCTTTGATTAAAAATTGGGTGAATAATTGGCTTAAGGGGTATGTTGTTCTAAATTCTAATTTTGTAAGTAGTTCATATGCAGTGGTTTTCCCTTCGTATGTGCATCCACTTCAGGATTTAACACACTGGTATCGTTAATACAACTTAAGCAAGACTAGAGGAGTGCCCGCAGTCCCGCACAATCTGGTGGCAGTGTAGTGGTGCTGGCAGCGGCGGCGGGTAGTGTAGGTAATTGATGTGTGTGTGTGTGGTGGTGGGGGGGGGGGGGGGGGGGTGATAGTATAAGTATTTTAGATAATAATGGATATATGTTGTAAATATGAAGAGGGGTAATATGGACATTTTAAAATCTCAATTTTTAAGGCATTCTAAAAATAAAACCCCCAAAATGAGTTATTAGTAACTATAGATATAGATACAAAAAAAAAGGGACAGAGCCTGGTGGGACGTTTTTTTATAGAAAAAACTACTTTGATGAACAACAAATGCAACCTCAATGGCATCAAATAGATTATCACAACAATAACCAATATCTGAGGATATGATCGACACACCTTTACCAGGGACGGATTAAACAGCACATCAGGAGTTTTAAATCTGTCAGAACCGATTTCTATGGTCCTGTAGATCCAACAGATTCAATACCAGTAACTTTTAAAAATATAGACAATCCAAAAAGCAAAAACAAGCATTAAACTTACTGTCCATCAGGAAGTTCATATGATGTCATCGGAATGTTTGAATAGGATGTATCTGAAAGTAAAACAAGATGCAAGAAGATAAGAATATTAAACCCCTAACAAGGGAATTAGTTGCTACTTTTAAAAAATAACACTAAAAGGATATTAAGATTGTGCAATTGTAATCGAGTGTAAAATAACACCATATCTTATGATGAGTCAAGGGACATCCTAGCTCCTTAGGAAACAATACTCATATTCAGTTTCAATGGTCAAAGAATGGAACTATGGAAGCAAAAAATTCTCTAGCAGTCGATCATCAATTCATGGTACTGTTAAATAATGAGCCTTACTTAACATTTAGTTCTCCAAGGACTTAAAAAAATCCAACAAATTTAATTATAAACTTGTTATAGATAATTACGGTATTCCTTTATGTCCCCTGAAATGATTAGAATACATACTAATAACTTTGAAATAGATAGTAGACCTATCTGCTACACAAAGTAAACAATACTTGCTAAACAAGAACAGAACATGACAATTTTATAAGATAACATTCAAGTGGAAGATATACTTTCAAATATATATACACAGCTCAATGGAACCTAATAAATATACAAAGTGACGGACACCATAATTATAGGACTGTCATGACTATGTAGCAGTACACCTCACTTCTGGTAGTGTTAAAAGATTTCTCATGATCTTAATGTCATGGAAAAGATTAACGAAAAAACTTTACCATGATAAAACAAGAGAATGAAAATATCAAATCAATATTCCATTGAAAACATATTCGTATGCCTAACATAGACAGACTATCAAATGAAATGGAGGAATATATGAAAGAAGTGCATACCATCGTATGGAGTGTCAGGGGCACGACACACATATTCCTTTATATCGCTGGCAATAACCCTCTGTCAAAAATACGTCACATTTACAAACAGAGCTCAGACAAAAATCCATAAGAAATAATAGACGACATGATAACAAACCTGGCAGTACTGCCGATAACTTTCAGTTGTGTTCGGAAAATCAACATCTACAGTCTGTCAAAATCAACGTTGTAAGTGCAATAATAGTTTCATAAAGCCATCGACATAATCAATAAAAGAAATCCACGGCTTAGTTACTGTATCTACTATGTATACTACATTGGGACAAAAGATTCAAAGATTCAGAATTTGATCGTTAAGCACATTACCTGAAACTCTCCAGGTCGAATTTCCTTCCGTTTAAAAGAGTATCGAGGCCTTATCTGTTTCAGAAACAGGCAAAAACACACAAAAGTATAATATGCCACCTTAATCATCAGCGAGATTTGTTCCAATCAGTACTAAACAGGAACTCACTTTAACTCCTTTGCTTTCCAAGCTTTTAATTAAGCAATCTGTGAGAAATTCTCCTCCAATTGGAGATGCTGAGACAGCCTATTGCGAGATTAAAACATTAAAATCAGTTCTGTATGCAAAATATATCATTAAATGCTTCACTGGATAGTTCAACATTTGTATATATATTCTACAGGCAGATATGGGTTGTGTAACCCCAATTTGCAACAATACTTTCTGCTGGGTAGTAGTGTAAATGAATCCGCGTTTGGGTCGTGCTTACAGTTCCAAAATTATTTTGTTTTATCGTATTATAGTGACTTATTTTCCCATACCCCACCCATAGTGGGATTGGGTATCGTTGTATTGTGTTAATGTTATTAGCATTGGTCCATTCAACTTGTTGATAACCCTTTACAATTTACTAACGAAAGTTGGTTAATAAACTTTGCACAGAGAATACTCTATCATATACCAACAAACACACGATTCAAATTAGAAGTTATTTCTGTGACTGGAAATGCATACCTTCTGTAAAACATAGCCATCATGCACAGGGGCAACAATAGTTGATCCTCCACCACTGAAAAATCATTAAACAATCCAAGCATTAAATCCCATTCAAGTAATAGCATAAAGAAAATATACACTATACCAACAGCAGATGAAATTAAGCCTGCATAGGTAAATCAGCTTTACCTCCAATAATCATGGACTTTTCAAATTCACACTTCATGTTCATGATATCATGTATTGTTCATTATTTTGTTCTAGTGTTGGTCAAAAATGAGTGAAAGTATTCACACTCCAAATGTGTCTACATGACCATGAGTGCTTGGAGTCAAGCATATGGGTATAATATTCATCTATTGCACAAATTACCATTACTAGTGGATAGTATTAATCATACTGTACCTCCCTCTGTAGTCTCTATTCGCCGATAGGACTATCGGTAGAAGTTGAGAACTCACAAATTAAATAGATCATTTAAAATTTGTAACAACTTGTGTTAGCTAACAGTTCAACTTACTAGCTCTATCCAGTGCAAACAACAGATCGATAACATTATTGATTATTATGAAGCAGATCAAGTCTCATGCTATTATCAAGGCAACAAAGTATGTTATAACTAGAGGTGATCAAATCGTAGGCTGGCCCGAGAAAACCGATGAACTGGCCCTCAAAAAGCCGGAACCTGATAAAGCCCGGTTACAACAGGCCCGATCCACGGGCCTTTTAAAAAACCGGTCCTCTGTCCGGCCCGGGCTAACCTATACAAAAACCGCTAACCTGAAAACATTTTAGATATGTACATAATCCTTTATGGGAGTTTCCTACTCTGCCCACGTACATGTTAATATATAATGTATATAGTATACATTATGACAGCTTCGTTACGTTTTATGTTTTTTAACGTTTATATTATGATAAACCTTTGTTACCATTTATATAGAAATGTTTAATTATTAGAGAAGAATTGTAATAGTTACTGAGATTGGTGATCATTAGATTTCTTTCTACACATGTGCCTTAAATGCAGGGAAAAAACAATCCAACCACTAGGCACGTCACTGAGTCAGAATTCAATGAACTTGTATTTGAGATAACCTACATCGACTACCATACATGCCTCTGGTACCAAAGATTCGGATTAAGAGAACATATATTTGAGGTAACCTACATTGACTACCATACGTGTTCTCCTAATCTGAATCCTTGGTATCCGGGACACATATGGTGGTCGATGTAAGTAACCTCAAATATAAGTTCATTAAACTGACTCCGTAACATACTGCTGGACAGATTTTTTCCTTGCATTTAAATACACGTCTGTAGAAAGAAAAACTAATGATCATCAATCTGATAAAAGATGATCATCTCAATAACTATAACAATATTTTCTAATCTTACGAATGTCCTTTCTATATCAATCCAACCACAAGATGATATACATGTGACACTACTTTTCTTATCTCCGAATTATCTATATTCGCTAACACTACTTTGAATTTTCCCAATTCAACATGTAAGCTATATCATAAAGGGCATGTTTAGAAAGGGCTTTTAAGGAGCTTTTTGGGAGCTTTAGCTTTTAATTATGAACAATACGCTCTTATTATTTTAAAAGCTTTGTTTGGATGCAACTATCTTGAACTTTTATTTGCAAGAAAAAACTCCAAAATGAAACACTACTTGAAGTAGCGTTTTGGAAGCTTTTAATTTTTATAATTACACAAATATCCCTTTCATTGTTTTTGGTTAGAGCTTTTAAAATCCAGTTTTGTCATTTTACACTCTTAAGTTGCAACTACAGTTACCGTACCAAACGCCTCTAAAATATAAAAGCTCTAGCTAACAACTTTGGTTAAAAGCTACAGCTTACAAGTACCAGCTACTTTTGACAAACATGCTCATAGTATGTGCCAGTGACTCATAATGACATGGAAAAGTAGTTGCAGAATCTTTCCTAGCCTCCTAGGAAAGAAAAATGAGATCCAAAATGGATAAAATTTAGATCTGTCAATTTCACCTATTCACCTAGAAATGGGTTGATCCAGATTATATTTTTTCCATAACTCACCAAATGAGTAATCTTTTGAAACTTAGTTAAAATGTAACAGTCCAATAGTCCATACAGATTCGACAAATGGAAAGTGACCCGAAGTGTATCAAAATGCATACAACAGCCTCTATTAGATTCGCATTTCAATGATATCATACTTAAAACATTGACAGTTATAATATGTTTAATAACTAAGAAACAAAAAAGGACAACCTACTTATAATACTCAAAACATTTAAATAACTAAGGAACAAAAAAGGACAACCTACTCAAAAATGCCTAGAATATTACCATATGGCAAGTCCAATTAGACAGATTAACCAACCCACCAGTTTTGCCACCTCTATAAACAAGGGTAATATGTTAAAACGATGCCAGACTATTGCCAAACTTTTTGTCTATTATCAATAAATCAACAGGTCAATTAACCCAAAAGGAACTAACAAGCAAAATTTTAAAGTTGCAATCATAAATAAAAGAAAACAAATAGGATTTGTTGAACAACTGTTAACAAGCAGATTTCATAATCATACCAGTCAACCACCAATGAGGTAGCACGTCCTGATGCAAAAGATGTGAGAACCTGGTAAGAAGCAATCAAGATAACATCGTACGTTCAAACTGAAGACAGATCAATATACAAAAAAAAAGTTGCGGAAAGGACAGAGCATACAGCATTTTTGGCTAGAAATAATGCGGGAGCTTGGTACTTTTCAAACATAAGTTCCGCTGTCCTGTCATATTTACAAGTTAAAACAAATTATAAGATGCACCGCACGGGATGTTTTAGATGTAGAGTGAATAAGCTAATAGAATTTGGTTGAATTAACATCAATTATCCAAGCATACAAAGCAAACATGAACTAACGAGAAAAGACCATCTTCAAAGTATATCAATCTGTAATATAGACCAGATACAAATTATAATGAAGAACAAGCACCCATCAAAATTCTCTATAGAAAACGCCACAAGAACTCGGACTTACTAACAGTATATACGTATGCTTGGCAGTTTAGTCGTCAGTTCTTAGGCTACCAGCTTGAGGCACTACAAAGTTTTTCCCCAAACAGTCGGTATAATCACGATAATCGTAGGTTAAATGTTGCGCCCAAAGACAAAACATCCAACCACTAAAAAAAAGAAACTCCCATTTGGGGGGTCCCAAATTATAAGCAACATTTTTAATCTTGGGCAAACTTCCTACAAAATCACTCGGATAGTCGGATATCCATAAAATCCAATTGATTCGATTTATTATGTAGCTGTTTAAATGTGCTCAGGTTCTGCAATAAAAAAGAAGTTCTCGGGTAATTTTGCTTTCTCTTGCAGTTGATTCACAGAAAAATAATCAATGCTTTTGGTTATTCTTCATTAAGTTGAAATAAAAACTTTAATCTTATAGAATATGAATATGTTGGAGGTACCTATTCCTGAAACTTCCACCTCTATATGCTTCATTTAAATTATTAGCTTATCAATTAATTACAATAATTCATGCAACTCCAATATATGTAACATGTAACAGAGATTTGGTAGAAAAACTAATTGGATAAATAAATAAAAAAGAGTTTGATATATCAACAAAAAGCATGTCGACAACAAAGACATATCGTAACTGCTTACTTTTCTCTTTGTTGTTGAGTGTTTGAAGATGGTTCTGCAAGTAGCATTGGGTGCTCTTTAGGGTCAACTAGCAGGCATTCCCTGTCAATTGAAGACCAAGATTAACAAAAATAAAATAAAATTGAACTCTCAGGACTCGGACATTACAAGCAACAGATTACTGATTACCTGAAGGCATGATCCCAAATGCTTTCTACAATCTCCCAGTCAGTAACAATTCCATCCTTTATTGACGGTAAAACCTGGATCGATATCAACAGATACCAGATCATAAATTATATTTCTATGATACATGTCAGAAATTATCATATTCTCATGTTTGAAAAACAGACCTCCGTATGATCCCGGCGGTATCCCATTGCACTAGACCCTACATACAATTTGCGTTTTCCCTTGGACTTAGGGTCTGTAATAGCACCACTATTCTTTTCTGGGTCATCATTCTCATCGACTTCCATTTGATCGATTGCTCCAACGACCTACATACATAGAAACAAGGATATGATAAGAGATATGCACTGAAACAGCTAAACGATAGATGACCCATCCATTTCTTGGTTTACGATCTAAGCCATAATGTTCATAACAGATCTCAACAAAATGAAGCATCTCTAATGCTGAGAACTAAAAAGCTGCAACAGCATCAACTAGATGATCAAATCCATGATTATGGCATATTAAGACCCTAGTTATTATCAAATTACCTTTAAAATTAAATAGCGGGAGAATGCAACAAATATATACAACGGTAAACAGTTAGAAACCAGTGACAACGATTGCTAGACAGACTTTATTTAAAAGTGAGACTCCCAAGGATCAAGAAACTCCAGTAGCAAATCAACATTCTACAACTTAGAATTTCGTTGCTACGTTGTATCATCTAAAAGTAACAATAACTTATAGATTATGATCAATTACTAGTGTGTTCAATTTAAAATCCCTAAGTAAGTACTAGAAGACTGCTTGACCCATTTAGCGGTATTTAGCTCTTTTTAATTGATGGTTGAAAATTTTCAGAACACTGTAAGGATTACTTTGGAAATATGTATAGATATCAAACAATAATTCAATGACATACAAGCATAAATACAACCAATATTTTATTTTTAACGGAACTATTCTACTCCTACTAACTATCTAATAATGACCTGTGCGTAAACCAATAAATATACATTCATATCACGTCTCATTATCCTCGTCAGAATACTCAGTTGAACCATATAAAATTCATGGTACTGTTAGGAACAGCCTTAGCCTTAAGCACAGCGGAAGCAATTAAGAAGAAGATAAAAACAAGAAAATAGATAAACGACACACGAGATTTAACGTGGTTCAGCCGGGCCTAGTCTACCGGCTGCAAACTAGGTTATTTATTGATGCTCTGAACCATCTAAATTACAATTACAATTGATAGGTATATATATAGGAGAACAACTAGGGTTTCTTGCTTGTTGAACAAGGAAACCAATTTGGGCTTCCTAATCAATAAACAAAACCAGCAGGCCCGTAAGGCCTTCACAAACCCAACAATCTCCCACTTGAAGGCCTTGCGAAAAACTTCAGCCCGCCATTCAAGCAAACAATATCCCGGTCATAATCTTCAGAAAACCGAAATCCTCAAGCCTTCAGTTCCAAGAACAAACTAAAACTTCAAAACAGAAGTTTCCCAAGTCTTCAGTTCTCCATGAACAAGCTAAGATTTCAATAAAAAACATATAGGAACAGAAGTCTTCACGGTCCAGCTCCCAAGAACAAACCAAACTTCAATCTAAGCATCCCAAGTGTACCTAATTGCAGCGGCCCTTTTCATCAGTCACCTGAAAGGCCCATTGAAGATGTAAACCGCTCCAATACAGTCAAACACAGCTGACTCAGTCATGGCAAAGTCCACCAATGACTCATCCTCAATCTCAACCGGCTCCTACTGATTTGAAATACCGGCTCCAGAGACTCCAGAGGAATAACAACACTCTCCACTAGCGGTAGCATCACAGGAGAGATTTCATTCGGAACCCTAGTCTTCAAAACTCAACGTCGATTTCAACATATGTCAACACACTCCTTGTGCTCCCACTGTTACAAAATCCCGTCCAAGTTCAAATCTCCGAATATGCTCGAACAGATTACCTGAAAGTCCCAGAGTCCGCTACCACGCACCAGACTCGTATAACTCTCGAATCCGCGAGTCAAGACTTTTCTCCAAAAGTTGGTTCAATTCTTCCGGTAGTGCAGTAATCTGCACACTCCAAAAGTCTAAACAGATTCACCAGTGCTTCACTACAGTAGGTAACATAAAATGAAGCAAACCAGAATCTGTAACAAGAGTCTTCACTGCCTTCCAATGATCCCAATGCATCAAGCCAGACACATTCTCATAAGCAGAATTTTAGGCGACTCTAAAACCCTGAGCACCTCATGCAACCCCACAAGTCAACTACGCACAACTCCCATTGTCCCTGTTATTCCAACCGCCTCTAAACCAGACTTCATGAGACGAACCTCCACTGGTTTAACCAGCGAAAACCTTCACCCAATACCAGTACAAAGATCCACTCAAAAGTCGACTGATCAAAACTGAACAAAGAATAACATCCACAGTTCTAGACCAGTTAACAACAAACGATCAATAACACCAGTAGAGAAAACAAGCGTTAGTTCCATGACTTGACTAACTTTTTTCCCTCGTGTCGACACTAGCAACTCCGGAACAGAAATACTCAAAAAACAAAGCACTCCAAACCTGCTAGTTCTATTTTCTTCAATACCAGTACCACATCCAACAGAAATACAATCCATTTTGAAACACCCATATATACCCGGTCGAACAAAGGCTTAACCCTAATCAACCTAATACCCTGTTTCAATGGACTGACTTCAAACGACGGTACTTTTCTTCTTTACTTTTCTAATCGATCAAGGTAATATCCAGCAACAAACTTAGTAACAACAACCCGCAAAAACCACACCCTAATCGTGAATCAGAATAACCCGACATACAACTCAAACAATAAACTGAACGGAGACAGTACCTCAACCTCTGATCAATGACGAACAAGAATGTCATGGTGGTAACCAAGAACAGTAGCCAATACCTTCTCGAACAAGAAAACCAAAACAGTGCTTTTATCATCTTCCAATCGATCAATAACACCAAAACCCTAATTTCCAGAAACCCTAAACGGAGTTCCAATCGGCGGCGGCTGACAACAGCAAAGACAGCTGCAACAGCGGCGGCATGCAGTTAACAATGGTGAAACAGCGGCGGAACAGCAGCAAAACAGCTGCAAACCAGACCCCATAAACAGATCGAAACAGGAAGAACAAAAAAAACCAGCAGCAACAGCAGTTCCAGCAGCTAATTTAACAGATTTCAGCAGCAACCAGTGGCTAAACAGCAGATTACAGCAGCTGAACAGCAGATTTCAGCAGCAAACAACAGCGGAACAACAGCAAACAGCTGCAAATCAGTAGCAGACAGCTGCAAATCAGCAGCAAACAGCGGCGTACATGGATAGAAAAACCCTAATCGCGGTGGCTGTAAATAGCAGCAGCTTGGCGGCGGCAACAGGTCCTAAACACTGCTGTAAAACAGCATAGCAGACAACAGCAAACAGATTTGAAAAATAACAGCAGCCTTGGCTTCTGGCCTGCTGTAGGAAAAAACAGCGAACAAGGGGGCAAAACAGGACCCCTAATCGACAAAGACAGCAGCCACGAACAAAGACAGAATCGAATCAAACAGAACCTTAGCTCCGATACCACTTGTTAGGAACAGCCTTAGCCTTAAGCACAGCGGAAGCAATTAAGAAGAAGATAAAAACAAGAAAATAGATAAACGACACACGAGATTTAACGTGATTCAGCCCCAGTGGGGGGCCTAGTCCACCGGCTGCAAACTAGGTTATTTATTGATGCTCTGAACCATCTAAATTACAATTACAACTGATAGGTATATATATAGGAGAACAACTAGAGTTTGTTGCTTGTTGAACAAGGAAACCAATATGGGCTTCCTAATCAATAAACAAAACCAGCAGGCCCGTAAGGCCTTCACAAACCCAACAGGTACCATATTAAGCATTTAACTGTCTTGTCGGCTAACCAGAATTATCTACTGCAAGGTTTTCTACTTAGTTTAAACTAGTGAAATCATTCATTTAGTTCAAGAAGATGGGTATTAGTGAAAACCGGGACAAGTTTGCAGGTACGCAAAATAAACAATAGGCAAGCTGTTTAACCAACCTGAACAGGTTCAACAACAGACATTCAACGGGTAATAAAGATGAATTGTTGTTAAAA
Organism: Erigeron breviscapus; assembly: GCA_034093135.1. Taxonomy (NCBI): domain Eukaryota; kingdom Viridiplantae; phylum Streptophyta; class Magnoliopsida; order Asterales; family Asteraceae; genus Erigeron; species Erigeron breviscapus. The sequence goes on from CM067172.1 coordinate 87,006,879, forward strand.
AGTTCTGTACTCGAGCCTCAATAGCTCTGAACGATGAGTTTTCCTTTACAATTTAACCAATGTAGGTACATTCTTATGCCAACAGCATTGTATCACCACAAAACTTAGATTGTTTCGCTGTAAAGTGATCTAACATTCATATACATATATATATAATCGGCTTCAACCTTCGGCAAGCCTGCACCTTTCCCAATTTGCTGGGGAGAAACTATTATGACGTTATAAGTCGTAACGTACCCAGAAACTATTACGACATCATACGCGGTAATGTACCCGAAAGCATTCAAATTTAAATATTTAGTTAGGTCTTCTAAACAATAATTGAACTTTTAACTCTACAGAATACACCTTCCATCCTTAAAAACCCGAAAAGTTTACGCAGCCTAAATTAAATTATCGTACCATATTTCCGTAAAATCGAGAGCCAAAATCTTAGTGTAATATAACTTTATAAAAAAAGGGAGAACTTACAGAAGGAAAGACAGCTTTAGGAGCATCTTCACCAGCATAACCAGCTTTACAAGTATGTGAACCTAAATCCACTACTATTGCAGATACTTCATCTGTAATTATAATAATTAATATATATTAATTAAAAGTTACAAAAGAAAAACCAAAAAAAATCATGAATGTGAGAAAACTAGGGTTTAGTATTAATAATTAATAATAATAATAATAGTAGAATGCAAAGAAATGTAATGATTTTTAGTAATTAATTGAATTAAAAAAGTATAGAAATAGAGTGTGTTTGTTTACCTCCACCGTACATGATTTGATTTTTTTGATTTGATTTTGAAATTGAAAGGGTTTTTCGTTTGGAGAGTGGGACGATTGGGGTTTTTGTTTTGTGAGTGAAGAATCGCAGGTTGCACTGCACGTGACAACAATTGTTAGTTTTTATAAAAGGTCTATGTTTGTTTTTTTAACAATTATTGATACAGTAATATCTATATGGATTAAGTCAATTCAGTTTTTTTTTCGTTTATTGTAACATTCGTGAAATTTAACTAGATTTGACTCATAAATTTAATGTAAATGATTTTCGAAAAAATATTTTTTTTTTTTTTTTTTTTTTTTTTTTTTTTTTTTTTTTTTTTTTTTTTTTTTTTTTTTTTTTTTTTTTTTTTTTTTTTTTTTTTTTTTTTTTTTTTTTTTTTTTTTTTTTTTTTTTTTTTTTTTTTTTTTTTTTTTTTTTTTTTTTTTTTTTTTTTTTTTTTTTTTTTTTTTTTTTTTTTTTTTTTTTTTTTTTTTTTTTTTTTTTTTTTTTTTTTTTTTGTTGAACGTTGACTTGTATTGAATTGTGATAATGTGAAACCTTATAGGTTTTCCTTGGATGTGATTAGTTCTCCTAATCCTCATTTATTGTTAACGGTTGTTATCCGACACGATTATTCCTTGTTCCTACGAACTCACCAACTTTATGTTGACGCTCTTTAGTACACTTTTCAGGTAATCAAGTTAATCAGAGACAAAATGGATGATTGCATGCTTACTTGCTAGGATTGGACTAGCTTGGACTTTCTGGATCCATGATCCTTACTTCCCTTTTATGGGTTACTTTTAGGATCAACTACTATCGATTGAATTACCTTTTATTATTGATTGAACATGTATTACGATGAATGTTGATGATTGTATACGTTCATACAAGTTTAAGGATTGTTTCAATCCTATGTTTTCATATAGTTTGACTCTACATAATTTCCATGTCGTGCTGTGCTTTTCTAAGTGATACCCCATGATTCCGCCATGTTGGGGTGTTACATTTATTAAGTCAAAAAATAAACACTTTTAATGACTTAATAAATTAAGTATTTTTGATTAAATCATGATTTTTTATTAAGTTCTAAAACAAACACCACCTTATTCTTATTTAAGAGGAAATTCTTTAATAATATTTTTACTAGATTTAATTTGCTGAGAATCTGTTCCTTGTATAAAAATCAATTGCATACCAAAAAACTCAGGGAACATGAAGTTGGAATCGCTAGTAATCGCGGATCAGCATGCCGCGGTGAATATGTACCCGGGCCCTGTACACACCGCCCGTCACACCCTGGGAATAGGTTTCGCTAGCTAAATAAAAGCTTACTTGGCATAACTGTAAATCTTTCTTTCATTAATCTGATTAAAATTATTCAATTTATGTTGTCATCCCATGCTATTGCTAATGATAAAGTATTAATAAAATTAAATTGAGTAATATAAACAAACATGTATTTACGTTGAGTTATCTTCTAGATCCCCAAATTTGAAACCCATGAACCTAAATTTCATAGTCGGTTTCAAAACCCATTCTTTCTTTTTGTTGATTATATATAAGAGACATGAAACGCTGGTAAATATTTGCAGGCGATAGAACCATTTTGATTCCCCGTTATTTTTGTTACTTTCTTTTGGGCGTGCGACTACACAAACACATAATATTATTTAGCAAGATCGAGGGCTTTCAAAATAGTATAAATTGATTTAAAGGAAGGTTCTCATTGGAGGACATGTCAAAGAGTTTTTCACGTTTAACATTTTCATCACCACGGCTTCTACTCTAATTAGTTATCATAATGCTACTCGGGACCTTAAGCTAGTTACAAATATAGAAAGAAAGAGAAAAAAATATAGCATTTTACAATTTAGATGAGGTTTTTAAAACTATGAACAACCCTCTCAATTTTCGCACTGTAGCTTGTCATCGTCTTCACGTAGACAAGTTCTTTATTATAACTTGTCGTCCGTCACAACGCACGGATATTCTGCTAGTAGTAACCAATGGGTCTGATATACAGTACTTTATTCTCCAAAGTGTAAAAACCTATCCCATTAAAACTTGGTTTTACTTCTTTCTATATATTTTAACTTTTTCAACAGAAATGGTCACTCACTCACATCACCATGATTATACTTTTAATTTTAATTGCTGTCATTCATATTGTAAAAAAAATGTTTGAAAATAATGCTTGTTAACCTTTATTCATTTAATGGCCGCCTAATACAAGTTGCCATTTAAAATTCAACGAGGTTTGTACACGGGCGTTGCCCCGGGAGACGTTACATATATTGTGTGAGGTTACATGTAAAATTTATAATGTGTTCCCATAATAACTACGTTCACCTCTCTAACATATAATGTTGTTCATAAACGGCATGTACCTTTGAGGTAAGTCGAACCTCCTAGCCAAATACGACTCTTAAACAATTAAATTAGGCTTTCGATAGACAATATTAAGTTGAAACAAATACTATATACTCCTACGCGCGTTAGAGAAATGCACCTGATTTGGCGAAGATTTTGTAACTCCCATTAGACACTCAAATAGCATTTAACGATTGTTAATGGCCGTTAGACAAAGGGACGTAACTCTATGTTAGGGAAAAAGGACTTGATGTACACCAATTTTTTCAACTCTTGTTAATTACCCAAACAGAACTTAACGATCGTTAATGATTGTTAGCTTTTGTAATATTTTTTAACGAAAAGGACCATTATTGCAAGAGTCTTAACAAAAGGAACTAATGTTGCGAAAAAAATAAAAGAATAAAATATTCTGGCACACAGTTTCGTAGTTTTACTTTTAGTATATATAGTAATAATAGTTTTTGTAAAAACGTTTACAAATTAATATAAAAACTAAAAAACAAATAATTAGAAAGATACGCTTAGGTATAGATATGGTATGCAGCAACCTACCAGATGATTAATAAACGATTTTCTTTTAAAAAATAACCTGTCTGGTTCATTATTTCTAAGCGAAGATGCGTATAAATGTGGTTTTTTTAAAGGTGAATTTCGTTTGAAACTTCGTGTCGCGATTTAACAGCAGGAGGTCTAATATACGTTATCTTTACCGGGTCCGTGATAGAGAGCTTTCTCGAAGTAGAAATGCTTATTTCAAATACCCGATGAGGGGAAAATGTGTTGATGATGATGTGATAGTATAGTTGTGTGGAAGCTTTTGAACTTGTACTTTATGCTTAAGAAGGTACACTTTAGTAAATTTGGTGGCAAAATGGAAGAAGTAAAAAGTTGGTGATAAAAATGAGAATTACAAAAAGTAAATTAAAGTAATTTGGTGGCAAAAATAGAAAAGGTAAAATTTTGAGGCTAAAAATGAAAAAGCTAAAAAGCTAGTAAAAAGTTGGTGATAAAAATGAGAATTACAAAAAGTAAATTAAAGTAATTTGGTGGCAAAATGGAAGAAGTAAAAAGTTGGTGATAAAAATGAGAATTACAAAAAGTAAATTAAAGTAATTTGGTGGCAAAATGGAAGAAGTAAAAAGTTGGTGATAAAAATGAGAATTACAAAAAGTAAATTAAAGTAATTTGGTGGCAAAATGGAAGAAGTAAAAAGTTGGTGATAAAAATGAGAATTACAAAAAGTAAATTAAAGTAATTTTGTGGCAAAATAGAAAAGTAAAAAGTTGGTGATAAAAATGAGAATTACAAAAAGTAAATTAAAGTAATTTGGTGGCAAAATGGAAGAAGTAAAAAGTTGGTGATAAAAATGAGAATTACAAAAAGTAAATTAAAGTAATTTGGTGGCAAAATGGAAGAAGTAAAAAGTTGGTGATAAAAATGAGAATTACAAAAAGTAAATTAAAGTAATTTGGTGGCAAAATGGAAGAAGTAAAAAGTTGGTGATAAAAATGAGAATTACAAAAAGTAAATTAAAGTAATTTGGTGGCAAAATGGAAGAAGTAAAAAGTTGGTGATAAAAATGAGAATTACAAAAAGTAAATTAAAGTAATTTGGTGGCAAAATGGAAGAAGTAAAAAGTTGGTGATAAAAATGAGAATTACAAAAAGTAAATTAAAGTAATTTGGTGGCAAAATGGAAGAAGTAAAAAGTTGGTGATAAAAATGAGAATTACAAAAAGTAAATTAAAGTAATTTGGTGGCAAAATGGAAGAAGTAAAAAGTTGGTGATAAAAATGAGAATTACAAAAAGTAAATTAAAGTAATTTGGTGGCAAAATGGAAGAAGTAAAAAGTTGGTGATAAAAATGAGAATTACAAAAAGTAAATTAAAGTAATTTGGTGGCAAAATGGAAGAAGTAAAAAGTTGGTGATAAAAATGAGAATTACAAAAAGTAAATTAAAGTAATTTGGTGGCAAAATGGAAGAAGTAAAAAGTTGGTGATAAAAATGAGAATTACAAAAAGTAAATTAAAGTAATTTTGTGGCAAAATAGAAAAGTAAAAAGTTGGTGATAAAAATGAGAATTACAAAAAGTAAATTAAAGTAATTTGGTGGCAAAATGGAAGAAGTAAAAAGTTGGTGATAAAAATGAGAATTACAAAAAGTAAATTAAAGTAATTTGGTGGCAAAATGGAAGAAGTAAAAAGTTGGTGATAAAAATGAGAATTACAAAAAGTAAATTAAAGTAATTTGGTGGCAAAAATAGAAAAGGTAAAATTTTGAGGCTAAAAATGAAAAAGCTAAAAAGCTAGTAAAAAGTTGGTGATAAAAATGAGAATTACAAAAAGTAAATTAAAGTAATTTGGTGGCAAAATGGAAGAAGTAAAAAGTTGGTGATAAAAATGAGAATTACAAAAAGTAAATTAAAGTAATTTGGTGGCAAAATGGAAGAAGTAAAAAGTTGGTGATAAAAATGAGAATTACAAAAAGTAAATTAAAGTAATTTGGTGGCAAAATGGAAGAAGTAAAAAGTTGGTGATAAAAATGAGAATTACAAAAAGTAAATTAAAGTAATTTGGTGGCAAAATGGAAGAAGTAAAAAGTTGGTGATAAAAATGAGAATTACAAAAAGTAAATTAAAGTAATTTGGTGGCAAAAATAGAAAAGGTAAAATTTTGAGGCTAAAAATGAAAAAGCTAAAAAGCTAGTAAAAAGTTGGTGATAAAAATGAGAATTACAAAAAGTAAATTAAAGTAATTTGGTGGCAAAAGTATAAAAGGTAAAAAAAGCCGTTTGCCAAACAATTGAATGAAGAATACATTCTCTGGCAAAGCTCGATCGCGATCTCCAACATCTTCTTTAAATTGTCGCTTCGCTCCAGTTTTCTTTTTTTTTTTGAAAGAGAAAAACGAAATTTGTTTATTGTGAGTGTTTATTTAGAGTGTTAAATTTTACGAGTAACTTTCAATCGATTATGAATGTTGATAAGTGAATTACAAACTTAGTTATGTAAATTACACACATTCTTCATCCCCTTTGGAAGTTCGATTCCCATCATTATGGACATTTGAACAACACATAGTTATTTTATGATTTGGCCATGTTATACATGCTTGAATTTTAGGTAGCACTTGGTTAACGTTAAGGAGAGATGTTCGTGTATACGGGACTAGATTCTACTTTAGGCTTTACGTGTTGGAAATTAACCTCCCACCTTCTTGATAAAGATGAATTTCTTTTGGCGAACATTTTGATCAATTTATTATACACGGCATGCATGATAGATCTGTCATTGGAAATTAATTTTAGTTATATATTTTGTTACATATGTACGCATTTAATTATTAGATAACTAGATTTTTTCCCCGCGTGATAAATATATTCAACTTTCATAATAACATAAAGATTATTTTAACATGTACCCACAAGACACATGTTTAGAAAAATTAAATGAACTTAAATTTTCTTTAAATAAACAAAATATTTAATAGTCATTAATAAAGTATAAAATTTACCTAAGATCTTCATATTCTAAGAAATTTTAATTTTATTTAATGCTTCTAAACATGTGTCTTGTGGGCACATGTTAGAATATGATGATGTCATTAGTTAATAAGTATTTTGTATCAAGGATGGTTAATAAGATATGTGTGTTATATCTTTGTATAATGATATTGTAAAGTTAAATATATATTATTTTCTATATTTACCAATATCAAATATCAAATTCAAGCTAATAAAGTAACATGAAATTACATTGACGTAAGTCATTAAATATTACTCCATCCGTCCCATTTTAAGTGTCTTACTTTGACTTTTCAAGTCTTTTTCTTTTAATTTGACCGTAAATATTTTCGCATGTGTTATATAATACTTGATATAAAATATATGAATGGATTGAGTTTTAAATGTATTTTTCATTGATATAATTTTCATCAACAACTATATAATACAAATAAAAATATTTGCATTCAAAGTTGAAAGAAAAAAACTTAAAAAGTCAAAATAGGACACTTAAAATTGGACAGATGGAGTAACTCATATGTGTTAAAGTCATGTTCATAATAAAAATAACACACAAATAAAAAATATATAATCATCGTATATATGTTGATTGGATAAAAAATAAAAACACAATAATGTAAATAATTTAACATATTAATATGATTTTATGTTATTACTTACTAATTTAAAACATTAATAAAATAGTACGGAGTATATATTACATATAATGTGTTTGTGAATCACATCGAAATTAATCATGGATTATAAAGATTATATCCTTTTATTTATTTATTTACAAAAGGTAAGTTTAAAAATCATCTAGAAATTAAACATGTACTTACGCATGCACATTAGGAATAAATTTGAACTATGTAAATTTTGCTAAAAGTAAAAGTAATATATAAGAGGGATATATTTTGACTAATTATATAAAGTATAAGTATTAATATTGTCATTGATTAAAGATGAAATAATTAAATTTGATCTAATGGTTATAAATCAAAGATGAAATTCATCCAAGGGTTCCTATTCGTTTAGGAATGAATTTAGGACTTTGTTATATATATATTGGTAGATGATTAGTTTTTGATATTAATAAAACCTTTTTTTTTAGCAAAAAGCTCATCATGAACCCTATATTAATATGTTTGATAATATTGTTTTGACATTTTTTAATTTAATATTTTCGTATTATTTATAGTTTCTATCTATATACCTTTTAGAAAGTCGGGAAACTTGTTAACTACTTAAAATTGTGATATACATTTACCCATTTTTCCTTTAAAAGTAAAACTAGATTTATTCTTGTGTCAAATGAAGTTGTTTACGAAATATTTAAGATAAAATTAGATATTTGTAACAAAAAAAAGTTGTAAATCAAATGTAAAAATGTATCAAAAAACAAACGGGTGCCGAAATATTGACGAATATTCTTTATTTGCTTGTTTATTAATATCATGTCGAAGGTTTGATACTTTAATGGTGTAACTCGATTTTTGTTGAAAATTTATTAGGACATTTTTATTCAGGAAATATCGTAAATAAATATTTTAGTCCGTCATATATGCACAATAAATGTATTTGTTATAATCATATTCGGAGTCGTAATTTGACGAAGAAGTCTTGTGGTATTACTGTAGTATTACGACCTTATTAAATAAAAAAGGATGTTCTATAGAATGATTACCCTTTTTCATTTCAAATGGATAAATTCCAAAGCTATTTAGGGCTAGATATATCTCAACAACACTACTTCTTATATCCACTTATCATTTGGATAATCATGCATGCGATATATGGACTAATTTTGATACAATGTTTTTAAATCGGCCGGTCGGACCGATCGGACTGCGTTTCGACCGGAAATTTTCAGAAATCCGGTTTACAAGTTCCCGGTCCGTACTATGAAAGTGAACCGGATCAAACCGAGGTGAACCGGGTGACCGGGGACTGAATCAGACCGTTTTAGACCGTATCAAACCAGTCAAATAAGTTGAAGACTTCGCCGGAAAAATGACCAAATGGCTGGTGGAAGGTCTGAAAGGTGGCGACGGGGGTGGTGGATATGAAGGGAGACCTCTGTGGTGGTGGATCTGAAGGGTGGCTGATCTGAAGGGTTGTGGTGGTGTATTTAACTGGTGGTTTTACAAATTTCCGATGATGATGTTGATAAAGATATTGATTGCAGTTTATAGTAACTTTGTTGCTTGATTTTGGTGTGCAAATATATGATGATGACGATGATGATGATGATGATGATGATGGTAAAAAAGATAGAAGTCTAGTAAAATTGAAGTGATAGTATGTAAAAGAAAGGATGTGAGAGTCAAGTTGTAGGAGACTAGGGGTAATGTGATGTCCTTTTTTATTTTCTGACAGGCCCTTTTTATTTTAGATACACAATTGATACTATTTTTTATAAGTTAATTCATATTGTACTATATATTTGGGTCCACTTAAATGAGCTAGAATATAATAAATCAATGGTTTTTGTTTGTTTTAATAATTAGTTATTGCAAATCTTATATAATATAATATATATATATATATATATATATATATATATATAGGTGGGTTATTTAGAGTACAAGCAATCCAAAAAGTACAAAAGTACAAGGCACCGTTGGATCTTCTTCCTTCTTCTCCGGCGAGACTGCCGCCGCCAGCCACCACCTTCTTCTCCGGCGACCGCCACACCTCCTCCTTCTTCCTTCTTCTCCGGCGAGACAACCACCGCCACCACCTCCGGCGACATCTCCGGCGACTTTTCCGGCGAGAATCAGGTTCGTTTTCGGGTGGATACGGTACGGGCGTTGCCCTCATCCGTTCTAAACTGGTTGTCACGGGACGCATATGGGAATCGTATGGATTTGATGGGCGGCGATCCAAGAGATGGTGGCGGTTTGATACGGTACGGGCGAAACCCTTGCTGCCGGCGCCGTGGTTGGGGTGGTCGGAGATGATGGTGGTGGCGGTGGTTGTCTCGCCAGAGAAGAAGGAGGTGGTGGCTGGCGGCGACAGTCTCGCCGGAGAAGAAGGAAGAAGGAGGAAGAAGATATCCCCTTGTACTTTCTGTACTTTTTGGATTGCTTGTATTATAATTATCTTTCCCCTATATACATATATTTATATATTTGGGTACATTTATATTGTGTTTAAATAGTAGTATTATTTTGATAAATGTATATTTCCTAAAAAACGCGGTCCAACTCCGGTTCGACCGGTCCAACCGGTTCGACCAGTAAAATATTGTGAGACCGGTTCAGTGTCCGGTCCGGTCTTCAAAACATTGTTTTGATACCATATAATATAATTTACGAAAATGTAATGAAATTATATCATACTTATATGTATTCACCTGCCTATTTAAAAAGCGGTTTGATGGATTACCCACCCTGTTTCGAATTGTAACACCCCGCCTTACCACAACACAATATTGTCCCTTTGCCCGCAGGCTCACGGCTTTGTTTCTGGTTGCTCAGGCAAACTTCCCAGAAAAGTCACCCAGCAGTTTGATGGGTTACCCACCCTGGTTCGAATTGTAACACCTCGCCTTACCACAACACAATATTGTCCACTTTGCCCGCAGGCTCACGCCTTTGTTTCTGGTTGCTCAAGCAAACTTACCAGAAAAGTCACCCAGATGGCATTACTGCCACCCGAGTACGCTTAACTGTGGAGTTCTCCTCTCATCCACAACCAATAAGCCCAAAACGTGTTGTGTTATGTAAGGCCAATGATATTACTTATAGCCAGGATCCTCCTTGTATGTCAGCGATGTATGTTTTCACACACCTTCAATGGTTGTAGAACATTTGGCTAGGGGCTAAGCTTTGAAGTGTAAGATCACATGATCAAGACGTAGAAGTGATGTATTATTTAATTTTTGAACATCATGATGCGTTTCGTTTTTAAGAAAAAAAATGATTTTTAATTAAGAAAAACTGTTTTAAATTTATAAAAATGTTGTACAAGTAAATACCTCAACAAAACGCAAACTAACGAGCAGTGGACCCGATCGAAAGTAGATAGTGTTGTGGTAAGTACAGGATCGTTCGCAGGGACGCTTGCACTACCTAGCCTAATAATATGTGTAATTCTAGCGGTTGAGGGTTGTCACGATTTCCTATTAAAACTAATGAAATAAAAGTAAAATAGAAGCCGCAACCGCTTATTCAGCGAGAAACTTCGGTTAAATCTGAAAATTGAATTGAAAAGCAAATAACAGTAATTAAATTAAAAATACTTGTTTGGCATCTCCGATATCATGGTACGACCAGATTACTTATCCTACCTACTTGCTAGACTGTTGGAAAACTTAATCACGGCTCAGATTCTCATTAGATTCACTTTGCCTAAGTAACTAGTGTTGTCCCTAGACTCACACTACTCTTTAAACAAATTCTCGTTAGATTCATTGTTTAAGCATTAATAACCTAAGTTTGTGTTACTAGTTCATCTTTTAGTATACCCGGCTCTTAAGCCATGACCAGATAATAATTCCCTCCGGTGACCACAGTGCACGTTTCCATGTCACTGGATCGCGTCTGACATTGTTAAGAATCATGTTCAACTTATTCTAATTATTATGGTTCTGGATCCCTCCGTTAGAAGTAAATCACCTTTTACATCTAATTAAAGACCGATTAGTGTTTTCCATCTTTATGTATTAATCCTAGTGTATGATTATAGACCGATCATCAGAATTAAATTAATACATGCATATATAGAACCTATAACAATATGAAGAACTCATTAACCATGGATCTACGACAAACAGTAAACACAATCCAACAGATCTAACAAATAAAATAAGATAAATAAACGTCTACATGATCACATCGATCCAAACAAGTATTCAGCCTACTAGCCTGACATTATTAAAGGAATAACAAAGTCTGAAAAGATGAAATACATTGTTTACCAACTAAAAGTAAATAAAAGAGATAGATCTAGGTAGAGGATGAAGATCAAGAGGTGTTAGATGTAACATCCCAAACTTTTTATTTAACAGTTGACTAATGCCGTTAAGTCAACATTATGTGAGTCGTTAAGTCTATTGTAGATTTAATACTTATACGTAGTTATTGTGTGTTATGTGTGAGGCTTGAAAACCTAAATGATAATGTAGTATAAATGTGTGTAATATGAAGGTTAATGTCTATGTAGTGACATTTAATGAAGGATTAATGTTGTATATGGTCATTAAAGTAGTTTGTGACCAATAATGAAGCATTAGGAAGCCTAGGGGCTAGTTTTGACATGTGGTGAAAGTCAAAAACGGGATTAAGGGTTAGGAAGGAGCCATTAGATGATCATATGCAGAAATATTAGTGTCTCCACAAGCCCTAGCCGCCCCATAACATTCCTCCATCAAATTGCAAGCCGAAAAGCCTTCCAACGTGTGATTCGGGTGCGTTTAATCAAGTGTTTTGCATCTCTAGTGTGATCTTCGTGTATAGAAGGTAATATTTCATTGTTTTCAGGTCCTTTTGATATTATGAGTCATTAGGATTAATTATTGGATTATGGGGGAATCGTTTAACGAAGATTAATGGTGGTTTTGATGGATTAAATTCATATATGGTGTTAGGAATGGTTGTTTAATGTGACCTAATGATCCATTTTGTTAACAATTCGTTTATGGAGCAATTGATGGTGTCAAATCATCAATTAGGTTTTAAAAGAGTCTTTTTCTGGTGTAAAACCCGTTTTTGGAAAAAACAGACCAAAAGAGACTAATACCTCGGGTAATAGTCTAAAAATGGACAAAATTGAGAATAGTCGTAAAGAGACAAATACCTCGGGTAATAGTCTAAAAATGGACAAAAATTGAGAATAGCCGTAAAGAGACAAATACCTCGGGTAATAGTCTAAAAATGGACAAAAATTGAGAATAGCCGTAAAGAGACAAATACCTAGGGTAATAGTCAAAATGAGACTATTACTTGAAATGATGGTAAGTAAAGGGGTATGCGGCACGTATATAGACTGTAGGTCGGTTTAGTCTCGTTATACTCGTTAATTGGTCCTATGTTGATTGTTAGGTAGTCGGGAATACTTGCAAAGCTCGGTAACTTGCGTTATCATTTGTTGGTAAGCCGTACCAAGGTAAGATACACTATTTTGTCACGCTGAGGGTTCAACGAAAAGAATGGTTTCATAATTATAACTTCCCAATTGGTAACTTATCTTGTTATGGGTATATGGGGTTACACGGGAGGTGATATGGGTTATGAAGTTGACTATGAAACCTGAAATGCAGTCCCTCATGATATGTAATGTAGTGCATGTTATGATATGCAGTAACTTGTGATGTTATGAGATGCAGAATATGCTGTTATTGGTTGATGTAGTGTAATGTATGAAGAATAATGTAGTTTTATGATATGAAGTAAAATGAAGTGTGTGATAAGATATGACGTGTGATTTAGGGATTGATATACAGTATTTGTTATGGGTATATGGGGTTACACGGGAGGTGATATGGGTTATGAAGTTGACTATGAAACCTGAAATGCAGTCCCTCATGATATGTAATGTAGTACATGTTATGATATGAAGTATAATGAAGTGTGTGATAAGATATGACGTGTGATTTAGGGATTGATATACAGTATTTGTTGTTGGTGAATGATGTTGTTGTGATGTATGTGGGTATTTCGGGTTACGCGGGAGGTATTGTGGGTTATGAAGTTGACCATGAGACCTGAAATGCAGTCCCTCATGATATGTAATGTAGTGCATGTTATGATATGACGTAGAATGTAGTGCTATGTATGAAGTATAATGTAGTGTTATGATATGCAGTAACTTGTGATGTTATGAGATGCAGAATATGCTGTTATTGGTTGATGTAGTGTAATGTATGAAGAATAATGTAGTTTTATGATATGAAGTATAATGAAGTGTGTGATAAGATATGACGTGTGATTTAGGGATTGATATACAGTATTTGTTGTTGGTGAATGATGTTGTTGTGATGTATGTGGGTATTTCGGGTTACGCGGGAGGTATTGTGGGTTATGAAGTTGACCATGAGACCTGAAATGCAGTCCCTCATGATATGTAATGTAGTGTTATGATATGCAGTAACTTGTGATGTTATGAGATGCAGAATATGCTGTTATTGGTTGATGTAGTGTAATGTATGAAGAATAATGTAGTTTTATGTTGTTATGTGCATGTTTGTATGGCTTGCTCATCTAGTACACTAGACTTGCTAAGTTGCCATGTCACGTGCACGTTTAAGGGCCCAAAACGTAAAAGCAGTAAACGTAGTAAATGTTTAGGTAATGCAGTCACCTAAACTAAATAACGCAGGATCGAGCTCGTTAAACTTTGATGCAGGAAAGTGTTAAGCTTAACCCGTACTTGCCCTAGCCCGGCTAAGTGCGTTGACGTAGGTTGCTTGGGTGGCTCCTTGCAACATGGTCATTTAATGCAGGGCGAGTAATACGAGGGGTCTGACCCGCCTCCATATACGGATTACTCCGGGATTGGCTTGCCATTCCTTAACGACGCTTGATGTACAACCGTGTGGGGTTTGTCATCTAGTCGGGTGTAACTTATGTTTCACATTAACGCAGTTAATAACGTAGTAAAGCAGTTAATGTAGTAAAGCAGTTAATGTAGTAAAGCAGTTAATGTAGTAAAGAGTAATGTAGTAAAGCAGTTAATGTAGTAAAGCAGTTAATGTAGTAAAGCAGTTAAAACGTAGTAAAGCAGTCAATGTAGAAAGCAGTTAATGTGGTTAAGCAGTTAATGTAGTAAAGCAGTTAATGTAGTAAAGCAGTTAATGTAGTAAAGCAGTTAATAACGTAGTAAAGCAGTTAATGTAGTAAAGCAGTTAATGTAGTAAAGCAGTTAATGTAGTAAAGCAGTTAATGTAGTAAAGCAGTTAATGTAGTAAAGCAGTTAATGTAGTAAAGCAGTTAATGTAGTAAAGCAGTTAATGTAGTAAAGCAGTTAATGTAGTAAAGCAGTTAATGTAGTAAAGCAGTTAATAACGTAGTAAAGCAATTAATGTAGTAAAGCAGTTAATGTAGTAAAGCAGTTAAAACGTAGTAAAGCAGTTAAAATGTAGTAAAGCAGTTAATGTAGTAAAGCAGTTAATGTAGTAAAGCAGTTAATGTAGTAAAGCAGTTAATGTAGTAAAGCAGTTAATGTAGTAAAGCAGTTAATAACGTAGTAAAGCAATTAATGTAGTAAAGCAGTTAATGTAGTAAAGCAGTTAAAACGTAGTAAAGCAGTTAATGTAGTAAAGCAGTTAATGTAGTAAAGCAGTTAATAACGTAGTAAAGCAATTAATGTAGTAAAGCAGTTAATGTAGTAAAGCAGTTAAAACGTAGTAAAGCAGTAAATGTAGTAAAGAAGTTAAAACGTAGTAAAGCAGTTAATGAAGTAAAGCAGTTAATGTAGTAAAGCAGTTAAAACGTAGTAAAGCAGTTAAAACGTAGTAAAGCAGTTAATGTAGTAAAGCAGTTAAAACGTAGTAAAGCAGTTAATGTAGTAAAGCAGTTAATGTAGTAAAGCAGTTAATAACGTAGTAAAGCAATTAATGTAGTAAAGCAGTTAATGTATTAACGCAGTTAATAACGTAGTAAAGCAGTTAATGTAGTAAAGCAGTTAATAACGTAGTAAAGCAGTTAATGTAGTAAAGCAGTTAAAACGTAGTAAAGCAGTCAATGTAGAAAGCAGTTAATGTAGTAAAGCAGTTAAAACGTAGTAAAGCAGTAATGTAGAAAGCAGTTAATGTAGTAAAGCAGTTAATGTAGTAAAGCAGTTAAAACGTAGTAAAGCAGTTAAAACGTAGTAAAGCAGTTAAAACGTAGTAAAGCAGTTAATGTAGTAAAGCAGTTAATAACGTAGTAAAGCAATTAATGTAGTAAAGCAGTTAATGTAGTAAAGCAGTTAAAACGTAGTAAAGCAATTAATGTAGTAAAGCAGTTAATGTAGTAAAGCAGTTAAAACGTAGTAAAGCAGTTAAAACGTAGTAAAGCAGTTAAAACGTAGTAAAGCAGTTAATAACGTAGTAAAGCAATTAATGTAGTAAAGCAGTTAATGTAGTAAAGCAGTTAAAACGTAGTAAAGCAATTAATGTAGTAAAGCAGTAAATGTAGTAAAGCAGTTAAAACGTAGTAAAGCAGTTAAAATGTAGTAAAGCAGTTAAAACGTAGTAAAGCAGTTAAAACGTAGTAAAGCAGTTAATGTAGTAAAGCAGTTAATGTAGTAAAGCAGTTAATGTAGTAAAGCAGTAAATGTAGTAAAGCAATTAATGTAGTAAAGCAGTTAATGTAGTAAAGCAGTTAAAACGTAGTAAAGCAGTTAAAACGTAGTAAAGCAGTTAATGTAGTAAAGCAGTTAAAACGTAGTAAAGCAGTAAATGTAGTAAAGCAATTAATGTAGTAAAGCAGTTAATGTAGTAAAGCAGTTAAAACGTAGTAAAGCAGTTAAAACGTAGTAAAGCAGTTAATGTAGTAAAGCAGTTAATGTAGTAAAGCAGTTAATGTAGTAAAGCAGTTAATGTAGTAAAGCAGTTAATGTAGTAAAGCAGTTAATGTAGTAAAGCAGTTAATAACGTAGTAAAGCAATTAATGTAGTAAAGCAGTTAATGTAGTAAAGCAGTTAAAACGTAGTAAAGCAGTTAAAACGTAGTAAAGCAGTTAAAACGTAGTAAAGCAGTTAAAACGTAGAAAAGCAGTTAAATATTGTGAACATTTATGTAGTATTGTTGAACGGTTGTTTAGTGTTGGGCAACCGTTGGGTTTTCATCTTAAACTATTTGATGGTATTGCATGTAACACCAACTAAACGTAGAAACCGAACAGTTTTTATCGGTTTTGACTTTTAAAGTCTTTTCTTCCGCAATTTGACACCGTTAGGTGAAAGTTTTTGAAAACCCATATTTTTAAACGACGGGTGTTACATTAGAAGCTCCAAAACCTCCTTGGAATCTGCAAAGTCGACCTAGGGTTTGTATGTGGCGGCTAGGGCTGCTGAATCGACTCTCTCTTAGGGTTTTGACGGTCTCTTCGTATATAAATAGGGTAAAAGTCGGTTGTTGAACTGGGCCACCCAGCGGCGCTGGGACTGGGCTCCAGCGGCACTGGGCCTCTCGTTTGTTGGGCCAGTGGCGCTGGCAGCTCCTGCTGATCTTCGATTTACTTCGTTCGACTCCCGAATTGCCTCCTTGTGTCTTGTGACTTCATAGGCCTTCATGTTGAGTTGATTGATGCCATTTACCCCCACTCGCATCTTCCGTGAACCTGCATTTATATCGAATCCATTAAGTACCAATAGTTCCGGAATATTAACTCATTTAGACATTGAAATGTGGCCTTATGATGGGGGAATTTATCACAAAATGAACGCTCATCACATCACTACTGACCTTTTATACTCGTTAGTCATTGCGAGTTAGATTTAGTCAATACCACTATGGAATTTTGTTTTGTTAGCATAATCTTAATGCTTTTCACAGTAACTTAGGACATTTTAATCAATTTAAAAGGTCCTTATTTAAAAATGTTGTTTTGTACCAGTAGTGTCGTGTTCATTTATTTGATAGGTTGTTTGTTCGTTGAGGATTAGTTGATTTGCTTTATCATCGAATCTTAGGTAAGATAACTTACTTTTGACACATGAGAGACACAACAAAACTTAGTTTTAATAATTACTCCCCATTTTATGAAGTTAAAATATCTCATGCTTATATTGGGTATGGGTTGTCTGTGGTGACTTTATTGGGGTATTGTTTATGCATGCTTTAGTAGATACGAGCTTATTGTTGATTTGTTGATTAATGTAGTTTGTTGTTGAGTTGAAATGACTTTTGAATGCCTGTACATTTAGTACACTAGACATGATTAAGTTGCTATATCACGTGCACGCTATGGGCCTTAATGTTGATAAGTAGAATTGAGTAGCAACTTTAATGGAAATATTAAAGTAGCTAATGTTGATAAGTAGAATCGAGTAGAAACATAATGTTGCAAAGTCTCGAGCATTAAGTGGATTTTAAGGAGAAAGTGTTAAGTTTAACCCGCATTTGGTCTATTTAGATCAAGTGTACTTAAGGAGCTCATTCGGGGGCAACGTATACCGTCCCTGGTAAGATACAATCTTAAGGAGCAAAGTAGAACCGTGTGAGTGATTAACCCTAATGAGAATGCGGACTACTCATGGATTGGTTATGCTTTTCCATAACGACGCCGATGGACCACCCAAAGGTCTACCCATCATGTCGGGTGTGAGGTTCCCTATGAGGTCTTATGACCGCCTACACACAAAACCTTTATTGTTGATTTTAAATGGCATAACCTAAGTAGTTAAGGAGCTAAAGAGTTAAGTAGCTATGTTGTCAAGGAGCTAAAATAGTAATTGAGGATGCTAGGCACATTGTAGGATTTGATAATCCTATTTGAGTAGATATTGTTGTTATGATTGTTGTGCCTATATATATGCATGAGATGCTCTTGTTGAAATGATTTTAATTGGCAATCCTTTTGTTGTACTAAACTGTTATATTACTCAGCTTTAAAAAGCTGACACTTGTTTTGTGGAAATGTGTTGTGCCCTCTGGTTAGGCACTCATGGAGCTAGTAGATTTGCGAGAGATGGGGTAGCTATTGATGATGAATAAAGATGACTTTTAGTTACCCATTTGCTAGTAGTTTTAAGTAGACTTATTTATTATGCCGGTTGACATTTCATATTGTTGATTGTGGATTTCCTTTAGTTATTGTGATGATACGATGCTAGTAACACCATTTAAAGTTGTTTAATGATCCCGTTAGGAATCAATTGGGACTTTTAACGTCGCTTCCACATTTTGTTAACGTTATATTTAAAGTTGAAATTTTTTAGAAATTAACATTTTTATAAAACGGGGTGTTACACGAATCCCTGCAGAAGCATATTCAGCCAAATCAAGTTCTCTGGGGTTTCACCGCCAGGAAGCGTTGCAGTGTCGCTAGCCTGAGAGACAAAACTCCTCTACGGGACTAAGGGTGATGCGTAAATCACGCGACAACGACAGCTGAAGACTATTTTTGGTATTTTCTGGATTTTATATGAAACAAACAACTAAACGAGACAATAAAGTAAAATGATAGATAAAAAGAATCCACCACCAAGACTCGTAAAGGCCAAGCCACCGGAATCAAGGATAAAGGAAACACTCCGCCCCACCACTACAATCGATAAAGGTCTAGCCACCACGATTATAGATAAAGGAAACCAAAGATTTAAAAGACCTCACCACAATATTTGATAAAGAACAAGTCACCACAAATATTGATAAAGGGGTCACTCCTAACCACCAAGATTAAAAGATCTATAAAGGTAAAAGAAGATTTTTGTAAGAAATAGAGGCTGCTCTATTAATTTCATTCAACATTAACTTCCTTACAAATGAGAGATAAACCTCTATTTATAGTCATATGCTCTACCTAGGAATTAACGATGAAATAATAAAATAATACATAAAAGCTGTCATGTGCAAGCCACTAACTAGTTTGGACCAATAAGACATGGACACGTAAGCTTCTAGAAACATTCCCCTGCAAGTGGTCCCATAATACCGTTAGGAATATTAGTGCTTTTGCACGCTCCTCCTTGATCCACTAAAAAGCTGCCACGCGTCTATACCCACGTCCTTATGGATCCCACACAACCTTCAGTTAAAAACAAACTTTATTATAGACAACTGGAGAATTCATCTGGTGGCCTTCAGATGCAACTGGAGCTCGTCAGATGCCACTGGTGATAATTCCCACTGGAGCAAGGTCACTACTGGAGACTGAGTTGTTTCAGCAAATAGATGGTTAAAATGTGATACAGCTGGCAATATTAACATTGCTTGTTCAGACTGCATGGTTCGCCCAGATTCCTTCTTCAGTTTAGTCAACTTCTTTTCTCCAGATTCCTCCAGCTCAGCTTCAGTCAAACTTGGCTCGTTGAATCTGGACATTCCCGCATCATTCTCCCCCTCTAAAAAGAGACTTGTCCTCAAGTCTTCGAGATACTCATCCTCCAGGTAGGGCATCAGATCACCAACATTGAATGTACTAGAGACTGACATATCTCCAGGAAGTTCAACTTTGTAAGCATTTTCTCCATATCTCTCCAGGATCTTGAATGGACCTTCAGCTCTGGGCATCAGTTTGCTTTTTCTCTTGGCTGGAAATCTTTCCTTTCTGAGATGTACCCAAACAAGATCACCTGGTGAAAAACTGGGCTGCTTCCTGTTCTTGTTTACCTTGGCCTTGTAACTGGCATTTGCTTTCTCAATTCTGGACTTTACTTCTTGATGAATCTTTTTTATTTCTTTGGCTCTGGCTTCAGCATCAATACTTGCTTTTGGCTTAATCGAAAATGGAATTAAATCAATGGGAGTTAGTGGATTGATACCATAACAGACTTCAAAAGGTGATTTACTGGTCGAATAATTAGGAGCTCTGTTGAAAGCAAATTCAGCATGAGCAAGCTTCAGATCCCAATCCTTCAGCGTCTTCTTCACCAGTGTTCTTAACAACATACCAACTGTTCTGTTCATGACTTTAGTCTTTCCATCAGTTTGAGGATGGTGAGACGTACTGAACATCAATCTGGTACCCATCAACCTCCATAGAGTCTTCCAGAAATAACTCAGAAACTTTACATCTCTATCTGACACAATTGATTTGGGAATCCCATGCAATCTAACAATCTCCTTGAAGAACAAACTCGCCACAGCTGAAGCATCATTGGTTGTATTGCAAGCAACAAAATGAGCCATTTTTGAGAATCTATCAACAACCACCATAATTGAGTCTTTTCCCCTTTGCGTTCTGGGCAGTGCAACGATAAAATCCATGCTAAGATCTTCCCAAGGTTGGTTTGGAACTGGAAGAGGAGTGTACAGTCCTTTGTGAAAAGTTGTCTTCGCCTGGTGACAAGTTGGACAACGACTGATGAGATTCTGGACATCCTTCAGTAGACTTGGCCAGTAGAAGTGTTCAGTGAGAATCTCTCCAGTTTTGTTTATTCCGAAATGACCAGCTAGACCTCCTCCATGGGCTTCTCTTATTAGCAAATCTCTAATCGAACCTCTGGGAATGCACAACTTTCCATTCTTGAATAAGAAACCATCTTGAACAGTGAATGGTCCTTTCAGATTAGCTTCAGTAGTTTTCTCAGAAAAATCTGGATCAGCAGCATATAACTCCTTTATGAAAGAAAATCCAAGTACTCTTGCTTCCAGAATTGACAACAATGAATATCTTCTAGAAAGTGCATCAGCAACAACATTGGCTACTCCAGCTTTATGTTTAGAAACAAATGAATAAGACTGTAAAAATTCCACCCATTTTGCATGCCTGGCATTAAGCTTATGTTGACCATTAATGAACTTCAGTGCTTCATGATCAGAAAACAATACGAACTGTTTTGGCTTCAGATAATGTGACCAGTGAGTGATAGCACGAATTATTGCATAAAATTCTTTATCATAAGTGCTATACTTTAATTTTGATCCGTTCAGTTTCTCACTGAAATAAGCAACTGGACGCCCACTCTGCACCAGTACTGCACCAATACCAACTCCACTGGCGTCACACTCTAATTCGAACAACTGATCAAAATCTGGTAAAGATAGAACTGGAGCTGAACTGAGTTTTTCCTTCAGTGACTCAAACGCCAGTTGGGCTGAACTCGGCCAGTTGAACACACCTTTCTTCAGGCAGTCAGTAATTGGAGCTACAACTGAAGAGAAATTCTTGATAAATCTTCTATAAAAAGAAGCCAGTCCATGAAAACTTCTTACTTCAGTGATTGTAGTTGGAACTGGCCATGATCTGATGGCATCAACTTTAGAAGGATCCATAGAAATACCATTCTTAGACACAACGTATCCTAAGAATATTACACTTTCCACCATAAAATCACATTTCTCCAGTTTGCCATACAACTGGTGTCTTCTCAACAGTTCAAATACCCTCTTCAGATGGCTAACATGTTCAGCTTCAGATTTTGAGTATACCAAAATATCATCAAAATATACAACAACAAACTGGCCAATGAGTGGCCTGAGAACTTCGTTCATCAGTCTCATGAAAGTACTGGGAGCATTAGATAAGCCAAAAGGCATAACCAACCATTCATACAAACCTCCCTTGATTTTGAAAGCAGTCTTCCATTCATCTCCATCCTTCATTCTTATCTGGTGATAACCACTTCTGAGATCAATCTTTGAAAACACTCTGGAGCCATGTAACTCATCAAGCATATCATCCAATCTGGGAATAGGATATCTATACTTAATAGTTATATTGTTGATGGCTCTGCTGTCAACACACATTCTCATCGTTCCATCTTTCTTTGGGACCAGTAGAGCAGGAACTGAACAAGGACTCATGCTTGCTCTGACATAACCCTTCTCGACCAGTTCATCTACTTGTCTTTGCAATTCTTTGGCTTCATTGGGAGAACAACGATAAGCAGCTTTGTTTGGAAGAACTGAGCCTGGAACCAAGTCAATCTGGTGCTCAATACCTCTAACTGGAGGTAAACCTTCAGGTAGATCTTCAGGAAAAATATCTCTGAACTCCTTCAGTAATGACTTCAGTAAACTGGGGACTTCAGTGGACTTCTTCTCTTCAGACTTTTCAACGACCAGTAGCATTAGAACTGGAGAGCCTTCAGATAACTCTTCTTCAACTTCAGATTGAGATAAAAACAAAGGCTTACTGGGCTGATCCTTCTTGACTTTCATCAGTTCGGTGGGCTTCAAAGAAGTCAGTGTGACCTTTTTTCCACTTATATTCAGAGAATATGAATTCATACGACCATCATGATGAACATAATTATCAAATAACCATGGTCGACCCAACAAAATGTGACAGGCATCCATGGGAACAACATCACATATAGTTTTATCTTGGTAAACTGACCCAATTGAAAAGGGAATAGTGACTTGTCGATTTACCTTTACTTCAGAACCTTCGCTTAACCATTGCAACTTGTTAGGTCTGGGATGCTTCACTGTTGGTAGTTCCAGTTTCTCTACCATGTAAGTTGAAGCAGCATTTGCACAACTGCCACCATCGATGATCAGATCACATACCTTGCCTTTCACTGTGCATCTGAAGTGGAAAATATTCTCTCTCTGAGCAGTATCAGCTGTAACTTCATCAGTATGCATCACTCTCCTGACAACCAACATCTCTCCAATATCTGCACCAACATAAGCTTCTTCTTCTTCTTCATCGTACACTGGCTCACCTTCTTCAGTGTCGACATCTGGTAAACATTCTATTTCTTTAGCAGTCAATGCTCTTTGATTAGGACACTGGGCCTGGAAGTGACCAAAGCCATGGCACTTGAAACATTTTCTTCCAACTGGTTCTTTCGTTCCTCCAGTTTCCTTTTCTTTCTGGACAGTTTCAGTAAATCTGGGAACTGGTTGACTGGCAACTGGTTGACTTGCACTGGCATGAACCTTACTGAATGACTTGTACAGAACCTTCTTCTTCAGTTGTCTCTCAATCTGGATAGCCATCTTGCATGCACCTTCATACGTCCAGATAGGCTGCAACTCAATCTTCTCAGTAATGGCAGCGTTCAGACCACCAAGAAATCTGGCAATGGTGTGCTCTTCAGTCTCATTCACACCAGTTCTGGTCTTCAGATGCTCAAACTCTCTAATGTATTCCACAACCTCCTTGGCTCCTTGCTTTAGATTGTTCATCAGTAGATACTGATCTTGCTTGTACGACTGGGGAACAAACCCCTTCAGCATAACCTCCTTCAGTTTGGACCAGGTCTTGATTTTACTTTTGCCCTTGTATTCTCTTTCAGATTTCATGTTATCATACCAAGATGAAGCATATTTCTTCAGTTTAATAATGCCAACTTTGAAGCTTTTCCTATCATCATACCCTTTTATTTCCATTATTCTGTCCATCACCTGGACCCATTCGAAATACTCTTCTGGGTTAGAAGATCCATTAAAATCTGGTGGATCTATCTTAATATCCCTTGTATCATCACCCTTATGCCTCCTACGCCTTTCTCTAGGATGTGGTTCATCAGAATCACTAGAGTGTCTAGGATTACTATCAGATCTTTCACTGGGGCCTTGAGATTCAGAATCTCTTTCACTGGCAACAACATTTTCTCGATTAAATCGTAAACCACCATCTTCTAACATATGAACAACTCTACCAAGTGCTTCTTGTAGGTCTTCAATCTGTCTATCTCTCCTACATTATTAGCTTCGTCTAAAGTCATATTTCTTCTAAACGCCATTTATAACCAACAAATAACTCACAATCAATAGATCTAAGCAAATAACTAATAGATCTAAACAATCAATCAACAGATCTTAAACAAAACCTCAACAGATCTAAACAAACAATACCCCAACGGACAAAAAGATTGAGAAACCTTTTTAAACCTGTCTCTGATACCAAATTTGATGCGTAAATCACGCGACAACGACAGCTGAAGACTATTTTTGGTATTTTCTGGATTTTATATGAAACAAACAACTAAACGAGACAATAAAGTAAAATGATAGATAAAAAGAATCCACCACCAAGACTCGTAAAGGCCAAGCCACCGGAATCAAGGATAAAGGAAACACTCCGCCCCACCACTACAATCGATAAAGGTCTAGCCACCACGATTATAGATAAAGGAAACCGAAGATTTAAAAGACCTCACCACAATATTTGATAAAGAACAAGTCCCCACAAATATTGATAAAGGGGTCACTCCTAACCACCAAGATCAAAAGATCTATAAAGGTAAAAGAAGATTTTTGTAAGAAATAGAGGCTGCTCTATTAATTTCATTCAACATTAACTTCCTTACAAATGAGAGATAAACCTCTATTTATAGTCATATGCTCTACCTAGGAATTAACGATGAAATAATAAAATAATACATAAAAGCTGTCATGTGCAAGCCACTAACTAGTTTGGACCAATAAGACATGGACACGTAAGCTTCTAGAAACATTCCCCTGCAAGTGGTCCCATAATACCGTTAGGAATATTAGTGCTTTTGCACGCTCCTCCTTGATCCACTAAAAAGCTTCCACGCGTCTATACCCACGTCCTAATGGATCCCACACAACCTTCAGTTAAAAACAAACTTTATTATAGACAACTGGAGAATTCATCTGGTGGCCTTCAGATGCAACTGGAGCTCGTCAGATGCCACTGGTGATAATTCCCACTGGAGCAAGGTCACTACTGGAGACTGAGTTGTTTCAGCAAATAGATGGTTAAAATGTGATACAGCTGGCAATATTAACATTGCTTGTTCAGACTGCATGGTTCGCCCAGATTCCTTCTTCAGTTTAGTCAACTGCTTTTCTCCAGATTCCTCCAGCTCAGCTTCAGTCAAACTTGGCTCGTTGAATCTGGACATTCCCGCATCAAAGGGGCTCTCGGACAATTACCTTTTTTTTTATCAAATGTATTCTATATAAAGATATAATTTACGTGCGTGAGAATGTGTGCCCAGTTTTTTATCAGGTTTTACAAAGTGGGCATTTTCATTCTATTTTTTTAGTTTCTTATATATTTTACATTCGACATTTAAGTGAACCACAAACTTTTTTTTTCTTCCAAATAACAACATTTTCTTCAAAATAAAATAACAGTAAGTAATTAACAATACGAACAGCTTCCAAAAACTGTCGAAAGTGACTGCAATTTGACTCTCTCATACCGGAGATTTATCCTGTTACAGGCAGAAGAATTACTTACAACTAGTGCAGTGAGTGTTAATCAAATCTTACATACAATACAGTTTATATAGTACCTTCGAGTTCCAATAAGAGCAATCATATGGCTCCCAAACACTGCACACAAGGCAGTAGGAGCACTGTTCATCTTTAAACTTTCTTCAATCATGTCTGCTGCACTTTTCACCTTTTCTGGGGTACCATATTGTAGATCCAAACTCATTTTAGGAAAATAAGAGAAAATTATATTTTTTATTTATTTATTTTTTTTTTTTATTTTTATTTATTTATTTTTTTTTTTTTTTTTTTTTCCAGATTATCCCCACTGCGGCGCAGTGGGGCTAAACCTGCCCACTGCGGCGCAGT
This sequence comes from Erigeron breviscapus, assembly GCA_034093135.1. Taxonomy (NCBI): domain Eukaryota; kingdom Viridiplantae; phylum Streptophyta; class Magnoliopsida; order Asterales; family Asteraceae; genus Erigeron; species Erigeron breviscapus. The sequence goes on from CM067172.1 coordinate 87,032,616, forward strand.
GGGTACCTGCTGCCCAGATTTTCCAAAACTCCATCTTGACACTTAAAATCAACTTGTAACTTCCTAGCCCAAAACCAAACTTCATAATACCACATTTCTAAGTTCAAATAAGTTTTAGACTCGGAAATAAGCATGACAAAAGTATCCGTTGACCAAACATTCATTTTACAACCAAACGGGTCATTTTACCCAAGTTGACACATTACAAACGACGACGTACAAAATTAGAAATTTTGGCATGACCCGTTCGTAAAATCGTCATCCAAACCTGTTACGGATTATTAGATTTTCCAAAACACATTTAATTGTGATCAATACGTCACTACTACAAAACGACCCATTAAAAAGACCGAAACTCGAGTCTAACACTAGACATCATAATAACTTTACAAAAATGACATAACAAGAGCACAATGAGCCGATAGTTCCAAAGGGGTCACTAAGGGTCCTATTACCAATACCATTATCCGCATATAGCTAAAACAATCAATATCCATAAAGCATCTTCAACTTAAAACTTTATATTACTTAACTTTCTTCTGCATCTGGGACAACCTATAAAAAGGTAAACAACTAAAAGGATAAGCTAAACGCTTAGTGAATGCATACACATACAATCATAAACAAGTTACCATACAAAAGTGCATCAATTATAGCCTATCATTTGATAGTCATTTCATCCATATCAATCATAATGCTAGTAGGACTTTACCCACCTACTAGTCTTAATCAACAATTTGGCTAGTAGGAATTTTCCCACCTACTAGCTCTCACAAATAATTTGGCTAGTAGGAATTTACCCACCTACTAGTTCACACGATCAATTTGGCTAGTAGGAATTTACCCACCTACTAGCTCACACAATCATTTTCAACATGGCCATGGAAATTGGCTAGTAGGAATTTACCCACCTACTAGCTCTACAACAAATTGGTTAGTAGGAATTTACCCACCTACTAACTCTTACAACAAATTGGTTAGTAGGAATTTACCCACCTACTAACTCTTAATCACAATTTGGCTAATAGGAATTTACCCACCTACTAGCTCTTACAACAAATTGGTTAGTAGGAATTTACCCACCTACTAACTCTTACAACAAATTGGTTAGTAGGAATTTACCCACCTACTAACTCTTAATCACAATTTGGTTAGTAGGAATTTACCCACCTACTAACTCTAAATCACAATTTGGCTAGTAGGAATTTACCCACCTACTAGCTCTTAATCACAATTTGGCTAGTAGGAATTTACCCACCTACTAGCTCTCACAACAATCAAATGGGTCATAGGAATTTACCCACCTATGACCCCTAATAACAAGAACATGATCAAATGCATATACACTCACCTTATTTGCGACCACAATTGCAAGATGACCATAAAACAACGTATTTGCAATCAACCTATCAATTCACATTAAAAACACACATATGGTCATTCATCACGTATAAGGTCACCTAGCCATAATCACTAGCATTTCAACACCCAACCCATCATTTACAATCTTATATAAATCTTGAGTTGGTTCACATAACATGTATCTCTTATATCATTTTCAATTGGCCAAGAGTTACTTTCATATCAAAATCGTCATTTTCATATTTGACCTAGCAGACTTCAAACAAGCATAACTCAAGTTCTACTTACTCTTTTAACATGATTCCAGTGGCCAAGTTTACATGACACATATACCTACATTTTATCTTTAGTGACCAATATGTGAATTGTCCTTCAAAGGTGACTTCTGGTCGTTTTAAAAACCAAAACTGCTGCTGTTAAACAGCTTTGACCTTACTGACTTCAAATGACCATAACTTGGGTTCTACACAATATTTTGACCTCATTCCAGTGGCCACTTCTTCTTAACACATTTTAGCACATTTTATCTTCAGTGACCAACACAAGATTTGACTCATATACGTGAGTTTTACTCGTTTTAAAAACTGACACAGAATCATTTTTGCTGAAAGATCAGCATGACGCTATTGAATTCAAAAATTTATAACTGGAGTTCTACTTCGTATTTTCAACCCATTCCAGTGGCAAAATTTGCTTAACACAATAACCTACATTTTATTTTTAGGACTCAACAAGTGAAAACTCTGACATGGGGGTGTTTTACACGTTGCAAATACAGAGACAGAATCTGTCCAGTTTCTGTTCTTACTTCCATTCATCAAAGTCTATCATGCAACCCAATTAAAACCCTAAATTTGATTAAATTACAAGAACCCTAACTTGTATTATAGGAATTTAACTCAATTCAATAAAACCCCCAATTTCCCAAATACAATTGATTGCATGAACCCTAATTCTTAAAGAAATCAAGAATTGGAATTAGGTTATGAAAATTGTTACCTCAAGAACCCAAGAAATTAGACTTGAATTAAAACTTCTTCTTTCCCCCTTTCCTCTCTTGAATTCGGCCACCACCACCATACTTAAACCTTCACTTTTCAATTTCTTAATTACAAGAGAATGATGATTATTATTGTTATGCCTGATGGATGAATCTTTAGTTTGAGATTAGAAGTCCCAATTGCTTGAATTGAAATTGGATTGAATAGGGTAGAAGAAGCTTGGAGAAACAAGAAAATAAGAAAGGTGGAAATGGTGACTAAGGAAGAAGATGGGAGGCTGGCACCCTCCTGTACAGCCACGTCCCATTTTAATTTTTGTGGGTTATTTATCCGTCATCCGCTAAAGTTCCAACTAAATTAACCCCGCATTTAAAAATAAAATACTAGGAAATTATTTTAATGATAAAACTATAATAAAGGTTTATTTTCATTGGCTTAAAATTTTCGGGATGTTACAACTCTCCCCCACTTGTAACGGATCACGACCTCGTGATCTAAGCCACATCTAGCAACGACTCTCTAACTTTACGTTAACACGTCGTCATCCTTTCATGCTTTCATAGCGTTATGATCTACCATATAGTCTTGATTTACCTTCTTCTTAAACGTTTCTTCACAAAGACAATAGGCTCCTCGACGTTGTCTTATTTTAATTCACTTAAAGTTCAATTTCTATTATAGGTACACGTGAAACCTCGACGGTATAATACTTCATAAAACAAGAAACGAGAAAGGTAGAATAAATTCCTGGAAGTTCTGCGGGAAATTCCAAACAAATAGTAACCTTGTTGATTTGAGCAAGTATTTTGAAAGAATCGAAAACCGAGACCTTAGACTTTCTATATATGCAACTTGTAACACGTCTCTCTAAAGATAACTTCTTCATATTACACAATCACCAAAATTGAACTTGATAAGTCTCTCTCCTTTATCCGCATAAGATTCTTGCCGATATTAACCCGCTTGAGTTGTTAATTTATCATTTCGATCTTTATATACATCTTCATCACTATATCCGTGCTACGCAACTCTTGGTGTCCCACTATTCTAACACGAATAGGGAATCGACATTTTTATCAAACAACTTTCATACGGAAGCAAATCTGAATACTATGGCGATCGCTAGTGCTTTACTGGGACTTCTAACGAGATCGTGAGCAAATTCTATGATCCATTAAAGAGCAGTTATTCATGCTTACAAGATTCCGCTTCATTTGAGATCACTAATAACCTCTCTTAAGATCTTGACACATCCTTGTCATACTGGCGAAAGAAGTATTCAAATTTTATAGGTTTCATGGAGCAAAATCGCTTTGACTTCGTTAAGGTGAGAATTTCAAGTTCTATCATGACGTTTATTGAGTCGGCAAAAATTATTTAGAACATATATCGTGTGATCAGGCTCCTCGTTTGCTTAGGTTCTCGTTGCAAAATCTCCTCTTGCCTTCTCGATTTGATCGGAGAAATCAAATGTGAGTAGTATTCATGATGGTAAAACACAGAAAGAAAAGTGAGGACTTCTTCAAGATTAAGGCATCCACCTCTATATTGGTGTATGGGGCGTCACTAACTTCATAATCTATCGAAAGAGTTAATCAAGTTACTTGACAATTGTCACGAAAAGAAAATACTTTAAGACTCATATGATCAGAAACAAATGGTAAACTTGACGGTATAGAGGTGAAACACGAAAATTTTAAAGTAAAAACAACTCCGATGGATTCTAAAACGTGAAAGGGACGATTATTCTTGATTTCTTTTAGTAGTTCGTTCAACAACTCATTCTTTTCTCCAGGCTCACTTCAAATTCTTTCCAATTAATTCGGTCAACGGTGAGACTATCTCCAAGTGCCGAAAGTAAAGTGGCATTTATCACCTGTCAACTATGAAACTTCTAATCTATATTGATCTTGTGGGTTATCTCTACTTCGTCACCGCACTAATCCAAACCGAATCAACCTCATTCCCTCTTTTGGGTAACCACACGATAAGGATAATTTCACTTCTCCTAATCAGACTGCTTATCCGAAGAATTTACATGAAACTCTTCCTTTATATAGTATCTCCCTTACTCCGCGTAAAAGAACTTAGTGGCCGTGTTGACTTTTATAATAAACATTGTCAAAGAAAGCAATTACGATAACGGAAACAATTGCGGGTCATAAGACTCATGAAAATTTGCAAAATCAAGGATAAATTTGAAGAGCATCACTACGAATTTAAAGTTCTCAAAACAAGTATAGATAGCATTTCCAGAAACATCTTCATTGTGCGCCTTATGTTGATGATTAAACGAAACGAGGATTCATCCTAGAATAATAAGAAGATCGAGTAAAACATAAATCTCGACAACGGTACTCGTTTTCGACTGTTCCTTTATTGAGCTCGCGAATAGATGAACACATGTGCATAGAGCCATCTTGATTTCATCGAAAAGGAATTATACCTCTTGGGTATGACTAGATCGAATAAATTAAGTGAAAGAGACATTGAGAAAATCGTGAACAACAAGAAAATCCGTAGACCGTGGTTTCCATTCGGCGTCGATGATTCAAATATAAAAGACTTGACTACCATACAACGATTATCAAAACGTCCGAGCAAAGTACCAACAGAAATCCGTAGACCGTGGTTTCCATTCGGCGTCGATGATTCAAATATAAAAGACTTGACTACCATACAACGATTATCAAAACGTCCGAGCAAAGTACCAACAGAAATCGACCGTTTCATTTCTTCCGCCGAAGACAATTGTTTTCCTTGTAATAGGAATATTCAACTAGATCGCCTTCTCCTCTCGCGGAATTAGGAATCATTCGCGCTTAGCCTAGCTGTTCTCAAACATTATACCACACGCTCCCGAAGGAAAAGAGAACAAATTGGTTCAAAGATTTTAGATTAGGTTTTAACTTTTATAACTACCATACTTATCATGTATTAGTCCCTTGTAACTATATCATCCTCAGGTTCTCACTACGCAAATTTCATCTTAGTGTCTATCATCAGGCCTCAAGTAATCGTATACTCATTCAATAAAAGCATGTTAATCAAAATCAAAACACATTCGCCATACTCTGTATGGTCATTTAACATACACTTAAATAACCATCTTCAAGACAAGACATCACATTTCCCATGACTTTATACTATCACATTAAACTACCATTTTAAACATATTACTATACAAATAGTTCTCATTGCCATATCTCGTATGATCTTTCAACATATCACTAACACAATCATAATTATCATAGGAATCTCCAATACTCATATCATAAGCATTCTTTTCATTAATCCATCAATTAAATCATATCAATACACAACTGATTCTCATCACCAAACTTTATATGATCTTTTATCCCAATAATGATGCCACGGGTCTCACTACCCAATGGTCTTACACCAGATAATAACGATGCCATGGGTCTCACTACCCAATGGTCTTACACCAAATAATAACGATGCCATGGGTCTCACTACCCAATGGTCTTACACAAAATGATATCACACTTCATTCGCATACATTCAACATTCATCAACTATTCAACATACCTTTCCTTATAAGCGACAAACCATCTCTTAAACTTATATATCACTTCAGAATTTCACTTTTACGACCTCATAGCCGATTATTCAAGCAAAACTTATGCTTTATCACATTCGCATACATTTCACGTTTACCATGTACTTATCATATCTTCTTTTTTTACTATCATCAAACAATGTATTAAACTCATAAACCAATCTCAAATTTTCAATTCTAACCATTCAATAAACCAGTTAGCATGCAAAGCTCATATTCTATCATACTTAGATATCAACAAGTAAATACATAAAACAATTCTCGTTGCCACATAAGGTCTCCAACCTATGGCTTCACACTAACATACTTCCATATTTAACGGACTTAACTTGAGCTATTATAATATGTGATCATAATAACGCTGCAGTCATTATGATGATTACTTATTATAACACCTCAAGTGAACTGCGCTAAATACTTCCATATGTCACTAGAAACCAAACTATGCACATAAGGTCAAGTCACATCTATGGTTTAAGTCTAGGTATCCGTGTAATAATAAAATACCTAAATCCCTTAAACCACGGCTTTGATACCATTTGTAAGATCCCAAACTCATTTTAGGAAAATAAGAGAAAATATTTTTTTTTTTTCCAGATTATCCCCACTGCGGCGCAGTGGGGCTAAACCTGCCCACTGCGGCGCAGTGGGTACCTGCTGCCCAGATTTTCCAAAACTCCATCTTGACACTTAAAATCAACTTGTAACTTCCTAGCCCAAAACCAAACTTCATAATACCACATTTCTAAGTTCAAATAAGTTTTAGACTCGGAAATAAGCATGACAAAAGTATCCGTTGACCAAACATTCATTTTACAACCAAACGGGTCATTTTACCCAAGTTGACACATTACAAACGACGACGTACAAAATTAGAAATTTTGGCATGACCCGTTCGTAAAATCGTCATCCAAACCTGTTACGGATTATTAGATTTTCCAAAACACATCTTGACACTTAAAATCAACTTGTAACTTCCTAGCCCAAAACCAAACTTCATAATACCACATTTCTAAGTTCAAATAAGTTTTAGACTCGGAAATAAGCATGACAAAAGTATCCGTTGACCAAACATTCATTTTACAACCAAACGGGTCATTTTACCCAAGTTGACACATTACAAACGACGACGTACAAAATTAGAAATTTTGGCATGACCCGTTCGTAAAATCGTCATCCAAACCTGTTACGGATTATTAGATTTTCCAAAACACATTTAATTGTGATCAATACGTCACTACTACAAAACGACCCATTAAAAAGACCGAAACTCGAGTCTAACACTAGACATCATAATAACTTTACAAAAATGACATAACAAGAGCACAATGAGCCGATAGTTCCAAAGGGGTCACTAAGGGTCCTATTACCAATACCATTATCCGCATATAGCTAAAACAATCAATATCCATAAAGCATCTTCAACTTAAAACTTTATATTACTTAACTTTCTTCTGCATCCGGGACAACCTATAAAAAGGTAAACAACTAAAAGGATAAGCTAAACGCTTAGTGAATGCATACACATACAATCATAAACAAGTTACCATACAAAAGTGCATCAATTATAGCCTATCATTTGATAGTCATTTCATCCATATCAATCATAATGCTAGTAGGACTTTACCCACCTACTAGTCTTAATCAACAATTTGGCTAGTAGGAATTTACCCACCTACTAGCTCTCACAAATAATTTGGCTAGTAGGAATTTACCCACCTACTAGTTCACACGATCAATTTGGCTAGTAGGAATTTACCCACCTACTAGCTCACACAATCATTTTCAACATGGCCATGGAAATTGGCTAGTAGGAATTTACCCACCTACTAGCTCTTACAACAAATTGGTTAGTAGGAATTTACCCACCTACTAACTCTTACAAAAAATTGGTTAGTAGGAATTTACCCACCTACTAACTCTTAATCACAATTTGGCTAGTAGGAATTTACCCACCTACTAGCTCTTACAACAAATTGGTTAGTAGGAATTTACCCACCTACTAACTCTTACAACAAATTGGTTAGTAGGAATTTACCCACCTACTAACTCTTAATCACAATTTGGTTAGTAGGAATTTAGCCACCTACTAACTCTAAATCACAATTTGGCTAGTAGGAATTTACCCACCTACTAGCTCTCACAACAATCAAATGGGTCATAGGAATTTACCCACCTACTAACTCTTACAACAAATTGGTTAGTAGGAATTTACCCACCTACTAACTCTTAATCACAATTTGGTTAGTAGGAATTTACCCACCTACTAACTCTTACAAAAAATTGGTTAGTAGGAATTTACCCACCTACTAACTCTTAATCACAATTTGGCTAGTAGGAATTTACCCACCTACTAGCTCTCACAACAATCAAATGGGTCATAGGAATTTACCCACCTATGACCCCTAATAACAAGAACATGATCAAATGCATATACACTCACCTTATTTGCGACCACAATTGCAAGATGACCATAAAACAACGTATTTGCAACCAACCTATCAATTCACATTAAAAACACACATATGGTCATTCATCACGTATAAGGTCACCTAGCCATAATCACTAGCATTTCAACACCCAACCCATCATTTACAATCTTATATAAATCTTGAGTTGGTTCACATAACATGTATCTCTTATATCATTTTCAATTGGCCAAGAGTTACTTTCATATCAAAATCGTCATTTTCATATTTGACCTAGCAGACTTCAAACAAGCATAACTCAAGTTCTACTTACTCTTTTAACATGATTCCAGTGGCCAAGTTTACATGACACATATACCTACCTTTTATCTTTAGTGACCAATATGTGAATTGTCCTTCAAAGGTGACTTCTGGTCGTTTTAAAAACCAAAACTGCTGCTGTTAAACAGCTTTGACCTTACTGACTTCAAATGACCATAACTTGGGTTCTACACAATATTTTGACCTCATTCCAGTGGCCACTTCTTCTTAACACATTTTAGCACATTTTATCTTCAGTGACCAACACAAGATTTGACTCATATACGTGAGTTTTACTCGTTTTAAAAACTGACACAGAATCATTTTTGCTGAATGATCAGCATGACGCTACTGAATTCAAAAATTCATAACTGGAGTTCTACTTCGTATTTTCAACCCATTCCTGTGGCAAAATTTGCTTAACACAATAACCTACATTTTCTTTTTAGGACTCAACAAGTGAAAACTCTGACATGGGGGTGTTTTACACGTTGCAAATACAGAGACAGAATCTGTCCAGTTTCTGTTCTTACTTCCATTCATCAAAGTCTATCATGCAACCCAATTAAAACCCTAAATTTGATTAAATTACAAGAACCCTAACTTGTATTATAGGAATTTAACTCAATTCAATAAAACCCCCAATTTCCCAAATACAATTGATTGCATGAACCCTAATTCTTAAAGAAATCAAGAATTGGAATTAGGTTATGAAAATTGTTACCTCAAGAACCCAAGAAATTAGACTTGAATTAAAACTTCTTCTTTCCCCCTTTCCTCTCTTGAATTCGGCCACCACCACCATACTTAAACCTTCACTTTTCAATTTCTTAATTACAAGAGAATGATGATTATTATTGTTATGCCTGATGGATGAATCTTTAGTTTGAGATTAGAAGTCCCAATTGCTTGAATTGAAATTGGATTGAATAGGGTAGAAGAAGCTTGGAGAAACAAGAAAATAAGAAAGGTGGAAATGGTGACTAAGGAAGAAGATGGGAGGCTGGCACCCTCCTGTACAGCCACGTCCCATTTTAATTTTTGTGGGTTATTTATCCGCCATCCGCTAAAGTTCCAACTAAATTAACCCCGCATTTAAAAATAAAATACTAGGAAATTATTTTAATGATAAAACTATAATAAAGGTTTATTTTCATTGGCTTAAAATTTTCGGGATGTTACACATATAATTCCATGTATGACACAATTCTCCGTCCGCGAACAAAAATATCGTAGCTTTTGAGCTCTTTTGTATAAAACTGAATTCTTCATTAATTATCTTAAAAAGACTCTGTTTCGGAGCAGATATAGTTTGCGAACACTTGTACATTACAGTGCCAAATGATTGAATGAAGAATACATTCTCCGGCAAAACTCCATCGGCGATCTCCAACATCTTCTTTGAATTGTCGATTCTCTCCAATTATTTTTTTTTAGAACGAATTGCATTTTTGGTCCCTGTGTTATCACACATTTTGCAAGTTTGATATAAAAGTGTGAAAAGTCGCGAAACCCATCCCTGTCATATCACACCTGTTGCAATTTTGGTCCAAAACTAACATGCCGTTAGAATTCAGTCGTTAATGCCCCCATGTGCTTGTCACATGGGGGTAGTTTCGTCCATTTGTTGCTCATAGGACCATTTCTGCAAAAAAAAATATTTTGTATAAATCTAAAAAATTATTTTGTATAAATCTAAAAAATTATTTTTATATAAATCTAAAAAATTATTTTGTATAAATCTAAAAAATTATTTTTATATAAATCTAAAAAATTATTTTGTATAAATCTAAAAAATTATTTTTATATAAATCTAAAAAAATTATTTTGTATAAATCTAAAAAATTATTTTATATAAATCTAAAAAAATTATTTTGTATAAATCTAAAAAATTATTTTTATATAAATCTAAAAAATTATTTTATATAAATCAAAAAAATTATTTTGTATAAATCTAAAAAATTATTTTTATATAAATCTAAAAAAATTATTTTGTATAAACACAATCGAAATAAACAATCTGATCTCATTCTCTTGTTCCTTTTTCAACTCCGATCCAAACCATGCCTAAAAGGAACAAGAGAATGAGATCAGATTGTTTATTTCGATTGTGTTTATACAAAATAATTTTTTTAGATTTATATAAAAATAATTTTTTAGATTTATACAAAATAATTTTTTTAGATTTATATAAAAATAATTTTTTAGATTTATACAAAATAATTTTTTTAGATTTATATAAAAATAATTTTTTAGATTTATACAAAATATTTTTTTTTAGATTTATACAAAATATTTTTTTTTTTTGCAGAAATGGTCCTATGAGCAATAAATGGACGAAACTACCCCCCATGTGACAAGCACATGGGGGCATTAACGACTGAATTCTAACGGCACGTTAGTTTTGGACCAAAATTGCAACAGGTGTGATATGACAGGGATGAGTTTCGCGACTTTTCACACTTTTGTATCAAACTTGCAAAATGTGTGATAACACAGGGACCAAAAATGTAATTCATTCTTTTTTTTAAAGAGAAAAGCGAAATTTATTTGCTGTGGGTGTTTATTCAGAGTGTTAAGATTTACAAGTAGCTTTCAATCGATTATGAATGTTGATAAGTGAATCACAAACTTAGTTAACATGTGTTTTTTTTTTGTTTTTTTGAATGGCTTAGTTAACATGTGTTTCATCGGGTTTAGCCGATTTAACCGATTTATTATCTGATCAGATTTCTAGAACATTGTGATTTATCAAGTTAACAGGTCAAACAAACTTTAGACCCTTTCTTCATTCCCATATGTATAAATAGTTGTACATACAAGTACCACCCATTTCTGTACCCCTTGTCGACACAAAACATGCCAATGTCATTTAACACAACAACAAACAACAATTGTTCTAAAATACAAAAATAACACAAAACATTTTTTACAGTCTGTAAATAATAAAAATCCTCATTGATACATACACATATTCATATATCTATACACTTCTCTTTCTTCCTTCTTTCTCTCTCTTCCACTCTGTCTTCTTCTCATTCTCTCTTGTTTGGTTCCATTCATCATTTATCTCTCTCTTTTTCTATGTATACACACTCATTTTCTTCAACAATTTATTCAACAATTTCTCATCAATTTTTAATCTTTAAAAAACCCCATTTCATTTCAGCTCTCAATTTCACTCTGCCACGTGTTTCGGCAGCTGGGTGTTGACAACAATTTCGCTTTAGGGTTTTCTTGGTGGCCTTGAAATGAGCTTAATATTACAAATAATGTGATTATATGATGGAAAGTCAAAGACTTTATTATGGGTCTTAATCAGGTGATTACCAAATAATGTGATTCTATATGACATTGTAAAAGAAAATAATGCTTTTCATTGAAAAGCCATTTAAAGCATTCTGTATTTGCTTTATTAGTTATCCGTTAAACTTCTCTCTTTTCCCTTTGGATTATTCTTATTCCTGTTATTATTATATAACTTGGTCCAATTGTTGTTTCAAGATTTATTAGTGATGATATATACATATCCTTATATATAGATATATAGATATACCCTGCAAAAGCATATTCAACCAGCCAAGGTTTCTGGGGTCTCACCGCCAGGCAGGGTCGCTATTGAGAGGAAAAATTCCTCTACGGGACTAAGGGTTCCTGGGCATTTACCCTTTTTTTATATATATATATAAAAATATATAGCATCGATGGGGCTTCTAAATGGAAGTCTCACGATGCTGCTTCTTGTTATTGTTGGTGTTATGTTGTTTGGGTGGACTGAAGCTCAAACAACACCTGCAAGAGGTCTAGATGCTATTCTGCAAGATTATGGTTATCGTGCGTTTGTTAGACCGAAAACTGGTGTTGAGTACAATGGGGTACCCCCTATGAATTTGACAGGGATTCGGGTATCGGTAATGAGGCTACGTAGTGGTAGTTTGTTTACTAGGGGTGTGAAAATGTATAATGAGTTTGTTATACCGGTTGGGGTTATAGAACGGCCGTATGTGGAGAGACTAGTTTTGGTTTATCAAAATCTTGCGAATTGGTCTATGGTGTATTACCCTTTACCTGATTATGTGTATCTAGCTCCTGTTTTGGGTCTTCTTGCTTATGATGCGACGGATTTGACAGCTAAGAATCTAAAAGAATTGGAAATTCGTGCGTCAGAAGAACCTATTGAGATTGAGTTTACGTTAACAAGACGTGTGCCTGATGGATCAGTTGCAAGATGTGTGCTTTTTGGTCTAAATGGTACTGTGAGTTTTACAAATGTGGAGTCTGGGAACAAGTGTGTGACATATGAACAAGGGCATTTCTCTATCGTAGTTGAATCTATTGCGCCTTCCCCTGCTCCGGCAGAGCAACCACCAGGACCAACACCGCCCCATCAGGGCGGTGGAGGGAATGGTTCTAGGGTCTGGATTATCGTTGGGTCGGTAGTTGGTGGCATTGCGTTATTGGTGTTGTTGGCATTGTTGATATTGTGGGTTTGGAGATTTAACAAGAGGAAGAAAATGCATAGAATGGAAAAGGCTGCAGACGCAGGTGAAGCGTTGCATATGACAATGGTTGGAAACACGAAAGCACCATTGGCTACGACTACAAGAACACAACCAACTTTGGAAACCGAATACGTCCCTTGATGTTCATATTTCTTGGTCCATTCATCATAAAAAGGTATTCATCCAAGTTACATAATTCTTTTGGTAAATGTTTTGTGATGTAATGTTGTGTGAATAACTACTACCTCTTAAATCTCACAAAACCTGTTGATAGTTTAACATTTTGTTGAGTGTGTGAATTCTAGGTTTTTAGTCAAGAGTGATGATTCTATTCATAGTAAATTTTGTGAAACATTGTCAAAGAATAAATTCTCCTTTTCTAGCAGTCTGATTGTAATTTTTTTTCTTCTTCAAAATTCAAGATTTCAGTTGTAGCTATGTGTCAAAGACATGATATTTTTTATGATTGTTGATCTTGAAGGCCAAGTTTTAATGATTAAAAGGAGTAGTTTAGACTGCTTTTTGAGTTGCTTTTGCTTGGGGCATTTGGCATCAATTATTGCATTACAATCTGTGCATACTAGAACAAAATTGATAACCACAGCCAGCAGTCAAACCAACCAAATCATGTTACAATTATCTGCCTAAAAAGCTTGTTGGGCATTATTTAACCATGGTGTCCGACCTTTTGTTGACGAACTTGGTATATTATCTTCATTTTCACCGTATCATACACACACACTCTTATCCTTGTACGTTTATGTCTAAGACCAACATTCTGTCATTTGGTTTGAACCTTGGTCCGTTATTCATAACGAACCACAAATATGCATGAAGCGGGTAACTTTTACAATTTGATTATGAATCGACACGATACATATTTGTCATACACAACTAGTACAAACGCTACGGAAGGTTCATTTTCTGTTGTGTATGACAAATTTTTGTTTAGTAATAATTACTAACTAATTTATGCTCTGTAATACTTACTAGTATATATAATAGAAAGGAAAAAAAAAAGCCTTTGAAAACAACTAAAATTCAAGGAGATGATTACATTTGGTAACCCGTTCTTTGGTTTGTCGGTGTGCATACCTTTTTGAGTAAAATGCTACTATTTAACTTTGAGTTTACTAGTCTATAATATTCTCTTGAAGTATATAACGTAACATAATGCATAAAATAAAGAGAAGAAAAGTTGGTGTTTTAAAAATCATGTTTATACAAACACACATGTATATACTTCCATATTATATACACTTCACAAGTCCACATCTTGCTGTCCCCTTTGGCTGTCTTTAACCTTTTCTTCTTCCAAATGTTATATACTACATATATTATATATTATATACATATTAATATCATGTTTACACCTTTTTCTTTTCTTAGACATTAAACTATGTACTCATGATATTAATAACTAATTTATTTTGCTTTTTGTTTAGTATACTCGCTGTATCCAGTTATCATTTGAGTTATTTGTTTAGAATAACACACTTGAAACCAAACAAGTTTTATTTCCACAAAAAAAAATAAAAAATATTATGGTACATTGTACCTATCCCGACTCTTTACGAGTACAAGTTTCAGGCAATGTTTATCGTGTTTTGACGTTGGGGCTAAAGTTGAACCTGTGACTTATTTCTACTGAATGAAAAAGTCCACTTAAAAAGGTCAACCGAGCGTTTGCAGAAAAAGAATATGCCACTGATAGAGTTCCTTTGGTCGAAGTTCTTATAAATATTATATTAATGAATGAATAAAAATTTAAAAATTGAAAATGGGTGTGAAAGATTGTTAACAAGAATGGGTATAGATAGTCAAAGAAAGCAGCAAACACGTCGAGATCGTCTCGTCTGCCGACTGCCGACTGTTCATTATCTACATTCATCATTTAATACTTGCACGAACTAAACCATGAATTAAAACAGACTAATATATTAAATTAAATACCGCTAAACCTTTAAAAAAATTTGGGAATTAATGTTACTATTGATATATTTACCATACATACATTGTACAAGCGTCGTTGAGCATTTAGCTTAGTGGTTGAAAAGACATCCTCGTGGCCCACTCAAGAAGTCTTGTGTTCAAGCCTTAGGGTGGAGGTGGACATAGGAAGTCCCTCTATGAGGGTTTGGTTTTTGAATATCCAGGTTCAAGTCTAAGGGGGCAGGGTTTACCCTTATTAATCGTCGTGCCTTCGGGCGGATTAGTAGGGAGTTTTCTCCCCATCGGGTATTTGAAATAGGCATTTCTACTTCAAGGAAGCTCTCTAACGCAGACCTGATTAAGACAACATATGCTAGACCTCTCGCTGTCGAAACGCGACATGTAGTTTCATGCGAAATTCACCTTTCAAAATAAACATACATTGTACAAGCCCGGTAAAACACATGTGTAGTATATTTAGTGGAGTAATAGCTATGGTTTCAATAGCACTTCTCAAAGTTTCATCATGGATTTCTATGTTAGTTTATTTAAAAAATAAACACCTACTAAAATGTCATAACCTTAACAACACTCCACTTAGGTGAGTTGACTTAGAGTATCTTCTAAATCCACTATGTGGGCCCCAGAGATGAGTTTTTCCCAAGGTCTTGGGTTCGAGTCTTGGGTTTCTCATCTCAAGGTATTTTTCATGAGGAGGGGGTTGGAGGTCCAGCAAATCGCTGGTTAAAATTGCCTCCAGCACGTCTGAATCGAAACTAACTTTACAAAAAAAAAAACAAAAAAAAATGTCATAACCTTAACAAAACAAATATTTTGAAAAAAAAAGGAATTTAACTCGAGCATTACAAACAAACCTTACAATATTATATTGTGATGGGTGTAAAAGCACTCGAATAGTTTGAGTCAATACACTCTAATACATTGTTAATTCAGTGTCACATCAGCAATCTCTTTTCAATACATTTCCTCTCATTCACATCTAATATCCAATACATACCAATACATATCTTGGACCCACTATTTAAAATAATAAATACTAATTGTGTGAGAGGAAAAAATAAATTAAATACGGAAAAAAAAACTAAAATTTTCGTGTTCACCACCACATTTTTTTCGATACGAACATCAACACATCACAATACACTCCCGTTGGGAGTCCTCTGAAGAACGATACTAAATTATTTTTAATTCGTCAAATTTGTTAAGAAAATTAGGCGACAAATTTATTAGAGAATATTCGTGACAAAATAACCATTACGTTCATTTGTACCATGTCACATCAACATGTGCCTAAATAAAGGGTTTTTACCAAACCTGTGTGGTTAAATTGATTAATAAAAACCGTTATCAAAAGGCGGTGATATTTGTACTACCATTTTTAAGTAATGTACCACTTTCATGTATTAATGATTTATACAGTGAGCTGTGAAACTCGTATATTGTGATACACCAATTAAAAGTAGTAGTACAAATATCAACTCCCATTATCAAAGTATTAGTAATCGGGAGGTGATCATATAGGGGTAAGGGTGTTTTTATTTTTCTTTTTAACAGTAGACGGGAAGTTGATAGTTAGGTATGATAGATGAAATGTTAAATTGACTTAGGTTAAAAAGAATGTGATAGGATGAGAAAGTGGTGTTAACGTGATAGTAGTGTGTGGTTTGATGGTGTGTCGAGATTTAGGGTAAAAACAAGTTTGATGAGCAACATAAGTATTTTATCAAATACGTAGCTTAAGTACATCATTATTTGTTGGTTAAACCTTTTTAAAGTGAAATGTTGATGGCAACATTGATTGAACATCAAAAATCAATTCCCCCATAATAGTGTAGAAATGAAGTTCATAAGCTTACAATATTGCTAAGATGACAAACGTTAAATGCACAAAATGTACTTGTTTATGTATTTTCACTTTTATATCAATGCTCCTCAAACCCCACATGACTATGACGTTTCAGCGGTTTCACCCTTGATCAACATGCACAACACTTCATAAGATGCTAATAATTTGATTAATTATAGGTTCTTTATCAATTAATATCATAACAAAAAAATAAATCATGTAATATTATAGTTACGGTATGTTTGACAAAGTAGCTGGGTGTGTAACTTGTAACCACTATTAGTTAAAAATTTTATTTTTATAATTTATTGACACGGTAACTATATCGGCAACGTACTTATATAAAAGATATCAAAATCTACAGTAAAAAATTATGAAAAGAGTATTTGTTTAATTTCAAAAATTAAAAGCTCCAACCAAGTAGTTTAGTTTTATGCTAAATGTAATGTGCCACTAGACTATTACAGCGTTTGATCGATTAGCATATTTCCATATTTGCTCTTATGTAAATAACGATTTGTATATTTAGCCAAACTTGTATAGACAACTCAAATCGATGAATCTTATCTTATACATAACTATCTAATGATTGTCAAGTCCTCTGCATATATATGGTATGTATGGTGATCACATAGGAATAAGATGTGATTCTAGTCTGGACAACTGAATCAAGTGGAACATCCCTATTAATATATATCTTTGTTTTTTTATATTAATTTTAGTGATGATATTAATTAATAAAGTGGTAATCTGAGTTGTTTTTCCACATCCACATTTCCAAACCATTATATTAGATGAAACTTTATAAATTCAAGGGGAATTACACATGAATAGAAAGTTTCAGAATAACTATAAGCTTGTTGTATAATCTATTCTTCTTTTTCATGATATCAAAATGATGGATGCGGGGTCAAGGACTCAAGGCTAATTGATTTCTTTCGGCGTGTTACCACATAGAGAAAGAATAGTTTCCATCCATTATAAAAAACGTTCGATAAATATTTCGATCTACAGTAAGACCTCTATAATAATGTCGAGACCGGAATATTTTATCAATTTAACGAGATATTATTATATCGATAAATTAATATTTTATTAATTTAAAGAGGTTTTACGATGTAAGTTGTGGAGAAGACATTCGTGAGCTTGAGAACTTGATTACGAGTATGCATTATCAACACAAAATGGATGTGAATCACTATCATGATGTAAATAATGAAGGTTATGAGGTTCAAAGCATAAAATAAATTATGACGAAATCATTTAAAATCTGGTTGATGACGAAGTTGAAGATGATCCAATAACTTTAAAAAGAATCATTGTAAACGGCAATAACTCTTCACAAATTTTTGTTGCAATACGAAAAAACAATGCCGCAAATTTTGAGTACAATGAGAAGATTTAAAGATAAACCCAATATAGATTTGAAGTTCAACAAAAAAACAAGTGGTTTTTTACTAAGCAATCTTAAAATTTGGAAGTTCCTAACAGTTGTTAATTTATAGTTTCGTTGGAACCAATATAAATACACCGAGATTTCAAAAAAGTTATTATCTTATTATCTTATCGATTATGGTTCAATTTTGTACTGGTCCCAAGTTGAGACCGGAAAAATTATTAGTTTTATCGAGGTTATTAATTTATCGAGTATTAGTTTATAGAGGTTCGGCGGTATAATGTATAATTGTATCAATCATTTTTAGTACAAAGAGTATACTCTCTAAAGTTCTATTAATGTTGAATAATATTTGAAAGTTCATTATTTGGGACCGGAAAAATTATTAGTTTTATCGAGGTTATTAATTTATCGAGTATCAGTTTATAGAGGTTCGGCGGTATAATGTATAATTGTATCAATCATTTTTAGTACAAAGAGTATATTCTCTAAAATTCTATTAATGTCGAATAATATTTGAAAGTTCATTATATATAATGCACATGACTGAAATTCGATACACATTATAATAATTCGTATAACCTCATATACATTCTAATGTATTAATCTCTTTTCAAAAACCATATGATTATAGTTTGGAGATAATAAAAGTGTTTGAATCTAATTTAATAAAGAATCCGTTTTTCTCACTTAACATACACAATAAAACAATGAAACAAATAAAAGATAGTTATTGTTGTAACCACTACTGGATGGAGGGCACAAACCAAATTTGAAAACAAAACACCTGAAACTAGTTTGTTTGATTCCATTTTATAAAACTAATCAGAATTTGACTTTAGATTCCAAATTCACAAATCACCATCATAGACTAATGAATCTTGGCTAATATCCAGTAGAATTAACTTACAAAATTCCATTTGCAAGGTAGCTATTAATATTTGATTGGAAATGCATTGAATTTTTGCCTATTTTCTATTGTATGCATCTATCTTTCAAACTTTCTATTATATGAATTAATAGACTAAAACCTATTAAAAAGAAGTACAATACCCTTAATGACTATAATACCATCCATTTTAATACCCTTAGGGCATGTTTGGTACAAGGAAATGAAGACAAAGAAATGGAAATGAATTCATTTCTTATGTTTGGTACAAGGAAATGAAGACAAAGAAATGGAAATGAATTCATTTCTTATGTTTGGTAGCTCTAAAGAAATAAGGACACGGAGACTTCGATTTCCCGAGAAAACCATTTAAGTGTAATCATATTTCTCCATCAATTTCATTTCTCTGTATTTCATTTCTTTGTATCTGTTAAAATACATGTATCAATATTACCTTGATGACTTATTGGACTTCTTTTGTTATTGCATGTATTTATGAGGGACCAAAGCTGCTAGTTTAGAAGATTAAAGGATTGCAAGATGAAGTAATGAAAGATGAGGACTAGAAGTGCTAATAAAAGGAAGCTGAAGGTGCATTGTGGAAAATGGTTTTTAACATTTCTCAAGTCAATTTCTCAATCATAACCAAACAATGGAATTTATCATATTTCTCCATCAATTTCATTTCTCTGTATTTCATTTCTTTGTATCTGTTAAAATACATGTATCAATATTACCTTGATGACTTATTGGACTTCTTTTGTTATTGCATGTATTTATGAGGGACCAAAGCTGCTAGTTTAGAAGATTAAAGGATTGCAAGATGAAGTAATGAAAGATGAGGACTAGAAGTGCTAATAAAAGGAAGCTGAAGGTGCATTGTGGAAAATGGTTTTTAACATTTCTCAAGTCAATTTCTCAATCATAACCAAACAATGGAATTTATCATATTTCTCCATCAATTTCATTTCTCTGTATTTCATTTCTTTGTATCTGTTAAAATACATGTATCAATATTACCTTGATGACTTATTGGACTTCTTTTGTTATTGCATGTATTTATGAGGGACCAAAGCTGCTAGTTTAGAAGATTAAAGGATTGCAAGATGAAGTAATGAAAGATGAGGACTAGAAGTGCTAATAAAAGGAAGCTGAAGGTGCATTGTGGAAAATGGTTTTTAACATTTCTCAAGTCAATTTCTCAATCATAACCAAACAATGGAATTTATCATATTTCTCCATCAATTTCATTTCTCTGTATTTCATTTCTTTGTATCTGTTAAAATACATGTATCAATATTACCTTGATGACTTATTGGACTTCTTTTGTTATTGCATGTATTTATGAGGGACCAAAGCTGCTAGTTTAGAAGATTAAAGGATTGCAAGATGAAGTAATGAAAGATGAGGACTAGAAGTGCTAATAAAAGGAAGCTGAAGGTGCATTGTGGAAAATGGTTTTTAACTTCTCAAGTCAATTTCTCAATCATAACCAAACAATGGAATTTATCATATTTCTCCATCAATTTCATTTCTCTGTATTTCATTTCTTTGTATCTGTTAAAATACATGTATCAATATTACCTTGATGACTTATTGGACTTCTTTTGTTATTGCATGTATTTATGAGGGACCAAAGCTGCTAGTTTAGAAGATTAAAGGATTGCAAGATGAAGTAATGAAAGATGAGGACTAGAAGTGCTAATAAAAGGAAGCTGAAGGTGCATTGTGGAAAATGGTTTTTTAACATTTCTCAAGTCAATTTCTCAATCATAACCAAACAATGGAATTTATCATATTTCTCCATCAATTTCATTTCTCTGTATTTCATTTCTTTGTATTGTTAAAATACATGTATCAATATTACCTTGATGACTTATTGGACTTCTTTTGTTATTGCATGTATTTATGAGGGACCAAAGCTGCTAGTTTAGAAGATTAAAGGATTGCAAGATGAAGTAATGAAAGATGAGGACTAGAAGTGCTAATAAAAGGAAGCTGAAGGTGCATTGTGGAAAATGGTTTTTAACATTTCTCAAGTCAATTTCTCAATCATAACCAAACAATGGAATTTATCATATTTCTCCATCAATTTCATTTCTCTGTATTTCATTTCTTTGTATCTGTTAAAATACATGTATCAATATTACCTTGATGACTTATTGGACTTCTTTTGTTATTGCATGTATTTATGAGGGACCAAAGCTGCTAGTTTAGAAGATTAAAGGATTGCAAGATGAAGTAATGAAAGATGAGGACTAGAAGTGCTAATAAAAGGAAGCTGAAGGTGCATTGTGGAAAATGGTTTTTAACATTTCTCAAGTCAATTTCTCAATCATAACCAAACAATGGAATTTATCATATTTCTCCATCAATTTCATTTCTCTGTATTTCATTTCTTTGTATCTGTTAAAATACATGTATCAATATTACCTTGATGACTTATTGGACTTCTTTTGTTATTGCATGTATTTATGAGGGACCAAAGCTGCTAGTTTAGAAGATTAAAGGATTGCAAGATGAAGTAATGAAAGATGAGGACTAGAAGTGCTAATAAAAGGAAGCTGAAGGTGCATTGTGGAAAATGGTTTTTAACATTTCTCAAGTCAATTTCTCAATCATAACCAAACAATGGAATTTATCATATTTCTCCATCAATTTCATTTCTCTGTATTTCATTTCTTTGTATCTGTTAAAATACATGTATCAATATTACCTTGATGACTTATTGGACTTCTTTTGTTATTGCATGTATTTATGAGGGAATTGTTGTTCCTATCTCTTATCTCTTTTATCTGTTTTTTATTTTTTAAATAAAATTTTATTTCTCTTATTCTCGTAAAAACAACTGTGTTAAACTTGACCTGCCTCCGTGATGTATGAAATCGAGTTTAAAAATTAAAACAAGGAATACCCTAAAACTGACTACTACACACTTGCGGGCAGTGGACCCGTTCGTATATAGTATAGCTAGAAGGTAAGTCCAGGATCGAACACAGGGAATGGTTTTGAAATAGTTGTCAGCTAAAGTGGTTTTGGAATAAGGATGGAACCGTAGCCGAATTGCTACCTCACCTTGACAATATGAAATTAAAGAAATTGAAATGACAAGACAATTGAAAAGTAAAGAAAGTTCAAACAATATGAATAAAGATCATCCACTTCGAATCCACCTGACTTCAGTTATGATTGCACACGATAAAGTTCAAATTATTTAGAGTTGACAAGATAATCGTGAAAGGATAAAATGCTCGCGTGGTACCACTAACCGCTCACAAATAACCCAAACACCTAAGTTGCTAGTTAAATTACCCAAGCCGGTACCACCAATGCCTAGAAAATCTCCCCAACGATTAGTTTGCTTGATTATCCAATTACCAATTATGCCTATGTGAATGAAAACGTGGTACCACCAACCGTTTCTAAACACGTTTACCATCTAACTCCTATTATAGATTTGACATTCACCGTCATACCATGAACCGGTGACAAACGACCATAGACAATCGAATTGAAACGATAAACGTATTCACCTAGTACCACTAACGATGAACACATAAACCATCAACATCAAAAGAATAAATCGCAAGGAATTAATTGATAAAGATCACGACACAACGATAATTGAATCAACTCTTGAATTAAAATATTGCAATCATATCATTCGTCAAGTTTCATCAAAGTGGATGATTAGAAATCTAGCCAATCATACTAAATTGAATTGCAATAAAGAAATTGAAAGAAAACATATTGTACCAATGATCGTTGAATATAAATTGCAAGACAGAAGATTAGATACGATCTAGATGGATGTTCTTGAATCTTCAATGAATCAAATGATGAAATCTGCGATGATCCGTCAAAGACTAGTGGTAGAACAGCTCCTAGAAAGAAAAACTTGGATGTTGGGAAATAGGTTTTTTTTTTCTTTATATACTTCCCAAAATCTGATGCCAAGAGGCAGTAACCCTGATTTCCCCGTGCAGCTGACTGCGCCGCAGTGGGCATGGTGTGCTCCCACTGCGGCGCAGTGGAAAACCCCTGAAATCTTGATCATAAGGTGACTGCGGCGCAGTGGGCCTATGCCACCCCCACTGCGGCGCAGTGTTAAACCACTGGAAAATATATTATTCTTCTCGACCTTTGACTGCGGCGCAGTGGGGCATCATCCTTCCCACTGCGGCGCAGTGTTAAACCACTGTAATCTTTGTGGCTTTGGCACCCATTGACTGCGGCGCAGTGGGGCAATAATCCTCCCACTGCGGCGCAGTAAATTCTTGCTGAAATCTTGTTTCTTCTTTATCAACATCACTCGAACACTCGGGTCAACTTCTTGGCCAAAAATCGTCAGAAAATGTACCAAATGGACGCGCAACCTGCTAAAAACCTGAAAGCACTAACAAACACCGTAAACGCGCCAAATGCATACAAAATCGACTCAAAACACATACGAAAAAGGCCAATAATGAAGTGGGCGATCTATATAAATTGGTCACATCAAATCCCCCCACACTTGAGCGTTGCTTGTCCTCAAGCAAATCTGGAAATTAAGCAAAAAGTGTTCCTTGGCACGAAGCTATATAAACACATTACGATTATCAAAAAGAAGCCAAACCAAGTATGTCAATGACAAGGACTTTGGTGAAGCAGTTTTAATCTTAAATGAAAATCCGAAATGTTTGACAATATCTGAACAATCCACAAGCCTCAATAACACGACTAAGGAAAAGTGAAACAAATGAGCCTATCAAAATCATCCTACTCCAACGAACTTACTATTGGGGTTGAATATATATATGAATAACCACTCATTGCACGGTCGTGATGCATATCTTACCATAGGCTTGAACAAGGATCATAGCTCCACCGACATGGCGTGAGCACCAAGTACATCATCAAAATAGGCATATAGGACGGTTGTATAGTTAGGCTAAGGTATATATAATGGATATTTACAATGGAGTATGGGAGTGTAGGTTAGAAATGAAAGGAAATAGTCAAAAGTATAGGGTATGTATGAAATATGTACAAAATAGTCTAATCAAAACCCGTACCATTGATTGCCAACAAACTACCAACCCCTAAGATGTAATCCCGCTAAGACACCTCAAAAATACCAAGCAAAACCCGACACCATTGTGGTGTATCAACTTCAAACAACTTAAATTCAACCAAGTCTTCCATTCTTAATGATACAACAAAACTTTAGACATCTAAAAATGAAAAGTACCCACTAGTAGCCCAAGTTCTTTTTTTTTTTCTTTTTCATTTTTTTCTCTTATTTTGAACCATTTTTACTCTACTAGTAGGCACCCTCTTACAATGATGAACAATGTCTATAACAATATACTTCCTTTGAACAATCCAAGACATTCTCCAATAACTTGACCAATCGACGTCTTCCCATATACCAAGAATATTCCAACTGACAATCCACTGAAGCTCTCCCAAACCATCCAAACAAACCAATGACAATCAATGGCCCCCCAGATTAGACTATCGGTATAGTGAGGTAAAGTTTACATATTTAAGTGGATTTATACAAAGGAAAAGGCTAAGTTAAAAAAAGATGTATAAGTGTACTTTGCACTAAAGATGAGTGCAACACAGGTTTACAAAGGAAGGAAAGAAAGTGTATGTATAGTAAAGGTAAAAATATACAAAAGCAAAGGTGCAAAGAAAGAAAGAAAATACGGGTCAAACCTAATATGCCAATTCGTCATCCAATGTACTTATATCACAAAAGTGATCTCACTGCGGTCTCGTAACGATCACCAGGCCAAGTTCTAGCTCAACACATCACCGGCACACTCATATCAAAGAAATGAACCCGGAAATGGAAGAAATAAACCTCAAATTCGCACATCTTAGTTCAGAGTTCGAAATGGAACCCTTACTCCCGAATAAATCCAAGAGCCTAAGAGAGGGACAAATTACAAGGCAATCAAACCAAAACCGTAAACACCTAGCACATCTATAAATGAATGATGAATCTCACAACTTTAGGTGTTTGGGAAATTTGAGTATGCAAGTAATGTTATCAATCCACAAGGATTAGCCTAATAACCGTTCAGAACACATCTCGCCGATTAAAATTTTGCCAAGGAAAAATTTTGAAGTAAAATTGCTTATTAAATTATTATGAATTAAGTGACAAAAGTAATTTACCACAAGGACAAGCTCAACACAAGTTTCAAATCATATCATCTTCCGTCATCTTACCAAATCGAAACAACCAATCTCAAACATGCACATCAAAGTTCAGAGTTCAAGATAGAACCCTTACTCTTGGATAAAACCCAAAAGCCTATGAGAGGGACACATCTACAAGAACGGTTAAATCTCAATGGCAAAACAACAAAAGAGATATATCCGGTTACTGAAACCTATTTGCCACCCCCCACACTTAAGATGGACAATGCCCTCAATGTCCATATTTGGTCAAAACAAAGGTAAATAGGGGTAAGCACAATAGACAGAAAGAATGAGAACACATACCGGATCATGGACACATTCCGTTTCAAAACAAGTAAGTCGACCCCGCACCACAAATTGCTCTTCCTAAAAAGGAAGTCCAATTTGTTGACGGGAGAAACAAACTAGTTCCAAAACGGAAGGTGTGAGAACTGTGTGTGAAACAATGTCAATAAAGATGCCAATCAAAAATGTTGCGCTGAACTTACTGCCAGCATATGCACATGACATCATAGTGAGCTACTAACACGATCACACAATCAAACAAACCAACGGGTTCTCCCCCACACTTGGGTTCCACTAGGTATTGCCATCAATCGGATCAAACCTGTTCAATAACATTCCAAAAGACCAACCATCCAAAATATCCAAAATAGTTCAAACAAAATAAAGTACCATGCAGAAAATAAAAGAAAACAAAAGAAATTACAAATGTTTCATCACCCCGTAGGGTGGATACCAGACAATGATAAATAAAGTAATGTCATAAGAATACCAACAAAATCAATCATCATATGATTCCATCCCACGGTACCGGATGGGAATCATCTCCACTCACTGCTGATGTCCATGGTAGCCATAGGGTAGTCCAGGTTTGCCAAAAATACTTGTCACCCAATCCTGTTCTTCCTCCTGAGCTGAACCTGAACCACCAGCACCTCCCCCTGACTGATCAGCATCAAATCCTGACGCACCTACATCCAAACCTGCAAAAGATGAAGAACTACCGCCAACATGTCCACCCTGAAAAACCCCAAACTGCACTGGACCACGAGGAGAACCTCCTAAATCATGGGGTCGTGGTGACATGTTCCCTGGAACAGTCGTCTGAGAGAAGAAGGGCTGACCCCCCTGACGATAATCAGGGACATAAATAGGCGGTGGAGAGAATGGAGGGATCGGGTCAGGTCTAACAAACTCCCGGCCATGATACTGTGATCCAATCCAGGTGAAATCCTGGTCCACCCTTCTCTGGTACGCATCAAACTCTCGCTGACTGTTCTGCTGAGACTCATAGATGTTCTGAATAGTGTTCCCCAAGAGTGTAAGATCAAACGAAGGAGGGATGGGAATGTTACGTCCAGTCCTCCTCGGTGGCTCCCGTGGAGCATCAGCCATCTCAACATCAGCCTCCTCATCCTCCTCCTGTACAGGAGGTGGTCCTTCAACCTCACCCTCATCATCTAACAAACGCTCCTGCTCATTGTCTTTCTTTTTCTTCAAAATCTTTGCCCTCCAAAGCTCCTGATACGTAAAATCCTCCTGATGTACTGGCAATGAGAGATAGGTCTGGCAATCATCAGAAGCAAAAACTCCCATCCTCTTATAGATCACCGTGATAAAGTGTCCCCAAACCAGAGTCGAATCGGTATGATTACACATACGGTCCAGAAGCACAAGAGGAGGCAAAACAAACCTGGATGGAGCACCCTCAGAAAATAACTTAAGTAACCAAAGATCGTTCTTGTACGCCTTCTCCCAATGAGTAGACCTCTGTACCAGGAAAGTCACAATCATCAGGTGGAGCAACCTCAAACGCACATTCTTAATCTTTGACACACCACTTGTGTATGTCCATGTCTCTCCTCCCCCGTGATCCTGGCGTAATACTCCACGATAGACTCTCCATCACCCAAATCGGCCTGTGTTCTATACCCCTTCTTCAAAATATCCCTAAACTCAGCACTCTGCAACTCCTCCCTCGTATACATCCCACAGTAGTAACCAAATTCAGCAATTGACAACCTCCTCTGCACTCCCCCACAGTAAAATGAGACTACCCTCTCTTCAAAAATGTCTTTGACTTTTCCCAATTCCTTTTTCAGTTTCAAGGTTGAATAGAACTCTAAGCATAACTCACGGTAGGCGGCTTCACGGTTAGCGAATACCCGCCGCCAAATATCACAACTCACTTCATGCCCTCTTGACGCACCTCCAACCCTCATACTCATAGAAAACCACTGTCGAATATCCTCCTGAACTCCAAATACCTGAGCTTGAAATTGAGTTAAATGTCTTGCGGGAAGGACCACATGCTTAGAAAGTTTATACAATTTGTTCTTGTAGATGTTCTTCTGAGGCTGCCTAATTCCCTCAAATGATAGCCAAGCATGTCGCTCGTTCAATTCTTCAATAAATGTAAGCGGCACCTCCGCTTGTTTCCTTGAAGTTTTAGTCGGGACATCAACCGCCTCACTGGATTGCCCCTCAACCATTTTGCGCTTTCCCGCGGCCTTATCACTAGCTCCCGCTCCCTGCATTCACAACATGAAAACGTCCAATTGTAAGTATTAAGAATGCAAAGTTGGAAATCATATAAAACAAGCAAAAATCATGGCAGGGAAAGGCCCCCACTGCGGCGCAGTGGGAGGCATGAACCCCCTCACTGCGGCGCAATGAGGTCAAAAATCTGGGCAACTCACTAGGGTTCATCATGATATGGCACAAAATGGGGTAAATCAAACAAACAAATTCAGGGAAAAGATCCAGTAATCTCTACTTAAAACAACCTATACCGACATTCCCCCATACTTGTTCTTCAAATCAAATTCCCAAATTTTTCAAAACCCTAATTTCTAATTTAAAATCACAAATTGATGAACTAGATGCAAGATATAACACCCAATTAGCTTCTATTGCCCACAAACATCAAAACCCCTAAATTAATTCGAAAGATTAAGCTAGCATAAACCCTAGAAATTTAAAACTCAAAATAAAAGAAAAATACAAAGAAACTAAAGAGAAAACTCACACTTCTTCCCATTATGCAATGTATGAATATGAAAATCTGGACAAAGGATTAAAGATGGAAGAGAATGGAGGATCTTGATGGAAGAAAGAGTGGGTATTTTTTTTTGGGGAGAGAAAAGAAGAAGAAAGAGTAAAGGTGTAAGAGTGTAGAAAACCTACATTACCTGGCCCCAATCTTGACTTACCCGACCCCCCACTGCGGCGCAGTGGAGAGTATGCTCTCCCACTGCGGCGCAGTGGGATGTAAATCACAAGTGGTCAGAAGATTGACAATGCGGCGCAGTCAGCAAATACCACCCCCACTGCGGCGCAGTGGAAAGTTGCTGGAAAATTTTCCTTCAAAACATTATGACAAAACTTAAATCACCATTACCCGGATCCGCATCAAATCGAGAACATACCTGCACTTACTAATAAAACAAGATTAAAACTATCTAATTCAAAGAAAAGGAAAATGCGATAAAATAACACGGGTTGCCTCCCGAGAAGCGCTTAAGTTATTAACGAGTCTTTAGCTTGACTCGACCAACCTTCAAGTATCAAATTCAAACACGGGGATCACATCAAATATCCCCTCAACCTGCTCTTCTTCCAAATATAGCTTCAGTCGATGACCATTGACAATGAACGATCCTTCACCATTTCGCTTAAACAACTCAACATAACCCGACGGGTATACGTGCTTAATCTCAAACGGTCCAATCCACCTAGAAGTTAGTTTAGGTTGCTTAATCTTAAATTTGGACAAGAACAACAACACTTTAGCCCCAACCTTAAACTCCTTTCTACGAATCCTCTTATCATGCCAAATCTTGGTTCTCTCCTTATAAAGCCTCGAATTCTCATAAGCACCTGACCTAAGCTCATCAAGCTCATGTAGTTGTAACATTCTAAGTTCACGTGCTTCCATCAAATCCAAATTCAAATTCCTTAAAGCCCAATACGCTTTATGCTCTATCTCAATAGGAAGATGGCAAGTTTTGCCATAGAGCAACCGGTATGGCGTGGTGCCAATCGGCGTCTTAAAAGCCGTCCTAAACGCCCACAAGGCGTCATCCAACTTCTTTGACCAAACCTTGGGGTTATCCAACAGTTTTCTCTAAAATCCTTTTCAAAGCCCTATTGGTGTTTTCTACTTGTCCACTAGTTTGTGGATGATAAGAAGTAGAAAAATAATGCACAACACCATACCTCTTCATGACCTTGGCTAATTGATGATTTGCAAAATGGGTTCCTCGGTCACTAATCAAAGCTCTAGGGTAACCAAATCGACAGAATAATTGTTTCAAGAAATCAATGACTACCCTCGCGTCATTCATGGGCAAAGCCTTGGCTTCGGCCCATTTAGACACGTAGTCAACGGCGACAAGAATATATTGAAACTTATTAGACGGTGGGAATGGTCCCATGAAATCTATACCCCAAATATCAAATACCTCGCATACCTGAATGCTTTGTTGAGGCATCTCATCCCGCTTAGTAATGCTCCCTTGTCTTTGACAAATGTCACAAGTCTCTACCAAAGTCTGGGCCTCCTTGAAAATTGTAGGCCAATAGAAACCTGCATCAAAAACTTTCTTACCAGTAACTAAAGGACCGTAATGACCTCCAGTTGGACCATAGTGACAAGCATCAAGAATCTCCCTCGTCTCAGCTCCAGCTACACATCTCCTTACCATACCATCTGCACAAACACGAAACAAGTATGGACTATCCCAAAAATAGTGCTTAGCATCCGATATGAGCTTCTTCTTTTGCTGGGACGTGAAATCATTCGGTATCTCACCTGCAACCAAATAATTAGCAATATCTGCAAACCAATGAGCATCATCAGAGTTAGAAATAAACATTAAAGACTCATCGGGGAAGTGATCATTAATCTCCCCATCTCGAAGTTCCCCCGGTGAGGATCTTCCAAACGACTCAAATGGTCGGCCGCCAAGTTTTCAGCACCTTTCTTATCCTTAACCTCTATATCAAACTCTTGTAACAACAAAATCCATCGGATAAGCCTAGGTTTAGCATCTTGTTTCGAGAACAAGTACTTAAGGGCTGAATGGTCGGTGAAAACAATGGTCTTACTCAACACCAAATAAGATCTAAACTTATCAAAGGCAAAGACCACCGCAAGCAACTCCTTTTCTGTGGTGGTGTAATTTTGCTGGGCGGGGTTCAAAGTTTTACTAGCAAAGTAAATGGGCTTGAAATGTTTCTCAACCCTTTGCCCTAGCACAGCTCCTACAACATAATCACTTGCATCACACATCAACTCAAATGGCAATTCCCAATCCGGACCAACCATGATAGGAGAATTAGTCAACTTTTCCTTTAAAACCTGAAATGCACTCAAACAAGCATCATCAAACACAAAAGGGACGTCCTTCTCCAACAAGTGGGTCATAGGACGAGTAATCTTAGAAAAATCCTTAATAAAACGGCGGTAAAAACCTGCATGTCCAAGAAAACTTCTTACCCCTTTCACATTGGAAGGCGGGGGTAACTTGCCTATAACATCTATCTTATCCCTATCAACTTCAATCCCGGCCTTAGACACTTTATGCCCTAACACAATTCCCTCGGTCACCATAAAATGGCACTTTTCCCAATTCAAAACAAGGTGTGCCCTTTCACACCGTTCTAACATCCTTTCCAAATTATGCAAGCAAGTATGAAAAGAGTCCCCAAAAACCGAGAAATCATCCATGAAAACCTCCATGGAGGTTTCAAGCATGTCCTGGAAAATAGCTATCATGCACCTTTGAAAGGTGCCTGGGGCATTACACAACCAAACGACATTCGCCGATAAGCAAAAGTACCAAATGGGCATGTGAAGGTGGTCTTTTCTTGGTCCTTGGGATCAATGGGTATTTGGAA
Organism: Erigeron breviscapus; assembly: GCA_034093135.1. NCBI lineage: Eukaryota > Viridiplantae > Streptophyta > Magnoliopsida > Asterales > Asteraceae > Erigeron > Erigeron breviscapus. The sequence continues at coordinate 87,063,976 of CM067172.1, forward strand.
GTACCCGGAAAACCCATCTAAGAAACAAAAATATTCATTACCTGCAAGTCTTTCTAACATCTGATCAATGAAAGGAAGGGGAAAGTGATCCTTACGGGTGGCATCATTAAACTTACGGTAATCAATACAAACCCGCCAACCCGTTATAGTCCTAGTGGCCAAGAGTTCCTTATTCTCATTCTCAATAACTGTCATGCCCCCCTTTTTGGGCACACAATGAACATGACTAACCCAAGGACTATCAGCAATAGGAAAAATGATCCCAGCATCTAACAACTTAATGACCTCTTTCTTAACAACTTCTTTCATGTTCGGATTAAGCCTCCTTTGTCTCTGGATAACGGGCTTAACATCATCAACAAAATCTATTTTATGCTGGCAAAAGTTAGGACTAATACCTGGAATATCGGTGGTCTTCCAAGCAAAAGCCCGCTTATGGGCTCGAAGCACAGACAAAAGACAATCCTTCTCGTCGCTCGAGAGTGAGGACGAGATAACCACGGGTAAAGAAGATTCACCTGACAGATAAGCATACTCCAAATGGGTGGGTAATGGCTTAAGCTCCAAATCAGTGGGTGGTACATCAACAGAATTCGGTTACCCTCGAACTTCCATCAGCAACAACCTCCTCAAAACTCTCATCCTCGGGAGGTGTCTCATCCAAGCTAAGCGCCATAACCTCTGCAAACAAATCATCGTCAGATATATCTCCCGATCCTAAATTAGCAATCTCCTCATCTCCAGTGTCGGCCTCCATTAGTTCCTGAAACTCTCGTCTAAAGCATCATCAAACACAAAAGGAACGTCCTTCTCCAACAAGTGGGTCATAGGACGAGTAATCTTAGAAAAATCCTTAATAAAACGGCGGTAAAAACCTGCATGTCCAAGAAAACTTCTTACCCCTTTCACATTGGAAGGCGGGGGTAATTTGGCTATAACATCTATCTTAGCCCTATCAACTTCAATCCCGGCCTTAGACACTTTATGCCCTAACAATACCCTCAGTCACCATAAAATGACACTTTTCCCAATTCAAAACAAGGTGTGCCCTCTCACACCGTTCTAACATCCTTTCCAAATTATGCAAGCAAGAATGAAAAGAGTCCCCAAAAACCGAGAAATCATCCATGAAAACCTCCATGGAGGTTTCAAGCATGTCCTGGAAAATAGCTATCATGCACCTTTGAAAGGTGCCTGGGGCATTACACAAACCAAACGACATTCGCCGATAAGCAAAAGTACCAAATGGGCATGTGAAGGTGGTCTTTTCTTGGTCCTTGGGATCAATGGGTATTTGGAAGTACCCGGAAAACCCATCTAAGAAACAAAAATATTCATTACCTGCAAGTCTTTCTAACATCTGATCAATGAAAGGAAGGGGAAAGTGATCCTTACGGGCGGCATCATTAAGCTTACGGTAATCAATACAAACCCGCCAACCCGTTATAGTCCTAGTGGCCAAGAGTTCCTTATTCTCATTCTCAATAACTGTCATGCCCCCCTTTTTGGGCACACAATGAACATGACTAACCCAAGGACTATCAGCAATAGGAAAAATGATCCCAGCATCTAACAACTTAATGACCTCTTTCTTAACAACATCTTTCATGTTCGGATTAAGCCTCCTTTGTCTCTGGACAACGGGCTTAACATCATCAACAAAATCTATTTTATGCTGGCAAAAGTTAGGACTAATACCTGGAATATCGGTGGTCTTCCAAGCAAAAGCCCGCTTATGGGCTCGAAGCACAGACAAAAGACAATCCTTCTCGTCGCTCGAGAGTGAGGACGAGATAACCACGGGTAAAGAGGATTCACCTGACAGATAAGCATACTCCAAATGGGAAGGTAATGGCTTAAGCTCCAAATCAGTGGGTGGTACATCAACAGAATTCGGTACCCTCGAACTTCCATCAGCAACAACCTCCTCAAAACTCTCATCCTCGGGAGGTGTCTCATCCAAGCTAAGCGCCATAACCTCTGCAAACAAATCATCGTCAGATATATCTCCCGATCCTAAATTAGCAATCTCCTCATCTCCAGTGTCGGCCTCCATTAGTTCCTGAAACTCTCGGTCTAAAGCATCATCAATAACGTCAATCCTGAAACAAGACTCATCATTAGAATATGAATGCTTGATGGACTTTTCAACATTAAAAACAATTCTATCCGTACCCACACCCAAAGAAATTTCCTTATCCTTCACACGGATGATAGCATCCGCGGTATTAAGGAATGGTCGTCCAAGAATAAGGGGTACCTTCGTATCTTCCTCCATCTCGAGGATAACGAAGTCAACTAGAAACACAATATGGCCTACCCGGACAGTCATGTTTTCAGCTATCCCAATGGGATACTGAAAAGAATGGTCAGCTAATCTAATACTCATGCGGGTAGGTCTCAAAACTCCTAGAGCTAACTTACTCCAAACCGAGTAAGGCATCAAATTAATGCTAGCACCTAAATCAGCAAGTGCCTTACAAGTAAGAGTACGAATAGAACAAGTAATAAGGAAACTCCCTGGATCTTCAAGCTTAGGTGGGATGCGGTTCTGCAAGATAGCAGAACACTCGGTATTAAGATAAGTAGCTTTCACCTCATCCATCTTTCCTTTGTCAGTCACAAGCTCCTTAATGAACTTGGCATAATGGCATTTGTTATCATCTCCACAAACTTGTTATATTGCTCCTTCAGCTTTGCCTTTTTGAACCTCTGTGGAAATGGTATCTTTGGCTTGTATGGTTTAACCTCTGGAACCACATCCGGTTTTGGTGGAGTGACCGGAGTCTTCACGGTTGAATCTTCCTCCATTTCAATCTCTTCATCAACCTCATCATCATCACTCCCTTTTATCCTGCACATCTGAAACAACAACATTAGGCATAGGAGGTGAGTCATAAGACCTACCAGTACGAGTAGTGATGGCTTTGGCTTGCTCATTGGACTGGAGGTGGAGTGTATTTCTGTCCCTGATTCTGTCCTTGACTCTGTCCTTGACTAAACTAAGGTCTAGGATTCTGCTGTGTGTTGCTAGGAAGAGTCCCCGTGGGCCTAGCAAGAGCGGCCATCCTACTTTCGAGATCCTTGAAATTAACTCCTTGGTTTTTCATGTTGATCTCCACCTTCCCACTTAACTGATCCAACCTCTCACTCAAGTCTTAGTGTCTTCCCTGATCATTTGAATGCTAGTATTTGTTTCAACCTGATTACTAGCCAACTGCTTCATCATCTCTCTCAATTCGGCATTAGGATCGGCATTAGAAGAAGAAGAACCTGATCCTTGTCCTTGCTGAGTCTGCTGTTGTGGCTGATTCTGATAATTATCTCTTTGCCACCTATTACCTGAAAAACGAGAATTATTAGACTGAAAAGAAGAGTTATAAGAAGTATTACCTGAAGGCCGGTTCTGGAAACCGGTGTTGCGGTAGAAATTCCTTGGGGCTGATTTTGAACATAATTCACATCTTCGGGTGCCCGATTTGGACACTCATCAGAATAGTGCATATCACCACAATGATCACACCCATCGGCTACTACCTTAACATCCCTCTCAATTGCTCTAAACCTATTCTCTTGAGTAGCAAACCCCTTTTCCATGCGCTCAGATAGCGCCCTAATCTCTCCAATAACCCCTGGGTCATTGCTAGTTCAACCTTAGCAACTCTCCCTTGGTTAGTACTCTCTTCATCTTTTCTCATTCTTCAAAAACCTTTCATCATCCAAAGTTGAGCTATCCTTCGCCATGTCTTCCAAGATTTGATAACCTTCATTGGGTGTAATGTTATTGAAACTACCCCCGAAAGCATATCCCAATTCGCGTTTGGACTTCTTATCTAACCCATCAAAGAAAAGCTCCACATATTTTTCCCTAGTCAAATCGTGACCTGGACAATTTCTCAACATTTCCTTGAAACGAACCCAAGCATCAACAACATCTTCTCCATTATCTTGTTCAAAAGATCTAATCATGTTCTCCAACCTTCTTTGAGTTCTAAGTGAATAAAACTCACCAATGAAAGCCTCCTTGAGTTGTTCCAAGTAGTAATAGAATTTTCTGGAAGATCATTGAACCAATCAAGTGCTTCTCCGGTGATTGACATGGGAAATGCCTCAAGTTTCACGGCATTCATTTGGTTTTGCCCATATTGATATAGCCGAGCCAACTTTTCAAACCTATCCAAGTGTTGGTAGGGATCCCATTTCCGTTTCCCATCAAATTGATGCTCTTCTATGCTCTTTAGATGGTTTCCTTTCAAAGCGAAAGTGTGATCAATGGGAGGTCTAATGGTGGAACCACGGCCCGTTGGGATAGTACGGACCCTCTCGCCATAGCGAGTGTCATTCGGATCCCTTGGTTGTTCGTCCCCCATTTCCTCTTGCTTTACTTTTAAATTGAAAAACTCGTCCAAAAAGAACCCTTCCTCGTCCGAATCAGGAGTGGGTTTAGCTATAGGTGAAAATGGTGTCGGTATTGGTGTTGTGGGTTCAGCGAAGTTAAACCTACGCCCTCTTGGTCTTCTCGGAGTAGACAAAGGACTATTCAAAGGGAGACCCGAAGAACGCAAGTTCATCAACTAACACAATTTCCTGCAAATACACAACTAACACAAACACGTCAAATGCACCTGTGATAAGAAAAGAAAACTAAACTAATAAACAAGTAACTTTCTCACGCGTGAGAAAGGATCAAACCACTAAATAAACAACTAAATCGGCACACACTCCCCGGCAGCGGCGCCAAAAACTTGATGTGTGAAATCGAGTTTAAAAATTAAAACAAGAAATACCCTAAAACTGACTACTACACACTTGCGGGCAGTGGACCCGTTCGTATATAGTATAGCTAGAAGGTAAGTCCAGGATCGAACACGGGGAATGGTTTTGAAATAGTTGTCAGCTAAAGTGGTTTTGGAATAAGGATGGAACCGTAGCCGAATTGCTACCTCACCTTGATAATATGAAATTAAAGAAATTGAAATGACAAGACAATTAAAAAGTAAAGAAAGTTCAAACAATATGAATAAAGATCATCCACTTCGAATCCACTTGACTTCAGTTATGATTGCACACGATAAAGTTCAAATTATTTAGAGTTGACAAGATAATCGTGAAAGGATAAAATGCTCGCGTGGTACCACCAACCGCTCACAAATAACCCAAACACCTAAGTGCTAGTTAAATTACCCAAGCCGGTACCACCAATGCCTAGAAAATCTCCCCAACAATTAGTTTGCTTGATTATCCAATTACCAATTATGCCTATGTGAATGAAAACGTGGTACCAACAACCGTTTCTAAACACGTTTACCAATTAACTCCTATTATAGATTTGACATTCACCGTCATACCATGAACCGGTGACAAACGACCATAGACAATCGAATTGAAATGATAAACGTATTCACCTAGTACCACTAACGATGAACACATAAACCATCAACATCAAAAGAATAAATCGCAAGGAATTAATTGATAAAGATCACGACACAACGATAATTGAATCAACTCTTGAATTAAAATATTGCAATCATATCATTCGTCAAGTTTCATTAAAGTGGATGATTAGAAATCTAGCCAATCATACTAAATTGAATTGCAATAAAGAAATTGAAAGAAAACATATTGTACCAATGATCGTTGAATATAAATTGCAAGACAGAAGATTAGATACGATCTAGATGGATGTTCTTGAATCTTCAATGAATCAAATGATGAAATCTGCGATGATCCGTCAAAGACTAGTGGTAGAACAGCTCCTAGAAAGAAAAACTTGGATGTTGGGAAATAGGTTTTTTCTTCTTTATATACTTCCCAAAATCTGATGCCAAGAGGCAGTAACCCTGATTTCCCCGTGCAGCTGACTGCGCCGCAGTGGGCATGGTGTGCTCCCACTGCGGCGCAGTGGAAAACCCCTGAAATCTTGATCATAAGGTGACTGCGGCGCAGTGGGCCTATGCCACCCCCACTGCGGCGCAGTGTTAAACCACTGGAAAATATATTATTCTTCTCGACCTTTGACTGCGGCGCAGTGGGGCATCATCCCTCCCACTGCGGCGCAGTGTTAAACCACTGTAATCTTTGTGGCTTTGGCACCCATTGACTGCGGCGCAGTGGGGCAACAACCCTCCCACTGCGGCGCAGTAAATTCTTGCTGAAATCTTGTTTCTTCTTTATCAACATCACTCGAACACTCGGGTCAACTTCTTGGCCAAAAATCGTCAGAAAATGTACCAAATGGACGCGCAACCTGCTAAAAACCTGAAAGCACTAACAAACACCATAAACGCGCCAAATGCATACAAAATCGACTCAAAACACATACGAAAAAGGCCAATAATGAAGTGGCGATCTATATAAATTGGTCACATCAGTCTCCGTGAGAGGTTAGGAATCCTGTCCCTGACACTTTTGTGAGGATTAAGAGTATTTTCAAATTTATATATATAATATTAATATATATCTATAATTTATCTATATTATATATTTCAACTATTTATATATATATATAATAATTTTTCATTTCTGGTGATTATTGCTTTGTTATCTGTTATTACTTGTGTTCTTTCTGATATTGATTGATTGATTATTGTTATTATCTGAGTTTAAGTGTGGTTGGTTATATCTTTTGTTTGGTATCTGCTGATTCTGTTTGTTATTTGTTATTTCTGGTAATTGTTTTGTTTAATTGCAATGGATGCTAATGATGATAATAATGATATAATTATATGAAGATCATTCTGAACATTCTGATTTCTTTAATGAACCTGAAACTAAAATTAGCAAATTGGATTTTGGTGATCCTCTGTATTTGCATGCTAGTGATACAGTTAGTACTCCTCTGATTGGCTTTAAGTTGCTTGGTACTGATAATTACAAGGTGTGGTCTTGTGCTATGGAACTTGCTTTACAAACTAAGAATAAAATAGGTTTTATTGATGGTACTTGCTTGAAATCTATGGATAATCCTGTGCTTGCTAGTCAATGGGATAGATGTAATGCTGTTGTTCTTAACTGGATTTTAGGTTGTATTTCACAAGAACTTTATCTTGGTCAAATTTTTTCTAAAAATGCTGCTACTGTTTGGCAAGAACTCAAAGATACTTATGATAAGATAGATGGTTCAGTAATTTTTAACATTCATCATAAAATCAATTCATTAACTCAAAATGGTGCTTCTCTGTCTGAATATTATCACAATCTTACTTCTCTTTGGAAACAGTATGACTCTATGGTTACTTTGCCTATTTGTACATGTGCTGCTGCTACTACTGTGAAAAGTCATAATGATTTGCTTAGATTGATGCAATTTCTGATGGGTCTAGATGATGTTTATATGAGTGTCAGGTCTAATATATTAACAAAAGAACCTCTGCCTAATGTAAGAACTGCATATGCTATAATTTCTAAAGATGAGTCACATAGGGTTGGGTTATCTGATAAGCCCAGTTCTGCTGGTATTTTTTCTGCTAAAAGTAATTTTCAGAGGAATAATACTTCCTCATCTAAACCTGCTCCTTATAAACCTCCTTTTGACACTAAAAGAACTTTTGACAATAATTTTGAATCAAAGAGAACTTTTGATACTAATGCTAGAACTTTTAGACCTCCTAATCCTAATCTTCAATGTACTAATTGTCATAGAATTGGACATACTATTGAAAGATGTTTTCAATTAGGATATAAAAGGCCTACTTTTCAAAATGGTTCTAAGTTTGCTAATAATCATGTGAATGTTGATCAAAAAGTTTCTGCATCTTCATCTGCTAAGTCATCTTCTGTGAATGATTCTGTACTTGCTTCTTTAACTGCTGATCAAGTTTCTAAGTTGTTAAGCTTGATAGATACAAAATCTTCTTCCTCTCCTTCTCCATCTTCTTCTTCAGGCTTGCATGCCAGTATGGCAAGTATGCCTTTATTTAGTAATTCTTGGTTCTTTAGTTGTAATGCTTATCTTGTGAAAGCTTTAATTGCTTGGATTATGGATTCTGGTGCAAATCAGCATATGACTAATTCTGATAAAGGTCTTTCTCAAGTAGTTGATATTTCTGATTTAAAATTGAAAATTGGTCACCCTAATGGCACTTGTGCTACTGTCACTAAAATTGGTAACTTACATTTAAAAAATGGAATTGTGTTGTTTGATGTTCTAGTTGTGCCTGAATATTCTGTCAGCTTGATGTATGTTCATAAATTGGCTAGAGATAATAAACTGTTTATAGGATTTGATGAGGATAAATGTTATCTTCAGGATTTACCTCAAAAGAATCTTCTGGGGACTGGTAGTCAACAAGGTGGATTATATGTTTATGATGATGTGCCAATGTGTTCCAATATGGTGTGTAATTCTGCTAGTCTTCCTTCTGATTCTAAATTTCTTTGGCATTTAAGACTTGGTCATCCTGCAGACCAAGCTTTATCTGTCTTTCATGATACTTTAAATTTGACTACTTCTGGTTCTTTAGGACCTTGTGATATTTGTCACAAGGCTAAACAAGTTAGAGAACCATTTCCTTTGAGTGATCATAAAACTACTTTACTTGGTGAATTGTTACATTTAGATGTCTGGGGACCTTATAAGGTTACCAGTAAAGAAGGCTTTAAATATTTCTTAACAATTGTGGATGATTTCACTAGAGCTGTTTGGACTTTTATGATGAAATCAAAAACTGAAGTCTTTCATCATGTAGATTTCTTTGTAAACATGCTTTTAACTCAGTTTTCTGTTAAAGTTAAGACTATAAGGAGTGATAATGGTACAGAATTTGTTAATAATTTGTTTCAAAACTTATGTCACTCAAAGGGAATCATACATCAAACTACTATTGCTTATACACCTCAACAGAATGGGGTGGCTGAAAGGAAACATAGACATCTTCTTAATGTGGCTAGGTCTCTTATGTTTCAAGGGGGGTTACCTCTTAATCTTTGGTCTGATTGTGTTCTAACTGCAACTTACTTAATCAACAGGTTGCCCTCCTTCCTTCTGTCTGGAAAATCACCCTATGAATTAATTTTTAAACCTAATTTAAAACATCTAAGAGTTTTTGGTTGTTTGTGCTTTGCTACTAAGTTGAATGTTTCTGATAAGTTTGAATCAAAAGCTGATAAATGTGTGTTTGTTGGATATGCTAATTCTAAGAAAGGTTATAAGTTGTTTTGTCTTGATTCTAAACTTATATTTTCTCTAGAGATGTCAAGTTTTATGAAAATATTTTTCCTTTTACTATGAATCAAGAAGAAGTTTTAAAATCTATTCAAGATTCTGTTAATCACTTGAATTTCTTTGACAAATTTGATGATATCATTTCAAATAAGGAAACTGTCTTTTATAAAAGTCCCAATGATGAAGAGGAAGGCTATAGATGTGATCCTTCATTTGGCAGTGAGCTCCAACCTTCACTTGGCAGTATATCTAAGTCTACCAGTGATCCTTCACTTGGAAGTCCTAGCTCTACCAGTGATAATGTTGTTGAGCATGCTACCAATGAAGAAGAAATGATTAATAATCCTCCTGAGGGCAGTAGTAGTACTTACTTTGATGTTAATGAAGATCTTAATAGGTCTGACAGAAATAGAAATCTTCCTAAAAGGTTACATGATTATGAATTAACTGGCAAAGTCAAATATCCTTTGAATAAAGTGGTTAATTATGCTAATTTGAGTATGAATGCTTATGCTTTTGTTTCAAATCTTAATAAAAGTGTTGAACCAACTTCATATTTTGAAGCTGTTAAGGATCAAAACTGGGTAAATGCAATGAATTTAGAAATGGAAGCTTTAAATAGGAATGGTACTTGGGTTTTAACTGATCTACCTCCTGGTAGAGAACCTATTGGTTGTAAATGGATTTACAAAATCAAATATAAAGCTTCTGGAGAAATAGAAAGGTATAAAGCTAGATTAGTGGCTAAAGGCTTTAGTCAGAAAGCTGGTATAGATTTTGAGGAGACTTTCTCTCCTGTTGTAAAAATGGTCACTATTAGAACTTTACTTACTGTTGCAGTTTCTATGAACTGGCCTTTGTTTCAATTAGATATTAACAATGCTTTTCTTTATGGTGATCTTCATGAAGATGTTTATATGAAGTTACCCCAAGGGTATTTTGATAAAAATGATGGTAAAGTGTGTAAATTAGTTAAGTCTTTGTATGGTTTAAAGCAGGCCCCCAGACAATGGAATGCTAAGTTGTCTAGTGCCTTGCTTGAATATGGGTTCATTCAAAGCAAATGTGATTACTCATTATATGTTAAAACTGATAATGGTTCTTTTACTGCTCTTTTAGTTTATGTTGATGACATTGTGGTGACTGGTGATAATATTGATGAGATTAACAAGGTTAAACAGTTTCTAAATACAAAGTTTATGATAAAAGACTTGGGTAAACTCAAGTATTTTCTTGGTATTGAAGTTTGAAACTAAGCAGGGTTTTGTTTGTCTCAAAGAAAGTATTGTTTAGAGTTACTTAATGATTTTGGTTTACTTGGTTGCAAACCTATTGCAACACCTTTAGAGATCAATATGACTATTAAACCTAATGGTTCTAAGAGTAAACCTCTTGAGAACATTTCTGTTTATCAAAAACTTATTGGGAAGTTAATCTATCTAACCTTAACCAGACCTGATATAAGCTATGCAGTCCAATGTCTTAGTCAATTCATGCATGCTCCTTTGATTGAACATTTCCAACTTGGACTTAGAATTCTAAGATATCTAAAGAATTCTCCTGGAAAAGGTTTGCATATTCAATCAAGTAAGTCTCTTTCTCTTAAAGCTTTTGTTGATTCAGATTGGGCCAGATGTTTATATACTAGAAGGTCTGTCACTGGTTATACTGTCTTTCTTGGTAATAATCTTATTTCTTGGAAAAGTAAAAAACAACCAACAGTTGCTAAATCCTCTGCAGAAGCAGAATATAGGGCCTTAGCAACTGTTACTTGTGAGATCATTTGGCTTTTGAACTTGTTAAAAGATTTAGGCTTAAATCATAATTTGTTACCTGTTTCTGTTCATAGTGATAGCAAATCTGCTATTCAAATTGCAGCAAATCCTGTTTTCCATGAAAGAACTAAGCACTTTGACATAGATTTGCATTTTACAAGAGAAAAAATTGTTGCAGGTGTTATTAAAACTGTTAAGGTTAAGTCTGAATTGAATATTGCAGATTTATTCACTAAAAGCCTAGGTTCAAAGCAACATTTATTTTTATGCAATCAACTTGGTCTTATTGATTTATTCAAGGCTAATATTGAGGGGGGATGTTAAAATACATGTATCAATATTACCTTGATGACTTATTGGACTTCTTTTGTTATTGCATGTATTTATGAGGGACCAAAGCTGCTAGTTTAGAAGATTAAAGGATTGCAAGATGAAGTAATGAAAGATGAGGACTAGAAGTGCTAATAAAAGGAAGCTGAAGGTGCATTGTGGAAAATGGGTTTTAACCCTCATATAAATACCACCTTATGGTGGATTAGGGTTTCAGTTTTTTACAACCCTATTTTATATCTTTTTTCTCTCTCGATTTATAATTACCTGTATATATATCATATCGATATATATACATATTATTCTGTAAAAATCATCCTTGGATGATTATTGTTTAAGTTGGTGTAATAATAACTTCATATAATCTGTTTAATAATAATCTTCTTCAATCTGGTTGTAATAATTTCTTGATTCAAGTTGTTTCTGGTGAGATTTGTGATTTCTTACAGTATCATTTCATTTCTCTGAATTTCTCCCTACCAAACGTACCCTTAAGTATTACATCATGTTAAGTTGGACTAATATGCCATAATGTTTACCTTCTTCGGTATCCATTTGTTCCCATTATATTTGAGTTTCGTCAAAATTAACGTTTTGTGAATGTCACGAGACCACTTTTGTCACATGGCTTTTTAAAGAATGGCTGTTATAAATGAAGTTTTCAATCAATGATTGTTGCTGAAAATAATTAGTGTTTTCAAGATAATTTTAAACTTCAAAATTAATGTACAAAGTGAATCTGAAAGAGTTCAAAAAAGGTTACATTTACGTAGGGCTAGTATTTTGCAAAGCTTGAAAGTCCATAATACAAAGCGAATGATAGAATGGGCAAAAAAAACCCTGGATATGACTCATAATGATCTCATTTTCAAAGAACATTTTCAACAGTTTATCGCCTAAATCTTAATCTTAATATATTTAATCCCTTATAAAGAGAATTGAATTATTAAGACTTTAAGCATATTTTTTGTTCCCAAAATGCTCTTCACACACTACAACACTATTTAGTGTATGTATAAATTTCATATTGGTTTGTTTTTTGCTTTATTATATTAGTTCACTATTTTTGTTATCAATTTGTAATTGATTCTAATTTAATTAACATTGATCTTTCTATATGGTTTTAAAACAATCGACCGAATCTCCTAATCTATATTTTTAGTTCAATTTGTTAACTTTGACTGTTAGTCTAGGTTGACATTCGGTTAAGTAGCTTTGAAATTGATGGAAATAATTATTAGGAGAATGATCATTGTGTTTTATATGTGTTATTATGTAATAACTAAGTAGATTAAAGTATGTCCATTAAGTGAAATAAGTGGCGCCATTTATGTGGTTAAAGTTAAGCGTTATTAACTATGTCAAGGGGTCTAGTTGTGAAGTTGGTGAATTTTTTTAGTTCTTTTAACGCAGTCGTTAATTATCGCTTTTGGGTACTTTATTTTATTGATTTTGGTTATGTATTTCATGTGGCAAATATTTATAAAGTCAATATTTTATTAAGTTACTAATACATTTATGCTATTAAGTTATGAGAGAATTTTTATAGGGTAAATATTGCCAATAGAAATTAAAAGCCTAATGACTATATATAGTGGGAAGTAAAATACAGTAGTTAATACCCATCTTATCAGATAAAAAAAAGGGGAACGACAATATATTCTCAATAACAAAACCCTACATCGGGCGGCCGCAAAAGAGAAAACCAAGCAAGCAAGAATAAAATCAATTTAGCCGAAGTCAAATACCTGTACGTACAATCTTCGTAGTTATCGTGTGTATTCGTAAGGCATGCTAGCAGTTTTTGGGTTTACGGAATTCGCACTTTAAATATGGAACCGAGTCTGGTCTTTTATGGCGGGTTTGTAGATATAGAATTCTAGCAAGGCTTTCTGATAGACATATCCCGTTATGTTCAAACGAGTTAAACAAAGAAAACACCAGGATAGCAAGAGATCTGAAACGAGCGATAGTGGCCAGTTTATTCGACGTTAAGGATTGATTCAATCTCTTTATAGTTATTGTGTTTTGTTTTGGTTACGACATAAGGTAAAAACCCCCAACATGTTTCTGGTTCTTAACGCGCGAGTAAGTTTATGTTTGATTTCATATTACTCAATTGGTGGAGATGTCTAGGAGAGTTAACACGTTTTGTTTACTGGTTTCGCATCAATGAAAACATGTTCTAGGGGTCGATCTTTTACGACCATAGTAGTCTATACTGAGACGTCTTAACGATGCATTGTATAGGAAAATCGATATTTATAGTTTGTATATGGAGGGATGGTGTCGCAAGGAAGGTGATAATACGAATAAATTAGGAGTCTTGATTATTGATGAAAGTTCTTTGTTGTTTGTTATGATCTTCATGATGTCTTTCAGCCGTTAATAAATCTTGAGATTTAGGCCTTGTCACCCAAGAAAACAAGTGCTGTGTGAGATAGGGATATAGCTAAAGAGAGATTGATGATGATGCCTTATGTTTGACATTTTTTAATTCGCCATTGTATTTACGGTATTGATCGAATTTAGACGACATAAGAGTAGGCTATTGTGAGTAACGTCTCATTGATACAAATGACGAGAAGGCAAGTTTTCCGTCGGAGGTTTTGCTGTGTGATATACGGTTTTGAGGTCAGCGATAACTTGTTCGTGGTTGAAATTAGTATTAACAGGAGGGTGAGAGGAGGGGCTGGAATGATTGAGTTTCTTCTTGTGAATGTGTGATTCAAGGTTTTCCTAAAGTGTCGCTCATGCAAGTACTTTTAGTAGAGAAGGTGAAGCTAAAACACCTTGTTTAAATCTAATAATGAAGTCACAACTCTAAGCTTTGAAGTGTTTAATCTTTTGAACGGAAATTCTAAAATGGAAGTCGAGGTTAGCTGTATTGGAATTAAGCGCCAATTAAAGAAGATTCACAGGAGGTTTCATCAAGAGGGTCACGTTGTATATGATGCTATAGATACATGGATTTCATGCAACCATAAATAATAAACAATGTAATTCATGCAGGTTAGTCATCAAATGTGAATATCTACTTGACACTAATGACTAGATGATTAAATTGGTTAAATTATTTATAATAATGTCATGGCAATTATAGGTGTTCGACAACAGCAGAAAGATATGAAATACGATGGTGAATCTTTATCTTGAATAAGGTAAGATACACTACTTTGACACCTGATGCTACAACAAAACATAGATTTTCATATGTTAACATCCCCGTAGTATCTTTATATGAGGTTTGTGGGTTCGGATTCATATGGGAATCATATGGGTTACGTTTGTGTTTATATGCATGCTTATGTAGTTTACGATACGTTGATGAATGTAAGATGTATGTATGAATATTTGAATGCTTACGTAGTTATGATGATGCTTAATGTTATGATTGTATGCATGTGGATATGTGATATGTATTGAATATGTGGCATATACATCTAGTTCACTAGACTTGTAGGAATGCCATGACACATGCACGTTTAAGGGCCCAAACGTAAAAATGACGATATGTGATGATTAGTTTAGGAAAACATGGACACCTAAAGTATATATATGATGAAATGCTCGAGCTAATTGATGTGAAAGTGTTAAGCTTAACCCGTATTAGCCTTGTGTGGGCTAGTGTGTGATGTGGTCACTTGAGTTGCTACTTGTGACGTGGACGAACGTGTTTGAGTATCTCCGGGTAGGTCTAGTCCGCCACCAATGTCAATGACATACGGTATACTTCTGGATTGGCTTTGCCTTTCCTTAACGACAAAGATGGACCACCGTAAGGTCTACCCATCAAGTCGGGTGTGAGGTTCCCTGTAAGGTCAAATGACCGCCTACACACAACCACCCACCTTATATGTGATGAGTGACTTATGTCACGCCTAATGTAAGTGACTTATGTCACACTTAATGAGATGATATGATGAAAACAAATGAGATGTAAATGTGAATAGGCACATTTAGGATCATTATTATATGTATCTGAAAGTCCCAAGTGTGCAACGATTATGTAATTAACAACTAATGTAAGTTACTCTAAGAACATAAGACAAGAAAGTAAAGAAGTTTAATCATAAGTATCATTGATTAAACGATGAATACATGGTCGGTTTACAAAGAAAGAAAAGAGAAAATATTGTTAAGTTTTTGACACACTAAAAACTTAACAATTATACAAAGAGAGAAAAACAAACTAAGTGTATAATATAGAATAAACCAACAGAGTTGCGGCTAGGTCAAGTGATGCTTTATATAGGAGAGATCAGGCATCACATGACAACCCAATAGATGTTGACACACGAAGGTTGTCAACCATCTATTGGTGTGTAAGACTGGTCTGCAGGAATCTCTTTTTCTATCTTGTTTCTTTTCCAAAACGGGTATGAAAGAGAAACACCTTAGTACCAAAATGGTACAAGGTCACATGTCTTCATTCTGCTTGATCAACACGTGTCCTTGGAGACCAGCCTTCTTATCTTCATTTTCCCGCTCATATATGACTTACAAAACATGGCGGTGAGTCATTGAACTTATCCTTTAACTCGAAGATAATTGATAATCGCTGACAGCTCGCTAACGAAGTCACTCGCTGAGTCTTTCAGTGAATCCATGACTCAACAATCTCCCCCTATTTGCTGAGGAGACTTAGCTAAGTAGAAGTGCTTGAACTCTGTATAAGAAAAGAAGAGGGAATGCTGATTTTATATATGACAAACACCTTTACAATAAACAGCATTACAAAAATTACAAGACTACTTAATCCCATTGAGACTCTTGCTTGGCCTTGATGAATGCTTCATCCTTTTGTCTTTCAGGCTTCAGCAGCTCTTGATCAATCAGCTTTATAAACTCGGGATCATTGGAAGTCTTGGTGCAATACTTCCTTATTTTTAGAAGGAAAGAAGAAGGAGCAATTCCAATTTCATTGGTCCTGAAGAAGAGCTCATGACCATGGACATTGCAAAAGCAGAAGCCTCCCAGCTTCTCATCATAAACACCTTCCATAAAGAGAGTTCTGGAAGGCATTCTGAGGTTTAGCAGCGGCTCTTCATCTATATCAGACTTAGGAACAACTCTGAGTATAGAGGGGAGCTGAGGAGAATGAGATCCTGAAGCTGGCCTTTTGACTCCAGATCTTGCTTGCTGAGGTGGAGGAGGAGGGAATGGATGTCTAGCAGCGCTGAGCAGGGAGTCTTTGATTCTATATTTCTTTTCCATTTCACGTACCTTCTTTATTTACTTCCCTGCCAGCTCAATCATCGGTTTGTAGCTGAGTGCTGTCTTGTCCTTTATCAGCTTGTAAACGTCAATCCATTTAGTTGGCCCAAGTGTATTGTCAGTGACCTCTTCCAAGGTGATCAACTTGGGCATTCCTTTCCTTTGAAGGTGAAGGTTCATTCCTTTCCTTGTTAAAGTGACTCTGACAGACAGAATCTCTTCTTTCCTTTGTCTAATTTCTCTTGATTTGAGGTAGCGTTCTCTGCCTTCTTCAAAATTCTTTTTCAATTGAGATTTTCTGGCATAGAACTCTTCCTCTTTGCTCTTTAATGCTTCAATTCCACTTATCTGCTGAGCCAACATTTTAAATTCACCATCAGCATCTTTTAACTCTTCACCTACAACCTGCTCACTTATAAACTTTTGAGAGAGCTCCTCTTCTCTCTTTTTCATTTTTAGCTCTTCCTGAAGTACAACCTCTTCAGGAGTAAGTTCAGCAGTTGTTTTTTGAGATGCTATTGGCTTAGGGAAAGCTCCAGCCATTAGCTTTTCTTGCTGATCCCTTGCTGTAGTAGGAACTTTGGGTGGCTTAGCAGCAATTTTTTCAGCAATTGCTGCCTTACCCTTTTCAGCATATTTCCTTTCAAGAGCAGCATGGAACTTAGGGGTTGGCTTGAAAGAGGAAACATTAATAGGTCTTGCTGGCACATCCTCAGCAATGACCACAACCTCATCCTTTCCAGCAGTCGCTGGCACATCCTCAGCAACTTCAGCTTCAACATTTTCCTTTTCAACTTCAGCTGTCGGTTCAACAATCTTCTCAGCTTGCTCCCCCTCAATAGTGGCTGCCGGTTCACAACCTTCTCAGCACTTTCAGTGTTTTCATTTTGGGGAGCACTTGTAACATTTTCAGTTTGCTCCCCCTCAACATTTGCTGCCGGTTCATCAACCTTCTCAGCAGTGTTAACATTTTCAGTTTCAGTTTGGGGAGCATCACTTACATCATTCACATTATCAGTTGCTGGACCCTCCTTAGCAATATTCTCCCCCTTGGAAGCAGCTGAGGAACTAGCTACTTCTACTTTTTCTTTCTTAAGGAGGCCCAACATCTCCTTCATCATTCCCTTAAGAGTACCAACTTCTTCTTCAAGTTTTCGCTGCCTACTGATAGATTCTTCAAGTAACTTCTTATCAGCGGCGGCCTGTGAAGGAGTTTGAGAAGAGAATTGTGTTTTAAGTGAAGAGATTTCTTCTGTGAGAGTGGTGAGGAAATCATCTTGATTTTTGGAGAAGAAAGAGATGGTGTTAGTGAGTTGGCGAAGTTGTGCAGTGAATAGAATGTTGGACTGAGAGAGTTCTTCGAGTGCTGGCAAGAGTCCAGGCAGCTCAATAGGTGCCTTCGCTGACTTGATTTCTTCTTTCAATTTGTCCAGCGAGGCAGAGATTTGAGAGTTTGAGGTGCTGACTCTCTTCATGCTGTGATGCAACAAGTTTTGATTCCTTTTGAAAAGGTATTGATTTGACAAGGTATGTGTTGTTTGATTTTTGGTAATGCCGAACACCATACCTTGAAGAGTGGCCAGCTCATCTTTCAAATCTTCATTCCATGCGGCCAACTCTTGAAATTTAGCCAACGCCCCAAAATTCATTTCAGCCATTTTGTCAACCAGCCAGGCATACAAATATCCATGCCTATTCCATTGGCTTTGACAAATTTGTACCCTTCTCAAAAGTTCTTGCAGCTGGTATGTTTCAACATAATCTAAACCAGGCAAGTTTACAGCAGTGAAAACAGTGGTCGCTTCTTTGGGAGAGGGCATTTTAAGGTCCTTAAGCGACACTGGATATTTGGAACAAGGAAGGCCAAAGAAGTCTGGATGATGCAATGGTGGAACTTCAGCAATAATTTCATAATCAACCTCCGCATCTTCATCATAAACACCATTCCTGTTTCCTTGACTTTGACAAATTTGTAGCCTTCTAAGAAGTTCTTGCAGCTGGTATGGTTCAACATAATCCAAACCAGGCACTTTGGGAGAAGGCACTTTGAGGTCCTTAGAACAAGGAATCTTGGCTTCTTGCCCAGGAGGTGGTGTACAGAAGTGCTCTCTAAAGTACCCAACTGGCTCATGATAAACAGTGGGCCTTGGAGAGAAACAAGGAGGAGGAGGCATGTCTGGCAAGGTTTCACCAGCATTATCAAATTGAGTAGGAGGAGAAGAGACTAACACATAATTAATTTCTTCATTAAAGTCTTCGTTAGTCACTTCATCCTCTTCCTTTTCTTCAGTGGCAGCGAGTGTGACTTCAGCATCATCATCTTGTTGACTGAACTCGCTGCCCAACTCACCATCAGTCTCAGCACCTGATGTAGGAATATTTGTCTCGGTCCCTGCACTAACAGTTTCCGAGACAGAAAAAGAAATTCGGTTTGGGTCATTTGGTGCCTCAGCTTCAGTGTGTTGTTGCACCAAAACCTCATCGGCCGTAGAATTTGTTGTCTCTAGCATCACCTGTGATTTGGCTGCTAACAACGACTCAGAAGGGTTTAAAGAAGAAGGGGAAGTATTTGAAGGGGGTGGACTTAGACCTCTAGTCGGCTGGGGTGACCCAATATCTTCACCAACCTCGCCTACAGAAGTTTGAGGTGGCTGCCTACTGTTCCCATTTAACTCGTCAACAGCCTGTTGGGAGGCTGCTGATGGGGTGGCTTGGGTACTAATGTCCTTGGGCGTTGAGGACTTCCTAACCTTTGGGTTGCCCTTTGATACACTCCGCTTACGTTTTGGGACGTCAGCGGAGGATGAAGATTGGATATTTTGTGTTGAGGATGCTGCCTTGGATGATCTTTTGGTCTTTTTAGAGGCTTGGGAGGTCGCTGGGGGGTTTTCCAGCGAACCAGCCTCTGAAGGCAGTCTAGCATCCACAACGAGCGTATCAGCCACTTCATCAGAGGGAAGTGCTGCCTCCCAGTCACTGTCTTTGGGGTATAAAGAAGGGTTGAGAGAAGAGTACCTCTTTCATGTGAGAAGTGAGGCGAGCAACCAAATGCTCAGCAGGCTGCTTGTATATGTTGTTTCCAACCCTCGCTGTTGGAATTGTTGAGGCCTTAGGCAACACATACTCATCACCCAGCGCCTCCTTGAAGATGAGAGAGAAGATTCTTGTAAAAGGTACTGTGTGCAACCTATTGTTCATGCTGATCTTATTCTTCATGTCATTGAAGATCAGCTGGCCATAGTCCACATATCTCCCTTCAGCGAGAGCATGAATCATTGGCATCGAAGTAGATGATGCTTGATTGTAAGAGCCAGAATTTCCACCCATGCACTGAATCACATGAGTGAATAGAACTCTCCAGATCCCAGGGAGATTTTGCTTTAAAGGGTTGCTGGGGATCGCTGGAGGGTTTCTCAAATTGTAATTATATCCAATGGATGGCAACCAAGCCTTCCATTCATTCTCACTGACTGGCTCCACAAATTTAATTTCATCTGTTTCTTGTGGGAACCTTAGGGTTTGGCGAAGAGATGCTGGAGTGATTGTAATTGTTTTCTCCCCCTGGCGGACGGTGCCAGTAATGGACTTTGAGTTATCATCATACTCACAAGTCCACCAGAACTCACGAAGAAGATGGACAAAAATTTGTTCTAGGTCCGCCATGATGCAATAATTTGCTGGAGATGCATGGGTAAAATCCAGCATTGGCTGATATCCTTTTGTACCTTTTGGTACGTCAGACGTGCCAAGATGATTGTTGGGTTTCACAATCATCTTCGAGGGAGAAAAAGAAACCTTAGAAGATTTGGTTACATTGACTGGCACATATTCGAGAGAATTTAAGTATGTGGTTGGTTCTTGTTCCTGAACTTGTGGTTCAGGAACTGGTGGATTTTGAATGGCGGGGGTTGAGGAAGAAGGGATCTCAACATTTTCAGTTTGTTGAGGGATTTCAGAAGAAGATGCCATTGGAGATATTCAGAAATTGATCGGAAATGATAAGGAAGATGAACAGAGTGAGAGAGAAATAAGGAGATTTTTATGAGAGGAAAATATGAGAAAAGATTTGTGTGTGTAAATTGTGGTGTGAGAAAATAAACGGAAATATATAGGGTATTGTAACATCCGTGAGTTTTGACCCGTTGACTTTACGTGTAATGTGACTAACAAACTTGTTGAATGAAATATTTGGGTTGTTTTAGTGATTGAATGACTATGTGGTATGTTCGTCGGGTCGATAGTATGTTTTAATCGATCTTTAAATGTTTAACGATTGTATTTTTGGCTTGAGAAAGGAAACGGGTCGGCCCATGGGTCATCCACGACCCACCAGTCCTTTATGACCCATCTCATTCCCTTATCTCATTTATTCACCACACATTTCCTTTCTCTTCTATCTTTCTCTCTAAGTAAAAGCAAGACCAACCCATCTCATATCTCTCATTCTCTTGCATCCATTTGGTGTTTTGGAACTGATTTAACTCGAGGATCATCATCGTCTTCACCTCATTATCGTCTAGCAAAGGATTTAGTTACTAAGTGCAAGCATTTTACCCATTTTGACCTAATTTCGGGTTTGAGCTCAAGAAGAAGCTTTGGTAAGTCAAATTCATCCCATTTGCATCTATTTATGTTTGTTTATGCATTTCTAGCCTTTTCAAGAAGTTACAGGTCTTAGAACGACTTAAAACGAGATTTGGGTCAATTAGGGTTTTGGTTTGGTTTGAACGATTTGGTTGTTTTGATGATGTTATGGATGGAAATATGGGTTTGGGTAAGTGTATTTGTGCTTTAGAATGTCTAATCTTTCTTCAAAACGAGTCCCACAACTTCTTGTATCGATTTAGGGTTTTAGTTTAAGTGAAAATAGGTTTATGGGTTGCATTTTCTGCATAAACTGCTGCTGCTGGTGCAGCCTTGGCCTGACTGCGGCGCAGTGGAAAGGCATAGCCTTGACTGCGGTGTAGTGGATAACCTCTGGAACGAGGCCTTTCACTTGACTGCAGCGCAGTGGCAAGGCATGGCCTTGACTGCGGCGCAGTGGTTAATCTCTGGTCCTGATGATTCGTTTTCATTTCCTAACTTCAAACACTTATAACTTTTGATCCGTAAGTCCAAATAAGTCATGTGACCTATCGTTGGAATTGTGAGAGAGCCTAGTTTCTTGTAGTAACATTCATTTTGTATGAGACTTTCCCCATTTCTAAAAATGTTGAGTCAAAGTAACTTGTTTCCTTACTCGGTAAAGTTGTAGAAGTGTCTTTGAGTTTGTAACTCGACTTAAACTTCCTGAACCAACTTGTTTAAGATGTAGAGTGACATTTATCGTATTATGATGTACATTGATAGGTTGTGGACGCGTGGAGCCCAATACTCGCTTATAATCTTATATTATCAATACTAGCTTCTTTTGCCGAACAAGGTGAGTTCCGTAGCTCCCTACTCCTTTGAGATTCGGGCTGAAAAGTGTAAAACTTGCGTGTTTACTTACGTTGTTGATTGATTGATTGATTTGGTTTAAATATTGAATTGATGAGATGGCCTATTACGTTTGATTGACTTGGTTGATGTTTTGTTAAGTATTTCATTAGTATTAGGATAGACGTACATACATGGAAGTCGGTTATGCTTTCAATGGGTTTTAGATGTGGTGGGAAGGCTGCGGGTGACCCTATATATAAGCATCTAGGACTCAAAAAAAGGATAATCCTCTTAAGTGCATGTACGTATAACTTGGTTGAATTGTGATTATTGGTTTATGATTGACGAATATTGATTGTGGATTTATGACGGACGATTCGTGATTGATGCATATACGATTGATTGTAAGCATGCATACGTAGTTACATAGTCCCTCGGTTGAGGACTCAAACATCCAAGTGTATAGATGTATACACTTAATCTGTAAGATGTTGGTGACATGACTCCGGGTATATAGACATATATACGCCGATGATTTTGAGATACAACCTTGTTCATTGTGATGACAGGTGGGTATCGTTGCATAGGTGACTTGAGTTCACGCATAAGATAGGCATGTTGGCTTATTTATGCATTTGGCACTTACATTGATACTTATATCATTTGTGCACTCCTATTACATGCTTACTTGCTTTGTGTAATCTTGTTGTTGGACGTTATTGTATTACTTAGAGGCTCGCTGTAAGTCATGTCTAGCCTCTACTCGTATATTGTGATTATTGACGATGGTTCCTTATGGACCATTACTACGAACTCACCAACCTTGTGTTGACTATGCTTAGTACACTTTTCAGGCAACCAGGTTATCCCCGGACGTGGAGTTTAGTTGCTTGCTTGCTGTTAAACCCGGGCATTGGACTTTATGAATCAAGGATTCATCGACCTTCTCTTTTGCATTATACTTAGGATCGATTTGCCATCTTCTGGATGTTCTTTTGTAGACTTTGATGGTTATTTGCTCCTTATGTATTTTGGTACTTGTTTCGTATTGTAATGGATTCACTGAATCTTTATTTGCATTTAGCTCTTATTCTATTGTAATTCCACCTTGCGCTATATGATTTCCATGATATTTCGAGCCTTGGCTTGAGATGTTACAGAATGGTGGCCCATGCGTGGTCGTAGAGAATTAGGCGGTTGACCTAGACTACGGCTTAAATTAAAACTCTTCACATAGCATGCATGGTTAGGAAATTCGTGTGCAATGTGAAATATGTGAATCCCCGTGTGAATTCGTAATTAAGACCACTTGTGTGATAGCTTGAATTCAATGTGATGAATGTGGTTAATATGGTTTGTTGTTGTTATTGGTTGGAGCTAATTTGATGATTTAGGGCAAAATGAAGTTATGCCATTAACTTAGTATAATATTGTGGTAACCCTAAAAGAACCCGATCAACTCTTTTATGGTTACCCAACATTATAACAAGTTAATGACATCGTGGATTGCGCACGTGTGGCTTAAAGTATAATAAGGAACCGATATGCTTAATGGAAGTTGATTAGGTGGAGGGTTAGCCATTGGTACACCCTGTATACATACCCGTTCAATAACTAGAGAGCATATCGAATTCGGATTATACTTTGAATCATTCGTGTTAGTTGTTTGATTGCATGATGTAATGAGCATGATTACATGAGTTAATGATAGACAGTTGTAATGAATTTGACATGATGATATGCTAAGTAACAATCCCATAGGATTCTAGCACTCTTGCCTTAGCTTAATGATATGAAATGAGTATGTGGTATCGGTATGAGAGCATTGACTACTTGTGTGACTAACATGTGAGCATTTGAGACTAACTCTCGGGTCAACGTGTCACTTGTTTTATAGAAACGGTGAGACCAAGGAGAGCCGGAACGAATTATAGGGCTGAATCAGAAGAACCTCAACAGGAAGCTCAACCAGAGGTACAAGGAGGTAGAGGTAGGGGCCGTGGTAGTGGCCGTGGTAGAGGTCGTGGTAGAGGCCAAGGAAGGGGTCATTGTGAAGCTCCCGGGCCAAACTTGGCTGAGGTGATCGCTCAAACGGTCACCAATATCATGCCGACCATTATTGCTCAAGTCACGGCAAGTCTTGGGGGAAACAATGCGGCTCAAAATAATGAAGCCCCAATTAATGTGAATAATGAAAATGCTCAACCTCATGCTGTGGAGGAGGAAGAAGAGGAACCAGTGGGAGTTGATAACCGTATGCCCATGTATAATCAACATGGAGGATACCGACAGGGGTGTATATTTAAAGACTTTAAAAGCTGTGGGGCACCGGAGTTTGATGGAAGAGGCGGTCCCATAGAGTGTATAAGGTGGTTTGAGGAGATCGAGGCAGTGATTGAAAGAAGTCATTGCACCTATGACGATCGGATTTTTTATGCATCCGGCATGTTTAGACATGACGCCTTGAGTTGGTGGAACCAAGAGATAACTTTGGGGCGGACTTATAACTTGGAATGGATCGATTTCAAGAACAAGGTGAAGGCAAAGTTTTGTCCTCCCTATGAACTACAAAACTTGACCATTGAGTTTGCTAATCTCAATATGGAGGGAGCCGATTACAAGAGCTATGTTAGACGATTTCAAGAGTTGTCTACCCTCATTCCTCACTTGGTGGATTCCGAGTCTCGGGCCATCGAGAAGTTTGTATTGGGCTTGAATCCTCAAGTCCGATCTTATGTGAATTCTAACATGCCTACTTCTTTGGCCGATGCGGTTAACCGGGCCGGTATCGTGACCGAAGACTTGTTAAGGAGCGGTGTTTTAAGCAAATCCCCAACATACAAGAGGAAGGAAGTGGGAGAGTCTAGCGGGGTAAAGAAAGTGGGAAGGTTTGACCCCAAGAATGCAAATAGGGGTAGAGTAATGGCGGCGGTGGAACCGACTAGGAAAGCTTATACTGGGCCTCATCCTTTCTGTGGGAGATGCAACAGGCATCATCCCGCCAATGTCCAATGTGGGGCATGCTTTAACTGCAACCGAGTTGGGCACGAATCCAAGAATTGTAGAGCTCCAAGAACGGGCCCAATGAATGTGGCTCTTGTTCGGGCCGTCCCTCCTCAAGGTAATCAACGAAGAGATGAATGTTTTGAATGTGGTAGTCGTGACCACTATCGTAATAATTGTCCTCGATGGGTAGGACAACAAGTTCAAGTAGCCGTCCACCCCAACCAACTACAAATGGTCGGGCCTAACCAAAATCGGGGACAACAAGGCCATCAAGTGCAACCCCGCGGCCGAGCCTTTGCGGCCAATGCAAATGAAGCCCATAATGACCCCAACGTGGTAGCAGGTACCTTTCTCCTTAATGGTCACTATGCAACAGTTTTATTTGATTCCGGAGCCGATTATAGCCTCGTGTCCTCTAACTTTGTTCCTTTGATTGATGTGCATCCTTGTGCTCTAAACTATGTACTTGACATTGAAATGGTAAACGGGTCACTAACTAAACTTAGCCAAATAATACGTGATTGTGTCTTGACTCTAGATGATGTTGAATTCTTCATAGACCTTATGCCTTTAGATATTGGGAGCTTTGATGTCATTGTGGGTATGGATTGGTTGACGGCGGTAAATGCGACTATTGAGTGTGGTGAGAGAGTGGTTAAGATACCTTTGACTAACGGTAAAATTCTTAGGGTTCAAGGCGAAACCTCCGATTCCTCAAATTCTAAAGTCTTTAGTGCTACCATCACAAAGGTAGAATTGAAGACCGTTCCTATTGTTTGTGAATTTCTCGATGTTTTTCCGGATGACTTACCGGGATTACCTCCAACTCGTGAACTTGACTTTCGTATTAATCTTATCCCCGAAGCCGCGCCCGTAGCAAAAGCTCCGTATAGACTAGCCTTAACCGAAATGCAAGAGCTACAAACTCAACTCAATGAACTCCAAGAGAAGGGTTTCATTCGCCCTAGTCAATCTCCTTGGGGTGCTCCTGTTCTCTTTGTCAAAAAGAAAGACGGGTCCTTTAGAATGTGTATCGACTACCAGGAATTAAACAAGCTCACAGTGAAGAACCGGTATCCCCTCCCTAGAATCGATGACTTATTTGATCAAGTTCAACGTGCTAAGCACTTCTCTAAAATCGATCTTCGCTCGGGTTATCATCAACTCCGGGTACATGAAGACGATATCCACAAGATGGCTTTTCGCACAAGGTATGGTCATTTTGAATTCACCGTGATGCCCTTCGGGTTGACTAATGCACCGGCGGTGTTCATGGACTTGATGAACCGGGTGTGCCAACCATACTTAGACAAGTCTGTCATTGTGTTCATTGATGACATACTTGTATACTCGAAGACAAAGGAAGAGCATGTTGAGCACTTGCGCGAGGTGCTCGAACTACTAAGGAAGGAGAAATTGTATGCTAAATTCTCCAAGTGTGAGTTTTGGTTAGAAGAGGTCCACTTTGTTGGTCACGTAGTGAGCAAGAATGGTATTCACGTGGACCCAAGCAAAATTGAAGCGGTCAAGAATTGGAGAAGACCCGAAATGCCATCCGAGATCCGTCAATTCCTTGGATTGGCGGGTTACTATAGAAGATTCATTGAAAATTTCTCCCGTATTGCACAACCACTCACTCTCTTGACTCAAAAGGAGAGAAACTTTGAATGGGGCGAAAAACAAGAAAACGCTTTCCAAACTCTTAAAGATATGCTATGTGACGCTCCTATTTTGACGCTACCGGATGGAATTGAAGATTTTGTCGTTTATTGTGATGCCTCGGGACAAGGTTTGGGTTGTGTTCTTATGCAAAGGGGTAAAGTCATTGCTTATGCCTCTCGTCAATTAAAGGTGCATGAGAAGAACTACCCGACACATGATTTGGAATTGGGAGCGGTTGTGTTTGCTTTGAAGTGTTAGAGACATTATCTCTATGGCACCAAATGTGTGATTTATACCGACCACAAAAGTCTTCAACACATATTTAACCAAAGTGAATTGAATATGAGGTAGAGGCGTTGGCTTGAACTATTTAGTAAATATGATTGTGACATCCGTTATCATCCGGGCAAGGCAAATGTAGTAGTCGATGCCTTGAGTAGAAAGGAGAGAGTGAAGCCAAGACGGGCTAGAGCTATGAGCCTCACGGTGGGGCCAAATATTCGTGACCGGATTATTGAAGCCCAAATTCAAGCCACCCTACTGGAAAACTTTGGAAATGAGAACCTTGATGGCATGGAGCAACAATTCGAAAGAAAAAGTGATAATGGGCTATACTTGGTTGAAAGACTTTAGATTCCTATTTTCGGTAACTTAAGAACACTTATTATGAATGAAGCTCATCAATCGCCTTATTCAGTCCATCCCGGGTCGGATAAGATGTATTTTGATTTGAAAAACTTGTATTGGTGGCCGGGCATGAAGCGTGATGTGGCTAAGTATGTGAGTGAATGTCTTACTTGCTTACAAGTGAAAGCCGATCACAAGAAGCCACCCGGATTGTTGGTGCAACCGGTGATGCCCGAATGGAAGTGGGAACATATTTCAATGGACTTCATTACTAAACTACCGAAGACGAGAAGCGGTCGTGACACGATTTGGGTGATAGTAGATCGGTTAACGAAGTCGGCTCACTTTTTAGCCATTAGTGAAACCGATAAATTTGACACATTGGCTCGTTTGTACATCAAGGAAGTGATATCTAAGCATGGAGTGCCGATTTCTATCATTTCTGATAGAGATGCCTGTTTCAAATCAAACTTTTGGGAAGCTTTTCAAAAAGCAATGGGTACTCGACTCGACATGAGCACGGCGTTTCATCCTCAAACGGATGGACAAACCGAGAGAACCATTCAAACCCTTGAAGACATGTTGAGGGCTTGTGCAATTGATTTTGGTGGAAGTTGGGAAGACCATTTACCGCTAGTTGAGTTTTCATACAACAATAGTTATCATGCTACCATCCAAATGGCGCCCTTTAGAGCATTGTATGGTAGGATATGTCGTTCTCCTCTAGCTTGGGCAGAAATTGGCGAGAGTCAACTTATCGGGCCGGAAATTGTAGTTGAAACGACAAAAGTGATTTCTCAAATTAAGGAGAAGTTACAATTGGCCCGTGAACGTCAAAAGAAGTATGCCGATGTGAGGCGGAGACCGTTAGAGTTTGAAATTGGTGATTATGTACTTTTGAAAGTGTCACCTTGGAAAGGTGTTGTACGTTTTGTGAAGCGGGGAAAACTTGCGCCAAGGTATATTGGTCCTTTTAAGATTCTTGAACGGGTTGGAAAGGTTGCCTACCGATTAGAATTACCACAAGAGCTTAGTGGGGTACATGATGTGTTTCATATTTGTAACCTACGTAAGTGTTTGGCGGACCCTACACACCATGTGACCATGGACGAGATTAGGGTGGATTCGAATCTAAATTTTGTTGAAGAGCCGGTAGAGATCTTGGATCGTCAAGACAAGAAGCTCAAGAATAAACGCTACACCATTGTAAAAGTTAGATGGAATGCTAGACGTGGAGCCGAGTTCACTTGGGAGCGTGAGGACCATATCCGCATTTATTTAGTAATTAGTGTTTTGTTGAATTTCGGGACGAAATTCTTTCAACGGGGGAATAATGTAACATCCTTGAGTTTTGACCCGTTGACTTTACGTGTAATGTGACTAACAAACTTGTTGAATGAAATATTTGGGTTGTTTTAGTGATTGAATGACTATGTGGTATGTTCGTCGGGTCGATAGTATGTTTTAATCGATCTTTAAATGTTTAACGATTGTATTTTTGGCTTTAGAAAGGAAACGGGTCGGCCCATGGGTCATCCACGACCCACCAGTCCTTTATGACCCATCTCCTTTCCCTTATCTCATTTATTCACCACACATTTCCTTTCTCTTCTATCTTTCTCTCTAAGTAAAAGCAAGACCAACCCATCTCATAACTCTCATTCTCTTGCATCCATTTGGTGTTTTGGAACTGATTTAACTCGAGGATCATCATCGTCTTCACCTCATTATCGTCTAGCAAAGGATTTAGTTACTAAGTGCAAGCATTTTACCCATTTTGACCTAATTTCGGGTTTGAGCTCAAGAAGAAGCTTTGGTAAGTCAAATTCATCCCATTTGCATCTATTTATGTTTGTTTATGCATTTCTAGCCTTTTCAAGAAGTTACAGGTCTTAGAACGACTTAAAACGAGATTTGGGTCAATTTAGGGTTTTGGTTTGGTTTGAACGATTTGGTTGTTTTGATGATGTTATGGATGGAAATATGGGTTTGGGTAAGTGTATTTGTGCTTTAGAATGTCTAATCTTGCTTCAAAACGAGTCCCACAACTTCTTGTATCGATTTAGGGTTTTAGTTTAAGTGAAAATAGGTTTTTGGGTTGCATTTTCTGCATAAACTGCTGCTGCTGGTGCAGCCTTGGCCTGACTGCGGCGCAGTGGCAAGGCATAGCCTTGACTGCGGCGCAGTGGATAACCTCTGGAATGAGGCCTTGCACTTGACTGCGGCGCAGTGGCAAGGCATGGCCTTGACTGCGGCGCAGTGGCAAGGCATGGCCTTGACTGCGGCGCAGTGGTTAATCTCTGGTCCTGATGATTCGTTTTCATTTCCTAACTTCAAACACTTATAACTTTTGATCCGTAAGTCCAAATAAGTCATGTGACCTATCGTTGGAATTGTGAGAGAGCCTAGTTTCTTGTAGTAACATTCATTTTGTATGAGACTTTCCCCATTTCTAAAAATGTTGAGTCAAAGTAACTTGTTTCCTTACTCGGTAAAGTTGTAGAAGTGTCTTTGAGTTTGTGACTCGACTTAAACTTCCTGAACCAACTTGTTTAAGATGTAGAGTGACATTTATGGTATTATGATGTACATTGATAGGTTGTGGACGCGTGGAGCCCAATACTCGCTTATAATCTTATATTATCAATACTAGCTTCTTTTGCCGAACAAGGTGAGTTCCGTAGCTCCCTACTCCTTTGAGATTCGGGCTGAAAAGTGTAAAACTTGCGTGTTTACTTACGTTGTTGATTGATTGATTGATTTGGTTTAAATGTTGGATTAATGAGACGGCCTATTACGTTTGATTGACTTGGTTGATGTTTTGTTAAGTATTTCATTAATATTAGGATAGACGTACATACATGGAAGTCGGTTATGCTTTCAATGGGTTTTAGATGTGGTGGGAAGGCTGTGGGTGACCCTATATACAAGCATCTAGGACTCAAAGAAAGGATAATCCTCTTAAGTGTATGTACGTATAACTTGGTTGAATTGTGATTATTGGTTTATGATTGACGAATATTGATTGTGGATTTATGACAGACGATTCGTGATTGATGCATATACGATTGATTGTAAGCATGCATACGTAGTTACATAGTCCCTCGGTTGAGGACTCAAACATCCAAGTGTATAGATGTATACACTTAATCTGTAAGATGTTGGTGACATGACTCCGGGTATATAGACATATATACGCCGATGATTTTGAGATACAGCCTTGTTCATTGTGATGACAGGCGGGTATCGTTGCATAGGTGACTTGAGTTCACTCATAAGATAGGCATGTTGGCTTATTTATGCATTTGGCACTTACATTGATACTTATATCATTTGTGCACTCCTATTACACGCTTACTTGCTTTGTGTAATCTTGTTGTTGGACGTTATTGTATTACTTAGAGGCTCGATGTAAGTCATGTCTAGCCTCTACTCGTATATTGTGATTATTGACGATGGTTCCTTATGGACCATTACTACGAACTCACCAACCTTGTGTTGACTATGCTTAGTACACTTTTCAGGCAACCAGGTTATCCCCGGACGTGGAGTTTAGTTGCTTGCTTGCTGTTAAACCCGGGCATTGGACTTTATGAATCAAGGATTCATCGACCTTCTCTTTTGCATTATACTTAGGATCGATTTGCCATCTTCTGGATGTTCTTTTGTAGACTTTGATGGTTATTTGCTCCTTATGTATTTTGGTACTTGTTTCGTATTGTAATGGATTCACTGAATCTTTATTTGCATTTAGCTCTTATTCTATTGTAATTCCACCTTGCGCTATATGATTTGCGTGATATTTCGAGCCTTGGATTGGGGTGTTACAGGTATGGTGGTGGGCCACGACCTTACACACGAGAAGACAAAAGGTTTTCTCTCTCTTCCTTTTTCAAAATGTGTAACAGTTGTAATCAACAACTGTTATATATATATATATATAAATATATATATATATATATATATACGCGTAAGATACGTACATATATATAATATAAGAAGATTTTGTGAGTAACGTTTTAATAAAAGGAAAGAAAATAATATCTACAAATACTCGAGTATACGCCGTATTTGCAGACATCACCTGTCAATCAGATGTGCAGAAACTGTCACATGAGGACAAATGACGTGATCAAGGAAGAAATCGAGGTGACCTTTCAGTTTTGAATTTTAAAACATGTGGTTAAAATTTATCCACGTCACCCACATAGTTACTTTACAAACACTTAGTTTCAGAAAAAGTACTATGTTTTATTTAATAAAATATTAAGGTTAAAAAGATATTTAATACAATTAAATGCCTTTTAATTCAGCACCCATTTGAGAAAAGAAGTTTGGATGCTGAGAACATTTAATTATTAAGAAAGACCACATGCTGGGATATACTCAGCATGCCTAATGTTTTGTCAGCGACTTCACAACTAATGTTGATCGCTGACAAGGAATACAGTTTTTGGCAAACTGTCAGCCATCAACGGATTTAAAAAGTCTTTACCAGAGCCGTTTGCTACTGGACTAGATGAAGACTTTTAGCTCTCCATTGCTTTATTTTGCTTTTTGCCAAAGCAACAGGGATCAACGGATTTAAGAAGTCTTTACCAGAGCCGTTTGCTACTGGACTAGATGAAGACTTTTAGCTCTCCATTGCTTTATTTTGCTTTTTCCCAAAGCAACAGGGATAAACGGATTTGATAAGTCTTTACCAGAGCCGTTTGCTGCTGGACTAGATGAAGACTTTAAGCTCTTCATTGCTTTGAGATCAGAGAGCAAGACAAACATAAGCTCGCTGAGTTAGCGTACATGACATATCATGTAGCTGATTCCCCATTCAGCATTCCTAACTTACTGACAAGCAATTTGAATCTATTTTCATCCAATGGTTTAGTGAAGATGTCAGCGATTTGATCATCAGTGGGAATGAAATAGATTTCAATATCACCTTTCATGACATGGTCACGAATAAAGTGATATCGAATGTCAATATGCTTAGTTTTAGAGTGCTGAACGGGGTTGTGTGTAATAGCAATAGCACTTGTATTATCACACATGATTGGAATTTTGGAATATTCCAAATCATAGTCAGCAAGCTGATGTTTCATCCAAAGAATTTGGGCACAACAGCTCACTGCAGAGGCATACTCTGCCTCAGCGGTGGAGATGGACACTGTGTGTTGCTTTTTACTAGTCCAACTAGTCAGCTTCCCCCCCAACAGTTGACATCCTCCACTGGTGCTTTTGCGATCAAGCATGCACCCCGCATAATCAGAATCAGAATATCCAACTAACTCAAAGTTGGAATCTTTTGGGTACCAAAGACCCAGCGTGGGTATACCCTTGAGATATTTAAAAATGCACTTTACAGCGAGAAGATGAGATTCCCTAGGAGAAGCTTGACAGCGAGCACAGAGGCATGTTGCAAACATAATGTCTGGTCGACTCGCTGTGAGATACATCAGCGAACCAATCATGCCTCTATAGTGAGTAGGATTCACATACTTACCAGTAGGGTCAGCATGGAGATTATTAGGAGGGGACATGGGAGTTCTTTTTGGAGTAACATGGGTGAAGTCAAATTTATGCAACATATCCCGAATATATTTTTCTTGATTGATAAATATTCCAGTGGGAAGCTGCTTAATTTGTAACCCCAAGAAGAAGGTTAACTCACCCATCATACTCATCTCAAAAGTTCTAGACATAAGAGCGCTAAACTTTTGACAGAGTTTTGTAGATAAGGAACCAAAAATTATGTCATCGACATAAATCTGAACATACAGAACATCAGCTTTCTTCTTGTAAATGAAGAGAGTGCTGTCTATGGTTCCTCTACGAAAGCCATGGTCTAAAAGAAAGATAGAAAGAGTGTCATACCAAGCTCTGGGAGCCTGTTTGAGACCATAAATAGCTTTATTAAGCTTGTAGACATAATGAGGATGCTTTGGATCCTCAAAGCCAGGAGGCTGCTTAACATAGACTTCCTCATCAAGAGCACCATTTAAGAAGGCACTCTTGACGTCCATTTGATAGACAGTGAAGCCTTTGTAGGCAGCGTGAGCAAGAAAGAGACGAATGGCTTCAAGGCGAGCGACGGGAGCGAAGGTTTCATCGTAATCAATGCCTTCAGCTTGAGTATAACCTTGTGCAACCAGTCTTGCCTTGTTTCTGATAACTACATGATATATCGCAATTTATACATATTTCTCACATCTTATTTGGACATTTTATACTCGTTTTATAGTCGTTTATACTTGTTTTGTGGTGCGTTATGGTGTTTGCTAGTAGTTTCAGGGCTACAACAGGTACATCGCTCATAAATGGTAGAAAATGGTTCAGGAATGGTCCAAAGGCACTAACGGATGAAGCATGGTCGAAAACGAAGCTGAAATGGCGATCCCAGGTGCAACTCGCGGCGCGAGGTGTGTGTAACAACCCTCCTTTTTAGTATTATATATGTGCTAGTTATGTTGCCTATGATCCCGCAAGCCACAGTTATGTTAGAAGCTAGTAGATAATGCCCCTAAATTAGCAATCTAAAGCTATTATTCAGTCCTAAATTAAATCCAATAAAATGCCATTGAACAAAATTTTAATGCCAATCAATCAAGTTATATAAATAATAACGTAAGTCTCACGAGTTGAGATAACCATCAAAAATCCTTATAAATGTCCAACAATATAATCACTAAGTTAATTGATATATATATATGGACATGAAAATAAAATTTCTATCTCAAAATATATTTATAAGTTCATATGTGCATAAAAGCGTTTAAATAATAATAAGTATATATATATATATATATGCCTAAAATAAATACAAGTTTATAAATAATGGCTTATGTAATAAATTAAAAACACAAAAATATATACATATACATATATACATACGGCACACACATACATACATAAACATATGTATATTTATGCTTAGGAAACTTAAACAACTAATAACACCTAAATATACACTTAATCTATACATACACTCTTACATACTTACATACACAACACTTAAAAAAAAGAAGATAAAAACCCTTCATTTCCCCCACCCCCCCTTTTGGCCGGCCCCAAACACACACCCACACTCCTCATTTCAACCAATATCTTTACTTCTCTTTTCTTGTAACTCCCACACTTCTCACACTCTTCACACACACATCTAGTTTCACCTTTCAAAAACTCTTTCTTCTCCCCTTTTCTCCCTCTTGGTCACGGCTCAAAGAAAAACAAAAAGAAGGCAAGAAAAATCCATCTAAACTAATACTAATAATAAGGGTTAGACTAGATTAATCAAGGGTAATATCAAGTAAGGTTTAAGGGTGTTTTGCAAGCAATAAAAAGGAGTATTTTTGCGTTTGAAGGCCACGATTTTTCTGCCCATTTTTCATCATCAAAACCGAATTCAAGAGGGTATAAATCATCATCCTTTTTGCTAGATTTAATCTTATTCTTGTTTATATTCAAAGGTTTTATCAAAAGTTTATGTTTTCTTCTTGTTTTCTTTGTAATACACACTTGATGAGGGCAAAGTTGATAGGATCTTTCTCCTCATGCACATGCATGTCGAAATCTTGGAGAAAGATCCAAGGATTCAACAAGTTTAAGACCTAAATGTGTTGTTATAGATTAAGTAGCTTTTAAAGTGATTTTCCTTTGAAAGATGGATATATTCTTGCATATTATGATGAACATATTTCTGGGATTTTTCATTAAAAATGTGTTTTTATATTGTTGGATGAAAGTTTGATAAAGATTTGTTGTGAAAATGATGAGATGAATGCATGCATGTTAGATTTAAGAAAGTTGGATCTTTTGTTGGATTGTGAAATGGATATGGACTTGTCATGATAAAGAAATATGTTCATATTGATGATAATATTCTGGAAATAAAAGTATTTTTACAAGAACACAAAGCTTAGAACAAAACTAGTGAAATAAGCTAGAAATCATAAACCGAAATCATGTAAAAATGCATTTTTAGCACACACATGCACCATATTCAAAGAATCACCAAAATATCACAAAGTTACTGTGAAAAAGTGATATCAATATTATAAAAACTCAACTTGTATGATTCATGGCAATAATAAGCTCAAAAATCACCTTTTCGGGTCAAATAATCACTAACCGAAAGCACTAAATTGCACATATCACACCACCACCACTATCACGACTTGGAACACCAAAATATGATGAACTTTCTGGAAATAATGAAACAAGAATGAAAATCCTTTTTGAAGCACTTTAATTGCTTAAGAAATGAAGCTAAAATCACTATTTCGGTAAACGATTTTTAAGCTTAAAGTCCTCAAAATAAGCAAGACACAAGAGGGGTTGAATTGATATGAATTTTTATTGATAAAAGTTGCCTAAAAGCCTGAGATTTTTAGCTAAAATGTTGTGTGGTGATTTCTAAGGATTTCCATAATTTATTGAATTTAAATGGTAATTAAAAGACATATAAATCAATAAATAAATTATGTAAATCATGAATTTGGTTTAATCTTCATAACAATGGTGAAAATAACTAAAACCTACTGGAGCCAAATAATTAAAAGCCAAGAAACAAGTGTTACTCAATTTTAAGGTAAACAATTAAGTAAAAATCACTAATTAATCACTATTATTAAATTAATGGAAAATACACAAATAATTATATAAAACATAAAATCATAAGTTAAAAAGCATAAAAATCAGAATATAACTCAACTATAATTATTCATAATTTATAAAGATAAATATGGCATTTAAAAGTACTTTTAAGGAATTATTTAATTAATAAATCAATAAAAGGCATAAATAATTAATTAAATATTATTAAATTAAATGAATGATTATAAATCAGAAAATATACATGAATATCAATATTCTAAGATTACTAAAATCAAGTAACATGAATAAGCAAAGCATACAATGGAAACCATGACAATCAAAGCCAAGTTACCGAAATTCCAACTAATGTATAAATACGTATAATGAGAAAATAACTTTCTCCACCAAGCTTCTTCCAATCAAATATTGTAAGCATCATAATGCTATTGAACTCCATAATTTAACAACAACCAAAGAAGGGCAAGTCTACTAGTATACATCTCATGATCTAGCTCACTAGTTCATGTCACGCGAACTTACGTCGTGAATATATACATTATGGTTTAGGCTTGCTTGAGGCGCAACAAATCTAGGCGAAGGACTCGCGTTTGATCAGCCCATTTCACTCTCAAATCAAGTGAGTCATAGCCCCCTTTCAAACTCTTTTATGAGTTTTACTTACGGGGTGAAAAGCATGAATAATTAAAATTACTTTCTTTATATGAAATGATTCTTTGAAAGAATGATTATGATATGGGAATTATTGTATGTTCAACGTGTTATATATTATATGATGAACTTGAGTTCTGTCAAAACTGTTTCACCTCGGTTCACTACTATTAACTCTTCGAGAGACATGTAGTGTAACACCCCGACTAGGGCGGAAACACGAGATGCCACAGAACGACATGGTACAAAAAGATTAAGTAGAAAACATCAACATAAAGTTTCAAATGACATTCCAATCCCAAAAGATTATAAGTTCAGTTGATGTTTAACAATCATTACATAACCAAATCCATAACCAAAAGATCAAATGTTTGCCTTACAATCCGTCAAGCATAAAGACAAATACAACATCCAAGAGGCTGTCAAGTGCTAGCTTACTGCTCTAAACCTGAAAAGCATGAAGATAAAGTGTCAACTACGAGAGTTGAGTGAGTTCATAGGTTTATACTACAAACAAGTATTCATTCGATATGATTTAAGAAGAAATATGTCATAAGGTTTCCAAGAATTTCATCATAGTCTCAATGCCCAAACCGTATGTTCAAATCATAATATTCATCCATTAATAGAATCAAAAGCATTTAGCCAAAGGCATAATTTAATGAGTTTGTGCTTGAGCCACTACTAAAACCGGTTATGTCCAAGATAATAAGAAGCACATGCCGTCAATCATGTGCAATAATAATAATAAAGGGGTCGTGCCATGGAGACGACCAATAATAGAAGGGGGCGTGGCATGACCACTGATATAGTAACTAGAGCACCGCGTGGTCGGACTGGGAATGAAGGTCCTCACAAAGGCAACCATACATCCCACCGTTACTCGTTGGGTGAAGGGACAAGTCCTAGTTGCGCAACTCTCATACTACAGGCCTCTCGAAGAGTTAATAGTAGTGAACCGAGGTGAAACAGTTTTGACAGAACTCAAGCTCATCATATAATATATAACACGTTGAACATACAATAATTCCCATCTCATAATCATTCTTTCAAAGAATCATTTCATATAAAGAAAGCAATTTTAATTATTCATGCTTTTCACCCCGTAAGTAAAACACATAAAAGAGTTTGAAAGGGGGCTATGACTTACTTGATTTGAGAGTGAAATGGGCTGATCAAACGCGAGTCCTTCACCTAGATTTGTTGCGCCTCAAGCAAGCCTAAACCATAATGTATATATTCACGACGTAAGTTCGCGTGACATGAACTAATGAGCTAGATCATGAGATGTATACTAGTAGACTTGCCCTTATTTGGTTGTTGTTAAATTATGGAGTTCAATTGCATTATGATGCTTACAATATTTGATTGGAAGAAGCTTGGTGGAGAAAGTTATTTTCTCATTATACGTATTTATACATTAGTTGGAATTTCGGTAACTTGGCTTTGATTGTCATGGTTTCCATTGTATGCTTTGCTTATTCATGTTACTTGATTTTAGTAATCTTAGAATATTGATATTCATGTATATTTTCTGATTTATAATCATTCATTTAATTTAATAATATTTAATTAATTATTTATGCCTTTTATTGATTTATTAATTAAATAATTCCTTAAAAGTACTTTTAAATGCCATATTTATCTTTATAAATTATGAATAATTATAGTTGAGTTATATTTGATTTTTATGCTTTTTAACTTATGATTTTATGTTTTATATAATTATTTGTGTATTTTTCCATTAATTTAATAATAGTGATTAATTAGTGATTTTTACTTAATTGTTTACCTTAAAATTGAGTAACACTTGTTTCTTAGCTTTTAGTTATTTGGCTCCAGTAGGTTTTAGTTATTTTCACCATTGGTTATGAAGATTAAACCAAATTCATGATTTACATAATTTATTTATTGATTTATATGTCTTTTAATTACCATTTAAATTCAATAAATTATGGAAATCCTTAGAAATCACCACACAACATTTTAGCTAAAAATCTCAAGCCTTTTAGGAAACTTTTATCAATAAAAATTCATATCAATTCAACCCCTCTTGTGTCTTGCTTATTTTGAGGACTTTAAGCTTAAAAATCGTTTACCGAAATAGTGATTTTTACTTAATTGTTTACCTTAAAATTGAGTAACACTTGTTTCTTAGCTTTTAGTTATTTGGCTCCAGTAGGTTTTAGTTATTTTCACCATTGGTTATGAAGATTAAACCAAATTCATGATTTACATAATTTATTTATTGATTTATATGTCTTTTTGGCTCCAGTAGGTTTTAGTTATTTGGCTCCAGTAGGTTTTAGTTATTTGGCTCCAGTAGGTTTTAGTTATTTGGCTCCAGTAGGTTTGTGTTATTTTTCCATTAATTTAATAATAGTGATTAATTAGTGATTTTTACTTAATTGTTTACCTTAAAATTGAGTAACACTTGTTTCTTGGCTTTT
Organism: Erigeron breviscapus; assembly: GCA_034093135.1. Taxonomy (NCBI): domain Eukaryota; kingdom Viridiplantae; phylum Streptophyta; class Magnoliopsida; order Asterales; family Asteraceae; genus Erigeron; species Erigeron breviscapus. Next base: position 87,102,885 of record CM067172.1, read on the forward strand.
AATTATTTGGCTCCAGTAGGTTTTAGTTATTTTCACCATTGGTTATGAAGATTAAACCAAATTCATGATTTACATAATTTATTTATTGATTTATTAATTAAATAATTCCTTAAAAGTACTTTTAAATGCCATATTTATCTTTATAAATTATGAATAATTATAGTTGAGTTATATTCTGATTTTTATGCTTTTTAACTTATGATTTTATGTTTTATATAATTATTTGTGTATTTTTCCATTAATTTAATAATAGTGATTAATTAGTGATTTTTACTTAATTGTTTACCTTAAAATTGAGTAACACTTGTTTCTTAGCTTTTAGTTATTTGGCTCCAGTAGGTTTTAGTTATTTTCACCATTGGTTATGAAGATTAAACCAAATTCATGATTTACATAATTTATTTATTGATTTATATGTCTTTTAATTACCATTTAAATTCAATAAATTATGGAAATCCTTAGAAATCACCACACAACATTTTAGCTAAAAATCTCAAGCCTTTTAGGAAACTTTTATCAATAAAAATTCATATCAATTCAACCCTCTTGTGTCTTGCTTATTTTGAGGACTTTAAGCTTAAAAATCGTTTACCGAAATAGTGATTTTAGCCTCATTTCTTAAGCAATTAAAGTGCTTCAAAAAGGATTTTCATTCTTGTTTCATTGATTCCAGAAAGTTCATCATATTTTGGTGTTCCAAGTCGTGATAGTAGTGGTGGTGTGATATGTGCAATTTAGTGCTTTCGGTTAGTGATTATTTGACCCGAAAAGGTGATTTTTGAGCTTATTATTGCCATGAATCATACAAGTTGAGTTTTTATAATATTGATATCACTTTTTCATAGTAACTTTGTGATATTTTGGTGATTCTTTGAATATGGTGCATGTGTGTGCTAAAAATGCATTTTTACATGATTTCGGTTTATGATTTCTAGCTTATTTCACTAGTTTTGTTCTAAGCTTTGTGTTCTTGTAAAAATACTTTTATTTCCAGAATATTATCATCAATATGAACATATTTCTTTATCATGACAAGTCAATATCCATCTCACAATCCAACAAAAGATCCAACTTTCTTAAATCTAACATGCATGCATTCATCTCATCATTTTCACAACAAATCTTTATCAAACTTTCATCCAACAATATAAAAACACATTTTTAATGAAAAATCCCAGAAATATGTTCATCATAATATGCAAGAATATATCCATCTTTCAAAGGAAAATCACTTTAAAAGCTACTTAATCTATAACAACACCTTTAGGTCTTAAACTTGTTGAATCCTTGGATCTTTCTCCAAGATTTCGACATGCATGTGCATGAGGAGAAAGATCCTATCAACTTTGCCCTCATCAAGTGTGTATTACAAAGAAAACAAGAAGAAAACATAAACTTTTGATAAAACCTTTGAATATAAACAAGAATAAGATTAAATCTAGCAAAAAAGGATGATGATTTATACCCTATTGAATTCGGTTTTGATGATGAAAAATGGGCAGAAAAATCATGGCCTTCAAACGCAAAAATACTCCTTTTTATTGCTTGCAAAACACCCTTAAACCTTACTTGATATTACCCTTGATTAATCTAGTCTAACCCTTATTATTAGTATTAGTTTAGATGGATTTTTCTTGCCTTCTTTTTGTTTTTCTTTGAGCCGTGACCAAGAGGGAGAAAAGGGGAGAAGAAAGAGTTTTTGAAAGGTGAAACTAGATGTGTGTGTGAAGAGTGTGAGAAGTGTGGGAGTTACAAGAAAAGAGAAGTAAAGATATTGGTTGAAATGAGGAGTGTGGGTGTGTGTTTGGGGCCGGCCAAAAGGGGGGGTGGGGGAAATGAAGGGTTTTTATCTTCATTTTTTTTAAGTGTTGTGTATGTAAGTATGTAAGAGTGTATGTATAGATTAAGTGTATATTTAGGTGTTATTAGTTGTTTAAGTTTCCTAAGCATAAATATACATATGTTTATGTATGTATGTGTGTGCCGTATGTATATATGTATATGTATATATTTTTGTGTTTTTAATTTATTACATAAGCCATTATTTATAAACTTGTATTTATTTTAGGCATATATATATATATATACTTATTATTATTTAAACGCTTTTATGCACATATGAACTTATAAATATATTTTGAGATAGAAATTTTATTTTCATGTCCATATATATATATCAATTAACTTAGTGATTATATTGTTGGACATTTATAAGGATTTTTGATGGTTATCTCAACTCGTGAGACTTACGTTATTATTTATATAACTTGATTGATTGGCATTAAAATTTTGTTCAATGGCATTTTATTGGATTTAATTTAGGACTGAATAATAGCTTTAGATTGCTAATTTAGGGGCATTATCTACTAGCTTCTAACATAACTGTGGCTTGCGGGATCATAGACAACATAACTAGCACATATATAATATTAAAAAGGAGGGTTGTTACATCCTTACCCCCTTAGAAGAATTCCGTCTCGGAATTTGAATTTGCTTAGGGAGAAGGTGCGGATATTTCTCTCGTATAAAGTCCTCGCGCTCCCACGTGTATTCGGGTCCGCGTTTCGAATCCCATCTAACTTTAACTATGGGGATCTTGCTTCTCTTAAGGCGCTTTTCGTCGCGGTCTAGGATTTCAACCGGCTCCTCACGAAATTGGAGCTTATCTTCCACTCGTAGTTCCTCGAGTGGAACCACTTTCGAGTCATCCGCCACACATTTCTTCAAATTTGACACGTGGAATGTGTCATGAACATCTCCCAACTCTTGGGGTAACTCCAACTTGTTGGCCACGGGGCCTATTTTAGCAACGATCTTGAACGACCCAATGTATCGTGGGCTCAGCTTTCCTTTCTTGCCAAATCTTACCGTTCCCTTCCAGGGCGATACTTTCAGTAGTACCTTATCTCCAACTTGAAACTCTAAAGGCTTCCTTCTTTGATCCGCATAGCTCTTTTGCCGATCTCTCGCGGCCTTGAGCTTTTCTTTAATGATTGCCACCTTGTCCGTAGTTTCTTGGACGTAATCAACCCGAGTCAATCTTCTTTCACCCGTCTCCAACCAACACATGGGTGATCTACATTTACGTCCGTACAAGGCTTCAAATGGTGCACATTGTATGCTAGAGTGGTAACTATTATTGTATGTAAATTCCGCATATGGTAAGTGCTCATCCCAATTTCCACTAAACTCTAATGCACACGCCCTTAGCATATCTTCCAAAGTTTGTATCGTTCGCTCGCTTTGCCCATCAGTTTGTGGGTGGTAAGCCGTGCTTAAGGCTAGCGTTGTCCCCATCGCTTCTTGCACAAGACCCCAAAATCGTGAGGTAAACCTACCATCCCTATCAGAAATAATGGACAATGGCACGCCATGTAGCGTCACAATTTTCTCAATATAGATACGAGCTAAGCGTTCGGTATTCCAATCTTCTTTTATTGGAATGAAGTGGGCTGATTTTGTAAGACGGTCGACAATTACCCATATTGCATCATGGCCCTTCTTGGTGCGGGGCAGTTTTGTCGCTAGATCCATTGCTATTTGCTCCCACTTCCACTCGGGAATTTCTGGTTGTGTCAAGAATCCAGAAGGCTTCTTATGCTCTGCCTTAACCATTGCACAAGTCATGCACTGGCTCACATATCGAGCTACGTCTCCTTTCATCCCGGGCCATCAAAAATCCCTTTTTAGATCTTGGTACATCTTATCCGCTCCCGGATGGATTGAATACTTTGAATTATGGGCTTCATCCATAAGTACATCTCTTAACCCATTAATCTTTGGAACCCAAGCTCTTCCTTTAAAATACAAGATGCCTTCATCATCCCCATCGAACCTTGTTTCTATCCCACTCAAGGTCACTTTTTCAATATTCTTTCCTTCAAAGGCCTTAGCTTGATCTTCTAAGAATCGGTCTCTTAGAGACATTCTCACTCGTAGGTGATTAATTCTTGCCCTTGGCACCCTAGTGCTCACCTTCCTACTAAGTGCATCAGCAACAACATTTGCCTTTCCGGGGTGGTACTTAATTTCGCACTCATAATCATTTAGTAGCTCCACCCATCTCCTTTGCCTCATATTCAGCATCTTTTGATCAAAGATGTGTTGAAAACTCTTATGGTCAGTAAATATGGTGCACTTGGTGCCATAAAGATAGTATCTCCATATCTTCAAGGCAAACACCACGGCTCCTAGCTCCAAATCGTGTGTCGGATAATTCTTCTCATGTGACTTCAATTGCCTAGATGCGTATGCAATGACCTTGTCCCTTTGCATCAGCACGCATCCTAGCCCTTTATTCGACGCATCGCAATATACAAACGAATCCTTCCATCCCGTCCGGCAATCCTAATATCGGCGCTTCACATAACATGTTCTTTAGCGTTTGAAACGCTTGCTCCTGTTCTTCACCCCCCACGAACTCTCTTGACTTTTGGGTCAATTGAGTTAGGGGTACAACAATTTTCCAGAATCCTTGAATAAACCTTCTATAATAGCCCGCTAGGCCTAGGAAGCTACGCACTTCCGTTGGCGTCTTGGGAGCTTCCCACTTCTTGATTGCTTCAATCTTGGATGGATCTACGTGGATTCCTTCTTCGTTCACGATATGTCCAAGAAACTGGAGTTGGCGTAGCCAAAACTCACACTTAGAAAACTTAGCATATAGCTTTTCGTCTCTAAGTAACTGCAAGACCATCCTCAGATGCTTCTCATGCTCCTCCTTGCTTCTTGAATATATCAAAATATCATCGATGAACACTATCACGAATTTGTCAAAGTATGGCCTACAAATTCTATTCATCAAGTCCATGAATACGGCCGGTGCATTGGTAAGACCAAATGGCATCACTAGGAACTCATAATGTCCATAGCGAGTCCTAAAAGCCATTTTAGGTACATCCTCTTCTCGTACCCTCAACTGGTGATAGCCGGATCTAAGGTCGATCTTTGAAAAATACGACGCTCCTTGAAGTTGATCGAACAAATCGTCTATTCGTGGCAGCGGATACTTGTTCTTGATGGTCAGCTTATTCAACTCCCTATAATCGATGCACATCCTCAAAGACCCATCCTTCTTTTTGACAAAGAGGATTGGCGCACCCCATGGCGACGAACTAGGTTGGATCAAACCTTTATCGAGCAATTCTTGCAATTGCTCGGAGAGTTCTCGCATCTCGGAGGGCGCTAGTCTATATGGTGCCTTAGCTACGGGGGCTGCCCCGGGAACTAAATCGATCGTAAACTCTACTTGTCTCGTAGGTGGAAGTCCAGGTAGTTCGTCAGGAAACACGTCTAGGAAGTCCCTGACCACCGTCACCTTGTGAGGGTCCTTACTTTTTACTCGCTTATCAACTACTTGTGCCAAGTATGTGTGATACTCCTTACGTAAATACTTCCTTACTTTCATAGACGACACTAACTTGGGTTGAACTCCCGCCTTATGGCCTTGTACTATCAACACTTCACCATTATCTAAGGGTATTCGAATGATCTTTTCATGACAAATAATCTCAGCACGCACTTTCGACAACCAATCCATGCCTACTATTATATCAAAACTTCCTATTTCTATGGGAATCAAGTCTATACTATAATCTTTCTCATCTAAGGTTAGCTTGCAATCAGAGATAATTTCCTTGGTTTCATACTCATTTCCATTAGCATATTCAACATAATAAGTTTCGTCAAGTTCACTAGGTTTCTTATCAATCAATTCTTTAAAATCGAAGGAAATAAAACTTCTTTAAGCTCCAGAATCAAATAACATAGATGCATAGACATTATTTAGCGGAAACGTACCTACGATGACATTAGGGTCATCAAGTGCCTCATTCATGCCTATAGCATACACTCTTCCCCTTGCTTGACCTCCTTGATTCCCACGGTTTTGATTTGCATCATTTCCTTGATTCCCAACATTTGCTTGATTCCCAGCATTGCCTCGATTGGCTTGGTTCCCAACGTTGCCTTGGTTTGCCTGGTTCCCACGGTTTCCCACGTTTCTAAAGTTGCCACGATTGTTGTTTGCATTGCCTCGTCCTCCTTGGGCTCTCCTCAACCTAGGACAAGCATTTCTCCAATGATCCGTACCTCCACATTCGTGACATCCCCCTCATGGTCCTTCATTCCTTGGCCTGCTCCGGCAGTAAGTAGCGAGGTGACCCATGCGGTTGCAAGTTGTGCAACGCTTGCATTCACCCGAGTGGCTATAACCACACCGGTTGCACCTTGGGAGCGCGCCGCGGTACGTGTTAGGATTAGCATCGACAACACCGTAGTTCCTTACGATCTTTTGCCTCTTATCCGGCCCATTACCTTTTCGGTCACCAAATCGATTTCCTCCGCCTTGTCTTGAACTGGATTCACCTCTCGTGTACTTCCCACGCCTAACCAAGTCATTTACTAGCCTGGTTGCCAAGCTTATAGCCTGCTCAAGAGTGGTGAGGTTCGCGGCCGTGAACATCAATCTCACCTCGGGTGCCAACCCATAAATAAACCTTTCAACCTTTTTAGCCACAAGGGGTTACCATCTCCGGCACTAACACGCACAGCTCATGGAAGCGGATCACATATGCCTCCAATTCCAGTGCTCTCATGGCATGGTTCCAGAACTCCATCTCCAGCTTTTGTACCTCTTCCCGTGGACAATACTCACGCTTCAACTCTTATTTAAACTGCTCCCAAGTCAAAGCATTGACCACTGCATGACCTCTAGTAGTCGCTTGGAGATTCCACCAAGTAAGAGCTCTTCCTTGAAGCTTACTAGCAGCGAACTTAACACGGTCAGCCGGTGCACAATCAATGATGTTCAAGTTGGCTTCCATGCTTTGGAACCAAGTAAGCAACCCAACGGGACCCTCCGTCCCGTAGAACTCCTTAGGGTTGCAAGAAGTGAAAGTCTTGTAAGCATTCCTGTCAATAGCATTTCCTCCCCCATCTTGCCTTCGGTTCGTGTTAAGTGTGGCGGTCACGCTTTCCGCAATTTGAGTGGCTATGGCTGGCATGACGGAGTTGATCTGCTGGGAGATCAAATTGGCCAGCTCAGTCTGTCGTCGGGCCTCTTCCGCTCGGCGTTGAGCCTCCTCGCTTGTTTCTTCGGTGTTTCTTCGGGGCGCCATAGTTCTATAACAAAGAGTAAGGTAGTTTAGTTATTCTTGCGCTAAATCGTATGATATAGATTCAACTCACGACTCCATGATCACACACGAGTACATATGCGTATATATATATACTTATATGAATACCTATCCCAAGTTCGAACTTATTGTTCATAGCTACAATAGTTGAGCTTCGAATTGCCGCGAATGTGCTTTACATAAGGTCACTACATGACCACCATATATATATATATACATCTAAATCCATCTTCCTTTCTTATTCGCGCCAAGCTTCCCATTATAATTAAATAAGTGGTTGGGTAGTTTAAAGTAAAGCAAGCATGCTCTTATGTGACCAAGAAAGTTCACAGAATCTGTATCTGAACTTGGAGTGTGTAAAAGTTGTTGAAGATGGTCAAACTGGGCAAAACTTATAAAATATAAAACGTAGCCCTATGAGTTAACTTTCACCTCCCACTAGAATCAGGTCAAAAGACGAAGTAGAACTCAAGTTATGATTTTTCTACCAAAAGTGGTCAAATCTGGATTTCTATTGCAACAACAACCTTCATAATGAGGATAGCAATAATACGAAGGAAGTAACACATCATGTACCCATAGAAAGGCATTAAGCATATATATATCATTCAAGATAAGTTTACAAAATTTGCTAAATGCCACATGCATCGCGACCATCATCACACACAATTAGAAATGTTCAAGAAACGGAAACAAGACATAATAGTTCATACATTAAGATAGGTCCATAATTAAAAAGAACGTTCCTAGGTCCATGCCCTAAGTATGAGAGCAATCACAAGAACGCATACGGCTGAGAGTACACATCCCATCACTAGAATCACCTCGTTAATCCTACGAACCTCCGATATAGCCATTCCCGAATAACCCGCCGATCGATCCATTATCCCCATAGCCCTCTCCATCATCATCTCTTGATGCCTAACTCTTACCCTTACGTCCCTCAATCCATTAGCTATACCCCATACCCACTCCCTCTCTTCCCGAGTCATACCAACAGGAGGTGGAGGTAGGTACTCCATAAACAGGACGGTGTGGGTCCTCTCCATGATGTCCTCGTCCAAGGTGGTATAGGGATGATGACGAGGGAGGCGCGGTGGAAAGTATGGGTCTCGATCTGGGAAGCGCCCATCACTAAGGTTCAAGGCGGCATTTCACCTTGGAGGAGTAGGAACTCGGGGGGCTGGTGGTGATGGTGGCGTCGTAGGTGAGCGGCGCCCAGACCGGTTAGAAGGGACACTCCTAACACTAGCCGCCCTCTCACTCTCCGATGAGTCCTTCAGAGGCTCGGATCCTTCCTCTTCTTGGCGAGGCTGGGAGGCTGTTGTGTGTTCCTAGTAGACTCGGATCCTTCTGAGGGATTGGACTCTTCTTCTTCTTGCCTCTCTTGTCGATCCATTACCCTATCCGCGAATCCATAGAGGTTCCTTAGGTAACTGGAGGTCCTTGATGCTTCATCCCCTTGCGACATAGTGCTCCTACACAAGTTACATAAAACGTGAGATGCCGACTCGACCCGACGCTTAGACGACTCCATCACGACCGACTTGACCATCGACGACTCACGTGACGACTCGCGGACAGCATGACGACCTAACAGATCACAAGACGACCTCAACCTTTTGAAGACCAACCACCCAACTCGACGACCGAACAACTGACGTGACGACTATCAACCAACACGACGTCCAACAACTAACATGACACCCACTAAGCGGCGTAGTCACTATTGGCCGACTTGTGCTCGACTCTCATGTAACAATTCTATATATATGAAAGGTAATACTAGCAAAGTGGGGGTATTAACTATGGGTTCTAATGAGTAATGCAAACATCGGATTTGGTTATGTGTCTTTTTGCACCAAGAATCGTTTTTCAAGTTTATTTTTAAAAGACTCATTTTTGAACATTTCGTAGACAATTAATTCGATCACTCCATGTTACATCCTTAACTAGTCGTAGTTGGCCAAGCTACGCTTCGCTAAGGCGAACACTTTATGATCGAATTGATTCTTTAAGAGATGTTCGACTCGTTTTGAGATTACGTAGGTTATAACAATAATTCTCTATAACCTTATCTCTGATACCATTTTTCTGTAACACCCCGACTAGGGCGGAAACACGAGATGCCACAGAACGACATGGTACAAAAAGATTAAGTAGAAAACATCAACATAAAGTTTCAAATGACATTCCAATCCCAAAAGATTACATGTTCAGTTGATGTTTAACAATCATTACATAACCAAATCCATAACCAAAAGATCAAATGTTTGCATTACAATCCGTCAAGCATAAAGACAAATACAACATCCAAGAGGCGGTCAAGTGCTAGCTTACTGCTCTAAACCTGAAAAGCATGAAGATAAAGTGTCAACTACGAGAGTTGAGTGAGTTCATAGGTTTATACTACAAACAAGTATTCATTCGATATGATTTAAGAAGAAATATGTCATAAGGTTTCCAAGAATTTCATCATAGTCTCCATGCCCAAACCGTATGTTCAAATCATAATATTCATCCATTAATAGAATCAAAAGCATTTAGCCAAAGGCATAATTTAATGAGTTTGTGCTTGAGCCACTACTAAAACCGGTTATGTCCAAGATAATAAGAAGCACATGCCGTCAATCATGTGCAATAATAATAATAAAGGGGTCGTGCCATGGAGACGACCAATAATAGAAGGGGGCGTGGCATGACCACTGATATAGTAGCTAGAGCACCGCGTGGTCGGACTGGGAATGAAGGTCGTCACAAAGGCAAAACATCCCACCGTTACTCGTTGGGTGAGGGGACAAGTCCTAGTTGCGCAACTCTCATACTACAGGCCTCTCGAAGAGTTAATAGTAGTGAACCGAGGTGAAACAATTTTGACAGAACTCAAGCTCATCATATAATATATAACACGTTGAACATACAATAATTCCCATATCATAATCATTCTTTCAAAGAATCATTTCATATAAAGAAAGCAATTTTAATTATTCATGCTTTTCACCCCGTAAGTAAAACATATAAAAGAGTTTGAAAGGGGGCTATGACTCACTTGATTTGAGAGTGAAATGGGCTGATCAAACGCGAGTCCTTCTCCTAGATTTGTTGCGCCTCAAGCAAGCCTAAACCATAATGTATATATTCACGACGTAAGTTCGCGTGACATGAACTAGTGAGCTAGATCATGAGATGTATACTAGTAGACTTGCCCTTCTTTGGTTGTTGTTAAATTATGGAGTTCAATTGCATTATGATGCTTACAATATTTGATTGGAAGAAGCTTGGTGGAGAAAGTTATTTTCTCATTATACGTATTTATACATTAGTTGGAATTTCGGTAACTTGGTTTTGATTGTCATGGTTTCCATTGTATGTATATTTTCTGATTTATAATCATTCATTTAATTTAATAATATTTAATTAATTATTTATGCCTTTTATTGATTTATTAATTAAATAATTCCTTAAAAGTACTTTTAAATGCGCAACTAGAACTTGTCCCCTCACCCAACGAGTAACGGTGGGATGTTTGGTTGCCTTTGTGACGACCTTCATTCCCAGTCCGACCACACGATGTTCTAGCTACTGTATCAGTGGTCATGCCACTCCCCCATCTATTATTGGTCGTCTCCATGGCACGACCCCTTTATTATTATTATTGCACATGATTGACGGCATGTGCTTCTTATTATCTTGGACATAACCGGTTTTAGTAGTGGCTCAAGCACAAACTCATTAAATTATGCCTTTGGCTAAATGCTTTTGATTCTATTAATGGATGAATATTATGATTTGAACATACGGTTTGGGCATGGAGACTATGATGAAATTCTTGGAAACCTTATGTTGATGTTTTCTACTTAATCTTTTTGTACCATGTCGTTCTGTGGCATCTCGTGTTTCCGCCCTAGTCGGGGTGTTACAGAAAAAATGGTATCAGGGACAAGGTTATAGAGAATTTTTACTATAACCTACGTAATCTCAAAATGAGTCGAACATCTCTTAAAGAATCAATTCGATCATAAAGTGTTCGCCTTAGCGAAGCGTAGCTTGGCCAACTACGACTAGTTAAGGATGTAACATGGAGTGATCGAATTAATTGTCTAAGAAATGTTCAAAAATGAGTTTTTTAAAATAAACTTGAAAAACGATTCTTGGTGCAAAAAGACACATAACCAAATCCGATGTTTGCATTACTCATTAGAACCCTTAGTTAATACCCCCACTTTGCTAGTATTACCTTTCATATATATAGAATTGTTACATGAGAGTCGAGCACAAGTCGGTCAATAGTGACTACGCCGTTTAGTGGTTGTCATGTTGGTTGTTGGACGTCGTGTTGGTTGATGGTCGTCACGTCGGTTGTTCGGTCGTCGAGTTGGGTGGTTGGTCGCCAAAAGGTTGAGGTCGTCTTGTGATCCGTTAGGTCGTCATGCTGTCCGCGAGTCGTCACGTGAGTCGTCGATGGTCAAGTCGGTCGTGATGGAGTCGTCTAAGCGTCGGGTCGAGTCGGCATCTCACGTTTTATGTAACTTGTGTAGGAGCACTATGTCGCAAGGGGATGAAGCATCAAGGACCTCCAGTTACCTAAGGAACCTCTATGGATTCGTGGATAGGGTAATGGATCGACAAGAGAGGCAAGAAGAAGAAGAGTCCGATCCCTCAGAAGGATCCGAGTCTACTAGGAACACACAACAGCCTCCCCAGCCTGCCAAGAAGAGGAAGGATCGAGCCTATGGAGGACTCATCGGAGAGTGAGAGGGCGGCTAGTGTTAGGAGTGTCGTTTCTAACCGGTCTGGGCGCCGCTCACCTACGCCGCCACCATCACCACCAGCCCCCCCGAGTTCCTACTCCTCCAAGGCGAAATGTCGCCTTGAACCTTAGTGATGGGCGCTTCCCAGATCGAGACCCATACTTTCCACCGCGCCTCCCTCGTCATCATCCCTATACCACCTTGGACGAGGACATCATGGAGAGGACCCACACCATCCTGTTTATGGAGTACCCCCTCCACCTCCCATTGGTATGACTCGGGAAGAGAGGGAGCGGGTATGGGGTATAGCTAATGGATTGAGGGACGCAAGGGTAAGAGTTAGGCATCAAGAGATGATGATGGAGAGGGCTATGAGGATAATGGATCAATCGGCGGGTTATTCGGGAATGGCTATATCGGAGGTTCGTAGGATTAACGAGGTGATTCTAGTGATGGGATGTGTACTCTCAGCCGTATGCGTTCTTGTGATTGCTCTCATACTTAGGGCATGGACCTAGGAACGTTCGTTTTAATTATGGACCTATCTTAATGTATGAACTATTATGTCTTGTTTCCGTTTCTTGAACATTTCTACTTGTGTGTGACGATCGTCGCGATGCATGTGGCATTTAGCAAATTTTGTAAACTTATCTTGAATGATATATATATATATGCTTAATGCCTTTCTATGGGTACATGATGTGTTACTTCCTTCGTATTATTGCTATCGTATTATTTGACCACTTTTGGTAGAAAATTCATTACTTGAGTTCTACTTCGTCTTTTGACCTGATTCCAGTGGGAGGTGAAAGTTAACTCATAGGGCTACGTTTTATATTTTATAAGTTTCTCCCAGTTCGTCATCTTAAGCCACTTTTACACACTCCAAGTTCAGATACAGATTCTGTGAACTTTCTTGGTCACATAAGAGCATGCTTGCTTTACTTTAAACTACCCAACCACTTATTAAATTATAATGGGAAGCTTGGCGCGAATAAGAAAGGAAGATGGATTTAGATGTATATATATATATGGTGGTCATGTAGTGACCTTATGTAAAGCACATTCGCGGCAATTCGAAGCTCAACTATTGTAGCTATGAACAATAAGTTCGAACTTGGGATAGGTATTCATATAAGTATATATATACGCATATGTACTCGTGTGTGATCATGGAGTCGTGAGTTGAATCTATATCATACGATTTAGCGCAAGAATAACTAAACTACCTTACTCTTTGTTATAGAACTATGGCGCCCCGAAGAAACACCAAAGAAACAAGCGAGGAGGCTCAAAGCCGAGTGGAAGAGGCCCGACGACAGACTGAGCTAGCCAATTTGATCTCCCAGCAGATCAACTCCGTCATGCCAGCCATAGCCACTCAAATTGCGGAAAGCGTGACCGCCACACTTAACACGAACCGAAGGCAAGATGGGGGAGGAAATGCTATTGACAGGAATGCTTACAAGACTTTCACTTCTTGCAACCCTAAGGAGTTCTACGGGACGGAGGGTCCCGTTGGGTTGCTTAGTTGGTTCCAAAGCATGGAAGCCAACTTGAACATCATTGATTGTGCACCGGCTGACCGTGTTAAGTTCGCTGCTAGTAAGCTTCAAGGAAGAGCTCTTACTTGGTGGAATCTCCAAGCGACTACTAGAGGTCATGCAGTGGTCAATGCTTTGACTTGGGAGCAGTTTAAAGAAGAGTTGAAGCGTGAGTATTGTCCATGGGAAGAGGTACAAAAGCTGGAGATGGAGTTCTGGAACCATGCCATGAGGGGACTGGAATTGGAGGCATATGTGATCCGCTTCCATGAGCTATGCTTGTTAGTGTCGGAGATGGTAACCCCTGTGGCTAAAAAGGTTGAAAGGTTTATTTATGGGTTGGCACCCGAGGTGAGATTGATGGTCACGGCCGCGAACCCCACCACTCTTGAGCAGGCTATAAGCTTGGCAACCAGGCTAGTAAATGACTTGGTTAGGCGTGGGAAGTACACGAGAGGTGAATCCAGTTCAAGACAAGGCGGAGGAAATCGATTTGGTGACCGAAAAGGTAATGGGCCAGATAAGAGGCAAAAGATCATAAGGAACTATGGTGTTGTCGATGCTAATCCTAAAACGTACCGCGGTGCGCTCCCAAGGTGCAACCGGTGTGGTTATAGCCACTTGGGTGAATGCAAGCGTTGCTCAACTTGCAACCGCATGGGTCACCTCGCTACTTACTGCCGGAGCGGGCCAAGGATTGAAGGACCACGAGGGGGATGTCACGAATGTGGAGGTACGGATCATTGGAGAAATGCTTGTCCTAGGTTGAGGAGAGCCCAAGGAGGACGAGGAAATGCAAACAACAATTGTGGCAACTTTAGAAACATGGGAAACCGTGGGAACCAGGCAAACCGAGGCAACGTTGGGAACCAAGCCAATCGAGGCAATGCTGGGAATCAAGCAAATGTTGGGAATCAAGGAAATGATGAAAATCAAAACCGTGGGAATCAAGGAGGTCAAGCAAGGGGAAGAGTGTATGCTGTGGGCGTGAATGAGGCACGTGATGACCCTAATGTTATCGTAGGTACGTTTCCGCTAAATAATGTCTATGCATCTATGTTATTTGATTCTCGAGCTGAAAGAAGTTTTATTTCCTTCGATTTTAAAGAATTGATTGATAAGAAACCTAGTGAACTTGACGAAACTTATTATGTTGAATATGCTAATGGAAATGAGTATGAAACTAAGGAAATTATTCCTGATTGCAAGCTAACCTTAGATGAGAAAGATTATAGTATAGACTTGATTCCCATAGAAATAGGAAGTTTTGATATAATAGTAGGCATGGATTGGTTGTCGAAAGTACGTGCTGAGATTATTTGTCATGAAAAAATCATTCGAATACCCTTAGGTAATGGTGAAGTGTTGATAGTACAAGGCCATAAGGCGGGAGTTCAACCCAAGTTAGTGTCGTCTATGAAAGTAAGGAAGTATTTACGTAAGGAGTATCACACATACTTGGCACAAGTAGTTGATAAGCGAGTAAAAAGTAAAGACCCTCACAAGGTGACGGTGGTCAGGGACTTCTTAGACGTGTTTCCTGACGAACTACCTGGACTTCCACCTACGAGACAAGTAGAGTTTACCATCGATTTAGTTCCCGGGGCAGCCCCCGTAGCTAAGGCACCATATAGACTAGCGCCCTCCGAGATGCGAGAACTCTCCGAGCAATTGCAAGAATTGCTCGATAAAGGTTTGATCCAACCTAGTTCGTCGCCATGGGGTGCGCCAATCCTCTTTGTCAAAAAGAAGGATGGGTCTTTGAGGATGTGCATCGATTATAGGGAGTTGAATAAGCTGACCATCAAGAACAAGTATCCGCTGCCACGAATAGACGATTTGTTCGATCAACTTCAAGGAGCGTCGTATTTTTCAAAGATCGACCTTAGATCCGGCTATCACCAGTTGAGGGTACGAGAAGAGGATGTACCTAAAACGGCTTTTAGGACTCGCTATGGACATTATGAGTTCCTAGTGATGCCATTTGGTCTTACCAATGCACCGGCTGTATTCATGGACTTGATGAATAGAATTTGTAGGCCATACTTGGACAAATTCGTGATAGTGTTCATCGATGATATTTTGATATATTCAAGAAGCAAGGAGGAGCATGAGAAGCATCTGAGGATGGTCTTGCAGTTACTTAGAGACGAAAAGCTATATGCTAAGTT
This sequence comes from Erigeron breviscapus, assembly GCA_034093135.1. Taxonomy (NCBI): domain Eukaryota; kingdom Viridiplantae; phylum Streptophyta; class Magnoliopsida; order Asterales; family Asteraceae; genus Erigeron; species Erigeron breviscapus. The sequence goes on from CM067172.1 coordinate 87,118,487, forward strand.
TTCTAAGTGTGAGTTTTGGCTACGCCAAGTCCAGTTTCTTGGACATATCATGAACGAAGAAGGAATCCACGTAGATCCATCCAAGATTGAAGCAATCAAGAAGTGGGAAGCTCCCAAGACGCCAACGAAGTGCGTAGCTTCCTAGGCCTAGCGGGCTATTATAGAAGGTTTATTCAAGGATTCTCGAAAATTGCTGTACCCCTAACTCAATTGACCCAAAAGTCAAGAGAGTTCGTGTGGGGTGAAGAACAGGAGCAAGCATTTCAAATGCTAAAGAACATGTTATGTGAAGCGCCGATATTAGGATTGCCGGACGGGATGGAAGGATTCGTCGTATATTGCGATGCATCGAATAAAGGGCTAGGATGCGTGCTGATGCAAAGGGACAAGGTTATTGCATACGCATCTAGGCAATTGAAGCCACATGAGAAGAATTATCCGACACACGATTTGGAGCTAGGAGCCGTGGTGTTTGCCTTGAAGATATGGCGACACTATCTTTATGGCACCAAGTGCACCATATTTACTGACCATAAGAGTTTGCAATACATCTTTGAACAAAAGATGTTGAATATGAGGCAAAGGAGATGGGTGGAGCTACTAAATGATTATGAGTGCGAAATTAAGTACCACCCCGGAAAGGCAAATGTTGTTGCTGATGCACTTAGTAGGAAGGTGAGCACTAGGGTGCCAAGGGCAAGAATTAATCACCTACGAGTGAGAATGTCTCTAAGAGACCGATTCGTAGAAGATCAAGCTAAGGCCTTTGAAGGAAAGAATATTGAAAAAGAGACCTTGAGTGGGATAGAAACAAGGTTCGATAGGGATGATGAAGGCATCTTGTATTTTAAAGGAAGAGCTTGGGTTCCAAAGATTAATGGGTTAAGAGATGTACTTATGGATGAAGCCCATAATTCAAAGTATTCAATCCATCCGGGAGCGGATAAGATGTACCAAGATCTAAAAAGGGATTTTTGGTGGCCCGGGATGAAAGGAGACGTAGCTCGATATGTGAGCCAGTGCATGACTTGTGCAATGGTTAAGGCAGAGCATAAGAAGCCTTCTGGATTCTTGACACAACCAGAAATTCCTGAGTGGAAGTGGGAGCAAATAGCAATGGATCTAGTGACGAAACTGCCCCGCACCAAGAAGGGCCATGATGTAATATGGGTAATTGTCGACCGTCTTACAAAATCAGCCCACTTCATTCCAATAAAAGAAGATTGGAATACCGAACGCTTAGCTCGTATCTATGTTGAGAAAATTGTGACGCTACATGGCGTGCCATTGTCCATTATTTCTGATAGGGATGGTAGATTTACCTCACAATTTTAGGGTCTTGTGCAAGAAGCGATGGGGACAACGCTAGCCTTAAGCACGGCTTACCACCCACAAATGGATGGGCAATGCGAGCGAACAATACAAACTTTGGAAGATATGCTAAGGGCGTGTGCATTAGAGTTTAGTGGAAATTGGGATGAGCACTTACCATATGCGGAATTTACATACAATAATAGTTACCACTCTAGCATACAATGTGCACCATTTGAAGCCTTGTACGGACGTAAATGTAGATCACCCATGTGTTGGTTGGAGACGGGTGAAAGAAGATTGACTCGGGTTGATTACATCCAAGAAACTACGGACAAGGTGGCATTCATTAAAGAAAAGCTCAAGGCCGCGAGAGATCGGCAAAAGAGCTATGCGGATCAAAGAAGGAAGCCTTTAGAGTTTCAAGTTGGAGATAAGGTACTACTGAAAGTATCGCCCTGGAAGGGAACGGTAAGATTTGGCAAGAAAGGAAAGCTGAGCCCACGATACATTGGGCCGTTCAAGATCGTTGCTAAAATAGGCCATGTGGCCTACAAGTTGGAATTACCCCAAGAGTTGGGAGATGTTCATGACACATTCCACGTGTCAAATTTGAAGAAATGTGTGGCGGATGACTCGAAAGTGGTTCCACTCGAGGAACTACTAGTGGAAGATAAGCTCCAATTTCGTGAGGAGCCGGTTGAAATCCTAGACCGCGTCGAAAAGCGCCTTAAGAGAAGCAAGATCCCCATAGTTAAAGTTAGATGGGATTCGAAACGCGGACCCGAATACACATGGGAACGCGAGGACTTTATACGAGAGAAATATTCGCACCTTCTCCCTAAGCAAATTCAAATTCCGAGACGGAATTCTTCTAAGGGGGTAAGGATGTAACAACCCTCCTTTTTAATATTATATATGTGCTAGTTATGTTGCCTATGATCCCGCAAGCCACAGTTATGTTAGAAGCTAGTAGATAATGCCCCTAAATTAGCAATCTAAAGCTATTATTCAGTCCTAAATTAAATCCAATAAAATGCCATTGAACAAAATTTTAATGCCAATCAATCAAGTTATATAAATAATAACGTAAGTCTCACGAGTTGAGATAACCATCAAAAATCCTTATAAATGTCCAACAATATAATCACTAAGTTAATTGATATATATATATGGACATGAAAATAAAATTTCTATCTCAAAATATATTTATAAGTTCATATGTGCATAAAAGCGTTTAAATAATAATAAGTATATATATATATATATATATATATATAAAATATATATAATAATATATATATATATATATATATATATGCCTAAAATAAATACAAGTTTATAAATAATGGCTTATGTAATAAATTAAAAACACAAAAATATATACATATACATATATACATACGGCACACACATACATACATAAACATATGTATATTTATGCTTAGGAAACTTAAACAACTAATAACACCTAAATATACACTTAATCTATACATACACTCTTACATACTTACATACACAACACTTAAAAAAAAAAAAAAAAGATAAAACCCCTTCATTTCCCCCCCCCCCTTTTGGCCGGCCCTAAACACACACCCACACTCCTCATTTCAACCAATATCTATACTTCTCTTTTCTTGTAACTCCCACACTACTCACACTCTTCACACACACATCTAGTTTCACCTTTCAAAAACTCTTTCTTCTCCCCTTTTCTCCCTCTTGGTCACGGCTCAAAGAAAAACAAAAAGAAGGCAAGAAAAATCCATCTAAACTAATACTAATAATAAGGGTTAGACTAGATTAATCAAGGGTAATATCAAGTAAGGTTTAAGGGTGTTTTGCAAGCAATAAAAAGGAGTATTTTTGCGTTTGAAGGCCACGATTTTTCTGCCCATTTTTCATCATCAAAACCGAATTCAAGAGGGTATAAATCATCATCCTTTTTGCTAGATTTAATCTTATTCTTGTTTATATTCAAAGGTTTTATCAAAAGTTTATGTTTTCTTCTTGTTTTCTTTGTAATACACACTTGATGAGGGCAAAGTTGATAGGATCTTTCTCCTCATGCACATGCATGTCGAAATCTTGGAGAAAGATCCAAGGATTCAACAAGTTTAAGACCTAAAGGTGTTGTTATAGATTAAGTAGCTTTTAAAGTGATTTTCCTTTGAAAGATGGATATATTCTTGCATATTATGATGAACATATTTCTGGGATTTTTCTTTAAAAATGTGTTTTTATATTGTTGGATGAAAGTTTGATAAAGATTTGTTGTGAAAATGATGAGATGAATGTATGCATGTTATATTTAAGAAAGTTGGATCTTTTGTTGGATTATGAGATGGATATGGACTTGTCATGATAAAGAAATATGTTCATATTGATGATAATATTCTGGAAATAAAAGTATTTTTACAAGAACACAAAGCTTAGAACAAAACTAGTGAAATAAGCTAGAAATCATAAACCGAAATCATGTAAAAATGCATTTTTAGCACACACATGCACCATATTCAAAGAATCACCAAAATATCACAAAGTTACTGTGAAAAAGTGATATCAATATTATAAAAACTCAACTTGTATGATTCATGGCAATAATAAGCTCAAAAATCACCTTTTCGGGTCAAATAATCACTAACCGAAAGCACTAAATTGCACATATCACACCACCACCACTATCATGACTTGGAACACCAAAATATGATGAACTTTCTAGAAATAATGAAGCAATAATGAAAATCCTTTTTGAAGCACTTTAATTGCTTAAGAAATGAGGCTAAAATCACTATTTCGGTAAACGATTTTTAAGCTTAAAGTCCTCAAAATAAGAAAGACACAAGAGAGGTTGAATTGATATGAATTTTTATTGATAAAAGTTGCCTAAAAGGCCTGAGATTTTTAGCTAAAATGTTGTGTGGTGATTTCTAAGGATTTCCATAATTTATTGAATTTAAATGGTAATTAAAAGACATATAAATCAATAAATAAATTATGTAAATCATGAATTTGGTTTAATCTTCATAACCAATGGTGAAAATAACTAAAACCTACTGGAGCCAAATAATTAAAAGCCAAGAAACAAGTGTTACTCAATTTTAAGGTAAACAATTAAGTAAAAATCACTAATTAATCACTATTATTAAATTAATGGAAAAATACACAAATAATTATATAAAACATAAAATCATAAGTTAAAAAGCATAAAAATCAGAATATAACTCAACTATAATTATTCATAATTTATAAAGATAAATATGGCATTTAAAAGTACTTTTAAGGAATTATTTAATTAATAAATCAATAAAAGGCATAAATAATTAATTAAATATTATTAAATTAAATGAATGATTATAAATCAGAAAATATACATGAATATCAATATTCTAAGATTACTAAAATCAAGTAACATGAATAAGCAAAGCATACAATGGAAACCATGACAATCAAAGCCAAGTTACCGAAATTCCAACTAATGTATAAATACGTATAATGAGAAAATAACTTTCTCCACCAAGCTTCTTCCAATCAAATATTGTAAGCATCATAATGCAATTGAACTCCATAATTTAACAACAACCAAAGAAGGGCAAGTCTACTAGTATACATCTCATGATCTAGCTCACTAGTTCATGTCACGCGAACTTACGTCGTGAATATATACATTATGGTTTACACTTGCTTGAGGCGCAACCAATCTAGGCGAAGGACTCGCGTTTGATCAGCCCATTTCACTCTCAAATCAAGTGAGTCATAGCCCCCTTTCAAACTCTTTTATGTGTTTTACTTACGGGGTGAAAAGCATGAATAATTAAAATTGCTTTCTTTATATGAAATGATTCTTTGAAAGAATGATTATGATATGGGAATTATTGTATGTTCAACGTGTTATATATTATATGATGAACTTGAGTTCTGTCAAAACTGTTTCACCTCGGTTCACTACTATTAACTCTTTGAGAGGCCTGTAGTATGAGAGTTGCGCAACTAGGACTTGTCCCCTCACCCAACGAGTAACGGTGGGATGTTTGGTTGCCTTTGTGACGACCTTCATTCCCAGTCTGACCACGCGGTGCTCTAGCTACTATATCAGTGTTCATGCCACGCCCCCTTCTATTATTGGTCGTCTCCATGGCACGACCCCTTTATTATTATTATTGCACATGATTGACGGCATGTGCTTCTTATTATCTTGGACATAACCGGTTTTAGTAGTGGCTCAAGCACAAACTCATTAAATTATGCCTTTGGCTAAATGCTTTTGATTCTATTAATGGATGAATATTATGATTTGAACATACGGTTTGGGCATGGAGACTATGATGAAATTCTTGGAAACCTTATGACATATTTCTTCTTAAATCATATCGAATGAATACTTGTTTGTAGTATAAACCTATGAACTCACTCAACTCTCGTAGTTGACACTTTATCTTCATGCTTTTCAGGTTTTGAGCAGTAAGCTAGCACTTGACCGCCTCTTGGATGTTGTATTTGTCTTTATGCTTGACGAATTGTAATGCAAACATTTGATCTTTTGGTTATGGATTTGGTTATGTAATGATTGTTAAACGTCAACTGAACTTGTAATCTTTTGGGATTGGAATGTCATTTGAAACTTTATGTTGATGTTTTCTACTTAATCTTTTTGTACCATGTCGTTCTGTGGCATCTCGTGTTTCCGCCCTAGTTGGGGTGTTACAGTGTGTTTCTCGTGGCGCGATCCAGTGAACAAACCAAGTTGCGGCGCGACCTGAGAAGCTCGCGGCGCGAGTTTTGCAGCTTTTTGTCCAGTTTTGCTCAGAAATGTATATCGCGGCCGAGGAAAAGGGCTCGCGGCGCGAGTTTTGCAGCTTTTTGTCCAGTTTTGCTCAGAAATGTATATCGCGGCCGAGGAAAAGGGCTCGCGGCGCGAGTTTTGTCTGACATCACGAATTTCTCTCTCCTTGGGTATAAATACCAACCACTACTCAACCCTTGATCTAATCTTGGACACTTGAGCATACACACTTTGTTTCCAGCCGTTTTTCAAGGGTTTTCAAGGGTTTTTCATCATTCCAACTATTTTGAAGACTTGAAGATTAATTTTGGCTCTTGTTACTTATTGTAGCTCGATTGTAACCTCGATTTGGATTACTACTCTACATTTGGTACATTATGTCTTCCTTTTTACTTGAATCTTTAGCTCTTTTCATTATGAGTAGTTAAATCCTTATACATCTATGAAGATGTAGTGAAACAATTAGTTATGGTTGCATAATATTTTGAATTCAAGTTGGTTTTACTTAACATTTTGTCAAGATCTTAATGAAGTGATATCTCCTACTTAAACTTGTGTTCTTGGTGATATTTGTGTTCTTCGATAGTGGTACTAGTTGAATGCAAGTATTATTTTAGTTGTTTGTCTATGAATAACTCTTGCTAGGTCATGGTATGATAGTAAAGAATACAAGTCTAATAGAAATTACTTTGTTAAGTGGATTTAACGGTTGGTGGTACCACGTTTCTTTCACAAGGATAAAATTGTTATTTAAATAATCAAGCAAACTAGTTAGTTCAAGGAATTGTAATATGGTTGGTGGTACCACTTGTTGCAAGAAATTAAATTGATTAGGTGATTGAGTCGATTTTACAAACTAGGTGCACCCGTTTGTGCTTTTGTCTTATCACGATTATTATCACCAACATATATGAACTTTGAGCTTAACCGATATGCAACCTAGACTTTTTGTGGAACGGATTCGACATAGATGGCTTTTTTAATTATTTGTTTACAACTCAAACTCTTTTCGTGTGCTCTCGCTAATACCGGTTGAGTACTTTTATTTACTTGTTAATCATTTAGCTTCCAGAAACGCAAAGTGACAATTCGGTCACACCAAACTTTTTACTTGTTTCACATTTTTACAACCTTTAGTACAACAATCAGTCCTTGTGTTCGATCCTGGTCTTGCCAGTTAGCTATATTACATACGAACGGGTACACTGCCCGTAAGTGTGTTGTAGTCAGTTAGCGGCAGATCTTGTTATAAATTTTAAACTAGATTTCACACATCAAGTTTTTGGCGCCGCTGCCGGGGATTGATTTTTAAGTACTTTTGGTTGAGATTTTGTGAATTGATCCTTTTTCGTGCTTTGCACGGGAAAGTTACTTGCTTTATTTTATTTTTAGTTTGCTTTAGTTGTGCCTTAGGTGCTATTAACGTGTTTGTTAGTTGTGTTGTGTTTGCAGATTATTTTCAGGTAGTGGATGAGCACTCGAGCTTCTGGGAAACCATTAGTGAAGGCAACATCTAATCCCGAAAAACTTAAAAAGCACACCAAAACACAATCATCACAACCATCAACATCCGACCCATTTTACATAGACACCACTCCTAAACCCAAATCCGACCACATACTTCACGAGACGTATTACAAGCCGGGAAGTAACGAGTAGGGTTACCATTCCGAAAAAGAAGAACCATTTTCCGACAAAACACCTACTCCACCCGAATCACCAAAACCGGCCCTCAACATGGCGGGTCAACAAAATCCACCCGACCTTTTTCACACCAAGATCGAGGATCTTCCTCGATCTATACCTACTTCTCGCCAATCGGCCATCCGAGCTCCCGAAATTGACACTTTCACGGTGAAAGGTAACCATTTGCAAATGGTTAAGGATTTGTGCTTTGACGGAAGGCATAAAAGAGATCCTCATGAACATCTTGACAAGTTCGAGATGATTTGCAATCTATTCAACTATGGGGAAAATCAGGGCGACAACGTCAAGATGAAGCTTGATTACTTGGGGTGCGGTTAGGGATGCTTTGATTGAGAGATTCTTTCCGGCTAATCGGGAAAGAGAGCTTATACTTGTTATTCGATCTTTTAGGCAAGACGAGGATGAGTCTATTGTTGAAGCATGGTTAAGAATGAAAGATATTTTGTGGGAATGTTCCGGGCATGGGGTAAGTGATACCGAGATTGTGGGGATATTCTTAGATGGGATGAATAGGGAAAGTTACGAGAAAATGGTGATGACTTGTGGGGGTAGTATTAGTTACAAAACCTCAAGTGAGCTTTGGAAAATGTTTGATGATATGGCAAAAGCTCAAGTGTCTAGGTCTTCGAATAGAGATAGGAGGTCGCGTAAGGTAGTAGCTAGATTTGATGATAGTGAAAACTCCGAGGTAATTTCTGAGATTAGGGCACTTTCAAACCGAATGGATGAAAGGTTCTCAATGGTGGAGAATAAATTTGGTGGACTTGAGCGTGATGTGAAGATTTGGCCGGGGGATGTATCCATTGTGGTGGACCGCACCACCCCGATGAGTGTGACTCGGTAGTAAAGGCAGATGTGAATTATGTGCAAAACCAACAACCGGGCCAATATCAACCTCTTTTTCAACGTGGAGGCAATTATCAAGGCCGACACCAAGGTAACTCTTCTAACTCTTCTAATTTTTATTCTAACAATCGTGGTGGAAGTTTCCATAATAGGTGGCAAAAGGATGATTATCATGGAGCACCTCAACAACAACAAGCACCACCATCACCTCCAAGGCGATAAGAAGACGAGGGAGAAGGATCACCTCTCATGGCCATGATGTCCAAGTTCCTTGACAAACAAGAGAAGGCCCAAGAGAAAAGGAATATCTCAATGGAGAATTATTCTAAGCTTTTGAATGAGAAGATCGGAGGGTTGCATGACAAGATTGACATAAGCAATCGCAACAACCAAGCTTTGATTTCCAACTTGGAAAAGAGGATTGATAGGATGGGCAATCATCAGAGGCAGCCGGGAACTCTTCCAAGCAACACCCAACAAAACCTGAATCAAGAAAAAAGCTCATGTAGGAGTGGGGATGACAAATACAAAGGTCCCCAACACCGGAACGAAACCGTCAATGCCATAACTACGCGATCTGGCAAGGTAATTGTTTCTCCTAGTGATAATTCTTGTGATTCTAACGTTTCTCCACAGGTTGACCAATTTGATGAAAGATTGGATGACGAACTAGAGATGGAGTCACCACTTCGGTTCCTAAAGCCGCACCGCCTAAGGAACCCGTATTGAAGCCTTATAAACCAAAGATTCCTTTTCCACAGAGATTGGTGAAAGAAAAGATTAAGGAGCGAATGGATAAATTTGTAAGTGATCTAAGGAAGTTGCATATCAATATTCCGTTTTTAGATGCAATTGTGCAGATGCCAGGGTATGCAAAATGTTTGAAGCAAATTTTGATGAACAAGAAAAAGTTGGCTGAGGTGGAGACTACAGTTTTGGAAAATGTTTGCTCAACGGCAGTGGCGGGTAAGTTGCCCGAAAAGCGTAAAGATCCAGGTAGTTTTACTGTTACTTGCAAGATTGGTGATTTAACTGTGAGTAAGGCATTGACAGATTCAGGCGCAAGTATTGATTTAATGCCTTCATCTATTTATGCTAAGCTGAACTTAGGAAAACCTAAACCCATCAACATGAAAATTCAATTGGCCGATAAATCCGTTATTAGACATATGGGTATTTTAGAAGACGTGTTGGTCAAAGTGGGTGGTTTGGTCTTTCCTGTGGAATTTGTCATTATTGATGTAGATGAAGCATTAAACGTACCCCTTATTCTAGGAAGACCATTTCTTGCTACGACCGATGCTAACATCGAGGTCGGGCGTGGTAAGCTTACATTGAGAACGGGGGATGAGTCAGTAGAATTCTTGAACACTTCTTCTTTTTCTTCACCTAATGTTGTTAATTCTGTTGAGACTGCTTGTGTTAGTTCTAGTGACTCTCAGATTGATGAATGGTTAGACGATAAGTGGGAGAAAAAGGGAAATGAGGGGAAGATAACACTAGTGATTAATTCTCGGCCAACAAGTAACCGAAGTGCCAAGATCCATAAATTGTACAACCGTGTCAAGTCTGTGGTTTCGGATTGTAATGTGAAGTTGTCAAAAGAACTATATTCAAGTTTGTCAACCAAAGAGAAAGAGGAGTTGATGTTGGAGGTGGATGCTTTTGGTCGAGCAAATGATTGGATTCGGAAAAGATAAAAGATGATTGCTTCCCACCTATTAAGGATGGAACTCCCAACAACTTAAGTATGGGGAGGGGGGTTAAAGGCCCCAACTTGGTTAATCTTTGAGGTTTGATCGAGTCAAGCTAATGACTCGTTAATAAACAAAGCGCTTCTCGGGAGGCAACCCGTGTGTTTTATTATTTTTATTTTTGTTTTAAGTACTTTTTCTTTCCATTTTATGTGTTTCATTGAGATTTACAGGTGATAAGTCGTTTAGGTTGAAACGTTAAGTTGAAATGTGTGTTAAAAGGTCAGAAATCAGAGAAACAGCAGCAGCTCGCGGCGCGAGGTTGCATGCTAGCGGCGCGACCGGGGCAAAACAGAAACATCGCAGCTCGAGGTGGCTAGCTCGCGACGCGAGATTGGGGGTCATGAGGTCAGAACAATTTCTCGTGGGCACGGGATATCGAGGTCGCGGCGCGAGCCTCTTTTATCGCGGCGCGAGGTAGGTAATTGTCAGGTGCTTAGTTCGAGTTTGCTAGTTGAATTGTGGAGATTGCTTTTGGAATTTTTGGAACAAACAAGCGGGTTTATGCTGGCAGTCAGTTTAGCACCCACTTAATTTTTGGCTTCAACTTTGCAATGGTGAATTCATGCTTTCACCTCGGAGGTTTTTCATTGTTCCTTTCTACATTTTGCATTTTTCCCTTTTCCCATTATTTGCCTTAGTTATTCGTCCATTGAGGACAATGTACAACTTAAGTGTGGGGAGGGGGATGTTAAATTGGAAAAATGAAAATTTTTGAAGTTTCTTTCCTTTACTAGCATTTTGGTTATGTTTTTAAATTTTTTGAGGCTATAGGTTTTGTGCAAAGACGAGAAATGAGGTACTTTGAATTTTGCTAATCTAGGATAAAACTTGAGATTGTTTACCTTTAGCTTTCCTTTCCTAGTGCTTGTGGCATTTCATCGTTCCAAGGGGTCATAGGCTTGTTCCGAACTTCAAATAATCTAGGTTGCTTGCGAATTGTACCTTAATGATGAACCTAATGTGATTAATAGCTTCACTAGATGATGTATTGGTAGGCACCGCTTGAGGTTTTCCATTTGATTTTGCAACTTGTGTGCATGAAAAGCTTGAAATGTATTAAATATACTTGTGGTAATTTGACTTAACATATGGTTTGCGCACCGGATGTCCGGTCCTTAATTCTTATGTTATAGGTTGTGGTTCTAGTCATTATGTTTGGTCTTTATATCGGGGTGTCTGGGGTGCTTCGACATCAAACGGGTGGCACATGTGGGAATGCGCATAATCATTTTCCAATAGTCTAATGCTAATGTGGTCTTTGAGATTCGAACAAGTAAGTCCTTGGGGTAACTTCGTTTTACCTAGCTCACCTAAAGCTTCCAACTTGGGATGGGTTGTCAGAAAGTTCGTTACACGGATTTCATCGAAAATCACGGGTGTTAATTATGAAACTTTTTATTCTCACATGTGTTTGTGTTTAGAGCATGGTCTCTGGATATGCAACCCAACCTTGAGTTCTGGCGTATGTCTCTTAACGATACTCACGTATCCGTAGCGAACCGCTGGCTGGACGCTTAAAGTACACTTTCGTATGATCACCTGATGTGTGGATAGAGTTTCAATTCTAGACCGTAGGAGTATGTTTTGTCAAGGGACGCATAAGTATAACGTAATGAAAACCTTATGGAAAACCAATGGCGTGAGTGTTTAAGTGGACAAATATACCGATAATCATTGTGAAATATTGCTTATGTTGCCAATAATAATTGTGAAGCTTGCTAGTAGATTGTATGCTTAGTAGGAACGAGCTTAAGGTCAATTGGAATGATAGAAATGTTAAAGAGGTGAACACAAGCATAGGGAGGATTCTAATTGTAACCGAAAGATGGTTTTGCTCTAGATTAGTAGAATTTTCTGATTTTGTCTAAAACTTTGCTCATTAGTTTTTAAATGCATTTGCTTTTGGTATTCGACACCGCTTGGTAGGAAACTTCACATATAACCATGATTTGTTTTGTGAAATCGTGATTTGTTTGGTAATTGAGATTGATTAAAGTGCATACTTGCTTGAGGGCAAGCAAGGTTTAAGTGTGGGGAGGTTTGATATATCGCAATTTATACATATTTCTCACATCTTATTTAGACGTTTTATACTCGTTTTATAGTCGTTTATACTTGTTTTGTGGTGCGTTATGGTGTTTGCTAGTGGTTTCAGGGCTACAACAGGTACATCGCTCATAAATGGTAGAAAATGGTTCAGGAATGGTCCAAAGGCACTAACGGATGAAGCATGGTCGAAAACGAAGCTGAAATGGCGATCCCAGGTGCAACTCGCGGCGCGAGGTGTTTCTCGCGGCGCGAGTTTTGCAGCTTTTGGTCCAGTTTTGCTCAGAAACGAATCGCGGCGCGATCCAGTGAACAAACCAAGTCGCGGCACTACCAGAGAAGCTCGCGGCGCGAGTTTTGCAGCTTTTGGTCCAGTTTTGCTCAGAAACGTATATCGCGGCGTGAGTTTTGTCTGACATCACGAATTTCTCTCTCCTTGGGTATAAATACCAACCACTACTCAACCCTTGACCTAATCTTGGACACTTGAGCATACACACTTTGTTTCCAGCCGTTTTTCAAGGGTTTTCAAGGGTTTTTCATCATTCCAACTATTTTGAAGACTTGAAGATTAATTTTGGCTCTTGTTACTTATTGTAGCTCGATTGTAACCTCGATTTGGATTATTACTCTACATTTGGTACATTATGTCTTCCTTTTTACTTGAATCTTTAGCTCTTTTCATTATGAGTAGCTAAATCTTTATACATCTATGAAGATGAAGTGAAACAATTAGTTATGGTTGCATAATATTTTGAATTCAAGTTGGTTTTACTTAACATTTTGTCAAGATCTTAATGAAGTGATATCTCCTACTTAAACTTGTGTTCTTGGTGATATTTGTGTTCTTCGATAGTGGTACTAGTTGAATGCAAGTATTATTTTAGTTGTTTGTCTATGAATAAGTCTTGCTAGGTCATGGTATGATAGTAAAGAATACAAGTCTAATAGAAATTACTTTGTTAAGTGGATTTAACGGTTGGTGGTACCACGTTTCTTTCACAAGGATAAAATTGTTATTTAAATAATCAAGCAAACTAGTTAGTTCAAGGAATTGTAATAGGGTTGGTGGTACCACTTGTTGCAAGAAATTGAATTGATTAGGTGATTGAGTCAATTTTACAAACTAGGTGCACCCGTTTGTGCTTTTGTCTTATCACGATTATTATCACCAACATATATGAACTTTGAGCTTAACCTATATGTAGAGCCGGCAATAATAGCCCATATGGGTATCATTGGGCAGATTTGGGTGATTTTTCAAAACATTTGGGTGTGTTTGGGTGGCTTTAACTATTAGATCGGGTCCAAATGGGCAGATAAAAAACAAGCTCTTAAAAACTCCGGGTCCAACTGGGTGATATTGGTGATGTTGTTAAGAACCAGTTAACCGGTTGAGAGGTTGAACCGGAGGTGTTAGTAGTTGCCGGAAACGAGTTTGGTAGGGGGTATAGTGGTGGTCGGAGGAGGAATGGTGGCTGAGGGATGGTGGCTGCGTTGGCGGCTGGAGGTTGTTGATGGATTGTCGACGGAAAAGGATGACGGAGATGTTGGAGTGCGACAGAGAAGATGCTGATTACCCCCAAAGACCAAAGTGATGACATGACAGAGAAAGTAATTTTTAAATAGGCTTTGTATTGTTTTTGACTTTTAGGGAAAATAAAGGAAACATACAATATATATTGTACTCTTCTCACCTAGCCTTCCAGACTTCCACTATAATTATATGTTATAGTCGATAAATAAAAAATTATTATATATATAAAGTATAAAATATTCTACACATACACAACACCAAGTAAACAATAACTACACACATATATACTTTTTTTTATAACATTCATATATACGTATTATGTACATGTAATTAACAAATAACTTATATGATTAATTTCACAATGTTTTAAAAGCTTCATTTCGATGAACAATAAATATTATTATAAAAATGCATAATTAATAATTTTTAAATTGACCCGTTTTGACCCGGATCCATTTTGACCCGACCCGTTTTGACCCGAACCCAATTGATACCATTTTCAAAACGACCCGTATTGACCCGGACCCAATTTGACCCGGACCCGTTTTGACCCGTCACTCGACCCGATCCGACCCGTACATTTTGCCACCTATACCTATATGCAACCTAGACTTTTCGTGGAGCGGATTCGACATCGATGGCTTTTTAATTGTTTGTTTACAACTCAAACTCTTTTCGTGTGCTCTCGCTAATACCGGTTGAGTACTTTTATTTACTTGTTAATCATTTAGCTTCCAGAAACGCAAAGTGACAATACGGTCACACCAAACTTTTTACTTGTTTCACATTTTTACAACCTTTAGTACAACAATCAGTCCTTGTGTTCGATCCTGGTCTTGCCAGTTAGCTATATTACATACGAACGGGTACACAGCCCGTAAGTGTGTTGTAGTCAGTTAGCGGTAGATCTTGTTATAAATTTTAAACTAGATTTCACACATCAAGTTTTTGGCGCCGCTGCCGGGGATTGATTTTTAAGTACTTTTGGTTGAGATTTTGTGAATTGATCCTTTTTCGTGCTTTGCACGGGAAAGTTACTTGCTTTATTTTATTTTTAGTTTGCTTTAGTTGTGCCTCAGGTGCTATTAACGTGTTTGTTAGTTGTGTTGTGTTCGCAGATTATTTTCAGGTAGTGGATGAGCACTCGAGCTTCTGGGAAACCATTAGTGAAGGCAACATCTAATCCCGAAAAACATAAAAAGCGCACCAAAACACAATCATCACAACCATCAATATCCGAGCCATTTTACATAGACACCACTCCTAGACCCAAATCCGACCACATACTTCACGAGACTTATTACGAGCCGGGAAGTAACGAGTGGGGTTACCATTCCGAAAAAGAAGAACCACTTTCCGATAAAACACCTACTCCACCCGAATCACCAAAACCGGCCGTCAACATGGCGGGTCAACAAAATCCACCCGACCTTTTTCATACCAAGATCGAGGATCTTCCTCGATCTATACCTACTTCTCGCCAATCGGCCATCCGAGCTCCCGAAATTGACACTTTCACGGTGAAAGGTAACCATTTGCAAATGGTTAAGGATTTGTGCTTTGACGGAAGGCATAAAAGAGATCCTCATGAACATCTTGACAAGTTCGAGATGATTTGCAATCTATTCAACTATGGGGAAAATCAGGGCGACAACGTCAAGATGAAGCTTTTTCCTATGTCTCTCACGGGGGAGGCTCACAAATGGTTAAAGGGGTTAGCACCGGATAGTTTGATTACTTGGGGTGCGGTTAGGGAAGCTTTGATTGAGAGATTTTTTCCGGCTAATCGGGAAAGAGAGCTTATACTTGTTATTCGATCTTTTAGGCAAGACGAGGATGAGTCTATTGTTGAAGCATGGTTAAGAATGAAAGATCTTTTGTGGGAATGTTCCGGGCATGGGGTAAGTGATACTGAGATTGTGGGGATATTCTTAGATGGGATGAATAGGGAAAGTTACGCGAAAATGGTGATGACTTGTGGAGGTAGTATTAGTTACAAAACCTCAAGTGAGCTTTGGAAAATGTTTGAGGATATGGAAAAAGCTCAAGTGTCTAGGTCTTCGAATAGAGATAGGAGGTCGCGTAAGGTAGTAGCTAGAGTTGATGATGGTGAAAACTCCGAGGTAATTTCTGAGATTAGGGCAGTTTCAAACCGAATGGATGAAAGGTTCTCAATGGTGGAGAATAACTTTGGTGGACTTGAGCGTGATGTGAAGATTTTGGCCGGGGGATGTATCCATTGTGGTGGACCGCACCACCCCGATGAGTGTGACTCGGTAGTAAAGGAGGATGTGAATTATGTGCAAAACCAACAACCGGGCCAATATCAACCTCTTTTTCAACGTGGAGGCAATTATCAAGGCCGACACCAAGGTAACTCTTCTAACTCTTCTAATTTTTATTCTAACAATCGTGGTGGAAATTTCCATAATAGGTGGCAAAAGGATGATTATCATGGAGCACCTCAACAACAACAAGCACCACCATCACCTCCAAGGCGATAAGAAGACGAGGGCGAAGGATCACCTCTCATGGCCATGATGTCCAAGTTCCTTGACAAACAAGACAAACAAGAGGAGGCCCAAGAGAAAAGGAATATCTCAATGGAGAATCATTCTAAGCTTTTGAAGGACAAGATCGGGGGGTTGCATGACAAGATTGACATAAGCAATCGCAACAACCAAGCTTTGATTTCCAACTTGGAAAAGAGGATTGATAGGATGGGGAATCATCAGATGCAGCCGGTAACTCTTCCAAGCATCACCCAACAAAACCTGAATCAAGACAAAGGCTCATGGAGGAGTGGGGATGACAAATACAAAGGTCCCCAACACCGGAACGAAACCGTCAATGCCATAACTACGCGATCCGGCAAGGTAATTGTTTCTCCTAGTGATAATTCTTGTGATTCTAACGTTTCTCCACAGGTTGAGCAATTTGATGAAAGATTGGATGACAAACTAGAGATGGAGTCACCACCGACGGAGAGCACTTCGGTTCCTAAAGCCGCACCGCCTAAGGAACCCGTATATAAACCAAAGATTCCTTTTCCACAGAGATTGGTGAAAGAAAAGATTAAGGAGCGAATGGATAAATTTGTAAGTGATCTAAGGAAGTTGCATATCAATATTCCGTTTTTAGATGAAATTGTGCAGATGCCAGGGTATGCAAAATGTTTGAAGCAAATTTTGATGAACAAGAAAAAGTTGGCTGAGGTGGAGACTACAGTTTTGGAAAATGTTTGCTCAACGGCAGTGGCGGGTAAGTTGCCCGAAAAGCGTAAAGATCCAGGTAGTTTTACTGTTACTTGCAAGATTGGTGATTTAACTGTGAGTAAGGCATTGACAGATTCAGGCGCAAGTATTGATTTAATGCCTTCATCTATTTATGCTAAGCTGAACTTAGGAAAACCTAAACCCATCAACATGAAAATTCAATTGGCCGATAAATCCGTTATAAGACCTATGGGTATTTTAGAAGACGTGTTGGTCAAAGAGGGTGGTTTGGTCTTTCCTGTGGATTTTGTCATTATTGATGTAGATGAAGCATTAAACGTGCCCCTTTGTGAGTCCCTGAAATACGATGGTTAACCTAGAAGTGTAAAATACAACAAGTCTAATAATCACTAGAATGGACTAGTATTACTTGTAATAAATGCAAGAATATATAAACAAAGTAATACAAGACTTAAAGCAATAAACAAGTAAAGTGGAACATTATGTATTTTGCAATGGTGTATTTTATTTATGATGTTAAATAAAATACAAGGTTGTACGGAATCAAGATAATACAAATAAGTATGTATCCTAACAACCTATGAATTACAAATGATCTATATTTGTCAAATAACTCTTTTGGATCGAGATACTTAAAGTTGTGAAGTATCCCAGTTTAAGATCGAGAGTATTTAAACAAATTCACTCTAATGCAAAATGTATGCTTAAAAGTATTTTCTCAAAGAAATGACTTTGTATTTATAGGCAACAAAATTCACCAGTGAATTTTGTGACGTACAAATATGGTTGCATGCATTTAATGATCCGACAAGAACATTAAATGCATTGGTTAATGGTACAAGGATAAAGTCATATTGATATGATTTTATTCTTTTAACCAACCACCTTTACACACGTATAAACTTTGGTAAAGAACAAGTAGATTGTTCTTTGGAAAGTGTGTAAAGGCAAAAGTCAATTCCTCGATATCAGTGTTCCGACTTGTAAGGTCTGGAACACTGACAATCATCCAGTGTACAGATCTGGTAAGACTTCCAGTGGACTCCGCCATTTGTCAGTCTTCTTTATTCTGACTTCAGTCTTTGACTTCAGTGAGAACGTCTTCAGTAGAGTAGATCTAGACTGGGGTGAAGTCCAGTGAGCTAATCTGGAGAATACTCTAGATTTCCTATACAAGTATTTGCTCACTAGTCTTCCATTATTTCTGGACAAATCTTCAGAGGGACTCCAGATTCCAAGTCTGGAGTAGGTCCAGTAGAACACATTTCTGGACAGATCTTCAGTAAGACTCCAGTAGTCGAGTCTGGAGCAAGTCCAGTAAATCTGGACCTAACAAATTCCTCCTATTTGTTTAGAAATAATGCAAGTGTTTTCAAGCTTAAATCTATACAATTTTGTATGCTTGAAAAACACAAGTTTTGATTTTAGTCTAAAAAATCTAAGTTACTGGAAAACACTTTATAGATCATGAGTGTTTTCAGTTTCATCTTTTAAGTTCTAACTTAGACTAAATCTGATCATTTACTTTTATGAATCAAAAATTGCAACTAATATTACATACATCAACTGATAAATAGTTTACAATTTTCATCAAACAATAAATTACAACAAGTAAATGATAAGAGTCATGCCCTTCTCTTCGATGTCTGTCCTGGAGCATCTTCAGAAGCCTTTCTCTTTGGTGATGGAGAAGATGGTACTGATTCTGGCGATTTCATGCCCATTGCAACTTCCATTTGTTGCTTTCTTCTCCATACCTTCTCAATCCTTTTCAGAAATGCTTTAACATCAGTCGACACATTTGTCTTCCCCCTGAACGTTAAAGCAATCTCTTTCAGTTCACTCCATCCAAACGCTTGGACTGAAGTACTCTTTCTTTCATCAGTAAAGCTACCTTCCCTGGTCAACTTTACTTCAAACTTGGACATACCTTCATGATTACCAGCAAGCTTGATTTCTGCACCAGTGATCCGTCTAGCATCAGCCCTGAAATTTAACATTTCATTATACTTGTCTTTCAATTTGGCTGTCTGGATCAATGCTTCAGTTTCCTTTGACACTCTCTTTTGCTCAACAGCAGACTGGAGTTGTTGACGATTAATTTTTAGAGAAGTGTCCAGGGGAATGAATCTGCTTACATCAGCATCTTTAATAGCTTTGATCTGTTTGGCAGTCAGTTTTGGTAAGCCAGTCAGTTTCTTTCTGTACTCTAACTCCAGAGCACTAGCATTCTTCCTTATCTTCCTCTGGAGCATCACAAGTTCCTCCTTCCTCTGCCTGATGAGTTCTGGTACACTAACGCCATAAATTATAGAATCATAAACCTGTTCTTCTTCGGCGTAAAAGGAGCGTACATGAACATCATTCAATGCATTCAGACATTGATGAACTCTAGGGTCTTCCTTCATCTTTTTGTACACATCAATATTTATGCCTAACCTGCCAGCATTGTAAGAGTCCAGAGTCCCCATAGTTGCCATTTCCCTTTGATGGGCCAGCAGTTCATCTTTTTGATTTCTCTTAAAGATCTCTATCATTATGCATTCTTGTTCTAGCTTCTTGGAGGTTTCGTCATCAGCAGTAGGATACTCTGATGATTCTTCAGCAGTTTGTTCTTCTTCACCAGATACCAATTGTGCTTTTCCTTTAACAGACTTCAGTGTAGTTGGTATATCTGGGAAGGATTCAAACTGGGGCTCACTGGCTTCAGTACCAGCAGCTTCTTCAGACAGCATAGTGGCTTCAGTGCCAAATGCTCTTCAGTGTCACTTGTTTTTGGTCACCAGACGACTTTTCCCCCTTGGAATGATCACCAGTTCTGGACTTGAGATCATTCCAAAATTGTTCTAGCATATGTCTGTCCAGTGCACCAAAGGTCTCTTCCTGCCACTGGAGTTGTATCAGTCACAACTTTCTTAAGTGCCTGCACTTCCTTTTTAACAGTTTTAACTTCTTTAGGCAAGTGCTTTGGCAATTTTTCTTCCATCAACCTCTCCACTTGGGGTAACAGCCCATCTTGAAGAGTTCGAAGAATAGTCTCAGAAATTTCTTCAGATAATTCTTTCAGCATACTGATTCTGAACTTCTTTGTACATTCATCACTAATCGTACTTACAACTGCATTCTGATCAAGTGTGGACCTACTCTCCAGAGAACTTATCCTGGTAACCAACTTCTGAACCTCTTCTTTCAGACCTGCCAGTGGTTGAACAAGTTCTCCTTGCACTGCAGTCTGAACAGAGTTCACCAGCCTTGTCTCCAATCCTGGACTGCCACTTTGAAATTTTCAGTATTGTTGTTTGTGGCCAGTACCAGTTCATCAAGCTTCTCAAAAACAAGCTTCTCATTCCCAGAAAACAGATTCATCTCAGATGCAAGGTTATTTGATAATAAAGATTTAAAGTCTGAAATAACCTGCGATGAAGTCTGGAGTGATCTCTCCAGGTCCGCCACCTTACATAAAAGGCCTTGGACCTCGGCAGAAGATGAAGTGGAGAGACCACTGGGAGGTTCAAGATTGGAAGTCAATCTAGTCATAAGAGGTACTTGTGCCCAGTCCTCTTCAGTTGCAGCTACAGATGTTACAACTGTTGAGTCTAGCGCACGAGGTTCAGATATGTTGACTGGAGTTTGAAGTGGTGGAGGTTGAGATTGTGAAGTTTGAGTGGTTGCAGGAGTGAAGTATTGAGTATTTCTTGGAATTGAAGGTGGTGGTGGTGGTGGTGGCATGTTTGATTCTGGTGGAGGTGGTTCATTTGATTCTGGTGGTGGTGGTGGCATTTCAGCAGATATGATTGGTTGGGTGACTGAAGCAATAGCAGATGTGTCAATATTTTCTTCTTCATCACCCAGGAAATTCATGTTTACATCAAAACCTTCAGACATTGGGGAATCTACATCATCCCAATTTGGAGCCATCCCAACTATCTGATCACCAGTCTGTTCACCAGCCTGTTCATGAACTTGTTCACCAGCCTCTACATTCAAGTCGATTTAAGCCTCTTGCTCACCAGATACATGTTCATCAGTCTGAACATCTTGTTCGACTTGCTCAACAACCCGCTCAATAATCTGGGCTGCATTTTCTATCTGTTCATCAGTCAACTGCCCAACAACCTCTACATTCTCTTCAGGTTCAAAAATCGGAGACCCATCCAAATTCATTACATCACCAGGATGTCTTTCAGGATTCACCTGAACTCCAGCTCTCATCAGACGCCTGTTTGTTCTAGGTCGTCTGGAAGGTTCAACAATTTCTGGTCCTTGACCTTCAGGAGCAACTTCTAATGGGTTGTACAGCTTCTATGATCTGTACATCTTGGTCACCAGAGGGTCCTTCACCAACTTGACCTCTACCTGGAGCCATTTCAGCTTCTTCTCTTTGAAAGGAGAGCATGGACTGAGGAATATCTACCTCATTCAGTGGAGATCTGAGGTTGGTCAGATCCCTCATATACTCACTCACAGAAAAGTGAGTAGTTTCAAAATCAAACTGGTCTCCAAGAGCTCTTTTAAATATGAGTGAAAGAAACGGATATAAGGAACAAAGGCTTTTCTACCTTTCACTCTAAGACGCTCTACCAGATCATCAAAAAGAATCTGAGCAAAATCCACTCTAAGTCCAAACCATAGGCAGTAGGCAATCTGGAGATGGGTTTGATTTATCTGGTCTAACCCTCCAGAACTGCCTCCCAGACATTCAACAACGTGGGTGAAGAAGTATCTCCATGAGTCTGATAGTTTGCTCATGTAGATAGTTCCCTTCCTGGATAGCTGGCCATGCTCATCCATTATATCTGTGTGCCCCATCAGTCTGCACACTTCCTTTGTATTGATACCAGAAGGGAACGGCGCCACCGCCGGCTC
>CM067172.1:87141575-87179756 GCA_034093135.1 Erigeron breviscapus
GTCTGAACAACTCGCTGACCTCCTTGCTGAGGAGGTCTAACCTGCTGAACAGGTTTGGGTTGCTGAGGGACATAAGTTCCCTTTTGAACATAGACACGATTGGGTTGCTGATAACGAGCATCAGCGAACCTAGTTCGTCTCTTTATTAAGCGATCATGCATGGCAGACTTACTGTCAGCATGAGGGAAATTAGAAGAAGACAAAGGCTGATACGCAGGGCGTTCAGCGACTGCTGAGGGAGAAAGATTCTCACCAGGCTGACTAACAGTCTTAGCTCACTGAGGAGTGCTGTAGTCATATGGAATAGCGACCTTGCTCCTTTTAAAAGGATCAACAGCTTTAGACTTAACAGTTAAAAGCTGAGGAGCAAGAGGTTTGAAACCATCACTTGAAGAATTTCCTTCAAATGTTTGAGAAGAAGAATATTGAACTCTGCCTTCATTTGGCATCATATCAATGATAGGATGATTTGGGAAGACAGTTTTAGCAAAACTAGCTGATGAACTAGTTTCAGCTTGTGAGGAAGAAGTGCTGGGAGAGGGTGACTCATCATTCAGTTCAGAATGGTAGTCATTCATTCCTTTGATGAAGTAATACTTCAGCATTTCCTCAGGAGATGCAGCAGCACTAGGAGGAATCCTCTCTTCAGAAGCAGGACCGTCGTTGAACATGTTAGTGATGACAGCGGCAGTTTCATAATCACCACCAATGATGGCTTTCATTTGAGCAGGAACCTGCTTGCTAAAGATTTGGTCGTGAAGCCTGGAGGCTTTAGACCATGAGGTGACAATCTTTTCAAGGTCAGCGACCTCATTTTTCAGCTTCTCATTTGAGATTTGAAGGGTTTGATTAAGAAGCTTTTGAGACTCAAGCTCAACATGGACATTTCTCAAGTCCTTAAGCTTATCAGATTTATCACTTAGCTCAGCACTTACTGAGTTAAGCTTAGATTGAAGGTCAGCACGAATCGACTCGACGTATTGAATATCACAAGTAAGAGATTCAAGAATTTTAGGTTTGTCCTCTTCAGAGGCAGAGGAAAAATTGCACACCTTCTTGATTGTGACATTCACCCACTGACTGGAGCACACTTGATCCTTTGTCAGCGCTGTTAACAAGAATGGAATCGGTCAAGAAAGTCAAATAACAATTGTAAAATTGGAACTAATAAAAGTGGTGGTCTCGTGGTCCTGCCCAGCAGAAGGAAAGAAACAACAAGAATCAAGTGGGCCATGTCATGCGTGAAGCCCAAGAAAAGAAGAAGGAAAGAAAGGGCCGAAGCCCTTTAGTTTTGTGAGAGGCGGAGAGCAGAATCCCTACCTTGGGAATTAAGTCATCATCAACTATATATATTAAGTTGTTATCAATTCATTCAATACAACCAATTTACAACAATGTAGTTCTATATCAATATGTGTTCTTTAAAGGCTATTCAAAGCCTTATTATCTTCTATCTAATAATAATAATTCTTCTATATTTTCTATATCAATTGTTAACATGGTATCAAAGCCACAAAACCCTAATAAATAATTATCATCAAAACAAAACACCAAAACAAAAATCAATCATAATCATAAATCTAACTATCGAATAGAAAAAAAAAGGGAGCGAGGGGAATTTGGGAATTAGAATTCGCAGGAGAGCTCGGTGGTTTTTTAGCCGCAAGGAGTTGATCACATA
The DNA here is from genome assembly GCA_034093135.1 of Erigeron breviscapus. Classification (NCBI taxonomy): domain Eukaryota; kingdom Viridiplantae; phylum Streptophyta; class Magnoliopsida; order Asterales; family Asteraceae; genus Erigeron; species Erigeron breviscapus. The sequence continues at coordinate 87,143,257 of CM067172.1, forward strand.
TAATATTGAGGTGCTTACAATTAATTCGGTGGGAGAGGAGTTCAAGAGAAGTAGCAGCTCAATTCAAGAGTCGGCAAAATCAAAAGTCATTAACTTTTGATTGGTTGTTGATAAAAGAAAGTTCCTTCTACTTTTCATCAATTTATTTTGAAGAAGTGGTCGGTGCATAAGGGCAGCCGACATTAAGTTGGTACGTGGGATTAGCCGCAAAGGACCCTCACGTGGGTTATTGGTTTTCGTTCAATAATTGCAGCCGCAAATTACAAAGCATTCTGGTTTTTGGTTCGTGACAAGTAGCTCACAAGAAAAGGGTTCTTGCATTTATTTTCTTGCTCACATCCTTGAATAAGTTACTTGGTACAATGAATAATTATTTTGAACAAGCTGCTTACCGATCACAAAATCCCCTACCCTCCTATATTTTTTTTAGGGGGAGTATACGCTCATATATCAAACCACCACACAAATCAAGCCATCATGTCTAACGACGGTGGCTCAGTCAATCAAACCAAAAGCTACCATGTCCGAAGACGGCATCTCACCAACTAAACTGTGAGACTACCATGTCTTTAGGTGATAGCTCAAAAACCAAAACCAAAAAAAGAAAGGGTTCAAATCTTTGAATCCACAAGAAAAAACAAAAACCCTCTAACTTTAGGGGGAGTGTTCGAGAAAGAAATATTTCTTGGCAAGTTGGGAGTTCGTAATCTTTACCCTCCAACTTGAGGGGAGAATGTTGAAAAAGGAAAAATACCATGTCTGAAGAAGGCGGTAGCTCAAATCAAAAACTACCATGTCTGAAGAAGGCGGTAGCTCAAATCAAAAACTACCATGTCTGAAGAAGGCGGTAGCTCAAATCAAAAACTACCATGTCTGAAGAAGGCGGTAGCTCAAATCAAAAACTACCATGTCTGAAGAAGGCGGTAGCTCAAATCAAAAACTACCATGTCTGAAGAAGGCGGTAGCTCAAATCAAAAACTACCATGTCTGAAGAAGGCGGTAGCTCAAATCAAAAACTACCATGTCTGAAGAAGGCGGTAGCTCAAATCAAAAACTACCATGTCTGAAGAAGGCGGTAGCTCAAATCAAAAACTACCATGTCTGAAGAAGGCGGTAGCTCAAATCAAAAACTACCATGTCTGAAGAAGGCGGTAGCTCAAATCAAAAACTACCATGTCTGAAGAAGGCGGTAGCTCAAATCAAAAACTACCATGTCTGAAGAAGGCGGTAGCTCAAATCAAAAACTACCATGTCTGAAGAAGGCGGTAGCTCAAATCAAAAACTACCATGTCTGAAGAAGGCGGTAGCTCAAATCAAAAACTACCATGTCTGAAGAAGGCGGTAGCTCAAATCAAAAACTACCATGTCTGAAGAAGGCGGTAGCTCAAATCAAAAACTACCATGTCTGAAGAAGGCGGTAGCTCAAATCAAAAACTACCATGTCTGAAGAAGGCGGTAGCTCAAATCAAAAACTACCATGTCTGAAGAAGGCGGTAGCTCAAATCAAAAACTACCATGTCTGAAGAAGGCGGTAGCTCAAATCAAAAACTACCATGTCTGAAGAAGGCGGTAGCTCAAATCAAAAACTACCATGTCTGAAGAAGGCGGTAGCTCAAATCAAAAACTACCATGTCTGAAGAAGGCGGTAGCTCAAATCAAAAACTACCATGTCTGAAGAAGGCGGTAGCTCAAATCAAAAACTACCATGTCTGAAGAAGGCGGTAGCTCAAATCAAAAACTACCATGTCTGAAGAAGGCGGTAGCTCAAATCAAAAACTACCATGTCTGAAGAAGGCGGTAGCTCAAATCAAAAACTACCATGTCTGAAGAAGGCGGTAGCTCAAATCAAAAACTACCATGTCTGAAGAAGGCGGTAGCTCAAATCAAAAACTACCATGTCTGAAGAAGGCGGTAGCTCAAATCAAAAACTACCATGTCTGAAGAAGGCGGTAGCTCAAATCAAAAACTACCATGTCTGAAGAAGGCGGTAGCTCAAATCAAAAACTACCATGTCTGAAGAAGGCGGTAGCTCAAATCAAAAACTACCATGTCTGAAGAAGGCGGTAGCTCAAATCAAAAACTACCATGTCTGAAGAAGGCGGTAGCTCAAATCAAAAACTACCATGTCTGAAGAAGGCGGTAGCTCAAATCAAAAACTACCATGTCTGAAGAAGGCGGTAGCTCAAATCAAAAACTACCATGTCTGAAGAAGGCGGTAGCTCAAATCAAAAACTACCATGTCTGAAGAAGGCGGTAGCTCAAATCAAAAACTACCATGTCTGAAGAAGGCGGTAGCTCAAATCAAAAACTACCATGTCTGAAGAAGGCGGTAGCTCAAATCAAAAACTACCATGTCTGAAGAAGGCGGTAGCTCAAATCAAAAACTACCATGTCTGAAGAAGGCGGTAGCTCAAATCAAAAACTACCATGTCTGAAGAAGGCGGTAGCTCAAATCAAAAACTACCATGTCTGAAGAAGGCGGTAGCTCAAATCAAAAACTACCATGTCTGAAGAAGGCGGTAGCTCAAATCAAAAACTACCATGTCTGAAGAAGGCGGTAGCTCAAATCAAAAACTACCATGTCTGAAGAAGGCGGTAGCTCAAATCAAAAACTACCATGTCTGAAGAAGGCGGTAGCTCAAATCAAAAACTACCATGTCTGAAGAAGGCGGTAGCTCAAATCAAAAACTACCATGTCTGAAGAAGGCGGTAGCTCAAATCAAAAACTACCATGTCTGAAGAAGGCGGTAGCTCAAATCAAAAACTACCATGTCTGAAGAAGGCGGTAGCTCAAATCAAAAACTACCATGTCTGAAGAAGGCGGTAGCTCAAATCAAAAACTACCATGTCTGAAGAAGGCGGTAGCTCAAATCAAAAACTACCATGTCTGAAGAAGGCGGTAGCTCAAATCAAAAACTACCATGTCTGAAGAAGGCGGTAGCTCAAATCAAAAACTACCATGTCTGAAGAAGGCGGTAGCTCAAATCAAAAACTACCATGTCTGAAGAAGGCGGTAGCTCAAATCAAAAACTACCATGTCTGAAGAAGGCGGTAGCTCAAATCAAAAACTACCATGTCTGAAGAAGGCGGTAGCTCAAATCAAAAACTACCATGTCTGAAGAAGGCGGTAGCTCAAATCAAAAACTACCTTGGGAATTAAGTCATCATCAACTATATATATTAAGTTGTTATCAATTCATTCAATACAACCAATTTACAACAATGTAGTTCTATATCAATATGTGTTCTTTAAAGGCTATTCAAAGCCTTATTATCTTCTATCTAATAATAATAATTCTTCTATATTTTCTATATCAATTGTTAACAAGCGTCTGATCATCAGCGAGTGCCATGAAGCAGATGGCATCAACAAAGTCCTCGCTGTCAGAAATGTCAGATTCAGCCCAGTCATGTTCTTCAGCAACAAGACCTTTAGCAGAGCTTTGGCTTCTTCCACATCAGCCATTTTAGCACGAAGCTCATAGTATTTCTTCTTGTATTCATCAGCGGGCTTGACTGATGAAGAAGAGGGCTTCGCTGCCTGCAAAGAAGAAATAGAAACTTTGCATTCTTTTTTATAATGGCCTCTTCGATTTGTCCACCACTGGTTTTTGTGAAACATTCGACCTACGACTGTTCCATTTCTTAGAATATCTTTTACCAGCAATGAGAGCAAATTGCATGAAATCCGAGAACATCTCTTATCTCTCCTCGAAATCGAGGTCATTGATAAGATCTTAGATATGAGATGGGGTAGAATTGCTGTTGTTAACATGGATAGTGCTAACTTCAGCAGAGACCAATGCAAGAGAGTCATGAATATGAGGGGTGCTAGATAAAGAAGAAGAAGAAGATGAACCAGCATGCCTTTTGGAATCAGCCTCAGCTCTCAAGTTTTGAGCAGGGGCTCTCTCTTCAAATTGAAGAGTGCCATAGAGTGATTCCAGATCATGTTGTTTTAGCTGTTTGGTGGTTCGAAGAATTTGTCTTAAACCTTGCCATTTGATAGGCAAGTTGTCAATGAACTTGTGGCATACTTCAAGCATATCATGCTCTATGCCAGCGTTTGTCATATCATTCAGAAGACATTTGAACCGATTGTAAGTGCCATCCAGACTCTCATTAGGAAGAGAGAAGAATCCTTCATAGGCACGTTTTAGAACTATCTTTTTGGTAGCAAGAACATCTTCCGTACCATCAAATCTGGTACAAAGATTATCCCACACCTTTTTAGCAGAAGAAAGTTTGATGACAGATTTCATTATGTCATCGGGAAGGGTGTTGATAATCAAATTTCTTAACCGAGCATCCAGATTGACAAGCCTACGCTCATCATCTGTCCATTGTACTTCTGGTTTAACGATTTCGGTAACAACTTCAGGAGCATCAGTAGTAGCTCCTGGTGTTCTGGAAACCAGAATCGGTACATATGGCCCTTTGGTAAGAATGGTCATAAGGTAAGGCTCAACTCCTACGATGTGTAGGAGCATTCTCTCCTTCCAAGATCCGAAATCATGGGTTTCGAATCTTGGTGGGATGGAGACATACCCAAAGTCTCTAGTAATAACCAGAGTAGGAACATGAGCCATATTAGAAGAAAAGTAAAGAAAACAAAAAGTTTAAAGAAAAGAAAAGATTTTAGATGCAGAAAATTAAAAGTAAAGAAAGAAAGATAATCTTGCAAACACTTTTCAGATCAGTTTTAGTGTATCGAAACACTGCTCTGAAACCAACTGAAAGTCCCAAGTTTGCAACGATTATGTAATTAACAACTAATGTAAGTTACTCTAAGAACATTAGACAAGAAAGTAAAGAAGTTTAATCATAAGTAACATTGATTAAACGATGAATACATAGTCGGTTTACAAAGAAAGAAAAGAGAAATATTGTTAAGTTTTTGACACACTAAAAACTTAACAATTATACAAAGACAAAAAAACACACTAAGTGTATAATATAGAATAAACCAACAGAGTTGCGGCTAGGTCAAGTGATGCTTTATATAGAAGAGAAGAGGCATCACATGACAACCCAATAGATGTTGACACACGAAGGTTGTCAACCATTTATTGGTGTGTAAGACTGGTCTGCAGGAATCTCTTTTTCCATCTTGTTTCTTTTCCAAAACGGGTATGAAAGAGAAACACCTTAGTACCAAAATGGTACAAGGTCACATGTCTTCATTCTGCTTGATCAACACGTGTCCTTGCGGACCAGCCTTCTTATCTTCATTTTCCCGCTCATATTTGACTTACAAAACATGGCGGTGAGTCATTGAACTTATCCTTTAACTCGAAGATAATTGATAATCGCTGACAGCTCGCTGACGAAGTCACTCGCTGAGTCTTTCAGCGAATCCATGACTCAACAGTATCCTATAATGTTAATGTGATGATATGTGATGATATGTGTGTATTGATGATATGTGTGCTAAGATGTAAAATGGAACCTTTTGATAATAATTTAAATGGACAAAAGTTTCTGAAATTATGTGTTATCTTACTTAGCTAATTTATTAGCTAACACTTTCTTTCTAAAAAACATTGTGCCTTCAGGATAAGCAGGTTTGAGATGATGAAAACTTATGTGAGGCTGGGTAGTTGCTTGAAGATGCTTAGCACCCGCTAGTAGCCTTACCTTTAGACTTTATTATATTTCATGATTTATGACTTTGTTATGTCTTGGATTTATACAAGACAAGACCTATGTAATAGCTTGTGGCATTTGTGTTGGTGCCGTTGGATTTTCATTTGACTAATGTGATGATATTGTTTAGTAACACTGTTTTGAATAAAGGACAATTTGCTTCCGCTATGTTTTTACACCTTTAGGTGAAAAATTTTGAAAATCCATATTTTTAAACGTTGGGTGTTACACTTATATTCTCAAAATGTTTTTCAGACACAAGAAAAATTTTACATTTGCATGAATGAAGTAGTAGAAAACTTATGATTTATCCACCTTCTTTTCTTTTTGGTATTTTCTGATTTTTTGATTTTTTTGGATTTTTGGGTTTTTTTTTGATTTTTTTGTTTTCTGATTTTTTGATTTTTTTGGATTTTTTTGGTTTTCTGATTTTTTTGGATTTTTCGCGATCTGGTGCGCAGACTGGACTTGGGAGCGGCGCTGGCTAAGCCTGGAGCGGAGCTGGACTGATCGGAGCAGCGCTGGCTTGACTTGAGTGACGCTGGACTTGCACAGGTGCAGGTCCAGCGGCGATGAAGATAGGGAGCGGCGCTGGGAAGCCCAGTTGCTTTCCCAGCGGCGCTTGAAGTCTTCTAGCGGCGCTTTGAGGTCCTGTACATGCTTCGACGTCTGATTTTCCTTCACGATTTCCTTCGGGAATTCCCCCACACTTAGCTTTTGACCAAGTGCATGGTTTTCCTCAGAATACAAAGCTAAATACTCCTGCACACTTCAATCAAAATATCAAAATGGAAATAACAAGCTAAAACATAAAAATAAAAACGAAATACGATTGCAATAAGTTACTTGTTTCCTTGATCCATTGAAAGCTTGCATCTGTGATTCTAAAGATATAACTCATATAAAATAGGTCACAAATGATAAAATTTAAAACAATTCACTTAATTGCAATTAGTCACATATTCCTAAAATAAAAATAAAAATAAAAATACGGCTTGGGTTGCCTCCCAAGAAGCGCTAAGTTTGACGAGTCTTCAGCCAGACTCGGCCTAGGAACTAGGTTGAGTAAGAATACGGGGTCGGCCGGGGGCCGGTTCCCGTTGGATTGTATCGAATATAAATGTCGGACCTATCTTCCAAATATGACTCGATATTCATCCTTTCTCCTTGTCCTTGGTAAACCTTGGGCTTGCTATAAAAACCATAAGGATTATGTACATTTATATCTTGCTTCACAACTTTCAGTACATTAATCCCTGATTCTAATGTCAATTCTCCTAACTCGGTGTTAATATCGGTGCATGCGGTCTTAAGGAAGGTTTGACCTAGAATGAATTCATTTCTAGTTACCACATTTTCTTTGACTAGAAAGAACTCTGTCGGGAATTTTAAATTATCAACTGACACTATGACCTTTTCAACGAATCCCCGAACCCTAATATTAACACCCTTAAAAATCCTAATTATCTTATCCTCCCAGATCACTTTTCCCAACTCTTTCCTAGTGTACTTTGTGTAAAAATCTAGAGGGAATATGTTCACTATTGCCCTAGCGTCTATGAACACGTGACTTCCTATACTGCCTATCGAGCAATGAACCTGAAAGATTGTTGGGTCGCCTAAAGCAGTGGTTGACAGATAAGGGTTATACTCGGATAGTGGTCGATCTTCTACGTCATTCCAACCTAAATTGTCTAGAAACCTATATATTCCAACTAACAGTTTACTTCCCTTATCTACTTCCTTTTCCGTTTCTTCTAAGATTTCTTCCAATTCCTTAATATTGGTTTCTCTATATAGTACACACAATCCTCTCCTATGTGGTCTGGATAGGTCTAAGCCTTCATGATACCAGAAACTACGTGCCTTCCTAACGTAGTCATCTATTCCCAATGGTTTTCCATCATTTCTAATTTCCACAGTCATGCACATTTCGTCATAGTTGACATCCCTAGAGTCTAAAACAGGCAAATTGACTCTTACTTGACCATTCGACAAAGATATTTCACGTTTAAGAACATGGATGATGGCATCCGCAACATGCAGAAATGGTCGACCTAAAATTAGGGGTGTCACTACTTCACTTACCGAATCAAGCACAACAAACTCAGTCCAAAATTCTAATTCCTTAACCCTGACATGGACTCGTTCGACAATCCCTTTGGGTTGTCGGTAAGTCTGATCGGCTAACCGAATGCTCATGTTAACGGGTTTTAGCAAACAAAGGGTAAGTTTCTCATAAATCACAGTAGGCATAACATTAATACTTGACCCTAAATCAGCTAATGCACTCGAAAAGTATTCATTATTAACAGTGCAAGGAATAAGAAAACTTCCTGGATCTTCAGATGCTTGCGGTAGCTGTGTCCCGTCATCCGGTGCCTCAGGATCTTGAACTTCATCCCTACTGTCCGAGTCGTCCCCATATTTGATTTTGCATTTTGAAGCGAATTGGGTCTCGACAACTCCTTGAAAAACAGCTGAAAACGAAGTTTCATGCGAATCTGGGATGACGGGGCTGCCAGCGGCGCTGGGCCTGGGCCAGGAGCGGCGTTGGTGCTCTCCAGCAGCGCTGGCTTCATCTGAGTGGCGCTGGCTTGTGCAGCCAGCGGCGCTGGTGGTACCTGGACATATTCCAGATTTGCGTTTTTGCTTGCTTCTTCTCCGTTTGGCTCTCGTATGACCTGTACCTGATTGAACACTTCACAAAAATCATTAGAAAGCTCAGTAGAGTCATTACCTTCGGTGAACACGGCGTTCACATTCTCGTTGCGTCCGATTGGTGGTTGGTACTTTTGACTCGTGCTCGGGCTTCCTTGAGGGTTCGACTTTGGATTAACTTGTGCATTGCTTGCAAGAACACCAAGTTCCCTCTTATCACCCTGGTCCATCCATTTCTCCATCTTTCTTCCTAAACCCTTGATTGCGAATTGTTGATCTCTCACCACGGCATCCACTTTGTGGACAAGGTTAGCAATCTTCTCATTCAAGAACCTTGTATATTTATCCAGGGAGTCGTGTCTCCGGTCGTTCATGTCCATATACTTCTCCATCATGTTGGTAAGCTTGACAATCGGATCCTCCTTGACTTCATTCTCCACTTTTGGTTGCTCGGGTTGACCATTACTCCTTTGCCACCTATTTTGAAAAGAACCAAAGTTATTTCTAGCATAACTAGAATTAAAGTTAGAATTACCGGGGTTTCTTTGGAATAGTCCTCGTTGATAGCTCCTCGGTATTGGTTCTGGACAAAATTGACTTGCTCGGTAGCCTCCTCTTCACAATCCTCGATATAGTGCATTCCTCCGCAATTGTTGCACCCGTGTGCAATCACCTTGAGGTCTTTGTCCATAATATCCAACCTATCTTCAAAAGTAGAAAAACGGTTAGATAAAGCTTTAAGTTCATGAATTACCTCATTGTCGGGGCTGCTCTCGATGCTAGCCACGGTCCTTCTCTTCCTCCTATCTCGATCCTTATCATCCATGTCTTGAGCTAAGCTAGCTTGCACCATATCCTCCATCATTTTGTACGCGTCATTGGTAGACTTATACAAAAAGTTACCACCGCCGGCTAGGTCTAAATCCTTCTGGGAACTCTTGGTTAAACCATAGAAGAAAATCTCCATGATCTCGTCCTTGTCTAGTCCATTCCCGTGACAGTTTCTGATCATTTCCCTAAGCCTTTTCCATGCATCAACTAGTGATTCACCCTCGTCTTGAGAGCAAAGGTCCCACGGATGGCGCCAATTTGTTTGATCAAATAATCGCACTATGGCTCAACCTAAGGTGTGAGAGGGGTTTTGGGTGTTTTGTTGGCGATTCCCTTCCGGTCAGAGGGTCGTAGGCCGCTTTACGCCTATGATTGTTAACCCTTCGCCGATCTGTAAGGCTTGGGGTTTATTTGTGAGAGTTTGGGATTCGGAGGTCGAATGTATCAACAATTAGGGTTTCAAATATGTTCAATGATGATCCTGTGCCATATGGCACCTCCTCTATTTATATAGAGGGTAAAGCCTTGGAGAGGAAGATAAGAATTTAGGGTAAATCCCTTCCTCCCTTCGTGATATCTTCTAAGTATGGAAGATATATCTAGGACTCTTAGACCGTGTCCTAGTTTATAGGAGTGTTTGATTTCATTCCCTTTTCGGGAGATCGGATAATCATGGAAAGAATTCACATGTATCCGTTTATTGTTTGCGATCATCTTTGGGAGCTCCGGAATTACGGAGGTATACATCGTAGCTTCGGCTACGGATACGTCTGCTTGGTACAATGTATTAGTGCCTTCGTTGTTTACGAAGAGTCCTTCGTATCCAGTCTTTTATACGGAGGTAAAGCTCCGTATATGGTATATCATCAAGCCCCCAGTCTGATGGGAGAGTCTATCTGTAGAGTATCGCATTAGACTTCAAAAATAATCTAATAAAAATAAATAAGAGCATACCTGTGTAACCGGATCTTGAAAGAGCTTTTGGTTTTGGATGCTCCGTATCTTCTCCGGTGCTCATTGTAACGGTAAAATTTCCATTTTACCATGCCGCGTACATATCCCATCAGGAGTTAATTCGAGCGCGCTTATCCCGAGAAGAAAACCAATCGACGGTTTGTGTAGGTTATGCGCCGGTTTTTCAAACCATCCATTTTGTCTCCTATTTAATTTGTGACGGCTCCGGAGATTTTCTTTTCTTCTTCTTTTTTCTTTCGCTCTCCCCTCTTTGCTCTAATATCAAATACATCCACTCCCCTCCATTCAATCTTTTCCATACTATGGATCGCAATCATTTTCGTATAATTAGTACTACGTACTCAGAGATGACTGAGGATGATGTCGCATGGTTTCGCCAGTGCTTCTACCGCCCTAGTGATCCTGAAATTAGGGTTTCGGGGTCATCGGAATCAATTCTTGATGCGCCTACTGGATTTATAGGTATGTATACTGTTCCTTTCTCCGGCGGCAATCTTATGTTTCCTTTGTCCCCTTGGTTATTAGGGTTACTTGATTACCACAATCTGTATTTATCTATGGTGCACACCTTAGCGATTACCGTGATAATGTCTTTCATCGTTGTTTGTCGTGCTTATGAGATAGAGCCCAGGATAAGTGTTTTTCGATATTTTTTCAAGTTCGGTATACATGATGGTTGGGTGATGGTGGAAGAGAGGCCTGGTAGGTTGTTTTTTGATATAGGTGATTCTGATATGTTGAACTGGAGGCCGGGATTTTTGTTTTTTAGTAAGGAATACATTCATCCGATGTTTAGGGGTTTGTTGGATACGAGTAGGTTGGTGTCGGTGATGTCTTTTGAGGACAATGTGCATGACTGGGTTACTCTTGATAATGCATTGGTTCGTCAGGTGCGTAGGTCTCCATTTGAGTTGGTTACTTATTGCTATGTGATTCTGTATCTTTGTGGTATTACGATGTCATGGGAGGGTTCTCCTGATCAGCCGGTTTTGATATGGTGCTGTGAAGGTACCATTCTCTGTTGCTTTTTCTCTTTGATTTTTTATATATATATTTTTTTCTGACGTCCCTATGTTGTGTATGCAGATATATATATATATATATATATATATATATATATATATATATATATATATATATATATATATATATATATATATATATATATATATATATATATATATATATATATATATATATATATATATATATATATATATATATATATATATATATATATATATATATATATATATATATATATATATATATATATATATATATATATATATATATATATATATATATATATATATATATATATATATATATATATATATATATATATATATATATATATATATATATATATATATATATATATATATATATATATATATATATATATATATATATATATATATATATATATATATATATATATATATATATATATATATATATATATATATATATATATATATATATATATATATATATATATATATATATATATATATATATATATATATATATATATATATATATATATATATATATATATATATATATATATATATATATATATATATATATATATATATATATATATATATATATATATATATATATATATATATATATATATATATATATATATATATATATATATATATATATATATATATATATATATATATATATATATATATATATATATATATATATATATATATATATATATATATATATATATATATATATATATATATATATATATATATATATATATATATATATATATATATATATATATATATATATATATATATATATATATATATATATATATATATATATATATATATATATATATATATATATATATATATATATATATATATATATATATATATATATATAACGTTCTTTGTTACTTTTTCTCTATTTTATATATATATTTTTGCTTTCTTCTGACGTCCTTATGTTGTGTTTGCAGAGTTAACGCTTAGAGAGGCTGTGACCATGAATCCTCGAGGCATGGTTGTTGGTAGAAGGCCTTTGTCTCCTTCTGATGATGGGGAAGGTCCCCTTTTTGCTGGTGTTGATGTTTCTGGGCCTCCTCCGAAGAGGCAGAGGGTGATGGGTGGTCCATCCGGTGTAACGGACCCTATGGCTGCAGGTCCCTCTATCGTTGTCCTTGATTCTTCTCCAGTAAGAGAGGGAGTTGTTGCTGCTACTATTCCGGTTTCTAATGCTGACCAAGGTATATGTTGTTTCTTGACTCTGTTGTTTGTGTCTGCATAAATCTGATATGTATGCTTTTTTCTTCTTTTAGCCGGTACCTCTGAACCTGGACGTAGGCCTGGGAAAGAGCCAGTTGAAGAAACTGGAGCTACTACAACTGGAGCTACCACAACTGGAGCTACCACAACTGGAGCTACTACAACTGGTGAGTGGCTGCATATTGTGTATATTGCAATCGCTGTTTCCTTTTCATATTACTTATTGGGACTCTTTGTAATTTTTAGGGATTCCTCTTCAGAGTGAATTGCCTGATCCTCAGCTTTGCCGAATGAGTCTGGATATGATGGTTCCTGATCACTTGAGGAACATGCTGGATACTATGCCTGCTCAGAGGCTTGCTGAGATGACCAACCAGGCTCTGTTTGCTGCCGGTATGATTGGCTCGGCTAGCAGTGCCAGGGTGCACTATCTGGAAGAGAATCTGCAGAGGCATAGGGCAGAGTTGGCTTCTTTGAGGGCTGCTCAGTCTAACGGGGGTGATGCTTCTTTGGTTAGTTCTTTGCGAAGGGAGCTCGCTGATTCCCAGGAGGCTTTATCCCTTGCTACACAGAGTTTGGATGCTGCCCATGAGCGGATTGCTACTCTTGCTTCTGTCGGACCTTCTGCAGTGATCAATAGCTTGGAGTTGGAGTTGGAGAATACAAGAAACTCCATGCGCCAGCTTATTTCTGGTGTTATTCCTCATGTCTTCCGTATGTTGATGGCAAGTCCCGAGTTCGATCAGAGTCTTGATGAGTTGATTGAGGCTAACCGGGCTGATTCGAGAGCCTTGTTGCTTTTTCGTATGGAGAGTCGTGGGCAGGTTGTGTTGGGTGGGAATAGGGAGAGGCTTCTTGGCACCGAGGAGAGGATCGTTGCTGCTGAAGAGGCCTTAAGGAGAGTTTCTTTTCCTTATATCCAGCAGATTTCTTCAAATCTCGATGCTTCAGTGGCTGATCTTTATAATATTAGTCCTCAGGGAATGTGAACTGTTGATCCTCTGTACATATATTGTTTTTTTGGTGCCTTAGGCATTCATTGGGATATGAATGACTTGCCCTTTGTATATTCTTTGATGTTTTTATTTGCTTCTTCTCTTTTTGTGCCGCCATCGCTTCGCTATATTCAGAGCTTTATCATTCTGCATTCTTTCGTGGGAAAGTGATATCTTTTGTTTTTGTTATGCTTATACATTCTTAAAAGAGTGTCTTGTGCATTTATGCTTATGCACTACAATCATAAGGAAAGAGTGACTTATGCATTTTATTCATGGGTTGTTACCTCATGATTTGTGTTGAAAAGTCTTATGGGCGTCCCCTTGACAATTCAAAAAATAATTTTTTATGCGCATTTAGAGAATTATTACGATCGTTTTATATAATTTTTCGGGAGCTTGTAAGTACATGGCAGGAGGAAGTTACAATATTTTGTATTGTTCCTAGCTGCTACTTTTGTGCTGCCCTATTTGCTCCGTTAATTTGGCTTATCCCGAGGGCAAATTATGCTCCAACCGGTCTTGATGCCTACTAGAGTCTTTGGTGTATGAATTTCTGCATCCCCTGCTGGTTCGGGATTGTCTGGCCTTTCTTCTGCGAAGGATCCTTCGTCTGCAATTTCCAGCTGTCTTCTAGGTCCTTTTTGAATTATTCTTCTATTGCGTTTGTACCACGGTACGGAGCTCTTTTCCTTTATGTCTTCGGTGAATGAGGAGAGTATTGTTTGCATCCCCCCGTGAGATTTGTATTGTACGCAACCATGTATCGTAGATGCTATCATATGGAATTTCCTCATTCCTTCTCTGCCCAGGAGCATGTCATAAGGCGAGTTTGCTTTTATCACGACTGCCAGAATTCTTGCAGTTCTTCGCCAGGGGAATCCTCCGATAGTGGCGTCCAGCCATATTTCCCCCAATGGGCGGATGCGTTCACTGGCGAATCCTACTACTTCCGTATCTAGTGGCGTGATTGTTTCCCGCAGTTTTTTAGGCAATCGGAGGAAACTTTTCTCATAGATTATGTCTCGTCCGCTTCCTGTGTCTACCTGCGTATTCTTCAGGCACACGCTGCCTATGTTCACTTTTATTAGCACTGGGTCTATCGATGCCTTGTCATCCAACTCACCGAAGTGATAGTGTTGTGTTCCTTTTCGGATCAAGGTGTTCGATAGTATCCTCCTCTGGTGTTCTTCCGGTTCTGCTTCTTCGAAGCTTGGTCTGCTCCTTTTCACCAGGTGTGCTAGCTTGTTTTCTCTTGCTGCATTGTCTATCTGCCTTAGCAATTCTCTGCAGTAATCCGTACTATGCCCATATCCGTTGTGGAAGCAACAGAATTTGTCTAAGTTTCTGGTCCTTCTTCCGGATAACGACAGTGGTCTGACGAATGTTTTTGCTACTTCCTCCGATGACAGGATTTCTGATGGTGTCTTTCGGAGGTTAGCAATTGTTCTTTTGTAGTTATTGGTCCTGCTGTATGCAGGGGGGGATTCCTCGGCTGCTACATCTTCCGTTATTTCAGTTTGCTTCCCGTTCTTCTTTATCATGGTTTTCCATTTAGCCATGGCTTTTTCCGTATTTCTTCTGCACTTCTCCATTCGTGGAACTTCTCCACCAGTTCCGAGTAGCTTCTTGGCTTACTGAGGCATAGATGCAATATTAATTCTCTTGACCGGAGTCCGTGTATGTGTAACACCCCAACTAAGACGGAACGATGAGATGTACAGAAAGTCGAGTATTCAAAACAAAGGATAATAGATAACATTCACCATAGCTTTATTGGATAAAAATAATTTTACAATGCACAAGCATGTGAACCAATTCCCAAGTACAATACGTCTACCATACTTGGATATTAAGTCCACGAAACAAATAACAAATACATGAGATGATATACTACAATGATCAAGGCGGATTCCATTGCCCATCACAAGGTTTGATCTTTGACTCCAAAGTGCAATGCAAACAAACATGAAGCATATAATTCCTCAAAGCTTATGCTAATTCCTGAAAAGCATGAAGAAAAAGTGTCAACTACGAAAACGTAGTTGGTGAGTGCATAGGTTTGCAAGTAAACCTCGTTACATATCCATTTCCAAACAAACTTAGAAAATATATTATTTCATGTCAATTCACCCAAACCACATGACCGACAAAAATTCCCATATCAAACCATCAAGTTTTTCGAATACCATAACGTCATTTCAAAGAGTTGAGAAATCCATGGTAAATTATAAGGTTCTCATTTGTCACATTTATCGTGAGAGAAAAATATATCGATCGATAAAATCATTCATCATACCAAAACCCTTCGGTCATCAATACTTCAATATCGCCAATTTCATCAACTTTCGAGATTCCATATAAGGTCCAATACCCAAACCGTATGTTCAATCCATAGTATCCAACCATAAGTAATAATCAATAATATTTAGCCAAAGGCATAATTCGATGAGTTTGTGCTTGAGCCACTACTAAGACCATTTCCTGTCCCAACCAACATAATATTTTATTTCATAGCACAAGCTGTCAATCAAGTGCAATTAATAAAGAAGGGGATCGTGCCATGGAGACGACCGCCTAATATAAAGTAGATTAGAGCACCGCTCGGGTCGGACTGGCAATGAAAGTGGCCACAAAGGCAACCAACATTCCACCGTTACCTATTTTAGTGGGTGAGTGGACGACTCCTAGTTGCGCAACCCTCTAACTACAAGGCCTCCCCTTTCGGAGTTAATAGTAGTGTACCGAAGTGATATAGTTTGACAGAACTCAAGCTCATCATATAACTTATAACACATTGAACATACATATATCCCATTTCATAATCATTCTTTCAAGAATCATTCATATATATAAATCAATTTTATTTATCATGCTTTTCACCCCGAAAGTAAAACACATAAAAGAGTTTGAAAGGGGGCTATGACTCACCTTGATATGCCGAGCATTATATACACTTATCCAAAATGGGTACTTCCCATCTATCGCTTCCTTGATCATGTATTCCTTATGGTCCTCAATCACCTTTCAATGCCAAGACTATCCCTACGATAGGACTAATATACGTAAGTTCCTATCTTAAGCCATCACTTAGAATGCCACTTTCATTATGTTGTTTATAATTTTGGGATCCAAGTGTATTGTTAATATTCGCATCTTTTTGGTTGTAGAGAGTGTTGGTGTAAAAGGGTCACTTTCATTATACATGTAGTTATAAGTTGTTAGAATTTCGGTAACTTGCCTTCATTTGTGGTTTCGTTTGGCATCTTAGGTTATCATATGGAAATGCCATATTAAGTTATGTTCTTTATTCATCATTTGATGTGTAACCGATTTTAGCACGAATTAGCATTTGTGATATCAATTCTTAGTTTGGTTGATGTAACTACTTATGTCCATTCCGCTTAGTTATCTTTTGTGTTACTTTGATTACACTTATCTTTTACTCGCATATTCCTCAATGTTCTATGATTATTTGGGTTCATGAAATTGGTTTAAGTATTATGGGCCATTACCAATTGGGCCTAAGTGTTATGGGCTTTTAAATGATTTGGGCTTCGTTTAGTTATTGGGCTTAACCTTAATTGGGTTATGTGCTTAATGGGTTACATTGGTTATTGGGCTATATGGTTTATTGGGCCAAGTGGGCCTACTGATTTATGTTCCTTATAGGTTCATTAATTGGGCCGGGCTAGCCCATTAACTCCTTGGTTCATTACATAGCCCATCACACAAGTTATAAGATTACCTACAAATTTTCTGTTTCTATACAACAGATTTATGAAATGTTGGCCACTAATTCGGGGTTAAGGCTAATTATTTGGAACCTTCTGATTTTTATACAATGAACTATATATGTCCACTTATTTTGTAATTTTTGGCTTAATTTATAAGGAATGTTTACTACCTCTAAATATTTTTATAAGTGAAAGTGGTCAAAACAGTCACTGTTTTGCATACTCGAAAGTTTTATAAAAGTTCTTTGGGTTTTGTTCTCAATAAAAATTCCACGATTTTATTTTAAGTTTAGGACACATTGGACTTACTTTCCACCAAGTATGGCCTCCTGGAACCTTATGTATTAGGAGGTAAAAATTGTTAAAGTTGATAAAATATTCAGACAAAAATGCAGTTTTGACCAGTTTTAGTAGAAAAATCATATCTTTTGTTTGGTTCAGTATTTTTGAGTGATTCCAGTTGGTGGTTAAATTTAACTCGTTTATCTACAACTTTTATTTTGAAAGTTTTTCTTGAAACGGCCCTCACATGCTCAGTTTATCCGTTCCAAGACAGAAGATTATTTCTGTCAGAATGTTCTTGATTATATCAACTCACCAATGACCATTTTTGGTAGAAAAATCACAACTTGAGTTCTACTTCGTCTTTTAATCTGATTCCAGTGGGAGATGAAAGTTAACTCAAAAGGCTTCGTTTTATATTTTATGAGTTTCACCCAGTTCGTCCATTTTAAACTATTTTTACACGCTCCACTTTCAAAAACAGATTCTGTGAACTTTCTTGTGATTTTCGGTTAGAGATTTTGGACATAGTTTTGGTTTGATTCATATAAGATTCATATTTCTTGTAATATATTCAAAAAATCCAGATTATTATACTTCTTTTAACATATTTTTCACTTAATACAAGTCCATATCCATCTCATAATCCAACAACAAGATTCAACTTTCTTAGATCTAACATGCATGCATTCAAATCAACACTTTTCAATACAAACTTTCATAGATCTCACACCCAACAATATAAAAACACTTTTTAATGAAAAATCTCAGAAATATATTCTTCAAAATATACAAAACATATAGATCTATCAAAAGGAAATCACTTTAAAAGCTACTTAATCTATAACAACACTTTTGGGTCTTAAACTTGTTGAATCCTTGGATCTTTCTCATGGATTTCGACATGCATGTGCATGAGGAGAAAGATCCTATCAACTTCGCCCTCATCAAGTGTGTATTACAAAGAAAACAAGAAGAAAACATAAACTTTTGATAAAACCTTTGAATATAAACAAGAACAAGATTAAATCTAGTAAAAAGGATGAAGATTTATACCCTCTTGGATTCGGTTTTGATAATGAAAATGAGCAGATTTTTCGGACCCCTTTAAGCTTCAAATAACCCTTCTTTCAAGCCCCAAACAACCCTTAATCTATCCTTGTATTAACCCTTGTTTAAACCTAAGAGTACCTTATTATTATTGTTGATTAAACTTGAGTTTTGATTTGGTTTCTTGCTCCTTTTTGGGCCGAAAATAAGAAGAAGAAAAGGAGGAGGAGGAGAGTTTCTTGAGAGAATAAAGAGAGGGTGTGAAGTGTGTGAAGAGTTGGGAGTTTCAAGAGTGAATGAAGTGTTTGAAATGAAAGAGTGAGAGTGTGAAAGGGGGGGGGCCTCATGGGGAGGGAAATGAAGAGTTTTCTCCTTTTCTTTTTTTATATAAAATGTGTATAAGTATTTAGGTGTATAAGGGTATTTAAATGTGTGTTTGTTTATATAAGTGTGTTATGTATTTGAACAAATTGTAAGTACATATGGGTGCATGTATGGACCTTTAAGATAACTAGTTGATTAGTATTTAGGACATAATTGTGTACATAAGTATGTATATGTGTGGCCGTGTATATATATGTATGTGTATATAGTTTTTTGTGTCTTAAATTTGTTACTTAACTCTTTAGTTATAATCTTGCATTTTTATTAGACATACATATATTTGCTTATTATTATTCAACACTTTTATATGTATAATAGTTTATGAATATACATTTTAAGATGGTCATCATATATATATTTGCGTTTGCATATACTTTAATTCGATTGATGTTTGATTTGTTGGACATTTATAAGTATTTTTGGTTGTTATCATAACTTAGGAACCTTGCATCCTTATTTATATAATCCCAACTTCTCGAAATAAAATTTTTGGTTCATTGCCATTCCACCAAGTTCGATTAGAACTAATTTATAGCTTGAGATTGTCGTGAATAAATGTAGTTATTGTTTATGGCATTTCTAAGATAATTCGTTATCTATGGTATTTCATTGAACTAGAAGGCAACTATCACTATGCCTTAAATGTCTAGAAGGTCAATTCTCTTAATAAACCTCTAGGGATAGATACCTAGATAAATCCAAGTAAATTGTCCTAGTCGGATTTTGAGGGTTGTTACAGTATGACTCCAGATATCCTTTCTTCCTCTGATATGCGCACCAGGTTTCGAGTGCTGTCTCCGTATCGCTTCAGAAAATCTTCTGCTCCTTCATCTTCCTCCTGTTTTATATCGTGTGCCCACAGGTGGGAGCCGAATTCCTCTCTTAACTTGATTTTGAAATCTTTAATATCATGTATACTCTCTTCGGGTAAGCTTTCAAGCCATCCCCTTGTCTTCCCATGTAAAAGGTAGAGGATGACGTGGCAGATTGTTGGACCGCTCCATCCTTCTGCTTCGGCTGCGTCGTCGACTTTCCGAGGAATTCATCAACATCGAAGGTGCCGTCGTACCAGGGTAGTTCTTGGAGGTCCAGTATTTTTGCCAGAGGTACATGTTGGCGCAAATCTTTGCGAATTGTGTGCATGACCCCTTGTATCTAGGCTCTGGCCCCTTATGTTCAACCTTGTCTTTTTCGACTCCGGTTATTGGGCTTGCCTTAAAATACTGCGGGGTTACAATACCGTATGGATAGTACCATGACGCCTGCATGTGCCCTGGGTGACTTCCTCCAAAGGGCGGCGTTCCCATGTACTGGGTCTGTGGCGCTCCGTACGGATAAAAGTATCCTCCGTAGTAATACGGTGAATATGATGACTGGTACGTCCCTAGCCCGGATGTTGCCTGCATGACATCTGCTGCGGCCATCCCTACCGGAGTCCCCTGATAGATCGGGTACGGCGGGTATGCTAGCATCGGGCTTTTTAGCGTACTGGGTCGTCTTTATGTTTGCTTTTAGCCTCCTCCTTTTTGCCCAGATCCCTCGCAGCTGGCTGTTGACCGGTCTTATCCGTTGTTGTGGGAGTGCCTTCTGTATTTTGGATCTGACTTCTGTTTTCTTTCCTGCGCTCCTGTTCTGTTGGCGACGGGCTACCCTGTGCTGTATGCCCGGGGTGTTGCATAGCGCTCTCTTCTGGCCCAGCGGCAGTATCTTCTTTGACGCGACTTTCCCTCATGTCAAGGTCGCCATCTGTTGCTTTGCTTAGCGCCATTATCTGGCAGGTCGATTGTCCTGCTGCCTAGTCGTCTGGCGGTTGGTGGCCCACTCCGGTCCCTTGTTTTTCCGGGGAGCTGGGCCCCCTGACTGGGAGAGTCTCAGCGTTATCTTTTTCTCGACTACAGGCAATATTTGGCCCGTGTTGCCCTGGAAGGGGATCAAGGTTTGACATAATGCTTTTTTCGATCGTGGCTGAGTTCGAACTTGAGAGCAAAGGTCCCACGGATGGCGCCAATTTGTTTGATCAAATAATCGCACTATGGCTCAACCGAAGGTGTGAGAGGGGTTTTGGGTGTTTTGTTGGCGATTCCCTTCCGGTCAGAGGGTCGTAGGCCGCTTTACGCCTATGATTGTTAACCCTTCGCCGATCTGTAAGGCTTGGGGTTTATTTGTGAGAGTTTGGGATTCGGAGGTCGAATGTATCAACGATTAGGGTTTCAAATATGTTCAATGATGATCCTGTGCCATATGGCACCTCCTCTATTTATATAGAGGGTAAAGCCTTGGAGAGGAAGATAAGAATTTAGGGTAAATCCCTTCCTCCCTTCGTGATATCTTCTAAGTATGGAAGATATATCTAGGACTCTTAGACCGTGTCCTAGTTTATAGGAGTGTTTGATTTCATTCCCTTTTCGGGAGATCGGATAATCATGGAAAGAATTCACATGTATCCGTTTATTGTTTGTGATCATCTTTGGGAGCTCCGGAATTACGGAGGTATACATCGTAGCTTCGGCTACGGATACGTCTGCTTGGTACAATGTATTAGTACCTTCGCTGTTTACGAAGGGTCCTTCATATCCAGTCTTTTATACGGAGGTAAAGCTCCGTATATGGTATATCATCAGGATCTAGGTGAGTTTGGTTGTGACATAGTGTCGGATGAGGTGTCGGATGATCCTAAAGGGGTATCTATGTTGAAAAGGTTTGCTAGGTTGAATACGGGTGGTGGAATTGGTTTGTTATTTCTCCTCCTACGTTTGAGTTTACCTAGGCTTGAAGACAGACGCTTTACAATCGTTCCCGATCTCAAACACATCAACTACCTAAATAATCCTGCAAAACTCAAGAAAAGGATCAAACGCACCAATATAAAAATGAAATGAAAAATTAAACTACTTAAACTAAAGATGAAATGAAAATACTACTAAACCCTAATTTGACCTAATACCTAAGTACTGAAAAGTAACTACTTCGTGCCGAAACACAAAGTAGGATCGAACTACACTACTAAACTAAGAATGCATCGCGTCTCCGGCAGCGGCGCCAAAAAGCTATGATGATGTGTGATTTTATTTTGTTTTAAATCTGCTTTTAAATTTATAAAATGTTGTACAAGTAAATATCTCAAACTAACCACACAATTACGGGCAGAGAACCCGATCAGATGTAGTATAGTAAGTGATAAGTACAGGATCGTTCGCAGGGACGCTTGCACTACCTAATCTAGTAATATGTGTAATTCTAGTGGTTGGGGGTTGTCACGATTTCCTATTAAACTAATTAAAATACTGAAAAGTAAATGGAAGCCGCAACCGCTTATTCAGCGAGAGGCTTAGTCTGAAAATAGTTTGAAAAAGCAAATAACAGTAATTAAATTAAAATACTTGTTTGGCATCTCAGATCTCATGACACGACCAAATATCATTCTACCTACTTGCTAGACTGTTGGAAACTTCATCACGGCTCAGATTCTCGCTAGAGTCACTTTACCTAAGTAACTAGTGCTTTCTCTCGACTCACACTACCCTTTAAACAAATTCTCGCTATATTCATTGTTTAAGCATTAACGAACTAAATTTTGTGTTACTAATTCATCTTTAAGTTACCCGGCTCTTAAGCCATGGCCAGATAGTAATTCTCTCCGGTGACCACAGTGCTCGTTTCCAAGTCACTGGATCGTGTCTGACATTGTTAAGCATCATGTTCTATTCATCCTAATTACTATGGTTCTGGATCCCTGGGCTACAAGTGAATCACCTTTTACATCTAGTTATAGACCGACTAGTGTTTTCCATCCTAGCATATTAGTCCTAGTGTATGATCATAGACAACCATCAGAATTAAACTAATATATTCGGATATAGAACCGATAATAATATGAAGAACTAGTAAAACATGGATCTACGACAAACAGTAAAACACACTCCAACAGATCTAACAAATAAAGTAAAATAGATAAACGTCTACATGATCACATCGATCCAAACAAGTATTCAGCCTACTAGCCTACCATTATTAAAGGAATAACAAAGTCTGAAAAGATGAAAGACATTGTTTACCAACTGAAAGTAAAATAAAAGAGTAGATCTAGGTTGAGGATGAGATCGGAAGGTGTTAGAAGCTCCAAAACCTCCTTGGAATCTGCAAAGTCGACCTAGGGTCTGATGTGGGCGGCTAGGGCTGCTGAATCGGCTCTCTCTTAGGGTTTTGAGGGCTGCTTCGGCTTAAATAGTGTTTAAAGTCGGTTTGTTGAACTGGGCTTCCCAGCGGCGCTGGATGGGCTCCAGCGGCGCTGGCAGCTCCTGCTGCTTCTCGTTTCGCTTCGTTCGGCTCCCGAATCACCTCCTTGTGTCTTGTAACTTCATAGGCCTTCATCTTGAGTCACTTGATGCCATTTACCCTCACTCGCATCTTCCGTGAACCTGCGTAAACATAGAATCCATTAAGTACCAATAGTTCCGGAATATTAACTCATTTAAGACATTGAAATGAGGCCTTTCGATAGGGGTTTTTATCACAAAATGAACGCTCATCATGGTTTTCCATCACCAATCTACATTTTAACCCAATCTAAAAATTATTAATTTACACTTTTTGGTTTTCCATCACCAATTTACACTTTAACCCAATTTAAAAATATTAATTTACACTTTTTGGTTTTCCATCACCAATTTGCACTTTAACCCAATTTAAAAATAATTAATACCTTATTGCATAATGTCTATCTAATAACAATGTATAGCTAAAAGTTAGAGAGGTCACGACATTTGGATTAATACGAATTAATATTTACATCCATATTTTACTTTATATTATTTTTTATTGTAACACTTATCGACAATAGGGATGGGCATGGGACCGGTTCCGTCCCGTACCGGTCCCGGTACCGAAAATCCCAAAAAGTGGTACCGATAATCATTAAAACTAATCTCCTTTCGTATATGCAGTAACGATTGTCTACATAAAAGAAACTCTGCTACACCATCTAGCCTAGATACGAAGCATTTACATTTGAATATCTCAATTCTTTTTTAAGTATATTTTTACATTTAACGTATAAGTTTTTTTTGTTCCATATACTAATTATTATAGTGATAATGTTGTAAAACCCGTGTATTTGACACGGGTCTAAAATCTAGTATATACTAAAAGGTAACTCACCTAACATCAATTGACCAATCACAACTCTCAATTTCTCAAAATTAGTTAAATCAACACATGTCTAAATTAATTTACACTTTTTGGTTTTCCATCACCAATTTACACTTTAACCCAATTTAAAAATAATTAATACTTTATTTCATAATGTCTATCTAATAACAAAATATAGCTAAAAATTAGAAAAGTCACACATTTGGATTAATACGAATTAATATTTATATCATATTTTATTTTATATTATTTTTTATTGTAACACTTATCGACGTTTAAAATATGGGAAAAGAAATAGCCGGTGGGCCATGAGTTTCGTCTACCCATAAAGAAAAAAAAAGGAAAGAAAAAAAAATCCCAAAAAGTATTCCGATAATCATTAAAACTAATCTCCTTTCGTATATGCAGTAAGGTTTGTATAAAAGAAACTCTACTACACCATCCAACCTTGATATGATTTAGCATTCAGTATTAACATTTGAATATCTCAATACCTTTTTAAATATATTTTTACATTTAACGTATAAGTTTTTTTTGTTCCATATACTAATTATTATAGTGATAATGTTGTAAAACCCGTGTATTTGACACGGGTCTAAAATCTAGTATATACTAAAAGGTAACTCACCTAACATCAATTGACCAATCACAACTCTCAATTTCTCAAAATTAGTTAAATCAACACATGTCTAAATTAATTTACACTTTTTGGTTTTCCATCATCAATTTACACTTTTTGGTTTTTCATCACCAATTTACACTTTAACCCAATTTAAAAATAATTAATACTTTATTTCATAATGTCTATCTAATAACAAAATATAGCTAAAAGTTAGAGAAGTTACAATAGTTGGATTAATATGAATTAATATTTATATCAATATTTTATTTTATATTATTAATTGTAATCAAACTAAAATATTGTTGTTATTAGTAATTGTAATCAGACTATAATTAGGATAATCGTTGTTGTTATCAGTAAATGGAATCAAACTATATTTAGGATACAGATTCTTCTTATATAAAATGAACTCTACATATAAAATCACAACACACGAAATCTTTGAAAACCTCACGAACCAGCCGCTACTTTTATTGTTCTTAACAACCATGGCTAACGAAAATAAAATTACTTTTGCAAGATATCAATGAAAACTTGGTCAATTGCGTAATCAAAGTTAAGATATTGCTTCTCTGGAAAGGTTTGTATAAAAGAAACTCTACTACACCATCCAACCTTGATATGATTTAGCATTCAGTATTAACATTTGAATATCTCAATTCCTTTTTAAGTATATTTTTACATTTAACGTATAAGTTTTTTTTGTTCCATATACTAATTCTTATATTAATAATATTGTAAAACCCGTGTATTTGACACGGGTCTAAAATCTAGTATATAGAGTATATGTGAAACCTATTACATACCATATCTATACTCCTTTATAAAAATTATCACACCCCCATTTTTAGAAATAGTTACACAATAGTTACATACGAAATTACTAAATTACCCTTAATAAACACCCACTATGGAAAGAGTTTTTATAAAATACCAAATTTGCCCTTAATGAATTAATTTACATTCTAAACCTTTATTTTAATAATTAACACTGTAAGCCCTTATTTTTCTAAAAATTTCCACTATCACAATTATACCAACCTATACCACTTGACACCGTCACCACCACCAATAGTATCATCACCGACACCACTAGACCGCCTTCCCCACCACCACCGCCGCATTGCGCGGGTACCATGCTCGTTTTTAAAAAAAAAAAAACAATCGATACCTATATAATGGTTGTTGTCGAGGTTTGTTTGTAAGAAGTGGGGGTGATAGTGCCGTAATGGTAATGGTTATATGAAAAATTAATATAATTTTTTATAGATAAAACTTAAAATTAAAGTTTGAAAAAAATCATTAATGGTAAATTAATTATTTTGAATGGATTTTAATCAATTAATGCATACAATAGAATAGAGTATTTTTTAGGGCTCGTTTGTTTTTTAGTCATTAAGTGACTGAATTGATAAAGTGACTGAATGAATAAATAATGTCTGTATGGATTAAGTCAATACAGTTATTTTTTGTTTATTAAGTCAAAAAAACAAACACTTTTAATGACTTAATGGATTAAGTATTTTTGATTAAGTCACGACTTAAAACAAACACCATCTTATTCTTATAAAACAAACTATATTACCTAAAATACTTATAATATCCTTAATAAAGTTATTTACATCATATATCATTCAACCCTTGAAATAACTGCACCCCATTTTACATTAGTTACTTTTACGTTAATAACACCACTATCGCGCCGCCGCCACCTGTCGCCGTCACCACCGTCGCATTACGCGGTTACCCATCTAGTAAAGATGAATGCATACAAAAAAAATTGAAAAATATACACATACAATAGAAAATGAAAAAAAGTTCGAAGCATTTCCAATTAATTAACCCTTAATATATTACTATACAATAAAAGGGACATCATACATATCACCAATTTTATTCGTGTGCCACCAAGTTATATTTTATGATGTTGTGCATAAGTTGTTATGTAAAAAACTAAGGGCCTGTTTGTTTTTTAACCATTAAGTGACTGAATTGATAAGTAACTGGATGATAAATAACGTCTGTATGGATTAAGTCAATACAGTTGATTTTTTGTTTATTAAGTCAAAAAACAAACACTTTTGATGACTTAATAGATTAAGTATCTTTGATTAAGTCATGACTGAGTTTATTAATTCCCAAACAAACACCACCTAAATATGTAAGAATAACAGTTGTATCCATATCTTCCTTACATAACTACACAACTAAAGCGGAACAGTATCGTTTAAAACTTACGGGCTCTAATGGTTGGTTAGGAACAACAATCTTATAGTGATTCGCATCAAAATAAGAAAACCGATCTACCAACACGGCTACACTCACATTTATAGAACTTAAATCATTTTGCAAAACAGTACCACTCTCACTCGTATCAACAAAAAAGTACAATGCGTTGGTGGCCTTATTCGAATTTCACTTCCTACATTTCTAAGAGTGGATTATTAGGGGATGTGTTTCAAGGGTACTGGGTTTCATCTCAGTCATGCATAGTTCGAGCTCCGCATACTGCCCAACTGGATGTCATTGTGGTGTCTCAAATGCTAACTACTAATTACAAACTCGCTGTTAATAATAAATAAATTTAAATTTAAAAAAAAAAACTGTTTAAGTGCAAAGCATTGACAAAGTCGCATGGTACAATTACTAGTCCTGGTGCTAGTGCTATCCATGATGTAGCAACTAGCAAAGCATGAATTTCAACATTATAATTTGTTTGTTTTAAATCCAGCTATCTGTCAAACCCACTTCGAAATTCCAAACTAAAAGAAAAAAACAAGTTTATTATTCAAGTTTGAAATTTGTTTCCATCATAACAAAAGTGAACACATTGCCGTAAATTCAATTCTGCCATCATTTCTTGCATCATATTTTGACAAAGCTTCCTGCAAATCATACATGTCATGTCAGCAACTCAAATGTACAAAATTAGATTCACATAATTTAACAAACATGCAGCATTAAATAACATCGAGTTCTCATCATTTCAGGTGTATTCATTGAATGCAAAGAATGATACCTCTATATATAAAGGCAAAGCTAATCTCCCCGATTATTTATGAGGCGGGTGTATTTCAAAATGGATTACAACCAGGTTTAAACCCAAGCTGGTAGGGTAGTTTTGTCTTGCCACTTCTGTAATTAGCATTACGTTTTTTAGTTTGTGATTAGAGACGTCTACGTTTTTATGTTTTTTGTCTTGCCACTTCTGTAATTAGAGCTGTTAGTAGATGTAAAATTATCTCAAAAAATGAGAACAAATAAGAATCAAATATTTAGCGAACCAAAATTCTTGATTTTAGCATTACGTTAAACCCAAGCTGGTAGTAGATGTAAAATTATCAAATATTACGTTTTTTAGTTTGTGATTAGAGACGTCTACGTTTTTATGTTTTTTGTCTTACCACTTTTGTAATTAGAGCTGTTAGTAGATGTAAAATTATCTCAAAAAATGAGAACAAATAAGAATCAAATATTTAGCGAACCAAAATTCATGGATTACAATCAGATTTAAACCCAAGCTGGTAGGGTAGTTTTGTCTTGCCACTTCTGTAATTAGCATTACGTTTTTTAGTTTGTGATTAGAGACGTCTACGTTTTTATGTTTTTTGTCTTGCCACTTCTGTAATTAGAGCTGTTAGTAGATGTAAAATTATCTCAAAAAATGAGAACAAATAAGAATCAAATATTTAGCGAACCAAAATTCTTGATTTGGAAAGAAAACATAACTAAGCAGATATGGTTCCTAACAGATTTACATTTTAATCACACTTTAAAACCATCTACTTGGCCACTATCTATACCAACAATAGAAGTTTTGAACAGCCTACTTATAATGCAACACTAACGACAGATAACAAACAAAAAAACTATCCTTCCAACTTGAAATTGCGTCACTTATCTGATAAAAATCTGATAAGTCTCCTACAAATAGCTCATTATCTAAATTATCATTGAAATATTGTTTTCAGTTCACAATGTTTTTCAAGAATTGAGGAAAAATCAATTGATCATATTAGTACTATACATCCAGAAATTTATGGAACTCCCAATTTTGATATCCAGATAACACTAGCGAGGTATCGAGTCTACCCCAATGTAGAGTTTTACTTTTGATTCTAGTCATACATCTTTTGTTAGTCTTCTCCGACTATATCTAACCCTACCAAGGTTGCTGATTCAGCTAAAAGTTGTAAAAGCATGGATGACAGCTACATCATAACAATCAGGAGGATCTCTGCCTGCAACTCCAACAGGACAAGACTCTACTGACAGAGGATTACGCTGGCGAGGTATCAAGTCTATCCCTATGGAGTTATTTAATCGAATTCTAGTCACACATACTCACATAGTTTCTGACTACATCGAACCCTATCAAGGTGAGTGATTTAGCTCAAAGTTTTGTAAAACCGTGGATGCCAAAAACCACTTCAAAACAGTAAGGAGGATCTCCACCTGCAACTGCAGTCGGATGAGTCCCTGCTTCCAGAGGCCGATACAGGGCCATGCAAAAAACTTACAACTAGAGGCGACAAGGTAGGTCGTCTAATGGCTTAGGTAATGAGGTCAAAACATTCAATCTGTTACACTCATTTGACTCGTTGAGATAGAACACAACCCAAATCAACCCTTTGGGTGGAAAGGCCATATCTACTTAAAATTTATCCTTAAACATGACATTCTATGAACCTAAATACACAGACTTATTGGCTCTACAAATGTCCCTCTACTAATTACCATTGCCATAAGAAAGGCACTTACACTTGCAACAAGATCAAGCATATGCTGCCATTTCACCACGTTGTTAAATGGGTTATAGGTGGACATACGATTAGGAGGCTTCACAGCTTCACCTTAACAACTGTTTTTTACATGCCTTACACCCCAAACTAAACATTATAAAACAAATGAAGTACACGGGGAATGATTAGAGTCTCAAGGGAGAAACGAAGATATACCTAGTCTGTCTAGATTGAACTTTGGAGATTTGGGACACCATACTTGCGTAGTTGTATCAAAAGTATCAGAAAGTAGGCATGAAAACCATGTAAGTATGGGACAGGAATTCCTCGGCCGAGAAAAAGACTGCTACGAGTCCCCAGCTTCCTCTGTGGTAAGGCAATTCTAGACTATATTCCAAATGTGTGGTTCCATGAATCCATCACATTCCATGTGCCTAAAATGAATCCTAATATCAAAGGCGCTTCCATTACCAGACTTGACTTAGATTAACTTGAACATATACTAATCTTTGTCCCGATTTTCAAGTTCAGGTTTGAACAAAAATGATGTTGAGCCAAATTTAATGAAGTCAATGTTACAGGTGCAGCTGAGTAAGTGACAGTAGTACAGTACATGGAAATGTGAATAATGGGATGTCACTAAATTCGTGAACTGGAGCTCCATACCTAGAGTGTATTACGAAATTTGGAGTTAGCTTCTTGATTGTTGATTCCAGTTCTAAAGAACAGTCTTTTGGCGTCTTTGGCCTAGAAGTGATTGTCAGTGGTAGTATCAAGTAGCCTTTTACCGTGGAAAATCATACAATTACCTCATGGGGAGTTAGCCGCACCGACTAACGATATAAATACCACTGTTGCTTTGGCTTTACTCACGTCAGTGGCATATTTCTATGCGGGTTGTAGACTAGTAGTAACAAGTGTTCCAAGTGGTAGTAAGAGGATCCGTGACTAGCAGCGAGAGGATCGGTGACTAGCAACAAGGGACTGGTCACTAGTGACAACAGCGCCAACAAGTAGCAGTAACAGGGATGGTGACTAGCGATATCAGGGTTGGTGACTAGTAATAACATAGTTGGTGACAAGCAGCAAAGAACCGTAAAGGGTAAATATTTAATCAACAATGATGAACTATCGTCAAGAGGGTCGTGACTAGCAGTAAGAGAGTATGTAACAAACAGTAAAGAGTTGGTGTGTGCCTGTGTGGTGACCAATAATCAATCGGGTACAACCAATAAAAACTAGACTAAAAGAGACTGATCAATATAAAAATAACCAAATAATCAGCAACTGGGGGCGGTTGATTAACCATCAAGTAAAGAATCAATTAGTTAAAGAAATCCAGAACCAGATAATTGGCTAAAGTGGTGGCGGAAAAGGTAAGCAGCAATTGCGGCCCGCATGGGAGGATGTAACAGATATGCAGAAACACATCAGTGGCGATCGAGAACTATGTTTCCCATATGAAGCCGATTTGATCATCTTAATAGAAATTAGGAAGAATGAACAGAAGCAGGATGTTTTAACGAGATCAGGGCATGGTGCACTAGGGTTAACTAGGATTTGGGGGATGCTAGGGTTCTGAAATTACCATGCAAGTATACTTAAGATCATTTCAATGTGTTTTTAAAGAGATGACGATACAAGCTAATAGAAAGAAGACAAGATCAATCGTGTTATGAATGCTAAATACATAAATTTCCGACAAGAATAGTCAAGGGACATGAGAGGAAAACTAACGCTCATAAAATGTGAAAATGGCCCGATATGTTGCCTCCAACCTCAGATTTAACAAACCCCATGCAAACTGTACATATGTTAAGATAATAAATCCTTGATTTTGGCTAAAAATCTTCAGAGAAATGAAGATATACCTAGCTAGTCTCGATTTGGAATTATTTGATGATTATGTTATTTGAATAGATATAAACAGAAGTTTATATCATCCCAAAACATGCTTTTTAATATGATGGATGTATTAAAAAACTATATCCCGACACATCTAAAAGACAAGATCACGAGAAATGCATATTGCTTCGTTTTCTAACTACATGTCTTTCACGAATTCAAAATTAACCAAGTATCACTTGAATCATATTGATCCAACTTCTAACGACTTTTTACTAACTATATCATGTACCTTTTCCAAACATACAGCAAATACGCATAACTAGTGTTTTACAAATGTGATACTAGTACTTCAATGTTACTATTTAACAAAAGGAACAATTATTTCCAGATTCCGTGTACATTGAAGCAATTTAACAATAAACAATGAAGGGTAGACATTAAAATACTAAAAAATAATAAAAGTAGGCAAGGCCTATCCTTGTAGGTTTCACGATTGACAGTAAGTACGCAACATGTATTTATGGTTGTACATGCATATAATTCGAAAGCTACTTTTAAGTACATACCACATTTCTACAAGTCATTAGATACAAATGTGTTAACAACGAATTAAAATATAAAATTTAATGTGTATTAATGAGAATAACTATCTAATACATAATAACGTATTGGTTGATTTCATATGAACTCTCGACCAGTTTCATGACTCGCGTGATGACTTCACGGGATCATGATCAGTAAAAGACAAGAGTGAGACTTGACAGATGATTGTCAAAAATATGAAATTGTTGATGCTCCTCCTCAAGGGGGAGTGGGGAACTAGTGATGTTAATCAATCTGAAGTTGCACAACACCCCCTTATTGACTAGAATATCCAGAGAAAGATCAGCAAGACAACACCAAAACTAGCAACTCAGACCAGGGAGTGGAAACAAGGACCAGTAACACAGACTGTACTGGAATACAAACTATGAAGGATTCATCCTTGAACTTGAACCGGAACCAAGTACCAAAGCTGGAAAGAGGCTGACGAACAAGTTTTAGTTCGATACAGCCGGATCCGACTCGTGGAGGAGCCGAAGAGTTGGCCAAGTTTTACGATACTGCGAAAAACACATTTAGTAGGTGACTAAGAGCAAGAGCATGATTTAAGAGTGGAACTTGAGTCAAGTATGGGTACAGGAATCTTTGTTTAACAAATTGCATCCAAATAGAGAGACATTGCATCTAGTACACTATGAGCAACTATATCTATAACGTGCGCACCTCAAAGCTACTTTCAATTAGACACACTTTTCGCATCATGTATGTTGGGAGTTTAATTAAGGAAACACAAATGGGATATCACGTTTAAAGTGTATCTATGAGTAGAGCCCAGAAAAATGTTGGATAAATATGTATATGGCCTTAAGTTGATGAAATTTCTAGTTAAGATCCTTACAGTGGCTGATGTGAATAATGACAACCACGGGATGTATCTATGAGTCCATGGACGGGGGTAAAAAGACCACAGCTGCTAGTTTTTTGGATAAACGACAGCAGAATAATAAAGCATTCGAGTATATTCACGATCGGTGAAATTGCCAATCTCATTGACCGTTGTATGTTGTCAGCGTTATTGTTATACAAAATGCATCAGGAAAGACTAGAGTCTCACATTACTACCGACTTGGTTTGCAAACAAAAGACCGATTACCAACAAATAACTCGAATGATATAGTCAGTTAACTCAATATTACCACGTAATTATATTCCATCAATACAGTAAAAGGTCAGTACCTCTATGGCTCTATCTATGTTTATACATACACAATGATCAAGACAAGGAACAATACTATATTCACTTTCCCATAAAAAAGAACGTGAGAACAATTATGGACCACACATTCTTTCCTACCTTTCTCTCTTCAATAATCAACTATAATTCATCCATATCATTCAAAATGTTTTATCTCACAAACCGTAAATCGTTAGATGAAAAAAGGATATGGGTAGTCTTAAAATTTCGTCCTCTTTCATTAGAGATGCAATTCGATATACTTTTGACGACTTTTTAATTTTCGTTTTTTTTCCATTGTACTTGTGTACCTACACATGTGTAGGATCTTTGTTTTCACATGTAAATTAGTAAATGACCATTTGTACACAACAATGAAGGTTAAGGGCGGAGCCCGTCAATCCATGGCGGAGCCATGGTGGCCAAGGGCGGAGCCCGTCAGTCCATGGCGGAGCCATAGCGGCTAAGGGCGGAGCCCGTTAGGTAGATCTCCCATCACCGATCACCCCCTATGACCTATCACCCTCTATGACCTATCACCCTCAATGACCTATCACCCCCACCAGCTACCCTTTATGAATTTCCTTAAGGATGAAGCCCGTTCCGAATCACAATTTTCGTTCAACCTACACATGTGTAGGTTATGTGTAAGTACCAAAAGGAAAACGAAAATTAAAAAGTCGTCAAAAGTATATCGAATTGCATCTCTAATGAAAGAGGACGAAATTTTAAGACTACCCATACTTTTTTTTTCATCTAACGATTTACGGTTTATGAGATAAAACATTTTGAATGATTTGGATGGAATTTACATATTTTATTGAAGAGAGAGAAAATGGGACTAAATGTATGGTCAGAAATTGTTCTGCGTTTTTTTTATGAGTTCTCAAAATAACTCACCCCTATATATATATATATATATATCTTCTATAAATATATATATATATATATATATATATATAAGCAGGTCAATTGGGCTGAGGTAAATTGATATGGAGGCCAATGATAGCAGACCCTGTCTCTTGTAGACCAGGTTTAGATCCTTGAGGCAAGCGGGTTTTACTAATATGTCGCCGTGCCTACAGGCGGACATGTTATTGGGTTTTCCCCGGATCTGGAGTAACTTGGGGCACCTAAGGTCTAGATTGGCGAACCAAGCAGTGACCTTTCGACAATGGTTCACTCCATACGGAGTACCCGGGCGATTCTGTTAGTTGGCCGTTCAAACAAAAAAAAAATGAAAGCAGAAATGTTAAGTCAAACCTTAAAAAGGGGGAAAAGCCCCAAAATTATTGGGAGGCAGGAGAAAGTTTCTCCTCGACGATCTTCTTGTCGCGCCTTTCCATTGCAACATCCCACATATCATTACCGATGTGTTTTGGCTGTTATATATATATATATATAATGAAATGATTAGTATATGAATAAAAGGGATCTTCAGAAAAAAGAAAAAAAGGAAAATGATGATTACGCGGCCATGGGCAGCTTTGTGGATGGTGTACTGGATATTTCCGGCGATACATAGCATTCCGGCGATGATTCCCAAGGGCAGTACCGCTTCCAAAAACTGGAACTTTCCCATCTCTTTCTCTTTCTGATTTTTTTTAGGGTTTTTACTTTCTTTTTTTTTAGCTGGTGGAAGAGTTGATAACTTTGATATACTCAGGTGTCAGGTCGGGTGGGTGTAAATTGTTTTGATTGTAGTCTACTAACTCACTCACTTTTTCAAGTTAAATAAGTGTAAGAAATCGACAACTTTTCCTCTGTACATCACTAATTTTTGGTGTGTTTGGAAATCTATTTATCTTAAAAGTATTGTGATAAAAAAAATAATCATTTGCTATCAAAACTTAATTTTAGAGAAACATGTATATTTATATTTTTTAAGAACACATTTTTGGAAATGTAAAATCTATTTTGAAAACATAAATTTTGTTTTGTAAACGCAACCCTTATTATAAATCGTTATTATTATACAAACTAACATGTTGAAGTATGTTTAGAAAAAGATGGTATACGATTAACAACAATTTTGTAATGTAAGATTTATAGATAGATTTTATTAAATGAAATGACAATGTTCATAAAACTTATGTAGTTATATTGTTAAAAATCATAAGTGTGATATACATGGTATTAGGGACGGACAAGAGAGTGATACCGTCTTATATCGGTTTTAATACGGTTTTAATACAAAGAGTATTGGTCTGAAAATTACTAAAATATGGTATTGATTTCGGTCCTATATGGACTGATATTGTAACGATATTTTTGGTATTTTTCTACATTTGATCCCGAAAATCACTAAATAGATGACGGTCTCAGCCCATGTAACTTCTTAAATACTTAGATGATATTTTATAAACAATAATAATAATAATAATAATAATAATAATAATAATAATAATAATTATTATTATTATTATTATAATAATAATTTCTACTACATTATAAAGCATTTGTTCCCTTCATTTTTTCAACTTTAAGTAAGTGAAAACCCCAAAATACTCCTATCACTTATTCATAATACCCTTAGAAGAAATCTCAACCACTCATTTTTTTCTCTCTCATCAAATCTCAACCACTTATTTTTCTCTCTCCTCCATAAATCATTTTATTCTTCTAATTCATTCAAAATCTTTTATCTCAAAAACCGTACATCGATAAATTATAAAAATTATATGGGTGTTCTTAAAGTTTCATGCTCTTTCATTAGAGATGTCATTCGATATACTTTCGACGAATTTTTAAATTCGAGGGCGGAGCCCAAACGACTAAGACATTTGGCTATCACACTCTATGACCTATCACCTCCTATGACCTATCATACTCTATGACCTATCACCCCCACCATCTCACCGCTGCAACGCGCGGGTACTTTGTCTCGTACATAAGTAAGAAGGGATAGTTAAGTAGTTAACTATTTAGTTAGAGAATGAACTAGTGTGTAAGGAAATACTTGGAAAGATATGGATAAAAAGGGTTAAAGACTTAAAGTTAAAATACAACAAGTCAAGTATGCACTAGAAAAGGACTAGTATTACTTAAATATAAATGCAAGTATATAAATAAAGTAATACAAGACTTAAAGCAATAAATAATTAAAGAGGTGGAACACAATGTAATTTTCAAGTGTATTTTATTAATAATCATCACATCGTTCTTAATACTGGGACACCAATAAATAGGCTTCAAATCTGCATGCATCTTTGTGGCACCAGGGTGTACAGAATACTTAGTTTTGTGAGCTTCATCCATTACTAACTCACGATTGCCTCCATAGAGAGGAACCCATATTCTACCTTTGTAGGTTCGAAGGCCACGACTATTTTCTTCCATTTGGAGTCTGTTCTTCTTCTTTTTCCCAATAGACTCCGCTTTCACATTAACATCCTTTAACGCTTCGATTTGAGCTAATCGTATAGGTTCCAGTAAATTCGACTCAATCCTTGTAATCATCGCACATAATCTACTTTTCGCATATCCTTTGCGGCTTAAGGCATCAGCAACCACATTA
>CM067172.1:87180756-87220687 GCA_034093135.1 Erigeron breviscapus
GATAGCTCGGAATCCTTTTTGTTACTCTTTAATCATGAGGGTTACTCGACACCTCCTAATATCTTATTGCCCTTAATTAGTTTTCTTCTTCCAATTACCTTCATTTTCCAGCATTGCTAGTGATCTCCTCCAAGTTTTAGGGGAGTCCTTATACTTAACCAAAGGTGACCTTCATGTCACACGACCTCCCTTTCGTTGGCCGCTCAATTTTTTTCCTTTTGGTCGATCAACATAGATAGGGAAGACCTTCAATTTCTTTCTCCAAGTTAAGGCTTAGTATGCTCTTCAATTGTGCTTTCCTGTACTTTGATTGACACACAACATATCTTCCACGTCCTGCGTTATGTACATGATCCAATAGCATTATCTATGCTATATAATTATCCCAAGTATTTCACTTATGGACCACTGTTGTCTCAACGTCTTTCGCATCCCTTGATGTCGCAGTAAGAGAAGGGTACTAGTTACTCGATTTCGCTATTGCAGAGTGTTGCGTAAGTGAGTTGTATGTTGTTAGGTTACTAACTTTGAGGAGAAGCGGTGGTAATCATTTCTTTGAATAATCAAGAATATAGAGTTTGGTTTCGAATGAGTGAAATAGGAAATATAAAAACAAAAGAATCATTAAGGCTCGATTCAGACTCCTTGTGCGGTTTAAAGAAATCACTTCTATGTCTTTCGTTGCCCAATGGACTCCAACTTTCGATGAAGTCAATATATGTCGCACCGGCTTAGAATTAGATAGTTGTTTGCGTACACGCGTTAGAATAGAAATATCGCACCAAATTTCAGGGTTACCATTCTCAGGACGTGTCGTTTAGAATATATATGGGAATGCGTCCTACTAGTGTCGTTGTATCGTCATATGGCTTTAATACCGCTCGTCTTTCATAGGTCTCCAACTTCATTCGACGTTTCCATATGTTTCGCACCATCTCAGATCGAATACAAAGGTTATGCGTAGTATCTGAGAGGATAGAGTCGCGTCATATCTTGGGACTACAATTCTTAGAGTATATCGTCCAACGTTCGTGGGAAGGTGTTCTACCGATGATATCGCGTTGTCGTATGTCAATAATGAGTAGCGGTGTCATAAGAAATATGATGATGGATAATTTTCAAAAGAGCACAAGTGAACGAATGATGGAGGGGTATTTAATGACAACTTTCATACTTAGGAATTTCTAATTTATAATGGATTTCTCAGAGACAATCACTAGTTCCCAAGCGGTCAAATCTCATCACGCAATATATATCTCAGTAGTAAGGACTAACCACATTATAATCATATCTAGCAGGTGCCAGTCTCAATAGTCAAATCTTAGAGCATAATAACTATCTCAATAATAAGGCACAACTATATAATCATTAAATCGTTCATGCACTAGCCCTCAATTAACTCAATCTTAGGGCGCAATAACTATCTTAGTAGTAAGGCATGACTACATAATCGTCGCAATATTCACGCGCTAGTTTCAAATAGCTCAAACTTAGAGAGTAAAGGCTCTTATATCCATATCGTCCATGAAATTTCATATCAACTCGTCATGCCTATATTTTCTTTCCAAATCAATCATAAATAATCAACATCATTACTCAATAATTTGAACAAGTCATATCCCAAAATGATTTCGTGCCTCATAGTAATCTCATTATTTTAAAGTGCATATGCAACTTAAAGTTCAATATCATGAATCATAAGGCTTTTACGCATGCATTTCTCCCATAATTTCCACATTGCACATTCCAAACTTTCACATTGATATTTCAAACTTTCACATTGCACATTACAACTTTCACATTGCACATTACAACTTTCACATTGCACACTATAACTTTCACATTGCAATCAAATCATGCCCAAATTCACATGTTATAGCATAGAGTAGCATGTATCAACGAATATCTTTCAATCTTATATTCATTTCACTTCTAATGTGAAAAAGGAGAATCTACTAAACTAGCATAATCCTCAAGTAAAGAAAGTCTCGAATCGTTATATATGCTTAGGTGAATGTCTAAATGCAACAAGTATTCTCATTAAAACGAGTTTAATAAAGATCTTTTTTTTTTTTTTTTTGAAAAGGAATCCTTTTGAACATAAGTCTAAGGGCCGTTTGAGTTTTACATGGTGCTCTCATAATTAAACGTAGTTCATGACCTACGTTTAATTAGGGTCCTACCATGTAAAGCTCAAACTAATCCACTTAACCTTATGCTCGACTCGACTATAAAAATTCGTTTTGAAAAGTGGCTATAGTTTTGGAATTCCCGGAGGAACCCCAATGTTCTCTATAACCTTAGGCTCTGATACCATTTTCTGTAACACCCCAACTAAGGCGGAACGATGAGATGTACAGAAAGTCGAGTATTCAAAACAAAGGATAATAGATAACATTCACCATAGCTTTATTGGATAAAAATAATTTTACAATGCACAAGCATGTGAACCAATTCCCAAGTACAATACGTCTACCATACTTGGATATTAAGTCCACGAAACAAATAACAAATACATGAGATGATATACTACAATGATCAATGCGGATTCCATTGCCCATCACAAGGTTTGATCTTTGACTCCAAAGTGCAATGCAAACAAACATGAAGCATATAATTCCTCAAAGCTTATGCTAATTCCTGAAAAGCATGAAGAAAAAGTGTCAACTACGAAAACGTAGTTAGTGAGTGCATAGGTTTGCAAGTAAACCTCGTTACATATCCATTTCCAAACAAACTTAGAAAATATATTATTTCATGTCAATTCACCCAAACCACATGACCGACAAAAATTCCCATATCAAACCATCAAGTTTTTCGAATACCATAACGTCATTTCAAAGAGTTGAGAAATCCATGGTAAATTATAAGGTTCTCATTTGTCACATTTATCGTGAGAGAAAAATATATCGATCGATAAAATCATTCATCATACCAAAACCCTTCGGTCATCAATACTTCAATATCGCCAATTTCATCAACTTTCGAGATTCCATATAAGGTCCAATACCCAAACCGTATGTTCAATCCATAGTATCCAACCATAAGTAATAATCAATAATATTTAGCCAAAGGCATAATTCGATGAGTTTGTGCTTGAGCCACTACTAAGACCATTTCCTGTCCCAACCAACATAATATTTCATTTCATAGCACAAGCTGTCAATCAAGTGAAATTAATAAAGAAGGGGATCGTGCCATGGAGACGACCGCCTAATATAAAGTAGATTAGAGCACCGCTCGGGTTGGACTGGCAATGAAAGTGGCCACAAAGGCAACCAACATTCCACCGTTACCTATTTTAGTGGGTGAGTGGACGACTCCTAGTTGCGCAACCCTCTAACTACAGGCCTCCCCTTTCAGAGTTAATAGTAGTGTACCAAAGTGATACAGTTTGACAGAACTCAAGCTCATCATATAACTTATAACACATTGAACATACCATATATCCCATTTCATAATCATTCTTTCAAGAATCATTCATATATATAAATCAATTTTATTTATCATGCTTTTCACCCCGAAAGTAAAACACATAAAAGAGTTTGAAAGGGGGCTATGACTCACCTTGATATGCCGAGCATTATATACACTTATCCAAAATGGGTACTTCCCATCTATCGCTTCCTTGATCATGTATTCCTTATGGTCCTCAATCACCTTTCAATGCCAAGACTATCCTACGATAGGACTAATATACGTAAGTTCCTATCTTAAGCCATCACTTAGAATGCCACTTTCATTATGTTGTTATAAATTTTGGGATCCAAGTGTATTGTTAATATTCGCATCTTTTTGGTTGTAGAGAGTGTTGGTGTAAAAGGGTCACTTTCATTATACATGTAGTTATAAGTTGTTAGAATTTCGGTAACTTGCCTTCATTTGTGGTTTCGTTTGGCATCTTAGGTTATCATATGGAAATGCCATATTAAGTTATGTTCTTTATTCGTTTGGACATAGTTTTGGTTTGATTCATATAAGATTCATATTTCTTGTAATATATTCAAAAAATCCAGATTATTATACTTCTTTTAACATATTTTTCACTTAATACAAGTCATATCCATCTCATAATCCAACAACAAGATTCAACTTTCTTAGATCTAACTTGCTTTTTTTTTTTTTTTTTTTTTTTTTTTTTTTTTTTTTTTTTTTTTTTTTTTTTTTTTTTTTTTTTTTTTTTTTTTTTTTTTTTTTTTTTTTTTTTTTTTTTTTTTTTTTTTTTTTTTTTTTTTTTTTTTTTTTTTTTTTTTTTTTTTTTTTTTTTTTTTTTTTTTTTTTTTTTTTTTTTTTTTTTTTTTTTTTTTTTTTTTTTTTTTTTTTTTTTTTTTTTTTTTTTTTTTTTTTTTTTTTTTTTTTTTTTTTTTTTTTTTTTTTTTTTTTTTTTTTTTTTTTTTTTTTTTTTTTTTTTTTTTTTTTTTTTTTTTTTTTTTTTTTTTTTTTTTTTTTTTTTTTTTTTTTTTTTTTTTTTTTTTTTTTTTTTTTTTTTTTTTTTTTTTTTTTTTTTTTTTTTTTTTTTTTTTTTTTTTTTTTTTTTTTTTTTTTTTTTTTTTTTTTTTTTTTTTTTTTTTTTTTTTTTTTTTTTTTTTTTTTTTTTTTTTTTTTTTTTTTTTTTTTTTTTTTTTTTTTTTTTTTTTTTTTTTTTTTTTTTTTTTTTTTTTTTTTTTTTTTTTTTTTTTTTTTTTTTTTTTTTTTTTTTTTTTTTTTTTTTTTTTTTTTTTTTTTTTTTTTTTTTTTTTTTTTTTTTTTTTTTTTTTTTTTTTTTTTTTTTTTTTTTTTTTTTTTTTTTTTTTTTTTTTTTTTTTTTTTTTTTTTTTTTTTTTTTTTTTTTTTTTTTTTTTTTTTTTTTTTTTTTTTTTTTTTTTTTTTTTTTTTTTTTTTTTTTTTTTTTTTTTTTTTTTTTTTTTTTTTTTTTTTTTTTTTTTTTTTTTTTTTTTTTTTTTTTTTTTTTTTTTTTTTTTTTTTTTTTTTTTTTTTTTTTTTTTTTTTTTTTTTTTTTTTTTTTTTTTTTTTTTTTTTTTTTTTTTTTTTTTTTTTTTTTTTTTTTTTTTTTTTTTTTTTTTTTTTTTTTTTTTTTTTTTTTTTTTTTTTTTTTTTTTTTTTTTTTTTTTTTTTTTTTTTTTTTTTTTTTTTTTTTTTTTTTTTTTTTTTTTTTTTTTTTTTTTTTTTTTTTTTTTTTTTTTTTTTTTTTTTTTTTTTTTTTTTTTTTTTTTTTTTTTTTTTTTTTTTTTTTTTTTTTTTTTTTTTTTTTTTTTTTTTTTTTTTTTTTTTTTTTTTTTTTTTTTTTTTTTTTTTTTTTTTTTTTTTTTTTTTTTTTTTTTTTTTTTTTTTTTTTTTTTTTTTTTTTTTTTTTTTTTTTTTTTTTTTTTTTTTTTTTTTTTTTTTTTTTTTTTTTTTTTTTTTTTTTTTTTTTTTTTTTTTTTTTTTTTTTTTTTTTTTTTTTTTTTTTTTTTTTTTTTTTTTTTTTTTTTTTTTTTTTTTTTTTTTTTTTTTTTTTTTTTTTTTTTTTTTTTTTTTTTTTTTTTTTTTTTTTTTTTTTTTTTTTTTTTTTTTTTTTTTTTTTTTTTTTTTTTTTTTTTTTTTTTTTTTTTTTTTTTTTTTTTTTTTTTTTTTTTTTTTTTTTTTTTTTTTTTTTTTTTTTTTTTTTTTTTTTTTTTTTTTTTTTTTTTTTTTTTTTTTTTTTTTTTTTTTTTTTTTTTTTTTTTTTTTTTTTTTTTTTTTTTTTTTTTTTTTTTTTTTTTTTTTTTTTTTTTTTTTTTTTTTTTTTTTTTTTTTTTTTTTTTTTTTTTTTTTTTTTTTTTTTTTTTTTTTTTTTTTTTTTTTTTTTTTTTTTTTTTTTTTTTTTTTTTTGTTATATAAAATGTGTATAAGTATTTAGGTGTATAAGGGTATTTAAATGTGTGTTTGTGTTAGGTCGGAAATCGACCAAGTATAATTTGTTCAGAAATAGCTTGAAGTTCAGTGAAAACGTTTGTACAGAATTCTGAGCCATATCAGAATTACTTCACTGAAGCTTCACTTCAGTTCAGATCAAGATAAATCTGAAGCATTCATTCTGAAGTCAAAGACTGAAGTATGAAGAAGAGAATCATCTCAGAAGCGAGCAAAGAGTGATTCTACCAGATCGAAGACTGAAGCATCTCAGTATAAAGTATTTACAACACTTTACACTGATTACGAGGAAGACTTTTTACTTTACATACCTTTACCCAGTTAATAGATTTATCTATTAATAAAAGGTACAAGGTAAAAGTATAGGTTTGGAACGTAGTACTATAAGTCACATCAACTGACTTATATACTTTTCCTAGTAGAAGCATGTAAGGAATTAAGTTTAATTCCTTAAATGCTCACAACCACTTTTATACGATCTTGTCCATGTCATCATGAACTTGGTCTATAAATACAAAGTCTTCTCACAACTTGCAAAGTGCTTGAAACTTTAGCATTGCAACTTGTGAGATATACTCTAAGTAAACTTACGAGTATTTCCAAGTTATTTAGATCACTTGTTTTTTGGGATTGTTTAGATACTTACACTTGGGTGTTTATCTTTGTTCCGCAACAATCCTTGTATTTGTTTATATATCAATAAATCAAATACATTAGAAAGGAAACAACGTGTCTCAATGCTACATACTTGATTATACTTATATATATCTTTATATAGTTTCTGCCATTTAGTTCGTGCATTTTACCTTAAGTCATTTGTTTCTTGTTATCCATATCTGGATCGTAAACTGAACTT
This sequence comes from Erigeron breviscapus, assembly GCA_034093135.1. Classification (NCBI taxonomy): domain Eukaryota; kingdom Viridiplantae; phylum Streptophyta; class Magnoliopsida; order Asterales; family Asteraceae; genus Erigeron; species Erigeron breviscapus. The sequence goes on from CM067172.1 coordinate 87,187,505, forward strand.
GTCCATCAAGATCAGTTGTACTTGCCAGTCGGGTTTAGTTAATCATCTATATTTGGGACTAACAATTGGTATCAGAGCAGCAAGGTTGAATTATATCAATTCTTTAACCTTTGATCTGCATAGATGGCTGACTTTCAACAAGAACGTCCTGACCCTAATAACACTACACCACCTACACCCCCTATCATCAACAACAATATACCATCGCATAATGTACACGTACACTTTCCAAATAATCCTGTTCCCAAGTTTGATGGGAACAGTGAAAACTTTCAAACATGGAAAGCATGCATGCTAAAGTATATTGCTGGTGTTGAAAGACACTTACCCGATATCTTAAAAGAAGGACCCTTTGTCCCCATGAATGCTTCTACTGTTGTCAGAAATACCGATGGGACTCCTAGGCAGTCACCTAAGGAGAAGGATCATTGGTCTGAGGAAGATCATAGACTTGTAGACCTTGACACTAAGTTACAAAATATGATTTTATATGCAGTTCCTGAAACCCTTATGCCCACTCTTGTTTTACTTGAAAATTCCAAATTAATGTGGGAGGAACTAATGACACAGTTTGAAGGCACAAATGAGACAATTGTCACAAGAAAAGTTGCTTTAAACAAAAGATATGAGTCTTTCTTTGCTGTCCCTGGGGAAACTTTAACTCAGACTTACATCAGATTTACAAATCTGGTAAATCAACTGAAAGCCCTGGGTGTTACCAAAGATAAAGAAATTTTGTTGGAAAAATTTTGTGACATTTTACCTTCTAAATGGGAAAATTTAATCTTGGTCTTGAGACAAGGCAAAACTTTGCACAGTCACACTCTTGCTTCCCTTTATGGAGCCTTCAGATATACTGAAGAGAACAAAGCTGAGAGAGCTTTGGCTGAGCAGGATGCCAAGAATCATGTTTCTACCAGTTCTGGTATGGTTCAGTATTCTGAACCACATAGTACTGCTCTACTATCTTCTGAGAGTGACATTTCTGACTCGATGAAGAAGATGGTTTCTGAAATGTTAAAAACTGGTGTCTCTGGTAATGTTACTTATGATTGTAATGAGGATGACAATGATGATCTGGTTGCCATGCTGGCTAAAACGTTCAATCGTTTTAAGGCCAAATCAAATCGAGCTGGCAAACCTTTTGCTTCCAGCGCTTCTATTGACAAGTCTAATCTTGAATGCTTTAAATGTGGCAAGAAAGGACATTTCATGAAGGAATGCAGATCTAGTCAACCATCATCATCACAATCTGCTCCTAACCATTCTATTTTTCAGAAATCTGATGACAGCTATAAGGCCAAATACAAGAAGTTAAAGGCACATATGGCTCTTCTGGCACAAGACAACTCAAGCAACAGTTGTATGATTGCCAAAACTGAAAAATGGGAAGATTCTGATGAATCATCTGATGATGAAGAAGAAGTTAGGGACATGTGTTTCATGGCACAAGAAGATCAAGGTCATTTGGTCAAATCCGATGTTGAATCTGGTCGCTGGGTGGATATTGTAATGAAAAAGGTCAGTAATTTTGGCTTTGAAAAGAATGAGGAACACAAACTGGACCTTTTGGTTCTTTTAGAGGCTGACATCTCATTTGTTGAGACAGTGCGTTCAGAAAGCCTAAAAATGTTTGAAAATAATGCTTCTGAACTAAACGCCAGTCATGCCAGACTGAAAGAACTGAAAGATGTTCATTTGGCTCTAAAAAGTTATCAGTCTATGGTTGCAACTTTAGAATTGGAAAAGGAAGAATTAAAATCTATCCTTGAAAAAGAACAAGCAATTATTAAATCTTGGATGAAAGCACCAAGGCCAGATGCTGCAATTAAAAATACTTTTGCATCACAAAGAGCAGCATATGAGTCTGGTGATCTTCATTTGGCATCCATAATCACTGATTTAGATGCACTTCCAAAGGAAATGAAGCCTGAAATTGTTTTTCCTAAAGTTGGCAAGCAGAAAACTGTAACTAATAAAGCCCAGGAACAATCTGAGGGTAAATCTGAAACAGCTCAGACAACTGTTTCAGAAAGGAAGGCTAAATCCAAAAAGCCATCCCCTCAGACTTCATCTAAGGTTCCTAAAGACCTAAAGAAGAAGAAAAATATCTCCCCCACTGAGCCATCTACCTCAGATTCAGGTAAGGCTCAGGTGTCTAATGAAGAATCAATTTTGTTAAGGTTAGAAAGTCAATTTCAACTATTGGCTAGACAAGTGCAGAGTTGTAATGCACGTTTAAAAAATGTTGAAACTCCTCCTCTTCCACCTAAACAAAATACAAAACCTTTTTCTAAGCAAATCAAGCAGAAATCTGAAAAGAAAAAGGTTGAAAACCCCATCAAACCAACTATTTTTCTGTCATCTGAAATAATGACTGAAATCCCCTTTGATCCTTCTGTTCCTTATGAACCAAAGAAATCTGAGACTGCTAAGGGAGAGTCTAGTGAACCCATCCAGAGATGGGTTCCCAAAAGGAACTAATCTTTGTTTGTGTGCAGGGAGACCGAAAGAAGAATATATGGTTTCTGGACAGTGCTGCTGGCCGAACCATGACTGGTTATCAGACCCTGCTAGAGGAATATAGGGTGCAAGAGGGGCCCTCAATAGTTTTTGGAAATGATGGTAATGGAAAAACTGAGGGATATGGTGTGGTGAATAATGGTCAAGTCAAATTCACACGTGTTGCATATGTGAACGGTTTGAAATATAACCTGATCAGTGTCAGTCAACTGTGTGATGATGGCTTCAAGGTTTTATTTGATATTTCACAAGGCACCATATTCAACAGAGATGGAAAGGTGGTACTGATTGCACCAAGGAAGGGAAACATTTATGTCATTGATATGAATCCTTCTACCACTGAACAATGTTTCTACTCAAAGGCAGATGTTGCAACTGCCTGCTACACTCAGAACAGATCTGTTTATGTCAAAAGACACAAGAAGACCTCCTATGAAGTACTCAGAAATAGAAAGCCTAATATTGGATACTTCCATGTATTTGGGTGTCCAGTATACATTCTGAATGATTCAAATCAGCTTGGAAAATTTGATGCAAAAGCTGATGAAGGATACTTCCTAGGATATTCATCAAATCGCAAAGCCTTTAGAGTCTTTAACAAGAGACTTGAAAAGGTTGATGAGTCAATTCATGTTACCTTTGATGAATCCAATTCTGCAATCTTTAAAAATTCCATTCCTGTACCACCCTCAGAAAGTCCAATAAGTTTTGGTGATTCTGATCCTATTGCTGAAACTGATCAGTCACCTGAACCTGCTTCTGAACATCTCCGTTCAGAACCAGTAGTAAACAAGCCTAGCAACATTCCATTTTATCCTCCAGTCAGTTTCAAACTACCTTCTGAACTGACTATTGGATCAGATGTACATGCTGCTTCTCCTCTGATATCAGGCTCCACTGAGCAACCTCAATCTGAAGAATTTCATGATGCAAGTCATGATCTGCAGGAAGAAGAAGAAGCTGAAAATGTATTTTCTGAAGCTCCTCCTGAAGGTACTCAGAGAAGTTCTTGCACTGATATCGTTGTTCATCCTGGTCAATACTCTAAATGGACAAAAGCACATCCAATCGAGCAAATTATTGGAGAGTCCAGTAGAGGGGTTCAGACCAGAAGAGCCACAAGCGATCAATGCTTAAACGTCAGCTTCTTATCTCTAATTGAACCCAAGAAGATTGACGAGGCTATGCAAGACCCAAGCTGGGTTGAAGCCATGCAAGATGAGCTCAACCAGTTTAAAAGAAACGATGTATGGGAACTCGTTCCTTGTCCCAGTAACCTGAAGAAGGAACCAATTGGGACAAGATGGGTCTTCAGAAACAAGATGGATGAAGATGGTCATATCATCAGAAACAAAGCAAGACTTGTTGCAAAAGGATATGCACAAGAAGATTGACGAGGCTATGCAAGACCCAAGCTGGGTTGAAGCCATGCAAGATGAGCTCAACCAGTTTAAAAGAAACGATGTATGGGAACTCGTTCCTTGTCCCAGTAACCTGAAGAAGGAACCAATTGGGACAAGATGGGTCTTCAGAAACAAGATGGATGAAGATGGTCATATCATCAGAAACAAAGCAAGACTTGTTGCAAAAGGATATGCACAAGAAGAGGGAATAGATTTTGATGAAACTTTTGCACCAGTTGCTAGACTTGAAGCTATCAGAATATTCTTAGCTTTTGCAGCTCATCATCAGTTTAAAGTCTATCAAATGGATGTCAAAAGTGCATTCCTGAATGGAGAACTAGAAGAAGTCGTTTATGTGTATCAACCACCAGGGTTCATTAATGAAGAAAAACCACATTGGGTGTACAGACTGAACAAAGCCTTATATGGTCTGAGACAAGCACCCAGAGCCTGGTATGATACTCTTACTAAACATCTTCTTAAAAATGGTTTTAAACGTGGTGCAATTGATAACACTTTGTTCATATTGCATGATAAAAGTGATATCCTTTTAGTACAAATTTATGTTGATGATATTGTGTTTGGTTCTACAAATGAGAAGATGTGTGAAAATTTTTCTAAAATCATGTCTTCTGAGTATGAAATGAGTATGATGGGTGAACTGACATATTTTCTGGGACTTCAAGTAAAACAAACTGAAGATGGTATTTTCATAAACCAGGAAAAATATGTCAGAGATTTATTAAAGAAATATCAATTTGATTCAGTCTCATCAAAAGATACTCCTATTTCTGCTCCATTATCTTTGGATTCTGATCCACATGGAAAACCAGTGGACCATACAAAATATCGTGGTATGGTTGGTTCACTGATGTATTTAACTGCAAGTAGACCAGACATAATGTTTGCAACATGCCTTTGTGCTAGATTTCAGTCTGATCCCAGAGAAGCACATGCAAATGCTGTTAAAAGGATCTTCAGATACCTTAAAGGTGTCCCCAGATTGGGTCTTTGGTATCCCAAAGGCTCCAGTCTAGATCTAATGGGTTATTCAGATTCTGATCATGCAGGTTGTAAGATAGACAGGAAAAGTACCACAGGTGGGTGTCATTTCCTTGGTGGCAAATTAGTAAGCTGGACCAGTAAGAAGCAGACTGCAGTATCACTATCCACTGCAGAAGCTGAGTACATTTCTGCAGCAAGTTGTTGTGCTCAGATTCTATGGATGAAAAACCAGCTGACTGATTATGGTGTTACTTACACAAAGACTCCAATCTTTTGTGATAACACTAGTGCCATTGCCATATCTCACAATCCTGTGATGCACTCGAAAACCAAGCACATCGATCTCAGGTATCATTTCATTCGTGATCATATTCTGAAAGGAGATATTGAATTGCACTTTATTCCCACTGATAAGCAACTCGCTGATGTTTTTACAAAACCTTTAGATGTCAAAACCTTTAAACATCTGGTCAGTGAGTTGGGTATGTTAAATCCTTAGACTGGTAATCTTGTTATGAACGCCTCAGTGACACTGATCTGGTTCACCAGTCTGAGCGATCCATGTAATTTTTGCTCGCCTAGCTATCGAACGCCTTTGTGATACTATCTTGGCACTTATTAATTCATGGATCATCACTTCAGGGGGAATGTTAAATATTTTTCAAACTTTAAAATAAACCTTCATTTTTGAGGGGGAACCTTTTACTCAGAAAAACGTATTTAACTGAAGCACTTCAGAAAATCAAAAATATTTCAGTTGAATTTTATTAACTGAGATGGTTCAGATCTCTTTGGAACTGACCATGCTCAGAATTTATTTTGTCATCACTGAAAGACAACAATCCTTTCAAGATATTTTTGATACTTGGTCAATTGTGTGTACACGTGGCCTACTGCATACTATGTTTTTAACTTACGTTGGTCATGCTTATGTGTCACACAAGTTGCGCCGTAAAAGGGAAAGAAATGAGTACTTTTTCTGAAAAAGTGTTGCAGGGTGGGGTCACTCAAACGTCTCTGCATTTAATGCGGACTTGACCCCAGAAATTGTTTTTAATTGGAAAATCACTTTGTATTCCATCTTAAATTCAAATTCCTTTTCATTCTTTCATTTACTTCGTTTTTCATTTACTTCCCAATCATCAATCTCTCTCATATTTACTCTCAAATTCCTTAACTCTTCATATTCCTTTCACTTTCAACTTTCGATTCTTAAAAATGTCTAAATCATCATCTTCTTCACAACCCAAATCGCTCATCAATTTTAAATATACTCCATCGGATGATGTGAAAACATCTGCCACATGGCCAAAGAATTTCACTCCTTCTCAAATCCGATTTAACATGAGCAATTTCTTGGCTCAATTAAATGTGAAATCCAAAACACTAATGGGAAGAATTAATAATTTTTGGGAGCAATCCCCTTTCCATTATGCTCTGACCGCTAATCCTCAGGCATTGTATCATCGATACTTGCTTGAATTCTGGTATACTGCTGTGGTGAGCAAAGATGAACAATCCATCTCCTTCACTCTCAATGAGGGCACCAAGCAGTGTGTCATCACTCTTGAGGGGTTCAGAAATTCCCTTCATCTGAACTACCTCAAACCTTCCCAGGTATTTGCTAAACGACTCAAAGGAGTCAATTTCAGGGAGGTTCTAGTCGCCACCGGTCATGGCGATATGGAGGATGCTGATGGTAATCTGAAGACCTCCGGACACATATTTATGTCTGGATTTGGCAATTGCTGGAGGTTCTTCTGGACCCAGATTGTGGAAAGTCTTGGTGGCAACCATGGAGGGTTGGACCAACTTTCATTACCCCAAGTTGAGATGGGGTATTATATTTGGAATGGGATACAAGCAGACTTTGCTGAGATTCTCTTTTCTCAGCTAATTACAAAACTAAAAGGAAAGAGAAGTCTGCATATTGCCTTTCCAAGATTTCTGAGCTTATGTTTCATGGATATTCTTGGTGAAGCTTATAATCAAGCTGGACCTGAAGCTTCAGTACCAGAATACAGCAGAGATTTCTCAAAGGCATCCACTGCTGAAAATGAGCCTGAACTATCCACTGCTATGCTTCAGGTATTTAATAAAACTGTTTCAGCCACACTAGCTGGTTCAGAAAGGTCACTAAGTGGGCCACAAAAGAATGTGGGACCCGTTAGTCGACCTAAAGATAAGTTTCTGAACATCATTCGTGTTCCAGTCTCTGAATCTACTGTCCCTGGCGATGATACTACGGTTGAGCCAATCATTGAATCTGGTAACGATGCACCTGCTTCTGCAGATGTTGAACCAGAAACTGGTGCGGGTACTAGTGACCCAAACCAGAGCATATCTGACCAGATTGTAAAAGTGAATGCTTTCTGGGATGACGATGAGCTACCTCAGGAGAATCTCGATTCTCTTGCTGATTTTGAGTTTGACGAGGGATTATTGGAGGCGAATCAATCTGATTCTGAGCCAGCCACCATCCTCGCAAACGCCCCTCCTCCTCCCCCAGAAATCCAAATTCAACCAGACCAACAAGAACAAGATATTAATCCTTATGTTCCACCACCTCCATCTCATCAACATCCAATTTTTCCACCGGGCACTAATCCTGCCTATGTTACAGCCGGTACTTTTAATCCTTCACTTCAATTTCTTCACCCCCAAATTCACCAACTCCCACCGCCTATTAAGTATGATGCCCAAATAGAAACGGACTTGGATTCTGAAACAGAATCTGAGAGTCCAACTGATTTACAACTGAACAATGTTCTGAAAGGGCTTGGTAATCTACCATTTGTTGCTCCTGCTTCTGCACAACCTCCACCACCTTTAAATGTAGAAGCACAGTTAGAGAAGACTCAAACCGAAGTCCAAAGCCTTATTCTTAGGGTGGAGGACTTAACCAAGTCTCTAACTGCCAATACTAGTTCTGTGGCTGAAATGAAAGGAGCTCAGATGTTTCTTGGAACTGAATTAACCAAGGTTGCTGGAAACGAAGGACTAGTAGTTGGGAAGCTGAATGAGCTGGTGATGACTTGCAACAAGGTGAGCTCTGCAATCAGAGAAGCCTTCAAGCTAACAAAAAGAGATGTGCAAGCTTCGGTGGTTGCAAACTTGACATCTTGTGTTCAGTTGTTGAAGCAAGATTTTATGGCTGTTGGAAGAGAAGTACATGAGTTGGTTCAGAAGCCAAGTATAAATGAGAAAGAACTTGGGGCTTCTATAAGTGTTGGTATTTTGGATAATCTGAAGTCTGAGCTAACTCAGAATCTAGTTACTCAGATTTCAGAATCCGTTTCTGAGAAGGTTGGTGAGAAGGTTAGAGTGATGATTGCTGAACTAACCAAAGACACATATGACAAAGTGGACAAGGCTGTGAATGAAGTTAAAGATTCGGTGTCCAAACTTGAAGGTTCAGTTCAGAATCAGTCCAAACAGTTAGATGAAATTCTAACTCTTCTGAAGAAGGAAAGTGTTGTTGCTCCTCCACCCCCTGCTTCATTTACTGAAGAAGATAGAAAGCAGTTGAAAGAAATAATGATTAAAGAGTCGCTGAACCTGAACTCCAATTTCAGATTAAGGTCTCAGTTTGCTCAGCTTTCTAAGGGTATTTCTGAATGCTTACAACAGCAGAGTTGGGAACCACTGAAAGGCATGCAAATGGCCATTGAAGAATTCGCTAAGTTGCCTTCAGAGGTCCCCAAAGGGGGAAAAGGTGTGCCTATTGGTCTGCTTGCAAGTACACAAGAAATCATTGAAGCAACCAAGAAGCAAACTGAGGTGCCATCTGGTAGTGCCTCAGTTCAGGGGGAACAAGTTCAGAGATCTGAAACTGAACCTGCTAAGAAAGATAAGGGCAAGGCCCAAGCAGTGGAAGAACCAAAGAAAAGTTCTAAGGGTTCTGGGATTATTGTTGGTAAGAAGGTTAGAGTGATGATTGCTGAACTAACCAAAGACACATATGACAAAGTGGACAAGGCTGTGAATGAAGTTAAAGATTCGGTGTCCAAACTTGAAGGTTCAGTTCAGAATCAGTCCAAACAGTTAGATGAAATTCTAACTCTTCTGAAGAAGGAAAGTGTTGTTGCTCCTCCACCCCCTGCTTCATTTACTGAAGAAGATAGAAAGCAGTTGAAAGAAATAATGATTAAAGAGTCGCTGAACCTGAACTCCAATTTCAGATTAAGGTCTCAGTTTGCTCAGCTTTCTAAGGGTATTTCTGAATGCTTACAACAGCAGAGTTGGGAACCACTGAAAGGCATGCAAATGGCCATTGAAGAATTCGCTAAGTTGCCTTCAGAGGTCCCCAAAGGGGGAAAAGGTGTGCCTATTGGTCTGCTTGCAAGTACACAAGAAATCATTGAAGCAACCAAGAAGCAAACTGAGGTGCCATCTGGTAGTGCCTCAGTTCAGGGGGAACAAGTTCAGAGATCTGAAACTGAACCTGCTAAGAAAGATAAGGGCAAGGCCCAAGCAGTGGAAGAACCAAGGAAAAGTGCTAAGGGTTCTGGGATTATTGTTGGTGAGAATGTGGATGAACATGGTTATCCCTTGCACGATCTTGATGCTGATAGTAAGAAATTGGAAGCTTTGCAAAAGCAGGTCTCCAATCAATTCATTATGTGGAGGGAAAACAAAGAAAGAGAAAGGGAACAACATCTGAAGATGGGAACCCTTGATCATATAGATGCTGCAGCTCTTGGTTTATCACTGGAAAGATATTTGAAAATCAAAAATGATCCAAGAGTGCAAAAGGCTGTTGTTGATTTGCTCGAGTATGAATGTGGGATGAATTACTCACCTCTGGAACAAAAGCTAGAGAGTCTAACCTTCAAGTTGTCTATTGAAGACTTGAAGAGAAATAGAGAAAAGGAAATGGAAATTAAAAGGAAGGAAATTCTGGCCGAAGTTCTGAAGGTTGAAAAAGAGTTGTTCAGACCAACCACAAAGCCCAAAGTAACTGGAACAAGGTCTGCAAGAAAGAATTCTCGTGATGTTGTCTTTACTTCCCTCAAACCATCTGATGATGCTGCTGAACTTGAAAGAAAACATGAGAAGGATCAGTATGATCATTACATGAATCATCGATCGCATCAGGCCAAAATCATTGATATAGAAGTTACAAAGGCTGATGGATTGAAGTTGTTTGATTTGATTGTAAAAAGAGAAGGTAGGGCAGCTGAAGAATATAATCAAGTTTCAGTTCACGAGTTTGGGATTTCAGAGCATAGGGAGATGATCCAGATTCTGAGGGGGAAGCCGAAATCTGCCTTGATTGGTGCATGGTTATCAAGAATACAACAAAAGATGCAGGCCAAGGTAGAAATTGAAGGAAGATTGTTTGGAAAGAAGGATCATTCTCCACTGAAAAGGAAACCTACTGAAGCACCTTCTGGTTCAAGGCCTGCCAAGAAGTAGTTCCTTTTTCAGTTTATCATGTACTTGTAATATATTTACATTTGTAACAAACATTTCAGTTTGTATATATATGTTGCAAATTGTAACCAATAAGTAGATGGTAAGTTTAAGTTAGAAAAACCACAAGTAAAATTCTGAGACATCAATGATCTATAAGATGTACTTAGAAAATTTTTACAACTTAAACAAAACTTGCATTTCAGACTTACAAACATGTATAGATAGAAGTCTGAGATGCATGCACTATTTCAGAACAAATAGGGGGAATTTGTTAGGTCGGAAATCGACCAAGTATAATTTGTTCAGAAATAGCTTGAAGTTCAGTGAAAACGTTCGTACAGAATTCTGAGCCGTATCAGAATTACTTCACTGAAGCTTCACTTCAGTTCAGATCAAGATAAATCTGAAGCATTCATTCTGAAGTCAAAGACTGAAGTATGAAGAAGAGAATCATCTCAGAAGCGAGCAAAGAGTGATTCTACCAGATCGAAGACTGAAGCATCTCAGTATAAAGTATTTACAACACTTTACACTGATTACGAGGAAGACTTTTTACTTTACATACCTTTACCCAGTTAATAGATTTATCTATTAATAAAAGGTACAAGGTAAAAGTATAGGTTTGGAACGTAGTACTATAAGTCACATCAACTGACTTATATACTCTTCCTAGTACAAGCATGTAAGGAATTAAGTTTAATTCCTTAAATGCTCACAACCACTTTTATACGATCTTGTCCATGTCATCATGAACTTGGTCTATAAATACAAAGTCTTCTCACAACTTGCAAAGGGCTTGAAACTTTAGCATTGCAACTTGTGAGATATACTCTAAGTAAACTTACGAGTATTTCCAAGTTATTTAGATCACTTGTTTTTCGGGATTGTTTAGATACTTACACTTGGGTGTTTATCTTTGTTCCGCAACAATCCTTGTATTTGTTTATATATCAATAAATCAAATACATTAGAAAGGAAACAACGTGTCTCAATGCTACATACTTGATTATACTTATATATATCTTTATATAGTTTCTGCCATTTAGTTCGTGCATTTTACCTTAAGTCAATTGTTTCTTGTTATCCATATCTAGATCGTAAACTGAACTTGTCCATCAAGATCAGTTGTACTTGCCAGTCGGGTTTAGTTAATCATCTATATTTGGGACTAACAGTTTGTTTATATAAGTGTGTTATGTATTTGAACAAATTGTAAGTACATATGGGTGCATGTATGGACCTTTAAGATAACTAGTTGATTAGTATTTAGGACATAATTGTGTACATAAGTATGTATATGTGTGGCCGTGTATATATATGTATGTGTATATAGTTTTTTGTGTCTTAAATTTGTTACTTAACTCTTTAGTTATAATCTTGCATTTTTATTAGACATACATATATTTGCTTATTATTATTCAACACTTTTATATGTATAATAGTTTATGAATATACATTTTAAGATGGTCATCATATATATATTTGCGTTTGCATATACTTTAATTTGATTGATGTTTGATTTGTTGGACATTTATAAGTATTTTTGGTTGTTATCATAACTTAGGAACCTTGCATCCTTATTTATATAATCTCAACTTCTCGAAATAAAATTTTTGGTTCATTGCCATTCCACCAAGTTCGATTAGAACTAATTTATAGCTTGAGATTGTCGTGAATAAATGTAGTTATTGTTTATGGCATTTCTAAGATAATTCGTTATCTATGGTATTTCATTGAACTAGAAGGCAACTATCACTATGCCTTAAATGTCTAGAAGGTCAATTCTCTTAATAAACCTCTAGGGATAGATACCTAGATAAAGGTTGTGACTGAGTGTCGGATGAGGTGTCGGATGATCCTAAAGGGGTATCTATGTTGAAAAGGTTTGCTAGGTTGAATACGGGTGGTGGAATTGGTTTGTTATTTCTCCTCCTACGTTTGAGTTTACCTAGGCTTGAAGACAGACGCTTTACAATCGTTCCCGATCTCAAACACATCAACTACCTAAATAATCCTGCAAAACTCAAGAAAAGGATCAAACGCACCAATATAAAAATGAAATGAAAAATTAAACTACTTAAACTAAAGATGAAATGAAAATACTACTAAACCCTAATTTGACCTAATACCTAAGTACTGAAAAGTAACTACTTCGTGCCGAAACACAAAGTAGGATCGAACTACACTACTAAACTAAGAATGCATCGCGTCTCCGGCAGCGGCGCCAAAAAGCTATGATGATGTGTGATTTTATTTTGTTTTAAATCTGCTTTTAAATTTATAAAATGTTGTACAAGTAAATATCTCAAACTAACCACACAATTACGGGCAGAGAACCCGATCAGATGTAGTATAGTAAGTGATAAGTACAGGATCGTTCGCAGGGACGCTTGCACTACCTAATCTAGTAAAACGTGTAATTCTAGCGGTTGGGGGTTGTCACGATTTCCTATTAAACTAATTAAAATACTGAAAAATAAATGGAAGCCGCAACCGCTTATTCAGCGAGAGGCTTAGTCTGGAAATAGTTTGAAAAAGCAAATAACAGTAATTAAATTAAAATACTTGTTTGGCATCTCAGATCTCATGACACGACCAAATATCATTCTACCTACTTGCTAGACTGTTGGCAACTTCATCACGGCTCAGATTCTCGCTAGAGTCACTTTACCTAAGTAACTAGTGCTTTCTCTCGACTCACACTACCCTTTAAACAAATTCTCGCTATATTCATTGTTTAAGCATTAACGAACTAAATTTTGTGTTACTAATTCATCTTTAAGTTACCCGGCTCTTAAGCCATGGCCAGATAGTAATTCTCTCCGGTGACCACAGTGCTCGTTTCCAAGTCACTGGATCGCGTCTGACATTGTTAAGCATCATGTTCTATTCATCCTAATTACTATGGTTCTGGATCCCTGGGCTACAAGTGAATCACCTTTTACATCTAGTTATAGACCGACTAGTGTTTTCCATCCTAGCATATTAGTCCTAGTGTATGATCATAGACAACCATCAGAATTAAACTAATATATTCGGATATAGAACCGATAATAATATGAAGAACTAGTAAAACATGGATCTACGACAAACAGTAAAACACACTCCAACAGATCTAACAAATAAAGTAAAATAGATAAACGTCTACATAATCACATCGATCCAAAAAAGTATTCAGCCTACTAGCTTACCATTATTAAAGGAATAACAACGTCTGAAAAGATGAAAGACATTGTTTACCAACTGAAAGTAAAATAAAAGAGTAGATCTAGGTTGAGGATGAAGATGAAGATCGGAAGGTGTTAGAAGCTCCAAAACCTCCTTGGAATCTGCAAAGTCGACCTAGGGTCTGATGTGGGCGGCTAGGGCTGCTGAATCGGCTCTCTCTTAGGGTTTTGAGGGCTGCTTCGGCTTAAATAGTGTTTAAAGTCGGTTTGTTGAACTGGGCTTCCCAGCGTCGCTGGATGGGCTCCAGCGGCGCTGGCAAGGTGCCAGCGGCACTGGTAGCTCCTGCTGCTTCTCGTATCGCTTCTTTCGGCTCCCGAATCACCTCCTTGTGTCTTGTTACTTCATAGGCCTTCATCTTGAGTCACTTGATGCCATTTACCCTCACTCGCATCTTCCGTGAACCTGCGTAAACATAGAATCCATTAAGTACCGATAGTTCCGGAATATTAACTCATTTAAGACATTGAAATGAGGCCTTACGATAGGGGTTTTTATCACAAAATGAACGCTCATCATGGTTTTCCATCACCAATCTACATTTTAACCCAATCTAAAAATTATTAATTTACACTTTTTGGTTTTCCATCACCAATTTACACTTTAATCCAATTTAAAAATTATTAATTTACACTTTTTGGTTTTCCATCACCAATTTACACTTTAACCCAATTTAAAAATAATTAATACCTTATTGCATAATGTCTATCTAATAACAAAATATAGCTAAAAGTTAGAGAGGTCACACATTTGGATTAATACGAATTAATATTTACATCCATATTTTACTTTATATTATTTTTATTGTAACACTTATCGACAATAGGGATGGGCATGGGACCGGTTCCGTCCCGTACCGGTCCCGGTACCGAAAATCCCAAAAAGTGGTACCGATAATCATTAAAACTAATCTCCTTTCGTATATGCAGTAACGATTGTCTACATAAAAGAAACTCTGCTACACCATCTAGCCTAGATACGAAGCATTTACATTTGAATATCTCAATTATTTTTTTAAGTATATTTTTACATTTTAACGTATAAGTATTCTTTTTGTTCCATATACTAATTATTATAGTGATAATGTTGTAAAACCCGTGTATTTGACACGGGTCTAAAATCTAGTATATACTAAAAGGCAACTGACCTAACCTCAATTGACCAATCACAACTCTCAATTTCTCAAAATTAGTTAAATCAACACATGTCTAAATTAATTTACACTTTTTGGTTTTTCATCACCAATTTACACTTTAACCCAATTTAAAAATAATTAATACTTTATTTCATAATGTCTATCTAATAACAAAATATAGCTAAAAGTTAGAGAAGTTACAATAGTTGGATTAATATGAATTAATATTTATATCAATATTTTATTTTATATTATTAATTGTAATCAAACTAAAATATTGTTGTTATTAGTAATTGTAATCAGACTATAATTAGGATAATCGTTGTTGTTATCAGTAAATGGAATCAAACTATATTTAGGATACAGATTCTTCTTATATAAACTGAACTCTACATATAAAATCACAACACACGAAATCTTTGAAAACATCACAAACCAGCCGCTACTTTTATTGTTCTTAACAACCATGACTAACGAAAATAAAATTACTTTTGCAAGATATCAATGAAAACTTGGTCAATTGCGTAATCAAAGTTAAGATATTGCTTCTCTGGAAAGGTTTGTATAAAAGAAACTCTACTACACCATCCAACCTTGATATGATTTAGCATTCAGTATTAACATTTGAATATCTCAATACCTTTTTAAATATATTTTACATTTAACGTATAAGTTTTTTTTGTTCCATATACTCATTTTTATATTAATAATATTGCAAAACCCATGTATTTGACACGGGTCTAAAATCTAGTATATAGAGTATATGTGAAACCTATTACATACCATATCTATACTCCTTTATAAAAATTATCACACCCCCCATTTTTAGAAATAGTTACACAATAGTTACATACGAAATTACTAAATTACCCTTATTAAACACCCACTATGGAAAGAGTTTTTATAAAATACCAAATTTGCCCTTAATGAATTAATTTACATTCTAAACCTTTATTTTAATAATTAACACTGTAAGCCCTTATTTTTCTAAAAATTTCCACTATCACAATTATACCAACCTACACCACTTGACACCGTCACCACCACCAATAGTATCATCACCGACACCACTAGACCGCCTTCCCCACCACCACCGCCGCATTGCGCGGGTACCATGCTCGTATTTTAAAAAAAAAACAATCGATACCTATAATGGTTGTTGTCGAGGTTTGTTTGTAAGAAGTGGGGGTGATAGTGCCGTAATGGTAATGGTTATATGAAAAATTAATATAATTTTTTATAGATAAAACTTAAAATTAAAGTTTGAAAAAAATCATTAATGGTAAATTAATTATTTTGAATGGATTTTAATCAATTAATGCATACAATAGAATAGAGTATTTTTTAGGGCTCGTTTGTTTTTTAGTCATTAAGTGACTGAATTGATAAAGTGACTGAATGAATAAATAATGTCTGTATGGATTAAGTCAATACAGTTATTTTTTGTTTATTAAGTCAAAAAAACAAACACTTTTAATGACTTAATGGATTAAGTATTTTTGATTAAGTCACGACTTAAAACAAACACCATCTTATTCTTATAAAACAAACTATATTACCTAAAATACTTATAATATCCTTAATAAAGTTATTTACATCATATATCATTCAACCCTTGAAATAACTGCACCCCATTTTACATTAGTTACTTTTACGTTAATAACACCACTATCGCGCCGCCGCCACCTGTCGCCGTCACCACCGTCGCATTACGCGGTTACCCATCTAGTAAAGATGAATGCATACAAAAAAAATTGAAAAATATACACATACAATAGAAAATGAAAAAAAGTTCGAAGCATTTCCAATTAATTAACCCTTAATATATTACTATACAATAAAAGGGACATCATACATATCACCAATTTTATTCGTGTGCCACCAAGTTATATTTTATGATGTTGTGCATAAGTTGTTATGTAAAAAACTAAGGGCCTGTTTGTTTTTTAACCATTAAGTGACTGAATTGATAAGTAACTGGATGTAAATAACGTCTGTATGGATTAAGTCAATACAGTTGATTTTTTGTTTATTAAGTCAAAAAACAAACACTTTTGATGACTTAATAGATTAAGTATCTTTGATTAAGTCATGACTGAGTTTATTAATTCCCAAACAAACACCACCTAAATATGTAAGAATAACAGTTGTATCCATATCTTCCTTACATAACTACACAACTAAAGCGGAACAGTATCGTTTAAAACTTACGGGCTCTAATGGTTGGTTAGGAACAACAATCTTATAGTGATTCGCATCAAAATAAGAAAACCGATCTACCAACACGGCTACACTCACATTTATAGAACTTAAATCATTTTGCAAAACAGTACCACTCTCACTCGTATCAACAAAAAAGTACAATGCGTTGGTGGCCTTATTCGAATTTCACTTCCTACATTTCTAAGAGTGGATTATTAGGGGATGTGTTTCAAGGGTACTGGGTTTCATCTCAGTCATGCATAGTTCGAGCTCCGCATACTGCCCAACTGGATGTCATTGTGGTGTCTCAAATGCTAACTACTAATTACAAACTCGCTGTTAATAATAAATAAATTTAAATTTAAAAAAAAAAACTGTTTAAGTGCAAAGCATTGACAAAGTCGCATGGTACAATTACTAGTCCTGGTGCTAGTGCTATCCATGATGTAGCAACTAGCAAAGCATGAATTTCAACATTATAATTTGTTTGTTTTAAATCCAGCTATCTGTCAAACCCACTTCGAAATTCCAAACTAAAAGAAAAAAACAAGTTTATTATTCAAGTTTGAAATTTGTTTCCATCATAACAAAAGTGAACACATTGCCGTAAATTCAATTCTGCCATCATTTCTTGCATCATATTTTGACAAAGCTTCCTGCAAATCATACATGTCATGTCAGCAACTCAAATGTACAAAATTAGATTCACATAATTTAACAAACATGCAGCATTAAATAACATCGAGTTCTCATCATTTCAGGTGTATTCATTGAATGCAAAGAATGATACCTCTATATATAAAGGCAAAGCTAATCTCCCCGATTATTTATGAGGCGGGTGTATTTCAAAATGGATTACAACCAGGTTTAAACCCAAGCTGGTAGGGTAGTTTTGTCTTGCCACTTCTGTAATTAGCATTACGTTTTTTAGTTTGTGATTAGAGACGTCTACGTTTTTATGTTTTTTGTCTTGCCACTTCTGTAATTAGAGCTGTTAGTAGATGTAAAATTATCTCAAAAAATGAGAACAAATAAGAATCAAATATTTAGCGAACCAAAATTCTTGATTTTAGCATTACGTTAAACCCAAGCTGGTAGTAGATGTAAAATTATCAAATATTACGTTTTTTAGTTTGTGATTAGAGACGTCTACGTTTTTATGTTTTTTGTCTTACCACTTTTGTAATTAGAGCTGTTAGTAGATGTAAAATTATCTCAAAAAATGAGAACAAATAAGAATCAAATATTTAGCGAACCAAAATTCATGGATTACAATCAGATTTAAACCCAAGCTGGTAGGGTAGTTTTGTCTTGCCACTTCTGTAATTAGCATTACGTTTTTTAGTTTGTGATTAGAGACGTCTACGTTTTTATGTTTTTTGTCTTGCCACTTCTGTAATTAGAGCTGTTAGTAGATGTAAAATTATCTCAAAAAATGAGAACAAATAAGAATCAAATATTTAGCGAACCAAAATTCTTGATTTGGAAAGAAAACATAACTAAGCAGATATGGTTCCTAACAGATTTACATTTTAATCACACTTTAAAACCATCTACTTGGCCACTATCTATACCAACAATAGAAGTTTTGAACAGCCTACTTATAATGCAACACTAACGACAGATAACAAACAAAAAAACTATCCTTCCAACTTGAAATTGCGTCACTTATCTGATAAAAATCTGATAAGTCTCCTACAAATAGCTCATTATCTAAATTATCATTGAAATATTGTTTTCAGTTCACAATGTTTTTCAAGAATTGAGGAAAAATCAATTGATCATATTAGTACTATACATCCAGAAATTTATGGAACTCCCAATTTTGATATCCAGATAACACTAGCGAGGTATCGAGTCTACCCCAATGTAGAGTTTTACTTTTGATTCTAGTCATACATCTTTTGTTAGTCTTCTCCGACTATATCTAACCCTACCAAGGTTGCTGATTCAGCTAAAAGTTGTAAAAGCATGGATGACAGCTACATCATAACAATCAGGAGGATCTCTGCCTGCAACTCCAACAGGACAAGACTCTACTGACAGAGGATTACGCTGGCGAGGTATCAAGTCTATCCCTATGGAGTTATTTAATCGAATTCTAGTCACACATACTCACATAGTTTCTGACTACATCGAACCCTATCAAGGTGAGTGATTTAGCTCAAAGTTTTGTAAAACCGTGGATGCCAAAAACCACTTCAAAACAGTAAGGAGGATCTCCACCTGCAACTGCAGTCGGATGAGTCCCTGCTTCCAGAGGCCGATACAGGGCCATGCAAAAAACTTACAACTAGAGGCGACAAGGTAGGTCGTCTAATGGCTTAGGTAATGAGGTCAAAACATTCAATCTGTTACACTCATTTGACTCGTTGAGATAGAACACAACCCAAATCAACCCTTTGGGTGGAAAGGCCATATCTACTTAAAATTTATCCTTAAACATGACATTCTATGAACCTAAATACACAGACTTATTGGCTCTACAAATGTCCCTCTACTAATTACCATTGCCATAAGAAAGGCACTTACACTTGCAACAAGATCAAGCATATGCTGCCATTTCACCACGTTGTTAAATGGGTTATAGGTGGACATACGATTAGGAGGCTTCACAGCTTCACCTTAACAACTGTTTTTTACATGCCTTACACCCCAAACTAAACATTATAAAACAAATGAAGTACACGGGGAATGATTAGAGTCTCAAGGGAGAAACGAAGATATACCTAGTCTGTCTAGATTGAACTTTGGAGATTTGGGACACCATACTTGCGTAGTTGTATCAAAAGTATCAGAAAGTAGGCATGAAAACCATGTAAGTATGGGACAGGAATTCCTCGGCCGAGAAAAAGACTGCTACGAGTCCCCAGCTTCCTCTGTGGTAAGGCAATTCTAGACTATATTCCAAATGTGTGGTTCCATGAATCCATCACATTCCATGTGCCTAAAATGAATCCTAATATCAAAGGCGCTTCCATTACCAGACTTGACTTAGATTAACTTGAACATATACTAATCTTTGTCCCGATTTTCAAGTTCAGGTTTGAACAAAAATGATGTTGAGCCAAATTTAATGAAGTCAATGTTACAGGTGCAGCTGAGTAAGTGACAGTAGTACAGTACATGGAAATGTGAATAATGGGATGTCACTAAATTCGTGAACTGGAGCTCCATACCTAGAGTGTATTACGAAATTTGGAGTTAGCTTCTTGATTGTTGATTCCAGTTCTAAAGAACAGTCTTTTGGCGTCTTTGGCCTAGAAGTGATTGTCAGTGGTAGTATCAAGTAGCCTTTTACCGTGGAAAATCATACAATTACCTCATGGGGAGTTAGCCGCACCGACTAACGATATAAATACCACTGTTGCTTTGGCTTTACTCACGTCAGTGGCATATTTCTATGCGGGTTGTAGACTAGTAGTAACAAGTGTTCCAAGTGGTAGTAAGAGGATCCGTGACTAGCAGCGAGAGGATCGGTGACTAGCAACAAGGGACTGGTCACTAGTGACAACAGCGCCAACAAGTAGCAGTAACAGGGATGGTGACTAGCGATATCAGGGTTGGTGACTAGTAATAACATAGTTGGTGACAAGCAGCAAAGAACCGTAAAGGGTAAATATTTAATCAACAATGATGAACTATCGTCAAGAGGGTCGTGACTAGCAGTAAGAGAGTATGTAACAAACAGTAAAGAGTTGGTGTGTGCCTGTGTGGTGACCAATAATCAATCGGGTACAACCAATAAAAACTAGACTAAAAGAGACTGATCAATATAAAAATAACCAAATAATCAGCAACTGGGGGCGGTTGATTAACCATCAAGTAAAGAATCAATTAGTTAAAGAAATCCAGAACCAGATAATTGGCTAAAGTGGTGGCGGAAAAGGTAAGCAGCAATTGCGGCCCGCATGGGAGGATGTAACAGATATGCAGAAACACATCAGTGGCGATCGAGAACTATGTTTCCCATATGAAGCCGATTTGATCATCTTAATAGAAATTAGGAAGAATGAACAGAAGCAGGATGTTTTAACGAGATCAGGGCATGGTGCACTAGGGTTAACTAGGATTTGGGGGATGCTAGGGTTCTGAAATTACCATGCAAGTATACTTAAGATCATTTCAATGTGTTTTTAAAGAGATGACGATACAAGCTAATAGAAAGAAGACAAGATCAATCGTGTTATGAATGCTAAATACATAAATTTCCGACAAGAATAGTCAAGGGACATGAGAGGAAAACTAACGCTCATAAAATGTGAAAATGGCCCGATATGTTGCCTCCAACCTCAGATTTAACAAACCCCATGCAAACTGTACATATGTTAAGATAATAAATCCTTGATTTTGGCTAAAAATCTTCAGAGAAATGAAGATATACCTAGCTAGTCTCGATTTGGAATTATTTGATGATTATGTTATTTGAATAGATATAAACAGAAGTTTATATCATCCCAAAACATGCTTTTTAATATGATGGATGTATTAAAAAACTATATCCCGACACATCTAAAAGACAAGATCACGAGAAATGCATATTGCTTCGTTTTCTAACTACATGTCTTTCACGAATTCAAAATTAACCAAGTATCACTTGAATCATATTGATCCAACTTCTAACGACTTTTTACTAACTATATCATGTACCTTTTCCAAACATACAGCAAATACGCATAACTAGTGTTTTACAAATGTGATACTAGTACTTCAATGTTACTATTTAACAAAAGGAACAATTATTTCCAGATTCCGTGTACATTGAAGCAATTTAACAATAAACAATGAAGGGTAGACATTAAAATACTAAAAAATAATAAAAGTAGGCAAGGCCTATCCTTGTAGGTTTCACGATTGACAGTAAGTACGCAACATGTATTTATGGTTGTACATGCATATAATTCGAAAGCTACTTTTAAGTACATACCACATTTCTACAAGTCATTAGATACAAATGTGTTAACAACGAATTAAAATATAAAATTTAATGTGTATTAATGAGAATAACTATCTAATACATAATAACGTATTGGTTGATTTCATATGAACTCTCGACCAGTTTCATGACTCGCGTGATGACTTCACGGGATCATGATCAGTAAAAGACAAGAGTGAGACTTGACAGATGATTGTCAAAAATATGAAATTGTTGATGCTCCTCCTCAAGGGGGAGTGGGGAACTAGTGATGTTAATCAATCTGAAGTTGCACAACACCCCCTTATTGACTAGAATATCCAGAGAAAGATCAGCAAGACAACACCAAAACTAGCAACTCAGACCAGGGAGTGGAAACAAGGACCAGTAACACAGACTGTACTGGAATACAAACTATGAAGGATTCATCCTTGAACTTGAACCGGAACCAAGTACCAAAGCTGGAAAGAGGCTGACGAACAAGTTTTAGTTCGATACAGCCGGATCCGACTCGTGGAGGAGCCGAAGAGTTGGCCAAGTTTTACGATACTGCGAAAAACACATTTAGTAGGTGACTAAGAGCAAGAGCATGATTTAAGAGTGGAACTTGAGTCAAGTATGGGTACAGGAATCTTTGTTTAACAAATTGCATCCAAATAGAGAGACATTGCATCTAGTACACTATGAGCAACTATATCTATAACGTGCGCACCTCAAAGCTACTTTCAATTAGACACACTTTTCGCATCATGTATGTTGGGAGTTTAATTAAGGAAACACAAATGGGATATCACGTTTAAAGTGTATCTATGAGTAGAGCCCAGAAAAATGTTGGATAAATATGTATATGGCCTTAAGTTGATGAAATTTCTAGTTAAGATCCTTACAGTGGCTGATGTGAATAATGACAACCACGGGATGTATCTATGAGTCCATGGACGGGGGTAAAAAGACCACAGCTGCTAGTTTTTTGGATAAACGACAGCAGAATAATAAAGCATTCGAGTATATTCACGATCGGTGAAATTGCCAATCTCATTGACCGTTGTATGTTGTCAGCGTTATTGTTATACAAAATGCATCAGGAAAGACTAGAGTCTCACATTACTACCGACTTGGTTTGCAAACAAAAGACCGATTACCAACAAATAACTCGAATGATATAGTCAGTTAACTCAATATTACCACGTAATTATATTCCATCAATACAGTAAAAGGTCAGTACCTCTATGGCTCTATCTATGTTTATACATACACAATGATCAAGACAAGGAACAATACTATATTCACTTTCCCATAAAAAAGAACGTGAGAACAATTATGGACCACACATTCTTTCCTACCTTTCTCTCTTCAATAATCAACTATAATTCATCCATATCATTCAAAATGTTTTATCTCACAAACCGTAAATCGTTAGATGAAAAAAGGATATGGGTAGTCTTAAAATTTCGTCCAATTTCATTAGAGATGCAATTCGATATACTTTTGACGACTTTTTAATTTTCGTTTTTTTTTCCATTGTACTTGTGTACCTACACATGTGTAGGATCTTTGTTTTCACATGTAAATTAGTAAATGACCATTTGTACACAACAATGAAGGTTAAGGGCGGAGCCCGTCAATCCATGGCGGAGCCATGGTGGCCAAGGGCGGAGCCCGTCAGTCCATGGCGGAGCCATAGCGGCTAAGGGCGGAGCCCGTTAGGTAGATCACCCGTCACCGATCACCCCCTATGACCTATCACCCTCTATGACCTATCACCCCCACCAGCTACCCTTTATGAATTTCCTTAAGGGGAAGCCCGTTCCGAATCACAATTTTCGTTCAACCTACACATGTGTAGGTTATGTGTAAGTACCAAAAGGAAAACGAAAATTAAAAAGTCGTCAAAAGTATATCGAATTGCATCTCTAATGAAAGAGGACGAAATTTTAAGACTACCCATACTTTTTTTTCATCTAACGATTTACGGTTTATGAGATAAAACATTTTGAATGATTTGGATGGAATTTACATATTTTATTGAAGAGAGAAAATGGGACTAAATGTGTGGTCAGAAATTGTATTCGCGTTCTTTTTTTTTGAGTTCTCAAAATAACTCACCCCTATGAAGAAGATGGTGGTTTTATATTATATATATATATATATATATATATAAGCAGGTCAATTGGGCTGAGGTAAATTGATATGGAGGCCAATGATAGCAGACCCTGTCTCTTGTAGACCAGGTTTAGATCCTTGAGGCAAGCGGGTTTTACTAATATGTCGCCGTGCCTACAGGCGGACATGTTATTGGGTTTTCCCCGGATCTGGAGTAACTTGGGGCACCTAAGGTCTAGATTGGCGAACCAAGCAGTGACCTTTCGACAATGGTTCACTCCATACGGAGTACCCGGGCGATTCTGTTAGTTGGCCGTTCAAACAAAAAAAAAATGAAAGCAGAAATGTTAAGTCAAACCTTAAAAAGGGGGAAAAGCCCCAAAATTATTGGGAGGCAGGAGAAAGTTTCTCCTCGACGATCTTCTTGTCGCGCCTTTCCATTGCAACATCCCACATATCATTACCGATGTGTTTTGGCTGTTATATATATATATATAATGAAATGATTAGTATATGAATAAAAGGGATCTTCAGAAAAAAGAAAAAAAGGAAAATGATGATTACGCGGCCATGGGCAGCTTTGTGGATGGTGTACTGGATATTTCCGGCGATACATAGCATTCCGGCGATGATTCCCAAGGGCAGTACCGCTTCCAAAAACTGGAACTTTCCCATCTCTTTCTCTTTCTGATTTTTTTTAGGGTTTTTACTTTCTTTTTTTTTAGCTGGTGGAAGAGTTGATAACTTTGATATACTCAGGTGTCAGGTCGGGTGGGTGTAAATTGTTTTGATTGTAGTCTACTAACTCACTCACTTTTTCAAGTTAAATAAGTGTAAGAAATCGACAACTTTTCCTCTGTACATCACTAATTTTTGGTGTGTTTGGAAATCTATTTATCTTAAAAGTATTGTGATAAAAAAAATAATCATTTGCTATCAAAACTTAATTTTAGAGAAACATGTATATTTATATTTTTTAAGAACACATTTTTGGAAATGTAAAATCTATTTTGAAAACATAAATTTTGTTTTGTAAACGCAACCCTTATTATAAATCGTTATTATTATACAAACTAACATGTTGAAGTATGTTTAGAAAAAGATGGTATACGATTAACAACAATTTTGTAATGTAAGATTTATAGATAGATTTTATTAAATGAAATGACAATGTTCATAAAACTTATGTAGTTATATTGTTAAAAATCATAAGTGTGATATACATGGTATTAGGGACGGACAAGAGAGTGATACCGTCTTATATCGGTTTTAATACGGTTTTAATACAAAGAGTATTGGTCTGAAAATTACTAAAATATGGTATTGATTTCGGTCCTATATGGACTGATATTGTAACGATATTTTTGGTATTTTTCTACATTTGATCCCGAAAATCACTAAATAGATGACGGTCTCAGCCCATGTAACTTCTTAAATACTTAGATGATATTTTATAAACAATAATAATAATAATAATAATAATAATAATAATAATAATAATTATTATTATTATTATTATAATAATAATTTCTACTACATTATAAAGCATTTGTTCCCTTCATTTTTTCAACTTTAAGTAAGTGAAAACCCCAAAATACTCCTATCACTTATTCATAATACCCTTAGAAGAAATCTCAACCACTCATTTTTTTCTCTCTCATCAAATCTCAACCACTTATTTTTCTCTCTCCTCCATAAATCATTTTATTCTTCTAATTCATTCAAAATCTTTTATCTCAAAAACCGTACATCGATAAATTATAAAAATTATATGGGTGTTCTTAAAGTTTCATGCTCTTTCATTAGAGATGTCATTCGATATACTTTCGACGAATTTTTAAATTCGAGGGCGGAGCCCAAACGACTAAGACATTTGGCTATCACACTCTATGACCTATCACCTCCTATGACCTATCATACTCTATGACCTATCACCCCCACCATCTCACCGCTGCAACGCGCGGGTACTTTGTCTCGTACATAAGTAAGAAGGGATAGTTAAGTAGTTAACTATTTAGTTAGAGAATGAACTAGTGTGTAAGGAAATACTTGGAAAGATATGGATAAAAAGGGTTAAAGACTTAAAGTTAAAATACAACAAGTCAAGTATGCACTAGAAAAGGACTAGTATTACTTAAATATAAATGCAAGTATATAAATAAAGTAACACAAGACTTAAAGCAATAAATAATTAAAGAGGTGAAACACAACGTAATTTTCAAGTGTATTTTATTTATTAATGTTAAATAAAATACAAGATTGTTGCGGAATCAATATATTACACAAGTGTAAGTATCTTAACAATCTATGAATTACAAATGATCTATATTTGCTAAATATTCTCCTTATATCGAAATACTTAAAGTTGTGAAGTATTACTTTTGATGATCGGGAGTATTTAAGCAAGTTCACCAAATTGCAAAAAGTAATTTGTACAAGGAAATGACTTGGTATTTATAGACAAATAAATTCACCAGTGAATTTATTATGCCGTACAAATATGGTTGGATGCATTTAAGGAAACAACTTTAGTTCCTTAAATGCATTGGTTAAAGTACAAGGATAAAGTCATGTTTGAAGTGACTTGTCATACTTTAACCAACCACCTTTACACGCGTGTTGTACTTTTATTAGTAGACAAATGGATTGTCCGGATAAAAGCATGTAAAGGCAAAATTCAAATCCTCGTAATCAGTGTTCAGATTTGTAAGATCTAGAACACTGATAAAGCTCCAGTCATCGATCAGTTAAGACTGCCAGTGGGCCCCGTCATTTGTCAGTCTTCTTTTTTCAGACTTCAGTGAGAATGTCTTCAGTGGAATTGATCTGGACTGGAGTGAAGTCCAGTGAGCTGAAATCTGGTGCCTTCCAGATTTCCTGTACAAGTAAGACGCTCACTGGTCTTCTATTATTTCTGGACAAATCTTTAGTGGAGCTCCAGTCTTCAATTCTGGAGTGAGTCCAGTGAAACTGGACTTAACAAACATCAGCTTTACTTTTTCCCTCCATTTACCTTCTTTATTTCTGTTAACTATTTAACTTAATATTGGTCACGTTTGTTAGGTATAAATTCAAGGAAATAAACTCAAACAGAGAAATGACATATAGAAAAATGAAATTTGATAAAAAAAAAATATAATAAACTCTTTCCTTTTTCTATATTTTTGCTAACTATTTAACTTAATCTTGGTCACGTTTGATAGGTATAAATTCAAGGAAATAAACTCAAACAAAGAAATGACATATAAAAAAATGAAATTTGATATAAAATATAATAAATTCTTTCCTTTAGTAACTTCATAAAAATCAACAAGGAAATTAACTCCATTGTTTGGTATGAAACCACAGAAATAAAAATGTTTAAATTATGGTTATATCATCAGTTCTATCAATCCTTTATAACAACAAAAGTAAAAGGAGACTCATATAGAAGATAAGTAATTAAATTAGAGTATAGCAGAGTAGAAAAGTGCCTAAATTTACCTAAGGCTCGGATTTTGAATGAAGTATGTAGATTGTGAAAATGTGCTTTGCACGTAATTTCATAATTTATATTTCATTGCTTACACTCTACACCATTTCTCCTCAAAAAGTCATGGAGAAATTTGTGTTGTAAAATCACATTTCTTCTTGTTTCTCCACAAATCGAATGAAAATGATGAAAATGTAAAGAAGCTGGAAAATGTATTTTATTGTGAACTTTTTAATAGGGGTGTAAGTGAGACGATACAGTTCGCGAGCTACCCAAAATCGGCTCGCAAATTATTGAAATCGACTCGGTATGAATCGAGCCGAGCTCAAGCTACTCGAGTAGACTTTCGAGTCGAGCTTGAGCCTCAAAATAGTCTACTCGAAAAGCTCGCGAGCTTAATCGAGCTTGTGCTTATTCACAATTTTACCCTTGAATATTCTATATTTTTATATAATTATTATCATGCCGAGCTTAATCGAGTCGAGCTTGAATTTGTCGAGCTTATAGGATTATTTAATTTAAAACTTAGTTTAATACTTAACCGAGTCTAGCCAAGTCGAGCTCGAAAGTGGTGAGTCGTAAGTAAGCCTGAGTTTGAAAATAAAAGCTCAGTCGAGCTTGAGTCGAGTTTCGAGCTTCAGGTTTTATAATCGAGTCGAGCTGCCAATCAGATATTGTTAAACTGTAACATTCGTGATTTTCGACCAGTTGACTAAATGTACAATTCGACTAAGAATTTTAGTTAGTAAATATAATTGAAGTCATTTTGGCAAGTCATTTATGTGCAATGTGCTTATTTAAGTCAATGGTCATTTTATTTAGTCTTACGGTATTAAATGGTGTTTAATAAACTAGAAATGTGATATGGATCCTACCCATGACCCAATTACCCATCCCCTTACCCAACCCTATCCTTCCATCCACTCATTTCATTTCCCTTATCTCTCCCTCTCTCTAAAACTTGCAAGAACTCTTGCACACACACACGTCTCACTATCTCTCTAAAATTCTTCCACCAAGATTGTTGTTTCAAGTAAGATTTGTATAGGAATCATTGTTAGCATCATCAACTTCATCACATATCAAAAATTTGGTTATTTTCAAGTAAAAGAACTTCCATTTTTGCTTCAAAAACCGGATTTGGCAAATTGGGAAGGTTTTCATAAGTAATTTCTAACTCATATTCATCATTTTATGTTGTTAATCTTGTTTCTTAGTCAAATTTAAGTATCCTTAGTCATTCTTGGGTCAAAATGGGTTCTTGAAGTCAAAATTAGGGTTTTGGATGAAATTGGGTGTGATTTGGTCTTGGATTGTTGAAATGAAAGAGTTTTGATGATGGGTTTTGTCCAAAATGTGTTAGTAACATGTTTAGTAGCTTCCAAAATGGTCAAAACGAGTTTTGGGTCGAATTAAGGTTTCCTAGGGTTTCGAATTGGGTCAAGAACGGATTTGAGCAAAATTATTGTTATAAATCAAGTTTAGTGATGTGGGTTATGTTCATTTATGCTTGAAAACGAGTTTGGAAGCAGCTCCTAGTCGAATTTGAGGTCAAAATAAGTTTGGGTCGAATTTGGGTGTGTTTGGTTACAAGGTTTCAGCTAGTCGAAAAGTGTGCAGACTTGTTTTGAAAACGTCGTAACTCGTTCGTTAGGAATCTTCAAGAGTCAAACCTTACATTTCTGAGAAGGTCTTTGAGCCCTCTACATTTATTAAGAATTAAGTTTTTTCTCAATTCGTCGTCTTGTATGCCAAAAGTAGTCTACAAAACTGGAAGTAGTCAAGAAAAACTGAAAGTAGTCTACAAAACTGAAAGTAGTCTACAAAGAGACAAGTAGTCTACAAAATATGAAAGTAGTCTACAAAAGAGTCGTTTGGGCTTGTTGAACTCCCATGGTCCTTGGGTCGAGCCTCTAGAGTCGTTCAAGGGTTGGAAGTCATTTCTAGGGTTCCAAGTGTTGACGTTGGTTGTATTGTGATATATATTGATAGGTTGTGGACATTTGGTGAACGTTGGACATTCATAGTGATATTAACTTGTTATTGCTTGGCAAAGGTGAGTTCCGTAGTCCCCTACTCGATTGAGATGCGGGCTGAAAAGTGTACACATGCTTGTTGTTTGTTTGATTAACGGTTTGATTGGTTGATTGGTTTATTATGCACTCGATTATAAATGTGTTTGTAACTAGGATAGTTGTACATACATGAAAGACGATGATGCCTTCAAAGAGTTATAGATGTGGTGGGAAGGCTGCGGGTGACCCTATATATAAGCATCCATGATTCCTTGATTGTAAAGTCGTATGAAGTGTATGTGCATTGTGGTTTTGGTTGAGTTGTTGTATGATGGACTTGTGAATGGATTGGTTATGTATAACGTAATTTGGTACGACGTACACCCAAGTATTTTATACTTGATGACTTGAGTTGACACAACTGTAAGTCTCAACTAAAGAGATGGTACCACTGAAGACACCTCTATGTCAATGGTGAGATTACTTTGCAATATACACACCGATCTGGAGACGACCAGTTGCAGTGTGTGTATACCAGGTTATTGGTTAGATTACTTATTAAGGTGACAATAAGTAATAAGTAAAGACAATGCAATAATTAAAGTACTTGTAAGGTAAATCTGGTGAGACGATATGTAATTTTTCAAGTGTAATTTATTTATTATCTTTAAATAAATTACAAGGTTGTTGCGGAACCAAGATAATACAATAATGTAAATATCCTAACAACCTATGAAATACAATCGATCTAATACTTGGAAATTCTCTTATCAATCGAAACACTTAGAGTTAGGGGTGTTGATCGGTCGGGTTATTCGGGTTTCGGGTTATTTGGTTCGGGTTATTCGGGTTTTGAAGAATAATAAGTTCACCCATAACCCAAACCGAATAAGATTCGTGTTCTTTGGGTTTGGGTTATTCGGGTTTGGGTTGTTTGGGTCGGGTTTTGGGTAACCCAAATGAAAAATTATGTGGACTTTGAAGCGTACTAAACTTAAAAGAAAAGTTGGTTAATTATACTTCAATATAATTTTAATTTCAAAAACATAGAAAATCATACTTCGTAAAAGTGTAAATTAACTAATTCTTTATATTCAAAGGTATTTCAACAACTTTGATTATCTAGTTCTTGATTTGGTGCATTACAACATGGTTGTATTAATCGATAAATAGTCATACATATGTAAAATTGATAAATTATAAACTATTCAAAATAATATAAAACACTTAATTAATTAAACAATCTTGACAATATATAACGCAAACTATTGAAGTAAAATTTAATTAAGCTATTGTTATATAATAGTTATATAGTATAACTATTAATTATACTCGTAATATAGTAATACTTTTATATAATACTAACAAAAGGCAAAACGGTATGTTTGATTTTTGTCTATCATTATACTTACAATACAAAAATAACCGAGCAGGAATCATATTTGGTAATTTATGGATAAAAGCATAAAGATTGAGTCAACTATATAATACTCCTATAAATATTACATAGATAAAAAAAAAAATTATATGGGTTATTCGGGTTAACCCAAATAAAAAAAAATATCACCCATAACCCAAACCAATTAAATTTATATGGGTTTGGTTAACCAAATAACGAACCCGAAACCCAAATAACCCAACCCATATAACCCAAACTCATTTGGGTTGGGTCGGGTTAATTGGGTATGGTTTTTTTCAACACCCCTACTTAGAGTTGTGAAATGTTCCTTTTTGCGATTGAGAGAATGTTGCACAAGTTCACCAAGAATATGTAAATGTCTGAATATGCAAAGTTCTTTCTTGGTTGTGCAAAGATCTCTATTTATAGGCAAAGTTGACATTGGGATGTCAACTTTGGCCGTACAAATATGGTTGAGAGCATTTAAGGAATTGCATTTAATTCCTTGAACATGCTTGATAAAGTAAGACATAAAGTCACTTTATCCAACCTGCTTTATGTACTTTTGTACTTTAAACATAGACAATTGCTATTGTCTGGTTAATAGTACATAAAGCAAAAAGGTCTTCCTCGTAATCAGTGTAAAGCTTTGTAAATGCTTTATACTGATGATCTCCAGTTTTGATCTGGTTAGAATGTCAACTGGGCTTCGCTGCCATTGTCATTCTTTATCTTCCACTTGTTGTCTTCGACTTCAACTGGAATGCTTCAGACATGGTCAGATCTCAACTGGAGGGAAGCTCCAATGGCATCAACTGTACACTGGCCACTGGACTTCTATTATTTCATGAACAAATCTTCTGGTCTCCAGATTCAACTGGAGACGCTCCAGTTTTCACCAAAACTGGACCTAACAACAACGTACACCCAAGTATTTGATACTTGATGATTTGATATGGCACAATGTACACCCAAGTATTTTATATACTTGATGAATTAACTTGGTACTACGTACACCCGAGTATTATATACTCGATGACATTGTGAGTGTTTGTTATATTGTTGACGTGGTGGATCACATATGATACCTTTAATGGCGTACTATTACTTGTGCACACTTATTTTGCGTCCTCTAACTATCTTGTGTAGTTTCCTATACGAATACTTATGTGTGTGACTGCGTTGTGAAATTGAGCAAACGTAATTTGCGTTCATGTGTAATATATGGGCGTCTCGTAAGTTGTTACTTGCCTTTATCTTGTTCTTATTACGTATTGAATGGATGATGGTTCCTTGTGAGCTATTACTACGAACTCACCAACCTAGTGTTGACCTTGTTTAGTACACTTTTCAGGTATTCCAGAGAATCCAAGACGTGAAGTTTGATTGTTGCTTATGTTTGGACTCGGGCTTGGACTTTCGTGGATCTCCTATTCATTTGCCCATTGTTTTGCATCATGCTTAGGATCGATAGCCATCTTGTGATAATCTTTTGTAAATGTTTGATGGTTACTTGCTCCTTGTGCATTTTGTACTTGTATTTGATGTTCGGATTCACCGAATCCCTTTTTATTTCATTTAGTCTTGTTCTACGATAATCCCATGCATATGCTATATCTTTTCGGTAATATTTCGAGCCTAGCTCGGGGTGTTACATAAACAAAAAAAATATATATTTCAAAATTTAGAAACTATCATCCTAAAGTGAATGGTTTCGCATATCCCATTTCACTTATGCATTTATCTTTACACTTTTAAAGTTTTACCTTTAAGTCAGATATTGTTAAACAAACAAAATATATTTTTTAAAAATTATAAACTATCATCCTAAAGTGAATTCTTTCGCATATCCTATTTCACTTATGCATTCATCTTTACACTCTTAAAGTTTTACCTTCAACTCACCTTTATGTTATCTTTTTATTTTTTATCTCTAATCATGCTTTAGATCGGTTATCTATAGGTTTTGAGTCTTGTATTTTCATTTTCTAAGAATAATGTAATTAATCTTTAATAAAAAAAGAAATGTATATGCATATTGTCTTAATTATTTTTAGCTTTATTGAAATATTTGTCATTGTGATTCTTAAGATTGTATATAACTTTCTTTGAAGAGATTACCTTAAAGTTAAAATAAGGTGAATCATTGCACTAAATATTATTTTTTAAAAATAAATAATGTATCAAATATTCTTTTTAAGTAAATGTCATTTTACTATTTTGAGAATAATATCCAGTTTATTACGTCACTTTATTTATATGTGTTAGGTATTACTAATACCGTGTTAACACACGAACACCTTAAAATAATCACTATGTAAATATGCCATCAAATATAAATCAACTGGAAAAAAAAAAGTTGTATTCT
>CM067172.1:87221687-87398386 GCA_034093135.1 Erigeron breviscapus
GGCCATTAAGTTAAAGATCTAAGAATTAGTGATCTCATACTGTTTGATAAATAGATATAGATATATAGATACAGATTGGGTATAGTGTTTGTGTGTGCTTGGTACATGTAATACGATTGATCCTTTTTTGTGGGTTTTTTTAGTATAAGATGGATTGTGATCTTGCCACGGGGTTTTGAAAATGACCAAGATACGACTTTTTTTTGTTCTAGTACTGCTTGATGCATACAATAATTAGAATGGTAATGGTATTATATGCTTTTGAGCAAGTTATGCATTTTATATGTTATTTTTTACAAAAGGTATTATTTATAGATTATAAGGTTAAATGCTTTGAACTCTATAGGATTCTTTGGATGGTTTTATTGAGCTTACCACGCTTTAGGAATAGATGGATAGCTCTTGATACTGGCCATAAACAAGAGTGTAGGCTGTGGAGATAAGTTACTAGCTACTTCGGCAGAAGAAGTAACATTTATTTTTTATTGGCCGGGTAACGTGTTAGAACAGGTTTGGGTCGAAAGCTGCACATGGTGATATTAGATGGAGATATTGGAGATATTTAAATTAGTGAATAAAAGGTAGGGGTAGTTTGGGTAGATAGATCTAGTTCTTTTTTGAGAATCTTGGAGGGACCATATGCTTTATAAGATAGTATAGATATAGATATAGATATCGATAGTCATAATAATCCACAAAAATGAATAGTAAATAACAGTTCCTCAACTTTATTTGGTTAAGGTTAAGGCAGCGTGTTTATACCTGGCGGCTGGCTGGCTGACTTACAAGTCAATCATAAAATTGGTACATTGAGAAACAAATTCGAGAGGCACCAAGTTGTAAACAATTACTCTCAGAACTTTAGTATATCTTTGCAAGACTCTATTTTGGACCATATATGCTCTCTAACTTGGCAATAAGTTCATCACGCTTACTTCAAAGTTACTGCCTTCTCACGAGCCTCCTTTTACATGACTTGAATGACTAGTAACAAATAACGTTGAAGAAATCGACTGAAAGTAGATATGTTTCTCAAATATGTCACTAACAAGGTTGTGGGATAACTTATGGGAAAGCAAAATGTCACTTTTGTTTTTGGTTTTTTTATTCAGTCCCTTGAAAGTGTGATCTAATTCATGAATTGTTTATGCTAACTTTTTATTTCTACATGACTATATGATATAGTTGATCTGCTAAAAGGTACATTTTGATCTTGCTAAGGCATTTTCAGAGGCTTTGTATTTTTGGATAGTTTAATAAGTGCTTGGTTTTTGTATTGTATGTAGTCATGGATGAATACATTGTAGCATATCTTAAACCTTTTTCTTTTGTCCTGTTAACCATATGTGGTGTTCTTTTGGTTAGAGATAGGAAGGTGCAATTTAGGAATTAATAGAGATAGGAAATTTCTCATGTCACGCACAGGAAATAGAAGATGCAAAACAGGTGGGTTAGTTTTGATTGGGCAACAGATGGAATTGGCGACGGTTAAAGATCTGCATTCTTGGTTTAGTCAGATATGTTTTCTGTTCATTCTTTTTAGTTTGAGTTTCAATTCCAGGTATCAATAACTTGTGTTCAGTATTTAGATATGGCTCCTAATCTGTAGTTGCAAGATTTGTTAGGTTTAGATCGTGTTAGCTGGTGGTTAGTTGATGATAGTGAAGTGGTTGCAGTGGATGTCTGGATCAGGATGAAAGAATCGTTTACTCCCTGCTCTACATATTTTGTCTGAGAAAAAAAATATAACTGATTATTCACACAATCACACGTTGAATACCTGATAAAACTATTTTGATTTGGATTGTTCAACCTGTTTTCAACTCTTTTCAAAATGGCTCAAGATAACCAACTATTAGTATTTATCGAGAAGATGTGTTTGGTCTATAGAGGACTCAACTTTTGAATAGCATCAGGTTATGATTTTGTTAATTTTCCCAATTAGATAGAAATGTTCAATGTGTTAATTTCTTTATCTACTCCATTAGTTTCTAATAGGAGGAAGTCTGATAGAAATTGAGGAAAAGCATTAACTATATCAAAAGATAGTCAACCTTTTCTTATGAGCTGATGTTTTGGTCTGCTGACATTGTAATAGGTTCCAAAGCTGAAGACTCGAATGCATCCACAGATCCATTGTCTCAACTGCCGAAAACCGGAGCGGTTCTCATGGTATGCAGGATTTGTGGTAAGAAAGGTGAACATTGGACCTCAAAGTGCCCCTACAAAGATCTTGCACAGCCAAGTGAAACATTTGTTGAGAACCCTAGTCCTGCAGATTCAGCTGCCCCTGGGCCCACTAAAGGAGCATATGTTCCACCAACCCTGCGTCCTGGTGCAGCAAGACTCACTGCTGGTGCTGACATGAGGCGTAGGAATGATGAGAACTCTGTTAGGGTTAATAACCTTTCAGAGGACACCCGAGAGCCTGACTTGATGGAGCTGTTCCGTCCGTTTGGCAGCATATCTCGTGTTTATGTTGCAATGGATCAGAAGACTGGAACAAGCCGAGGGTTTGGGTTTGTCAATTTTGTGAGGAGAGAAGAGGGTGAGAGAGCGATTGCTAAACTCAATGGGTATGGATATGATAATCTTATCTTGAACGTTGAATGGGCTGCTCCCAGGGCAAATTAGTCTTTTTGGCTGGAATTTGAGACTCGGGTTTGTGCTTTCAAGAGTTGTCCGTGTGTAAGCAAAGACTTATGAGATGTCTTGTTAAATTTAGCATGCATAATTTAACTTAACTTTAGCAAGATGGATGTTATTGAGACAGATTTTGGTGTTCCCTATTATTATTGTTTGTTAGCTACTATAGTGACCCCTGTTATAGTTTTCCAAAGTTGCAGTAAGGAGTGTATGTGCCTAATTCAGTCAGCATAATCAGGTGATGGTATGTCATTCTCAGTTGGACAGGTTTTGGTTCCTACATATGTTTAGCTAAAAGGTTATTGCTTGGAAACTTCTTAACCTCGCTATTTTCATTTGTATTTTTATGTGTTATTGTAGTCCAGTTATTTGGTTGTTTAGATCTCTAACCTTTGTGTATTACATGTCTACCAATAGCTGTTTTGGATGATCAACTTAATTATAACCACTAAATCAAGTTTTTCTATCTTTTGCTAATGTATTCAAGTCAAATGTTAACTATTTTACCTTATCGGAAATACTGAAAACAAATTCAACAAATCCGCATTATACGCAGGATTTAAATTTAGTGCCTTACTGCCTTATACTATACTCATAATACATAGATCAAAATAAAACAGACAAATATATATAACATAAAAAATGGATCTATACTTAAACCTTTCACCCTTGATGAATGGTCTCACTTATCTCCAACTAGGGGTGGGAATCGAGTCGACCTGTTGACGAACAACTCGAGCTCGTTTAAACCGAGTTCGAGTTTAACATTTTCGAGTTCGAGTCGAACTCGAACAAGAAAACGAGCTCGATTAGTTAGATGAGCCGAGCTAAAAAATTTATTTTTGAGATCGGCTCGTTCGAAAGATCATTTAACTGTTTCGATCTAAACGAGCCGAGCCGAACGAGCTTCACGAGCTACTCGAGCCTTACTATACATGGTTAAAAATCCCACTAATTTGTTAATATAGGGACTAGAACTCATGACCTTCAAGTTAAATGCATAAAGCTTTAACCAATGAGTTCAACCATCTTTTTGTTTAATTTTTACCGTATTTTAGATAAATGCTTAGAATTAGTTATATTTCACCATACACACACGTATACCATAATATAAATAATGTACAAATGATTATTAATATCAAAATATCTTCGTAAATATTTAAATCATAACATCTTAAAAAGAAAATAAATATTATATAATTAATACCAATGATAGTTGAATTCCATTACGACATTTTGCTTGTTAGACTATAATATGTAGATATAATATGTTTTGTCTAGAGAATTTTTTTATATATTTAAAATAACAACTTACTTTTTATATTATTTTTTGTGAGGTAGCTACTTTTAAGATGAATGTATAAAATATAAACGAGACTCCAACCTTTCAACCCTTGATGAATGGTCTCACTTATCTCCTTCTTTTCACCTGTCATCTACTTTTAATTATGCTCTAGTCATTCACTACTCCCTTGTAATCCTTACTTACCCATTCGGCTTCCCTTAACAATGCCCATAGGGTTTGTGCAATTTTCATATTTGAATATCGGCCCAAGATAAATTCTACTCGTAATATCTAACCACAAATTAAAAATAATCAGTCAGTCCATACAAACGATATTTACACATGTATATGAAATCTATGTATAAGAAGAATAACTATAACTAATTTCGGGTTAAAGGGTGAAAGATATAGATGAGAAATCTTCATCCATATCAACTTTTTTAAGCATTAAACATCCGTTTCATAACTATTATCTAATACTTATTCCTTAACACTATCCGTATCCATCAACGATGGATCATAGCAGGTGAATGTCTCGTTGCGCTGCCTATACTCTAGTATACCATTTGGGCCCTATAAATAACAGCCTTTAAGGTACGGGTTTGAGCTATTTAAATTGCCAATGTGACTACAGATCCGGTCCTTAGCATCATTGTTTTCCTTGAATCTGTAATCGAACCACAAAAACAACTAAACTGAGTGATTAAAAATAGAATTAACGAGAACATATTCCCGTTTCTTAGAAGGGTTAAACACCGGTCATCATTCTAAAACCGCCACTGTTCCCACCAAGTAACATAGATAATAGTGTTCAGGGTATGGTTCTTTTTTGCGGTGAGCGAAATTTAGTAGCAATGTTGCTTGGTTCAAAATGCATAGGAATATCGATGTCCAGTCACCTGTTAATTGAAGACTACACTTTTATAGGCACTTTGTATTCTACCAAGATATGATGAATTACCGCAAGATGGACAAGTTGTTGAGATATTAGTGACTTGCTATTATTATTATGATAAACATATTAATATCACTTGGCTCGTTTTACCGTCTCAGACTCTCATCTCATTTAGGAGTGATTGTACTTAAAAATAAAAGATCAGTTTGTTTTTTTAACCATTAAATGTTAATAGATAAAATATACTAGATTGGTGCCCGCACAATGCAGCGGCAGTGACGGTATGGTTATTAACGTAAAAGTAATTTCATTGCGGCCGAAGATGTGATGAATTCTTGCGGTGGGATGTGAAAGGGGGACGAATTGTGAGTTAGGGAGAGATAGATGCTGAATTTTTTTTTAAGGGCATTTTAGTCACAGTCTATAAAATGGAAATAAGGATGTATTAAGATGGAGGGTAAATTAGACATATCAAGTTCTTAAATTTAAGGGAGGGGGTTCAGTTTATTTTATAAAAGAGTATAGATAAATGGATAAATAATGTTTGTATTATTTAAGTCAGTATAATTTTTTATTATTTATTAATTGGAAAAAACAAACACTTTTTAAATGGAATAAATATATGTTTTTATTAAGTTTATTAAGCTCTAAACAAACACGACCTAAGAGTGAATAATGAAAAATGGTGCTCCATGATATCGCTAGTCGACTCCTCGTTGAAAATAAAAGGGAAAAAGGGCTATACGCCTACAAGAAGGTTTGGGCCAGGATTGAGCGGGTCAAATACTGGATTGGATTGGCCCGCAAAAAGTTGAGAAGGAAAACATGCGAGTTTGAACTTTGAATCAAGGATTTTTTTTCTTCTTTATTAATTTTGTGCTTTCAAATATAGTATTTTGGAGATTCATTTCTTCAAGTATACGTTTATTAGATATATAAACATAGATTAACAACGTGATTATCTATCATCTTCATTCTTCTATTCTTTAGTTTTATAACGGGGACACGAGTCTCTACCATTCGAGTCAGCAGTTTATGTCCAGCAGGAAATCGCTTAAACTATATGAGAAGGGAGGAGTACAGAAAATTTGGCTTATCGTCGATAATCTCGCACTTTTTTTGGATACCGTTTGATTAAATAACTAATTCATGTTGCCCCTAAATTAAAGAAAGAAAACATACATGTTTTGTTCTGCATGCCATCAGTAAATATCAAAGAAGTTTTGTATTAAAAAAAATCAATTTTGTTACAAAGGTTTATAAAATAGTCAAATTAACAATTTACATCACAAACTTTGAAACAAGCTAATCTTTAGTAGGATTTGAATAATTTTAAAGCTTTATTAAAAAATCAGTTTTGTTACAAAGCTTCATAAAATAGTCAAATTAACAATTTACATCACAAACTTTGAAACAAGCTAATCTTTAGTAGGATTTGAATAATTTAAAGCTTTATTAAAAAATCAATTTTGTTACAAAGCTTCATAAAATAGTCAAATTAACAATTCTTCTATTCTTTAGTTTTATAACGGGGACACGAGTCTCTACCATTCGAGTCAGCAGTTTATGTCCAGCAGGAAATCGCTTAAACTATATGAGAAGGGAGGAGTACAGAAAATTTGGCTTATCGTCGATAATCTCGCACTTTTTTTGGATACCGTTTGATTAAATAACTAATTCATGTTGCCCCTAAATTAAAGAAAGAAAACATACATGTTTTGTTCTGCATGCCATCAGTAAATATCAAAGAAGTTTTGTATTAAAAAAAATCAATTTTGTTACAAAGGTTTATAAAATAGTCAAATTAACAAAAAAAATTTTTTGAACTTCAGTCAAATTAACAATTTACATTACAAACATTGTAACAAGCTAATCTTTATTAGGATTTGAACAATTTAAAGCTTTATTAAAAAATCAGTTTTGTTACAAAGCTTCATAAAATAGTCAAATTAACAATTTACATCACAAACTTTGAAACAAGCTAATCTTTAGTAGGATTTGAATAATTTTAAAGCTTTATTAAAATCAATTTTGTTACAAACGTTCATAAAATAGTCAAATAACAATTTACATCTTAGTTTTACCATACAAAAAGAAGGGACGACAAAACTTGTTGCCCGTTTTGCCTTCTATTTCTATGTAAATTAGATTTAGTACTTTTATTCCTCATCTTTAGTAGGATTTGAACATTTTAAAGCTTTATTGGTAAATCTGACAAGCTAATGTTGGATTTAAACAATGAGAACTTTCATGATTGGAGGCGACTCACCAACCAAAAGGTTGGGACTTGTGGCATAACGTTATTCGAAGTTACTTACCAAGTAATAAGCTACGATTTTGAGTCCCATTACGAACAAATGTGTAAATAATCCATTGTAAAGAAAATAGCACAGGAAGAATGCCAGTGTTGTAATAATATCCAACTCATAATTTACAACCAAATGATGATGACCCACAAACATGACACTTTAATTTGTATTAACCCTTTGATTAGATTCTTTGATCACAAGGAATACACAGAGAGGTAACACCATGTGCCCAAATTATTTAAATCAGGTGATGGATTATAATGACAATCACAAATATAATAAATCATAAAAATGAGCCCACCATCTTCAAGATTTTATTTAATCTACTTAATAGAGTCAAAGTTCATATCTTGAAAGATGTCAATCTTTTGACCCAGCCAACATTCTTTATACCTTTAGATACTGGCATTGTATCATGACTATTTATTTCAAAAGAGTGTAAATGCAGACATGTTTATGCTCCTAAAACAGACATACATAGAAGCAAAATATATTCCTCATAATATTTAAGCACAACATATATATAGTTACCGTTAAACGATAAGTTTTGTACAAAGAAAATCACTTGGATTGGCACAACTCTACAAAATTTGACATTGGTATACTACAGATTCATGGGGGGAAAATTTGTAAATGTTTAGCAAGTTTTGCAAAGTCTAACAGTTATAAGGAACTGATAGCATGCAAATTTGCAACATAATTAATATAAAGTAAATTAATTACTTACCAAATTGATCTTCTTGAATTCTGTTGCATAGGTCCAATTTCTCCAATAATGATCATATATGATTAACAAAAGCGTTAGACACGGGGTTGAAAAGTTGAACTTACTTTTTAGAACGTCTACCGTTGATGGTTTCACTTCTCGATTTTGACCCACTTCCATGACCAGAACTGTCAAAATCTCTTGACTTTAAATTGGTCAAAATCCGGTCCCTGAGACTTTCGACTGACTTGTATCTCTGCAAATCATCCCCATGACTTCTTCTTGGAGTTTGCTTCTCAATTTCAATAAAATTTCCCTGAATACCCCATTCATTTCCATCTGAAATGTTCTTTCGAATGGAAGAAGTACTTTTTCTTGATGCTTTCCCGTTGGACGAATTCCTCCATTTTATTTCATCATCAACCAAATCTTTACGATAATTATGACCATGAGGCCACTTAAAACTCTTGTTATTATTATTATCCATGTTTAGTTCTATAGAATGAAGATCACTCTCCCCTGAATCTTCTTCATTCTCAATTTCACCATCATCATCTTCTTCGTTCAAACCAGTCCCACCATAATTACTTCTGTTCAAATAATTCATCAAATCTTCATCTTTCCGTCCTTTTTTCTTACCTGTTCCAAGAACTGCTTCGAGTTGACTCCTTAATTTGTCAACAATTGCGCTTTTTTCCTCAAATTGATGTTTAGCTTCTGCTAATTTCATCTGAACCCTTTCCTCTCTTAATTTATCAGCAAGTTGAAGCATTTCTCTTTCTTTTTCAACTTCTTCATGAACTTTAACAGATTCACGTTTCAGTTCTTCTGCTTCAGCCCGATCTTCACCAATGTCAACAGCTAACTCATCACAAACTTGCTCCATAATCTCACGAGCCCGCTTCTCACTTTCAAGTTCTTTTAGAACTTTGGCAAAGGAAGCCTTTGTTTCTGCTAATTCTTGTCCAAGTTTCTTATTTAAGCTCTCGGATCTTCGTCTCATCTTTTTCTCACTTTCCAACTCACCAGCAATGGATTCAATGGCAGTTTCAATTGCTCTTCTTTCTTTACTTTTCCATAAAGCTTTCTCTTCAGCAAAGCATTTTAATAGGTAGTTGACTTCAGTATGGTCAACACGTTGGTCTTTGATGATGTGGTTGACCTGAAGACGCGCACGTTCTAGCTCAGTATGTAAGGCGGATATAAGTGACATGCTAGATGATGGAAGATTATCATGAGCCCACATTCGGTGGATTATCTTTAGTAGCTCTTTAGATGTTGTCAAAGCATTACTGACTTCCTTTAAACGCGGCTTGACACTATTTCCAGAACCACTAGGAGTCTGACCCCGAGATCGGGTTTCAATCTGCAACATCAAGAATTCAAGATACACAAATTCATTTTTTCATATTTTTCAAGAGACACCAAACAAAATATGGTATATAAACATATATCTAACAAATGTTCACCTCCATTAAACTTGCACTGCTAAGAGAATCATAAACTTCACCATTGTTGTCCTCGAGTCTCGGCTTATGAGATATCGACATCCTACGATGAGATCCTGTTCCAGATCGATCCGTTCTCTACAGAACATAACCAAAAACACACGAATGACCTACTTAAGAAGTCAAAAAAAAACCTATCTAACAATTGCATTCATATACAAAATGCTCAACGTTCACACAATAAAGCCTCATAACTTCCCTAAAAGTGGAAAAATTATCATTCAGCGTCTATACATAAGACTGAGCATGACCCATGAGTCCATGACTTGTAATTTCAAAAGCATTCTCCATTTCTCCTAAACTATGCGCGCTCCTGTGTCCACCTTTCGATTTTAGATTGTCCAAAATAAGTATCTAATTCCAATATTAATATACTCCGTATTAACTTTAGTATATTACCCTTAATACATTTTTCACAATACTGATTATCAAAAATCAATGGTAATATTGTAGTCTTGCCAATGATAAACTATCTCCTAACCCCTGGTAACGTTTTTCCGATGGATACTTATTTTGAAACGGAGTAGCCGAGTAGGTATATATACATAGGGGATAATGATAAATCAACCTAATTGGTGTGCCTAAAGATATGCCTAATAGTAAGATGATGACATGTGGAAAAATCAGGGGCAAAATTAGGAAAGAGAATTAGTGGAATCCACATGTCAAATTCTTAAGGTTTTAGGTTGATTTTTAGGCATATGAGTTAGGTTGATTAATCATTTTCCATACATAGGGTATACATATAAAACAAACTGAAAGGTATATTAACATAATAACATAACAATAAAATATATAACCTAGTTCTGAAAATGATAGTTAGACAAAATCTTCCAAATTTAATAAATACCCAACAACAAATTAACCAACCCACGTAACAGAAATTGACATATAATAATAAATAGATAAAATCAATATAATCACATAAAGCTACAAACTTTATCATTTATTTCAAATTAAAATCAAAAACCCACCTCAGAAACAGGGCTATGAGATGGATCAGACAAATGTGGGGGGAGTGAACCGGAATTCTGACCCTTAGCCGGGCGGTTCATTTTCTCTCTAATCTTGGCAGTCGCCGCCGGTTTTAAACTCTGCGGCGCCGGAATCTCATTCATTTCCCAAAGGGTCGCCGCCAATTTTCTCGCCGACACCGGCCGTGACCTCCCACCGCCGGAATTATCAAAATTAGGTGAGTCAATACCTGCGGCGCCGCCAAGTTTGGATTTTGATGATGGGGTCATTCTCCATGACGGCGCTGGAGTACTGGATCTTGACCCGTTTCCGACCCGGGTTTTGCCTACCATAATTGCACGTTTGAATCTATAATTATGAATCTTGGATGATGATGAAGTTGTTGGTGATGAAGAACAGTTTCTTTTTCGGATCTTGTTGTAACCCGGGATCAACCCGTCTACGACCCGGTTAGTTTGTCTTTCCATTACACACTATTCTTGTTGTTAAGATCAAATCATGAATCTTTTGCACAAAAAACTTGATGGGATTTTGAAATTTGGTTTTTTTATGAGATTTTTGAAGTGATTTTGAAAGATCAAGTAAAAGAAAGTAGTGTAATAAGAATATGAAAAATAGAATGGATGGATTGATAGATGAGGTGGAAAGGAGTAAGGAGAGAGTGCAAAAGGGGGAGTGCATGTGATTTGAAGGATTAAAGATGGCATGACATGTTACTTATGAATTTTCAAAGGTTTTTAATGATTTTGTATTAAGTTATCAAGGACAACAAATGATGATTTACAGTATTTTTGAATGAATTCACCAAACATTGGTGCTATAAAGATTTAATGAGGCAACAAATTATTGAAATGACTTGTATATAAATGCTTTGAAAAGTATTCGATGTGAATTGAAAGATTAAAATTTTGACATTTTGGATAAAGGACAAAATTCAAAATATTAATCGAATTCTATGCTATACATTTTATCAATTGTTGTGAGTTTGAAGTTTTGTAACCAAATGAGTAAGTAAATGAGATATTTTTATTCAAGTTGTTTGATTAAATGTGAGTAATTGATTTAAATGTTTATGGTGTAGTCGGTTTATTTTGGTGGTTGATTTAAACCGATGTTACCTAATAAGATTTCGAGCTTCAGACTTTTTATGAAAATATCGAGTCTCTTATCTCCTAAATTACCTTGCTTGATGGTTTTTAAGTTTTACAAGTATTATGTGCTTATTTTAAACTAAACTAGCATTATATCCAACAAAAAAAAGTCCATGAAAAATCCACAATCCTATCCTGAAAAAGCAAAAGACTTAGAAAAGGAAAAACGAAACAAAATTATCAATAGTGATATTTCATATTGTACTTGTTTGTATTTTGATAATGAATAATATCTGAAATCCTCATGTCACTAAGGACTTT
Source organism: Erigeron breviscapus (assembly GCA_034093135.1). Taxonomy (NCBI): domain Eukaryota; kingdom Viridiplantae; phylum Streptophyta; class Magnoliopsida; order Asterales; family Asteraceae; genus Erigeron; species Erigeron breviscapus. The sequence continues at coordinate 87,233,424 of CM067172.1, forward strand.
CTTAGGGTCCTTTAGCTGTCACATCATATCCTTACAAATCCTTCAAAACTTTATACATCTTTAAAATCCTTTAATTTTACCTCCAACCATACAAATATCCTTATATATCTTTACATCTATATACAAACAAAAATAATAGTATTGGAGATAGCCTAAGGGCATGCCTTAGTTTGGACATACACCAATAAATTCTTAACTTTGGACAAGTTTCAATGGCAATGAACAACAAAAGATTTTTATGAACATGTAAGGATATAGCATTAGAGATTGCCTCATCCCACACAATATATTGTAATATGCATTTTCAAAATGTAACTCTCAGGTATCTATAATATTTCATTCAAGCCAATCCTTCAATCACGAATATATAAAATCGTTTAATTTAGTGTGTATCGATATTTCATTTCACCACTATTGACATGTTATCAGAGCATACCTATGGTGGATCATGCGTTTATGATCTGTTTCGCCATCCAATTGTTCATTTATTGCTTTCACCGGAGTTTTGTTCAATTGCTTTCACCAAATTCGTTAATTCTTATAATCATGCACGATATGTACCTTCTAACCATATTAAAGCATAATTACTGAGAATCATTGGTGACATTAAGATTACCATTACTTTTCAAATCTTTGTATGCATATTTGGGATCCTCTTTAAACCTGAAAAGCATTTTTGGGTATATTGTGACAAAGTGAATTAATGTCAATAGCATGAGATATAAAAGTGATGATGATGTTTGAACAAATGCGATAACGACCCGTGAACGTCAAGAACAAAAAACATAAGACAAATTATAAAGCGAAAGACCATGTAATATCGACAATGTCAGTAAAATTATTTCTCATGCTTTACTACCTATCAAATAGAAATTGTCTAATATTTGATGTCCAATAAAAGTCGTGGAAGCATTTAGGGCATTGCCAAGATTCGAACCCGGCGTGGGCGCATCAAAGTTGGGGGTGTTAGCCATTTATCCGCTCTGCCTTTCAAAAAAAAAAAAAAATCTAACAATTCTTTTTTAATGTTTGATTATATTGTTTGGGGTATTCAAATAGATGAAAAAAATATGGTTTTTCGTGGGTTGAAGGGATATATAAAACCGTCTTCTATTTTATTAAATACTAGTCTTCAGGCCAGTCCGATGGACGGATAGTCTCAAAATATATATATCAAAGGTAAATTCAAAATAATAAATAACAAAACAGGTGAAAATAACAAACATGAACAAAACAAATTTAAAAGAATAAACCATTTTATAGTAGAAAAGAAGCTATAATCAAAGTACAATTAACAACAAAATAAATTGAAAGAGATGAAAAATAACAATAACATAACAATTAATCAAATAATAAACAAACACGAACAAAATACCAAAAATAAACTTAAAGTGATATAAAAAAAACCGTATGTTTTTTTTTTGTTGAGAAATTTCTGAACTTGATTTGTTTATTAAAGATAGGAAGAAGAAGAATAATATGAATGAGAATAATTAATAAAAATTTAGCTTGTATATATAATAATTTATTGGAGATTTTAAGGATATTATATATTTTTAAAATTTAAAAAGATTTGTTTTGATAGAAAAAGATTTATGATAGAGTTTTAAATATAATTATCTATTTAATAAGCAAATAAAAAATAAAAAAAATCTAGAAAAAAAAAGAGAGTTTTAGCCTAAAAAGAGCTTTAAGGGGTGCCAAGTGTACTCCAACCTCACTTTTATTATGCAAATAAAAAATAAAAAAATTCTAGAAAAAAAGGAAGAACTTTAGACTAATTAGCAGATAGTTTTAGACCTAAAAAGAGCTTTAAGGGGTGCCAAGTGTACCCCCAACCTCCTTTTTTAGTTATAGTATAGATAGATAGATAACTTTCATCATCATATATATAGTGCTAATTGAACTCTTTTCAACTTCTTAATCTATTATTCTAATAAGTTGCAATACAAACATAAAATAAATTGCGGTATCAATCATTTACGTTAAGCAAAAATGTATTTACTTTGTATACATATAGCTACTACATATTTTCATTATGACTCGGTATAACTAAATTTATTTGACAGAACACTCAAAAGTATCGTATAATGTTACTTTATAGGACATGATAATAAGATTTTTAGTGACATTGTTTGTAGCGTCACTTGTTTTGTATGTCACTACATTCTAAGTTAGCTTTTAGTGGCACTTCTTTTATATCTTGTGGCTTTTTTTTGCATGCCACCAAATGGAATTTTATTGTAGTGACTAACTTTTTTTTTTTGGAATAACAACTTATATAAAATAAAGACCTCTAGCAAAGTGTTAAATGCCCAATAAACAGTTATAAAATATTACAATTACAATTCGAAACACACTCTACAAAACCTTCACAATAAGTCAATAGTTAAATGAAATGAAGTGGGTTCTTGAACCAATCCGTCCACGAAATCAACTTCTTGCGGCACCTATTGGAATACCACAAATGAGATTGAGTAATAATGAAATCATTCAAGAAATCTTTAAGCAGATTCCCCACAACAAACCTCTTTTATTCTCTTTAAAACGCTGTCAATGAAATTTCACCAAAAAAGTACGTTTCCCATACACACACACTCTTTCCCCACCGATCATCGTCACCACCTACACTGGCTTAAGGATACCACTTTCTCCCATTGTCATTAACCACTTTCTCCTCCACGTTAAAAACATAACAATTTCAATTTCTATAATGGAATGGGGAAAAAAATTGATTCATAAAGGATAATTTTTAAGAAAGGAAATGTTTTTCAATATCTGGTTATTAAACATATCATTAGAATCAACAAGAAATTAGCCTAGTGGTAAGGCAAACACTTGATGACCTTAAGGTCTCAGGTTCGATCCCCGCTGGGCACAAAAAATAATTCCTTTAAGGTACCCGTTACCAATGAAGCCTAGACCCATATGTGAAGTTTAAATACGCGGGTTCGATCCTTCGGGGTGCCCAGATCATGTGGGGATTATGATAGATGTATTTTACCGGCATCATATGGCTCATACGGGGTGGGTCGATGGGTATCCAATTGTGGTACCGGGGCTAGGGATTTGAGGTTATCTTTAGGATTTAGGGGTTATCTTTAGGAAAGAATTTGGGGAACTGAGGATATAGTCATTTTCCCCAAATTCTTTCCTCTTGCGCTTCTCTTTTTTTTTTCTCAGTAGTGTTCAAACATCTTTTCAACCTTATTTTTCACCTAACCCTAAATCATGGCTCTTTTGTATTTTGATCTTTCTCTCTTTTTTCAATCACTATATGTAAATGTATCTCTCCTCTTTGGTCTAGATCTATCTCCCTATGACTAAAGAAGCTAATACATTTGTCTTTAGTTGGATTAACTATGTTTGTTTTTCTTGCATTCCATTTACTATGAATCACGTAGACGACTATATAGCCCGGTGCAACACACGAGTTTCACCTAGTTGAGAAATAAAAACGATAAAAGAAATACACAATCATGTAACAGCTAAGTAGACAATTTATGCATATACTTTATATCCATGTGACACAAAGATCATGATAGAATCCTAGATAGTGGGCATATTGGTTGAGTCAAACGAATCGCATAATATATCATATCAAAGAAGATATCGGTTTCAGCATGCTCATCTCTCATTCTTGATCTAGCAACTTCTTTAATCCCACATTCCCTTAACGTTGGCTCTACACCTTCTAGATCCTTTCTTGGGTTTAATTATCATGATGATAAACCGAAAAAGCTATAAACCATCCAAAAAAAGTTAAAAACAAACACCCCTAACCCAATATGAAAGACTAATTGATTATAAAATGAGAAAGCCAGTGAAATATTATTATCAATTATCAATTAATTTCACAGTCAAAATCCTACCCTAAACATATTTGGGGTGACCATATGTATATAATTCCACCTATGATGAGACTGAGTGAGTTTTTCTTTCTAGATTTCTGGGTAACAAGGGTTTCTCATCGAGATGTTTATATTGGAAATCTATTCAGTGAGGGGGCTTTCTAGCGCAGACAGTTAAAACAGCGTACGTTAGACCTCCCGACATTCTTCACACCTTTCAAAAAAAAAAACATTATTTCACAATTGATGTTAAAACTGAAATATGATATTAATAGTATAGAACAAGGGAACTGGTTTATCAAGATTAGTAACGCCTTTTCGAAATTATGCAATCTTAGGTGAGGAACTGAGGATATAGTCATCTTGGACCACTTAATTCCTTATCGCGTGCTTTTTCTTTTACCTTGCAAAAATCACTATGTACGTGATTAGTAGTAGCAACTTGGTTTACAAATCGTATCATTCATATGAAATCCCTTGATTCTAGGATAAAAAAACAGTTTGATTTTTTCTAAAATTAGAAACCAACAACAAAATCCAAGTTTAATCACACCCACTCCAACTCCACAAACTTCCCCATGTTCTTCTTTCGACCATTCAACCCCCACCACCTTTCCTCTTCTAGTATGCAATGTACCCGGTGACAAAAACTCTGTCCAAAAGATTCCCCTGTTTGGTCATTCTGCTACTTTCTTTTCCTTCCTTTTTCTTGCTATATTTGGAAAGTTCCTGTTCAAGAAAGATGGCAAATTAATGTGATCACATAATTTGAGTATAATGGGTATGAAAGTAAATAAATTAACATATATATAATAGAACGTGGCAGATTTTAGTTGGTTTGATTTTTTATGCATAGAGCAGTCAGTTTTGTCACGTCAACAGTTTTAAACTGACATAAGACTCTCAAGGCACCTTATCATTTTTTCATCGCTTTATTATATTTTTTTAACTATAATAAAATATAAAAAGCATATCTTGAGAAAAATAACAACATTACTTATCAAAATAACTACGTTATTTGCAAAACGAGGCTCATATATGTTTGAGAACAAGTTAAGGATCGACAATTCATCATAGCTACAACATATATAAAAAGGTCGGATTAATAGAGGTTGACCAATGCAGCCAACCTACGTAATGTTGTCAATGGCGTCGCTTAAGTGACATTTGTCGACGAGAAAGCCGTTGGGAACAGACTTAAAAGAAAACTTCCATATACGTGAAATGTGGTCCAGGCACTCTGTCCTCAAGCTCGCACAAACATGTGGAAAACGAACGCGGCCATCAACTTTATTTATATTACATAAAAATCTTCTATTTGATAATTGATTATGATCAGTTGCGTGCTCGATCTAGTCAAACGTAGAACTAGATTGGAAATAATTAGTAAACTTTAAAAGTAAGTTAAAGCTATATAATTAGCTTCAATGTTTCTGTCGTGACTGCTTTGGTTAACATTTCTAGAGAACTTTTGGACCCAATTTTAGTAAGTACAAAACGGCCTCATCGTAGAAATTTGCTAGATGTCCATGATCCAAAAAATATATGGTTTTGAGTTCCCTAGTGAAAGTTATGGCAAAATTACTAACAGGTTGTCAAAGAGACATGTTGAGCAGAAAAAACACAAGTTTTGAATGATGTAGAAGCAGCAAGATGGAAAGATCCAGAAGTATTCTTTTCAAAACATCAAATGCTCATCAATTGTAGTTTTCTACATATAGTTATGGCAGTCAAAGGGGCAGGTTTATTTCAAAATCTGATAATGTATCTGTATTTCTGCATTAATTACTATGTTGACCTTAGTACTGATTACTTTTATTTTCCTGATTTTGAAGGGATGTTTCAAGTACTTACATAAACCACCCTTAAGCCATGTTTCTTAGGCAGATGAGAATCAAGATTAATCAAAGAAAACTTGAAGTTTGATTTTGTTTGCGTTCTGTATCTCTTCGGCACAACTCCATTGAGTAGTGACTCTTAAACAACTCTGTATCTCTTGGTGGATTCTGAGAGTGGTTCCTTTTGAGGATTCCGTTAGGTGGTGGGATTTACCCATATTGTCCCATTAGACCCGTATCACCCACTGACTCCTACTGGCATCAACATCAGCGAACGTCAAACAATTCCATTCCTTACCACTAATGCCTTTGCATCTTGTCCTCGGCAAACTAAACCATGATTAGTCAATGAGAGCAGTTTCATCTTCATTCTAAGTCATCTTCATGAAATTACTGTGACAACAAAACTTCGGTTGATTAATTGTAGTCATTGTCATTTCAACATAGAAAATAATCAATTTTTTACAAGTTAAATGAAGGATCGGGTACTAATTAACTTGGTTATCAAATCAGGCCTAGATCAGAATTCAGAACTGCCCCCACAATCACTTTCATGATCTGCATTGATTCATGTAATAAATAGTACAATTAATTTGGTGAGTTCGGGTTTTTCTGAAGTGCAGCTGCCAAGAACTGCTGAACACGTAGTCGCAAAATGAGTATGCTAGTATATTAGTATTTGTAATGTAATTAATAATAACTTCCTCCTCACTTCCTCAGCCAACTTGATATTACAGTATAATTTAGGTAATTGACTCATTCAAACAATCAATATCTAATAATTTGCAGACATTATCCAAAAATGTAGAAGAGATGTACTTAGTATACTTTTAAAGAATATTAATTACGAATAGGAATATCGAGTAGAGGCATTAACATAATAGTGTGATAATTTTCCTTTAACATGAAGTTATTGTTTCTCAATTCTGCATAATGATATATAACAACAATAACCGATATAGGCGGGGTATGAGGAAGGTGAGAGGTAAACAGTCAAACTTCTACCCGAGGTACATAGTGATACAGAGTGTTTCTCAAATCTGCAGAATGCTTATTCATCATATTTGCACATGAAAACTAGACCAAAACGCTTACAACTCATCACGAGCATTGGCAATATCACCATGGCTGTCCAAATAAGAAATTGCCACAGCAGCATGAAATGCAGCTCCGATTGGAAGAGCCTCTTCATCAATAACAAAATTAGGCGAGTGTAAATTCTCTGGTACATGAGTCTCGTTACGCGTTACAATCCAAAATATAGCTGCCGGCATTCTCTGTGTAAAGAAACTGAAATCTTCACTTCCCATTATTACCGGAGACAACTGCACATTGGGTTCTCCTAATAGGATTTCTGCTACCTCCTTTGTATATTGGTACATCCCTTCATCATTTTCTGTCACAGGGTATGGCGTTGGAGTTTCCTCCTTGAAATTTATTTCCGCTGTGCATTGGTGCGCCTCAACCTGTGTCTCGACCACCCGTTTAATCCTTGCTTTGATGTCATTTAGACCTTCATTAGACAGGCTCCGATACGTTCCCCCAATTTTAACACTCTCTGGAATCACATTATCAGCATGCCCGCCGCTAATTTGTCCTACAGTCACAACCTGCAGTTGGGAGAAATTTTAGAACCTTACGATATAAAGTTTCACTTTACAAAAATGTAATACGAGTAAAATTTTACTAACTTCATTCAATACATGCTTTACACTTTACTTAAAACCATTATATATATGTAACATTTTTATATAAAACGGTGCATGTATTTTCTAGGCGCGCGTCTTGCTAGATTATAAAATGATATAAGTAATACTTTTCCCATACAGAAAATCTTCTTATTCTGTAACGTTATTACGTTATCATACAACTGGAGATAAATTACTGTGTCTAAACCAACAATCGATGGTTGGATTGGTATTTGGGGGAACTTGGGATCTTGAGGTCTTGAGTTCAAATCTTTGTGTGAGCAAAATGCTCCCATGAATGAATATAGGCCTATAGGGATTTTCCCAAAAAATGAGTTTCCTTTATAATTAGAGTTGGATATACGAAGAGGTATGCCACTAAGCCAAAATTTTACCGTACAAAAATAAAAAATAAAAAATAGTGTGTCTAAATGGAACACACTTGCACCTTTTATTACTTCCAAAAGGAATTTTTTTTATGTAAGTTGTATATGATTAATGAAACGTTATACTTTGTGCAATTAATCAAGAATTAATAGACTTTGATTATAAAGTCAAAAGATGACGTACGGTGGGCTCTAGTACTGGATCGGTTTGACGAGATACAATATGTTGCAGAGCAACCACCACCATTGATGCTGCAAGAATTGGATCTTTTGACAAATGTGGGGCTGCAGCATGTCCACCAACACCTTTGATGGTAGCATTAAACAAACCAGAACCAGCAAGCACCGGACCTGGCCGTGAACCTACGACACCCACCGGATATAGGGGCATAACATGGAGTGCAAAAGCAGCTTTGATGTTTTCAAGTGCACTATGTTTAAGCATATGGTAAGCTCCTGAGAACCCCTCTTCACCAGGCTGGAAAACCAGCTTTACAGTCCCCTCTTAAGAGTTAAAAATTCAAAACAAAAACATAATTAGTTTCATCCTTGATTTTTCTGGTTATACTATACTAGTAGTTGATTGATATATATACCTTGAGTTCTTGTCTCTTGGCTTGCAGTAACTGAGCGGCTCCCAGTAGCATTGTTACATGAGAATCGTGCCCGCAAGCATGCATCTTTCCGTCAATCTTACTCCGGTGATCCCAATCGACTTCTTCCTAAATATATTCCAATATAGGATCGAGAAATAAAACTTTAGAACACTTACCACAAGAAAAATTTTAAGGGGGTGTTTGTGTTTGTTAAGTTGTCACCCTAATCTAAAAAAAACATTTTTAATTTTTTTGTATAAAAGCAAAGTAATTAGATAATTAAATCACTAGCAAGGTGGCTAGGTGTGTAGGCGATCTAATGTCCTTACACAAGGCCGGTCTCATAGGTTCAAACCTCGCTAGTTAACATCTTGGGGATGTCTTGAGACAGGGTTCGGAAAACAGGCATGGAAACTAGATTAGACCATGTACATTTGAGTATATGAGTATATTTATATGAACAAATAACAATCACCTCTAGTAAGTAAGTAACACCCAATGCCGTCTTATACGGGTTTTGGGTCCCAATATCATTTATAACGGTGTATGATGGAGGTTGAGTTGTAGACAACCTTACACCTACCTAAGATAGAGAGACTGCTTCCACGTTTTACTTAAAGTAAACTAGGACCTCCGGCCTTACAAGGAGTGAGTAGGATCAAACTCTTGACATCTGTCTCTAGAGACAAAGGTGTTAACCACTTGATCTAACCTTGCTGGTTAAAAAACAAACACCTCTATCTAGCAATAATAATATGGATTATTACCTGTGGGTGTAACTATTTATGCTTAAATGTCTATGTTATGTAAAGATCTCCTAAAATGTCTATGTCATATAATGAACTTTCAAATCTCGGTTATTGGATGTACTGACTTTCAAAAGCTTACAAGTGGCAGCTTATATGGTTTTCACATGTACCCGGGTACATCCAATAACTGACATTTGAAAGTTGACTTAGGTAATAATCCCATAATAATATAACGAACTTAAAGAAAGAATGCGCGCCAAACACCCCTTGAAACCAAACGTCATTTTAATAAAGTATACTGTATTAAAAAGAAACCTGTATTGGAAGAGCATCCATGTCAGCACGGAGAGCAAAGAAGGGTTGTTCACCGGAACCAATGGTGGCCACCACACCAGTTTCCGCCACCGGCCACGTGTACTCAATACCAAGCTTATCAAGTTCAGCTCTTATCAATTCACTAGTTTTATATTCTTCAAACCCCAACTCCGGATACTCATGTATTTTCCGGTGTATATCTATCATCCAGTTATAAATTTCCGGTGACCTTGCATCCTTCAAAAGCAACTTCCGCCGCCAAATGGGTCACCGCCGAAAATGAGAAGGTGGACAGAACATGTAAGGAAATGATGGAGAATATGAGGAAATGGAAGTGTTGACTTGATGATATCATCATTCGCCGGTGATCAAATTTTATGGACGCACAAGGTACAAGGATCGAGATTTTTATTTTATTTTTGAAAGGCTGGTACGAGGAGGGTAAAGAGTTATGGAATTCGTTTTATAGTAGAGAAGTTTTATTCGAAACCCTCTATTAGTCAATTAATTAACTAAATTTTATTAAATCCAAAGGTATTAAGTAACTAAATTAATTTTCTCGTGGACAACGTGGTGTAATTTTTTACTCCGTATTTATATATTTGTTAGGTGGCTTTATTAAGTTGTTAAAAAAAAAAAATCTCCGTTTGAGATTTGCAATCGACGGTCATTAATTTTTGCCGCACATCACTATTCACCACTATTCAAGTACAATGTGTTTTTATGGGGAAATTTTAACAAATTTAAATCATGCATTATCTATACTCATTTATAATAATTATCAACCCCCTACTTTTAGAAAGTGTTAGAAAAATGGTTAGATGCAAAAGTACTAAATTACCCTTAATAAACACCCCATATGGAAAGGGTTATTAGAGATTACCAAATTTGCCCTTAATGAATTAATTTACACTTTAAACCCTTATCTTGCTAATTTACACTCTAAGTCCTTATCTTCTAAAATATTTCCACTATCACCATTACATCAACTTACACGGTTACACCACTCGACACCAATTGACGATGTCATCACCACCCGTCACCGACACCACTAAACCGCCGTCGTCGTTACCGCCGCCGCATTGCGCGGGTACCATGTAGATTATAGATTAAAATTGGCCACCTTGACACCTTAGACAGTGACCCATCGCTATTCACGAGTATTCACGTACACTGTGTTTGACAAGTTTTTTTGTTTTTTAATATAAAAGAGTAATGAATCAACAGGCTCATAAATTATAAAGTATTAAAATGGGCCACCATCACGTCGACGAGTTTTTATCACTGGTGAGTCGTCGACGAGTTTTTATCACTGGTGCGTCCTATGTTTTTATATGGAAGATTAATTAATAATGTTATGAAAGATAGTGACCGAAAATTATTTTATTATTATTACGAGGTCTTAAAGCTCGTGCGTTGCATGACGGGGTTGGATTGAAATTGATTGTGTGCTATAGACGCATTGGAAAAGTATTAGGAAAAGTATTTGGTTGGTCGTTGGAGGAGAGGAGAATATGCGTTTTTTCTTGAAGAAGACAAAAGTGAACATGTTTTAAAAAAGACAGTTATGTTTGGTTACAGCTAAGGCGTTGGTCTCCAATCATACCACCATGTTCACAGCCATATAATTTAATTATTGCCAGCACCTCCATTTACTTTGCGAATGACCATATTTATTCTCAATCTACACAAACATTTAATCACTCAGTTAAATACTATATCATCTACCTAAATACACTATAAACTCATAAAATATCTTTAAAAAGTCATTAAATCAAGAGTAACCATAATAAATTTTGTAATTAACCATAATATAAATTTGAGGTCATATATATTAATCAAAAGTAACTATCACAAATTATGTAATTAACCACAATAAAGTTCTAACAGTAAACAAATAAGGGAGGGAATTGGTTTATATATAACTACCAAAGGGTAGTAAATAACATGAGAAGAAGGATGGACGGCTTTTGGTATATGGCATTAACCATATCATGCTACAACACATGTTATTCAAAAACGGTTATAGAATATATTGTTTAAACCATCGACTCTTATTATTAAAGCATCTAATAATGAAGAGAATATGTATCAACCTCCCTCTTAAAAGGTAGATGATATCATTAGTTATAACTTACAATGCCTTCATTTAAGAAGATAACCCTTCCTTGCTAGAAAATTAATATAACTAATGACTTCATTAAATCAGTTTAACCTTTCCGATTTCCTTGATTTGAAGTTTAACATTCTTGAGTAATTACATTCAAGTAAATGATTACTCCTCATAATATAGTCCCTCACTTAATGCATTACACTATACTACTTACATACACATAAACTAAACAAAATACACAACTATTTTCATCAACTTTAACATTTATCATGATCATTATGAAGAGAGAAGTAGAAGTTTTAGAATTGATTCTTACTTACATATATACATAAACTAAACAAAATATATAACTATTCTCATAATCAACTTTAACATTTATCATGATCATTATGAAGAAAGAAGTTGAAGTTTTAGAATTGATTTCAGAACTCAACATTTATATTATATATATAGATGATTTAAAATAAAGATAGTGACCGAAAATTATTTTATTATCCTAAGCATATTTAGAGGTGGCCACAGATATTTAATTTGCACATATAGTAGGCCTGAAGGAGTTTTTCCCTCCAGGCGATAAAAGTTTTTTATGGAGGCGTTTAAATTGAAGACATTTTCTACGAGCTGGCTCTCTTTCTGTTAATCACGAGTAAAAAAGAAATTATTACAGGTTGTTTCTTTTATTGATTCTATTATGGTCGGTTTGGGGACATCTTAAAGATAGTGACTAGTAGGTTTATGTATTGGACAAATTATTTTATGGAAATAACTTAGGTGTTTTCATAAAAACCATGCTTTTAAAAAAAGTTTTGAAATTTTTTTAATTTCTCTTTTTGAAGTATTTTAAGTTAATTACATTTTTCGTCCCTGTGGTTTGCCCCACTTTCAAGGATCATCCCTGAGTATACGAAATTACGTCTTTCATCCCTAAGTATGGAACTCCGTTAACATATTTGGTCCATGACCCAAACGGACGTTAAAAAGGGGTCACATGACTGGCACACCGAGGATATAATGGTCATTTCAAACTTATAGGACCAAAAGTGTAATTAACCATCATAATCTTCTTCTTCATAAAAAAACACCATCAAATCTTAATAACAAAAATATCATCATCAACACTACAACAACATCATCATCAACAACATTACAACACTACATCAAAGCTCTGTTTTAACATCATCATCATCAACAACATTACAACAACATATACCTTCATCATCATCAACACCACCCACCTGACAATAAATCTTAATAACAAAAATCAAAAATAATAATTCCAATCCATAAACAAATTAACTCAATCATGAGTCAACCCAAATCTGAAAACTTAGAAATCTTAAATCTAGAAACCATATCCAAGCATTCCAATTACCCGTGCAAGCAAAACTACAAGTTCATCATTTGGAAATAGAACCTGGTTTTCCATAAAGGTAACATAATCAAGTTAACACCTCATTACTTTCTATAGACCTATTCTCTTAACACTGGTCAAATGGATCGAAACAAATCAAAGGTCGCCTGAAGTTTTAATGCATAAAACCTGTTATATCATTTATTTAAATATAATACTCGTAACATATTATGAAGATCTTATATTTTTTATAATCAAAGCTGACACACCAAGAGTGAAGGGTTTATTAAATGGTTAAACTTATTGGAAATGAGAGCCTCTGATCCATCTTGATCCACACACAAAAAATATACCCATTTTGACCTTTTTACCCAACCCACTCTACCCACCCCTTTTGTTACCTCTATTTTTACGCCTAAACAAAGAAAAAAGTTAAGGGCTTAAGCAAAGCCTGTAAAGCACATACATCACCAGAAGATAGCTCCGCTAAGATGCAACCAAGAGACCAAAGATCAATCTTTTGGTCATATGAAAGTCCAATGATAACTTCGGGGGCTCTATAAGATCGAGATTGCACGTATAGTGACAAATTGTCGTTTTTAAAGCAGCTGCTTCCAAGATCAATGACCTTAATCTCACATCTGCTATAGCTTTTGATAAGAATATTTTCGGGTTTTAAATCACAATGAATGATACCCAGATCATGAAAAGGGGCGGTTGGGTTGTGGCCGGCGGCAGTGGTGGTAGATGGATCTGGGAAGTTAATAATGTGTGTGTTTCTCATCTTGATTTATTATATTTATGAATGAATGCATATATCTATGTACATCGATTAAGACCAGGTGTGTTTCTCATCACAATGATTTTTGTTAATGATTAAAATTGTTGCCTGAAAATATGTTGAGATGATGATGATCGATGATGATGGTAGATAATTTTTTTAATTATTTTATTTTTAATCCGATTTGGAAATTGGTTTCGGGTAGATGTTTAGGATTTGATGGATAATATATAGATATAGATATAGAGCTTAGATGACAAATATACCCTTGGACCAAAAGTGTAATTAAGGATTTTTTTAACGTCCGTTTGGGTAGTGGACTAAAAGCGTTGACGGAGTTCCATACTTAGGGACGAAACGTGTAATTTCGGATACTCAGGGACGATCTGTGAAAGTTGGTACAAACCACAGGGACGAAAAATGTAATTAACTCTTTTAAATTTAAATTATACATCACATACCATTATAATATTATATTATATTATATTATACTATAATAAAGGAAATGGATGTGAATAGTGTTTTTTTGTCTTTATCTGCTTTAAAAAGATAAATAATAGAGTTAGCAACATTATAACTAAAATCGGATTTGGAGTGGTTGGTCTTTTAGCTTATGGGAGTGGAGGTCATGGGTTCAAAACCCTCCCACCCCCATTTTATTTTTTGGGTTATTTTTATAATAAGGTTTTTGCATTTAGCCCCCTCTCTTTTTTCTTTTATGCCCCTCCTGTTTTCTATTTATTATTTTAACCCCTAACCTTATATAATTTATAGTTGTTTTCTTTAATTCTTTTTAACATTTGTTTTTTCCATATTTTTTTCTATATTTAATATTTTATTTTTCTATAACTTCTTAAATTTTAATATAAAAATTCAAGATGTGAGGGTTTTTCACCCAATTTGGGTGTAAGACAACCCACATTCATTTTCCCCAATAATATATATATATATATATATATTGTTTTTTATACTATTTGTTTTCTTTTTTTTTGACTTTTTGGTTGCATTATATATTCCTTTGTATTTCTTTTAAACATTTGGTTTTAATACCTTTTTCACATGTAACATTTGGTTTTATAACATTTTCATTTGGGTATTGTATTCCTTTTTTTTTGGGTTTTAGTATATACCTTATGTATTTATTTTTTAGCATTTGGTTTTCAATAATTTTTGTTGCCCATGAATTTGTGGTTTTTTTTACCCCGTCCATAAACGCAAATGCTTTAAAAAACCGCCGCCGCCCAATGGGCGGCTTGAAATTTCTAGTTTATATATATTAAAAACCAAGTTTCTCCCCTCTCACAAAGTTACTATTCATTGAATAGTAAATTTTTTTTTACTTTTAACCCCAAACTTTCTATCTTCTTATTTTTGCCCCCACCAAAGTTTTGACTTTCATTTTTTCCTCCAAACTTTTTTTTTCTCATGTTTCTACCACATATCTTTCACTTTCACCCCCTAAAAATTTGTTTGGTTTGTTTGCATTTCGTCTCATCCTGATTTTTTTTTTTAACATTTGTTTAAATGAGTATATGTATTGGACCATGTTTATTATAAGTTCGTATTTCAAATGCTTAAACGAAGGCGTGACTTTGCTGATCCGCCGCGAAGCGCGGGTTCAAAATACTCGTTTAGAATTGTTACGAAGGAGAAACATCTAAACTATACACTTCTAAAAATATATAAGTTATCCCTAATTTTATTGTGGCCATTTAAAATGAAGCCACGTTTTTCTCGATAGCCCAATGTAAGTTCAGGTCGCCCTCGTTTGTCGGACCGTCGAAACGAGATTGACTAAGGATATGTCGAGGTGCGGAATCCCTCGAGATAACCCACGGTTTCTATATCACCTTTTTTAAGATATATATATATATATATATATATATATTATATATATATATATGCGTGAACATAAACACTCGTATTTGGTTAATATAGTGAGGCGGCTTTCCGGACAAACTATACCCACTTGGTAACCTAAGTCCTAAGCCAACCAACCACGAGTGTGTGTTTTGCGGTTCGTGCGTGAGACGAGTAACACCCCAAGATCTACTAGATTTGTGTGTTCTTAGCTCTAGTAGTTTCTCTCTCAAGATTTTGCTCGTTTCTCACTCTACACTCTTATTGTAACACGCAAACCACACACCCATATTTATAGGCAAGGGCAGGAACACGCAAAACCCCATGGGTTTGCTTGTTTCCATGTCAGCCCAAAGCCCATTAGGGTTTGGCCATATGCGTGTTTCCCTGAACACGCACATAGGTTTGAGTGTTCTTCTGAACAAGCAAACATTTGCTTGTTCCCAAGAAACTCTCAAACCATTTGAGTGTTCTTCTGAACAAGCAAACTTTTGCTTGTTCCCAAGAACTCTCAAATGACACTTAAGAATATTTGAGTTAATGTTCCTACTGTTGTTAAACGCAGAACCAACATTAACTCAGCCAATGTTCCTACTGTTGTAAACGCAGAACCAACATTGACTAGATTACCATTGGAAGTATATTAAGTTAATGTTTCTACTGCTGTTAAACGCAGAAACAACATTAACTCAGTCAATGTTCCTACTGTTGTAAACGCAGAACCAACATTGACTAGACAATGTTCCTACTGTTGTAAACGCAGAACCAACATTAACTCAGACAATGTTCCTACTGTTGTAAACGCAGAACCAACATTGACTAGACTAATGTTCCTACTGTTGTAAACGCAGAACCAACATTAACTCAGCCAATGTTCCTACTGTTGTAAACGCAGAACCAACATTAACTCAGCCAATGTTCCTACTGTTGTAAACGCAGAACCAACATTAAATCAGTCAATGTTCCTACTGCTGTAAACATAGAACCAACATTAACTCAGTCAATGTTCCTACTGTTGTAAACGCAGAACCAACATTGACTAGACTAATGTTCCTACTGCTGTAAACGCAGAACCAACATTAACTCAGCCAATGTTCCTACTGTTGTAAACGCAGAACCAACATTAACTCAGCCAATGTTCCTACTGTTGTAAACGCAGAACCAACATTAAATCAGTCAATGTTCCTACTGCTGTAAACATAGAACCAACATTAACTCAGTCAATGTTCCTACTGTTGTAAACGCAGAACCAACATTGACTAGACTAATGTTCCTACTGTTGTAAACGCAGAACCAACATTAACTCAGCCAATGTTCCTACTGTTGTAAACGCAGAACCAACATTAACTCAGCCAATGTTCCTACTGTTGTAAACGCAGAACCAACATTAAATCAGTCAATGTTCCTACTGCTGTAAACATAGAACCAACATTAACTCAGTCAATGTTCCTACTGTTGTAAACGCAGAACCAACATTGACTAGACTAATGTTCCTACTGCTGTAAACGCAGAACCAACATTAACTCAGCCAATGTTCCTACTGTTGTAAACGCAGAACCAACATTAACTCAGCCAATGTTCCTACTGTTGTAAACGCAGAACCAACATTAAATCAGTCAATGTTCCTACTGCTGTAAACATAGAACCAACATTAACTCAGTCAATGTTCCTACTGTTGTAAACGCAGAACCAACATTGACTAGACTAATGTTCCTACTGTTGTAAACGCAGAACCAACATTAACTCAGCCAATGTTCCTACTGTTGTAAACGCAGAACCAACATTAACTCAGCCAATGTTCCTACTGTTGTAAACGCAGAACCAACATTAAATCAGTCAATGTTCCTACTGCTGTAAACATAGAACCAACATTAACTCAGTCAATGTTCCTACTGTTGTAAACGCAGAACCAACATTGACTAGACTAATGTTCCTACTGCTGTAAACGCAGAACCAACATTAACTCAGCCAATGTTCCTACTGTTGTAAACGCAGAACCAACATTAACTCAGCCAATGTTCCTACTGTTGTAAACGCAGAACCAACATTAAATCAGTCAATGTTCCTACTGCTGTAAACATAGAACCAACATTAACTCAGTCAATGTTCCTACTGTTGTAAACGCAGAACCAACATTGACTAGACTAATGTTCCTACTGCTGTAAACGCAGAACCAACATTAACTCAGCCAATGTTCCTACTGTTGTAAACGCAGAACCAACATTAACTCAGCCAATGTTCCTACTGTTGTAAACGCAGAACCAACATTAAATCAGTCAATGTTCCTACTGCTGTAAACATAGAACCAACATTAACTCAGTCAATGTTCCTACTGTTGTAAACGCAGAACCAACATTGACTAGACCAATGTTCCTACTGTTGTAAACGCAGAACCAACATTAACTCAGTCCAATGTTCCTACTGTTGTAACGCAGAACCAACATTAACTCATCTTTCCTTTTGACATGAATCTCCTTCTCAAAGTCTGAATCAGATTTGGTCAAGGATTCTTTTTGTTCTTTGCCTCTGCCTGCGGCAATTCTACGAGCTCTTTCTTGATCAGCACGAGATCCTGGATCCTTGGGCTTGATCATGTCGGCCATTGCATTCTGAGATGCCACGTCATCGTGTCCGAACTTTGTAAAGATCTCGTTCTTCATAATCAAAGTGTCAGAAGAGTCAGATTATAGAATATCATCTCCAGAATGTAGACTATCAGTATCTTCATCGGATGCTGATTCCTCCTGATGACCAACCCCTTCTCCTACAGTTGGTCGTTCCTGGACACCAACACCTACATCTCCAGTTGGTGAGGGACAAGCATCAGCATGAGCTTTACCTTTTCCTTTATCTTTAGCTGTGGGGGCTCGAGAGGTACTAGCAGCACCAGGCTGGCTTTGCTCCCCCTGAGATGTGGCAATCCTTATGCCAGTTGAAAATCTTGGAATCTCTTCTCTTTGTCTGCTTGGATCATCTCCCTCGTCCTCTCTTCTTTCCTTCCTAAGGGCATCATCCTTGCAGGTTGGCTGTATCCCCCCCTGAGATCTAAGATTTTCAATTAACTCATTCAGCTAGTCATAGTCGTCATCGAAGCTTGTCAGACCCGCAGTCTGGCTCTTTATCACCTCATTATGGTTTTTCCAATCTTTTGGCAATCTGCTTTAGGTGCTCAGATGTCTCAGATTGGATCTTTTGTAGAGCTTCCTGCCTTGTCCGAAGCTGCGCATTCTTAGCCTTCAGCTCTTCAAGCTCCTGACGATGTGATTCTTCCTGCTTAGAAAATTTTTCTGTTAAGCCATCAACTAAAGCTCTCATATCAGCCATTTGCTTTTCCAACCCTGATATAGTATCATCGCTGGATCTTGAGCTGCTAGGTTGGGAAGAAATCACCGATGGTCGAGGAGGGATAGTCGGTGGAACAGTCGGTCTTGACTCTGACGGTCTGATTGTGGATGCATGTGGTTGTTGGGTTGCAGAAGTTCCAACAACCGGAAGTGTATCTGTACTTTGAGGATTTGATGTCGAAGCTGCACTGGTAAATGATTCGAATGCAGACCCTGTTGCTGATAATCTGATTCTTTTTCTTGATGGCTCAACCGGTGCTCTCATCATTAACCATTTACCTGCTCCCCTAGGTCTAACGGTTACCTCCTCAGTATCTCTCTGCACATGCTCAGACATACGCCCCGGTCCCTTTTCAACTGCCACATTCATCGATGCACTGAGTCTAGTTGACTCATGGGTGCCCGATGTACCTTCGCCAGCTTTTCTCCTCCTTTTGAGCTGTTGAGGCGGACTATCTTCTTTTTCCTCCTCTTCAGGCTGGAAGTCTGCATCAGCCTTCAGATCCCTTTCAGAACGAGCAACACGTTTTGCTTGAAGAAGCCTACGTGCTCTCTCCTGAGGGTCCTCATGACCATCATCATCATCACTGGAGCTCTCCTCTTGATCGCTCTCAGTGGCATGAGGATCTCTACTTGCCTCATCATCGGCCTCGTGATCCCTCGTACAACTCGTCAATCTCTGCCTCTAGATCATCCCGAGCGTCATACTGTTGAACCTGGTTGATGACATCGTCAGGTTTCAACAGTTAGTGTGCAACCTCGGCAGCTTCATCAGTATTGCCTCCACCCTGATCCACTTGGAAGAACAAATCTTCAACGGCTTCAGCGTTAAGTGGGGGTTGTTGCACGGTGGTTGTTGTTGCTGTTGTTGTTGTTGTTGTTGTTGTTGTTGTACTTGGTGTGCTGCAGGTGGTGGTTGAGGAGCTTGCTGTGGAGCTGCAGCAACATTTCCTTCAACATCAGACCCATCGTGTGCAAATCCGTCATTGTCTGGTGCCACATATGCCGGATTTATCACTGCACCGAATAATTGTCTGTCGGTCGAGCCGGAGGTGGGAGTGAACCTCTATAATAGTAACTATCGCTAAATAGGTGATTCGGCATGGTAGTTAGTCGCTCGACAGGACCCACCTGTGGTAGATTGGGCAGGCGAGCGTTGATGATCATCATGACAAACCGAGGATACATTAAGAAATGCTTGTCGGCAGCTGCACCAATTTGCCTTCTAATCTCGTTGAAGAAGAAACGAGAGAAGCTATACGGCTTGTTTAGCACAAGGGAGACAACCTGAGACTGGATGACCTGATTATTCACCCAAGCTTCAATCCTCTGATTTTCTCCAGCAATATATCTAGCAGAGGCCCAGAATTAACGAAGATACGTCAAGTATATCACCGGATCCGCAGTGAGAACCCTTCGAACTCTAGAGCGTTGAAAGAACTCTATGATCTAAACAAACTCTGCTGCATTATCCTGGTGGACGTCCAAGTTAATCAAATAATTATGATTTCTGTGGAACTGTCTTTCGGCCATCTGCAAAATGATACAAACAACAACAAACAAAAGGTTAGCAACAACAAATAAAGTCGAACTTTAAAGCTCCTAACATTTTCTAAGCTCCTGAAACCCTTTGTTTCACAAACTATGAAAATGTTATCAACTTTAACCATCGACAAATAAGGTTGAACAATAAAATTCTTAACGTTTTCCAAGATAGTGAAACCATTTGTTTCATAATCCTCCAAAACATTATCAATTTTATCGAATCAACACGTCAAAATTAAAACTTTTAACGTTTTCCAAGGTCGCGAAACCGTTTGTTTCATAACCTTCCAAAACATTTAGTTTTAATAATCGACAAATTGAACTTTATCAAATTTAACCAAAACCACTTGTTTTTCTTAAATTTTAAAGTTCAATTTTATAAGGTAAATTGCACTTTCTAATTTGACTCATTTAAAAAATTTCCCATTTTGAAAATTTTTCGAAGTCCTAGAACAAGCAAATTCCTTATACACACACATATGGTGACAATACACACATATGGTGTTGGGTTTGACTGGTCAATGCGTGTTATATTTCATATTTTACTTATTAAAATTTTTCAATTTAAAAATTTTCTAAGTCATGAAACACGCATACTGTGTCACTACATCCCTATCACGACACACGCTTATTCGGTGTTCAAAAAGAACGCAGTTGAGTCCTTCTAGAAACTAGATACCCTATTTAGCAATATCTCTCGTGCAATAGAACCCTATTATTAGCAATATACATTACGGAGCATAAAGTTATAAAATAAATCACATTAATTTTAAATTCAAATTAATCTAATAAATCTTATAATAGTCATGCTTAATACTGTATATTTAACAGGTGTCGCAGAGACTAGTTTCCGCGGAAGAGATCAGATGTAGCAATTAAGTAAACCTAAAAGCCACAAGTTTTCCTCACGTCTCTACACTAAAGCAGTAACTACTCCCCCTTAAACCATTATTATATTTTTGTGTTGCATTTTCTGATTTCTGAAAATTATAAGAGATTCTTGAGAGACAGTAGCTAAGGGTTTCTCATTCCAGTCAATTGGACTAGCAACTGGAAATGCGATCGATCAAAGGCCTTAGTGTAAAAATCATATATAAATCAACTTGCATATTCATCATAGGATAACAAACATTAAACAAATAACAATGCTATCACAAATGATTTATTAACAAGCATAAAATAAAGTAATTCAGATTACATCTTAACTACACAAGGAAAGATTTCACCTGACATGTGATCAGAAGTGATCAACATAAAACACCTTATATATACTCGTTTTTCCCAAATACGTTCTTTTATAAACAAATTATAAATAACATACAAGGGACTTGCTGTAACATCCCAAACGTTTTATGTTTGACTATTTGACTTTCCGTTAGTTAACGTTAGGTCTATTATGTTTATGGGCCTTATAAGGGATTATGTGATTAAATGCTTATGTGTTTAATATGAAATGAAGTAAAGTAAATTAAATGAAAGTAATTTAAAGTAAAGTATGAAAGTTAAGTGCTTGTTAGATCGTTAAGTCTCCCGGTAAGTTAATTAAGCTACGAAAGTAAAGTTTAGGAAGTCGAGGGGCCTATGGGCACTAAAGGAACTTATGGTCAGGGGTTTAAGGTCTAGTGGAGACCCCAATAGCTGCAATTTCGTGATTAAGCCCTAGGAACAGATCCCCTCCCTCTCAAGACAAGTTTTCCTCCAAGAATCAATCGTTTCGTGTCGTTTCGATCAAGTTTGATTAAGATTTCGAATCCTCGAAGTCATCTACAGGTATTATGGCTGATCTTACTCTTAAATCTGATCATGTATGTCTTAGTAGTGATTTTGATCCAGGCCATAGGGTTTGGGTTGGGTTGTTGGATCAAACGTTTATTGAATTCATGTCGTTCGGGTGTTTAATGATTGAATTATGATGTAAAGGATTAAGGGATTAATAGGATGATTAAAGTTGATGAAAGTGCAATTGAAAGGGTTAATTTTAAGTCCCCAGGTTGGATTTGGGGTATGGGTTCGTATGGAATTCGTTTGATCATAACAAAGATTAGGTTTCTGGTCGACACTCCAGGTGCGACGCACCAGTAGGGTGCGGCGCACCACAAGCCATTTTGGAAAAGTGGTAAGCCCGATATGCGACGCACCAAGGGTAGGTGCGGCGCACAATACATATGTTCAGAATTTCTGATCAATTCATGCGGCGCACCAAAGGGGTAGGTGCGGCGCACCTGCTTATGTTTAGAACTCCCTGTTGACTTTGTGCGACGCACCATGTGAGAGGTGCGGCGCACCTCTTGTCCAGTTTTCATAAAACATTTCGTTTAGCTTATGTTTCGATCTTATACTCATTCTAGGTTGTCGGGAGCACTTAGCAAGCACTATAAGATACATTTAACTTGTTGGTAAGCGGTATCGAGGTAAGATAACATCTTTTGTCACCTGTTGGTACAACAAAACACGTTTTCGTAAGTTAACCTTCCAATTGAATATGTATGTACATTTTATGTTCGTGGGTGACTATGGGAGGCTACAAAGGGATATATTACTTACCGTTTACGATGATTAACATTCATATGCAGGTTGCAATGGTATGTGGTAAGTATGTATGCTTGAAATGATGAAATGATTATGAATGCATGAAATGATGAAATGATTATGTATGTATGAAATGATGGAAGGATACGATATATGTTGCATGTGTGGCTTGATCACCTAGTCACTAGTCCTTTGATTAGGATTGCCATGTTCACGTGCACGTTAAGGGCCCTAAAGTAAAAGATGATATGTGATTAGCTTAGGTGAAAGAGTAGCCTAAACTAATTTAACGACTAAAGTCTCGAGCATTATGTAAAGTCTTGTGTTAAGCTTAACCCGTGCTAGCTCTTCGGGGCTGGTGCGTACGTGGTCACTTGAGTTGCTCCTTGTGGCATAGTTACGTTTGAGTATTCCGGGTGAAATAACTAACCACCAATGCGTAAAGGCATAAACGGTTTATTCAGTTGGATTGACTTTGTCATTCCTTAACGACGCCGATGGACCACCTTATGGTTTACCCATCATGTCGGGTGTGAGGACTCCATGTATGGTCTAAGACCGCCTACACACAACCCCACATCCCTATGTAAGTGGCATAAGTCACTTAGCCTACGTCTTGGCAAAGGAATAAAGAAAGAAAGATGAAGAAAGAAAGTATAGGCACACTTTAGGACATGTTGAACCTAATGTGTATCCTATGATGTTATGGTATGTGTGTGATATTAACTTAAAATGCAGATTTTGTTAATATATGAAATTGGCAAACGTTTTCAAGTTATGTTATCTTACTTAGCTAATTTTATTAGCTAACACTTGTTCTTTGAAAATGTTGTGCCTTCAGGATAATCAAGTTTGAGCTAGGCGAGGATTAGCTTGGTGAGACTTGGGTAGACGAATAAGGAAGCTTAGTAAAGACATTAAACGCATAGACTTCCTTTTAGCCTCATGTTTGGCTATTTCATTTATGATTTAAGACTTGTACTAATGTGGCATTTATGTTGGTGCCAAAGCTTGGATTTACTTTTATTGTTTTGATGATGCTAGTAGTAACACCAAATTTTAAAGGTACCATCCGTTACGGATGGGGCAGATTTTGAAAGGGATCCTTTCCGCTTATTTTAAACGCCGTTTGGCAAAGTTTTGAAAAATCCAAGTTTTTAAACGACGGGTGTTACACTTGCACCATGATTTACAATGAAATGAATAAAACAAAAGTTTGATACCCACTATGTTATCTAATAAAAATGTGCCTAGGACTCAGTCACCGATCACCGAAAGCACATGGTCCTTCTTAACTGTGTCCTCTGCATGAATGAAGGGAATTAGTTTTCTTCGTCAAGAACCCATACCCTTTTTGTCCGGATTCTTCCCGAATCACTCGATATGCAAATTCTCCCCATCCTCCTTTACCCAAAATCTCATTCAATTGATTTGAATCATCTTGATGTTGCTTTTTATGAAAGACATTGGATGATTCACCAACAGTGTAGCTCTGAGATGTTGATCTGAAATTGTTCTCGCTTCTTCCAGCAAATCGATCATAATAAGTACTATGATATTCTGTAGGCTTAGCAGGTGATCTCACTTCATATGAGTTTGAAGGATACCTACTGCCAGAATTCTCTGATCTCTTTCTTGAAGAAGGGTAGTTTGAAGATGTTGCATGATTTGACACTTGTCTGAAATGACTTTCTCCAAATGATTTCTTCTCTGAATCTCTTGATCTTTGAGTAGATAAAGCATGCATGGGGAACCTTTGAGAAGAACCAACAGGGTCCCCAATTGATTCCCTGTATTGTTCTTTCATCATATCTTTTCCCTTCAACTTCTGAGAACTATTTCTCAGGTTTCTCACATTAAGCCTGGATAGACTGTCTGAAGAATGATCATCACTGCTTGAGCATATCCTAGTATCTGTATGTTCTGACCTTGATTGAGTCATTTCTCTATTCACTCCTTTACTTGGACACATGCTAGCAACATGACCCTTCGTACGACATATGAAGCAGGAAATCTTCTTGACATTTTTCTTTTTGAACCTTCTGAGATTTTCTTCCATGATTGGAATTCCATATTCTCTCATTTCTTCAATACAAGAAAGTCTTTCCAGTGCTTTCTTTCATTGTTTTCACAGGTCTTAATGGAGTTGACTTTGAGTGTCTCAAATATAATGTCTCGTTTTCTTCTAGAATTACTCTTCCGCTTGTTGATGCCTCATCAACCCTGGAAGCTTCAGGAACCAAACGAGGAACATTTTTATGATCCTTGTCCCACTTATGACATACATCATGCATTTGACTAACACTCAAATGATTTTGACTGAGGTGTTCAACATGATACACCTTGTTAAGATGAAGATTAGTGATGCTCACTTTACCATGACCAGTTGCGATTCCCTGTGCAGGTCCGACATTGTTCACATGAACATCAGGAATCTTAACAAAGTCTGACAGAACACTACTATCTCCAGTGGCATGAATAGAACATCCAGTATCGATGTTCCACATGTTTTCAGTCCTTTCTACTGAAACTGGATACTTTGTGATAGTCAAGTTCGTCATGAAGTTCACCAGACCCAACATTGTCTTTTGATCTTCGACTTTGTTTGAACTGCTCACAACTATTGATTTTTCAGGGTTTTTGAATGATTTAGTGTCATCACCTTTTGAAATATCTGATTCTGAAGACACATCCGAACTAATCTCAGCAAGATAGGCATTGTCAGCTTCTTCAACAATAGAACCCCAGTCATATGAACCTTCTTGTTGTTGAACCACCAAAGCTCTTGACCCACTTTGGTTATTAGAGTTTGGACTTTCAACCTTGGAACCTTGATAACTGTTTTGTTGAGAAGAGTTGTTGACAGTCGAGCTCAACCCTTGAAAATATCTTCGTTGAGGAGTACCTGGAGAAGGAGTTGTTGTTCCACCCTGATTGAAGTTTTGATGATTCACAATAGACCTGTCATCCTTCTTAGGTCTCTGGCATTCCCTAGCAAAGTGTCCAAAGCCCTCGCAATTGTAACACTTTACCTTTGACTTGTCAAAGCCAAACTTGGAGCCCACAACCTTTCGCCCTGTTCTTGCCAAGAATCGTTTAGCCCGAAGAGTCAACATGGCCATTTGCCATTGTAAGTCAATCTCCTCTAAGTCCAAAGGATCAATTTGTTCGTAGTCTTTATCTATAAGACTAGGATCTTGGACCTTTCCTTGGATAAACTGTTCATACGATGTCACGAATGACGCAAGAACAGATAAGTGACTTTCCGCACATTTGACACTTATAGGCACGGTGGAACTAGCACTGGAGGTAGGATACTGACGGTTGCCTTGATTGTCACACTGACTTGAAACAAGACATATGTTCCCCTCAGAGTCAAACGAGATTCTCTGTAAGTCAACATCTTCACTCAGGAAGGCACTTGTGCTTCCACTAGAAGAACCTTGACCCACATTGATCGTAGGCCTACCGTAATAAAGCTCGGGAATCTGAGCATTATTATATCATGCTTCCCTCCTCTTTAGTTTCATTTCCTGTCCCCGAAACTTAGCAACTATCTGAGTCAAGGACATGTCAGAGAAATCTGCTTTCTCCTGCAAAGTGGTAATGTAATTACTCCACTTTTCCGGCAAGGAGCTCAAAAATTTCTCGACTTTTTCCTCCTCAGAGTAGGTAACCTCAAATGCTTGCAACTCTGCTAACAAGTGATAATACCTAGTGATTAGTTGATCTAAGTTTCACTTATTAACCCGTTGAATACATTATACTGATGCTTTAAAAGGTCTCTACGATTCTTTTGAAGTGTTTCATCCCCTTCACAATGATTCTTTAATGCTAACCAAAGTTCTTTATGTGTATTGAATCCGTTAAATAAATGTAATATTTCTTGTGGCAATGACATTTTTAAACATGATAGTGCCTTTTTCTCTGCCTCATACAATTTTTTATTAGATTCAGTCATGTCTTGATAAGCATATACTTTGTTAACACCACTATCCTCATATGTTGGGGCACTATATCCTTCTGTCATACAAGTCCACATTCTAATATCCGTTAATTGCATAAAGGATTCGAATCGGCCTTTCCAAGAAAAGTATTGGTCTATGATCATCAGTTTGGGTGGTGAATTACCCTTACCGGTCTCATGGTCCATTAGTATCAATTGGTTAAAATAATTTGCTGCCAATGTGTATGTGGTTTAACTTATAAACACGCAAGGACACAAGAACACGCAAATCTGGGAACACTCAAATGAGAACACTCAAAACCGAAACCTCTCAAACTTGAGAACACTCAAACAGAACACGCAAACCACTAGAACGCGCAAACTGTTTGAAAATCACGCAGATCTGAGATGTACTGAAACACGCAAAGTACTGTACTTTAAGAACACGCAAAAGCTACAGTACCAGAAAACGCAAAACGGGCTGTTTTCCAAATTTTCTTAGATCCCGAACCCGATATTGTTCCTTGATCCTTGAAAGTTTGAGATAACAGTTTTAGGATTGAGATGTGTCTTATTTTGGCGTCAAGTTTGAACCTTTCTTTCAAACGCACCCAAAAACTATCTCCACCTTAAGAACACGCAAAAAGATGATAACCATACCGAAATCAATCTCGAACCAAGGTATTGAAACCTTTGGCTCTGATACCAGTTGTAAGATATTGAGGTCGCCCTCGTTTGTCGGACCGTCGAAATCGAGATTGACTAAGGATATGTCGAGGTGCGAAATCCCTCGAGATAACCCACGGTTTCTATATCACCTTTTGTAAGATATATATATATCTATATATATATATATACACATATATATATATATAATATATATATATATATTATATATATATATATATATATATATATATATACATCTATGCGTGAACATAAACACTCGTATTTGGTTAATATAGTGAGGCGGCTTTCCGGACAAACTATACCCACTTGGTAACCTAAGTCCTAAGCCAGCCAACCACGAGTGTGTGTTTTGCGGTTCGTGCGTGAGACGAGTAACACCCCAAGATCTACTAGATTTGTGTGTTCTTAATTTTGCTCGTTTCTCTCTCTACACTCTTGTTGTAACACGCAAACCACACACCCATATTTATAGGCAAGGGCAGGAACACGCAAAACCCCATGGGTTTGCGTGTTTCCATGTCAGCCCAAAGCCCATTAGGGTTCGGCCATATGAGTGTTTCCCTGAACACGCATATAGGTTTGAGTGTTCTTCTGAACAAGCAAACATTGCTTGTTCCCAAGAAACTCTCAAACCATTTGAGTGTTCTTCTGAACAAGCAAACTTTTGCTTGTTCCCAAGAACTCTCAAATGACACTTAGGAATATTTGAGTTAATGTTCCTACTGCTGTTAAACGCAGAACCAACATTAACTCAGCCAATGTTCCTACTGCTGTAAACGCAGAACCAACATTGACTAGATTACCATTGGAAGTATATTAAGTTAATGTTTCTACTGCTGTTAAACGCAGAAACAACATTAACTTAATTACCCTTTACATGTAATGTCTACATTCATGTCAAGTATCTGCAAAACACAAATAATAAACAAACATATAAACATATACAAAAGGATCCCAATATGATCACAATATATGCCAAGGTAATTTCATTGACAAACGGTAATTTACAAGATAAATTACAAGACTTGAATATAAAATGCATATCACATCTAGAATGCTTTTGTCACCGAGAAACATGCACCAACACCCAACAAAGGTGACCATCATAGCCAGGTATTTTATTTTTAGGTAAGACCAACTCACACGTTTCTATCATCTTATTATAATATTATATTAATAGTTTTAATACCCATACGATATACAATTTGATTATATCTATTGTTCGATTATATTTTTATAAAAAATTTCATAGATCTACAAAGATAATATTGCATCTCACTTTGGTATTATAGTCTTCCAATCACTCGTACCTTTCTTACATGACATCTTTGAATAATGATTCAAAATCTTTCTCATCACTTCTCCATAGAATTCTTTTGAAATCCAATAAAGCTTTCAATAAAGTAAATGTATTATATATATATATATATATATATATAATATTAGTTCCATGTTACATACAGTGAGTCATACACATACATATAAAAAATTTCATAGATCTACAAAGATAATATTGCATCTCACTTTGGTATTATAGTCTTCCAATCACTCGTACCTTTCTTACATGACATCTTTGAATAATGATTCAAAATCTTTCTCATCACTTCTCCATAGAAATTCTTTTGAAATCCAATAAAGCTTTCAATAAAGTAAATGTATTATATATATATATATATATATATGAATCATCCATACATCACCATAAAATACATATAGATGTATATATATACCTATACTACCGATATAGATATATATATATATATATATAGTCATACACATACATATAAAAAATTTCATAGATCTACAAAGATAATATTGCATCTCACTTTGGTATTATAGTCTTCCAATCACTCGTACCTTTCTTACATGACATCTTTGAATAATGATTCAAAATCTTTCTCATCACTTCTCCATAGAAATTCTTTTGAAATCCAATAAAGCTTTCAATAAAGTAAATGTATTATACATATATATATATATATATATAGATATATATATATAGATATATATATATATTATATATATATATAGATATATATAATCCAATATAATATATAATATATAAATATAGTTCCATGTTACATACAGTGAGTCATACACATACATATAAAAAATTTCATAGATCTACAAAGATAATATTGCATCTCACTTTGGTATTATAGTCTTCCAATCACTCGTACCTTTCTTACATGACATCTTTGAATAATGATTCAAAATCTTTCTCATCACTTCTCCATAGAATTCTTTTGAAATCCAATAAAGCTTTCAATACAGTGAGTCATACACATACATATAAAAAATTTCATAGATCTACAAAGATAATATTGCATCTCACTTTGGTATTATAGTCTTCCAATCACTCGTACCTTTCTTACATGACATCTTTGAATAATGATTCAAAATCTTTCTCATCACTTCTCCATAGAAGTTCTTTTGAAATCCAATAAAGCTTTCAATAAAGTAAATGTATTATATATATATATAATTCAGATCTGAAAATATATATAGATATATATATATATATATATATATATATATATATATATTCAGATCTGAAAATATATATTATATATATGTGTGTGTGTATGTCTGTGTTTCTTTATATGTATTATATATATATAGTATATTATAACTTTAGATATTTATCCATACATATGTATTATGTTTAATCATATTATTGATATAATATATATAACCGTAATATATATATATATATCTGTGTGTGTGTGTGTTCGAGTTTCTTTCAACGCCACCATCAACACAAAGATCTAAACTTGGATGTTGATTCAGACAGAATATAGTAGCACCGACGGCTGGATGGCCGGATATTGGCCTGAAAAGAGGTCGCGTCCAACCCTTTCGCCGCCGACCACCACCTCTTCTACCTTCCGATTATCAACGGATCTGAGTCGGGGTACTCGCATATTGTATGAACACTTGTTTTTTGCTTATTTTTATTATTATTGAATTTTGGTTTTTTATTTTTAGATTTGATTTTTTAGGTTTTTAGAGTTTAAATAGTTTTTGATTTCATGAGTTTAGATTTGACGTGGATCGAGAATTTGAGTGGTGTTGCAGGTGTAGTAAATATGACTATTAAAGGATGTTTTTATTTTAAGATTTTTTAGGTTTTTAGAGTTTAAATAGTTTTTGATTTCATGAGTTTAGATTTGACGTGGATCGAGAATTTGAGTGGTGTTGCAGGTGTAGTAAATATGACTATTAAAGGATGTTTTTATTTTAAAATCTTTGGTGGTGTGTTGATGAAGATGTGATTAAAATGATGAATCTGGTGTTGAAGGTGTAGTATATGTAGTATTAATTTTATATTACTCCGTATTAATTAAAATCTTCAAAGAAAAAGTTCATGTGTTGGTATTGACCGAAAGTGTTGACTAAAACTTCAGAGTAAACCAAATTACGAGATTGCCCATCACGTGTCTGACACGTGATCTCTTTTTTAACGGACGTTTATGGTCAGGACCAAAAGTGTTGACGGAGACAAATTTTTTGGACCAAAACTGTAATTTTTGAAAGCTAGGGATGAAAGCTGCAAGTAAGGAACCACGACAGGGACGAATTCTGTAATTAACTCTAAATAAAATATGTAGTAAGTTATAAATTATCACTAAAAATAAGATTGGTGATGGAATTTTATATTTATGGTAACAATGATTAAAATAAGATTTTTACACTACATAATGAAGCTAAGGCAACACCCATAAAGTGTTTTCATTATGCCTTAAAAATGTTGCATTTTACCTAATGCAACACTTTACAAAGTGCTCCATTAGACAACGTCGCCTTAAGTCTAAAGCAACACTTAAATCACAATATGCAACACTTTTGCAAAGTGTTGCATAGATTTTGAAAGTGCAACACTTTTAATTGCAACACTTCTTACTCATTAAAGCAACAATTATAAGACTAAGTACAACATCTGTTATCCTATAATGCAACACATTTAAAACTAAATGTAACACTTTTTTTTTATCCTATAATACAACACTTTTAAAACTAAATGTAACATTTTTAAATTAAGTGCAACAGTTTTTATACTACAATGCAACACTTTGATCAAATGAAATACTTTTAACAATCAAATGCAACATTTATAATAATCAAATGCAACACTTCCAACAACTATGATAACTCTTGTTAATACAACTTAATTCTTTCATAAACTTTCTTTCCATGGAATTCAAAAATCACTTTCACTCCATCATAGCAATAATTACATATCAATTATCAAATTGTAAACTACGCAAATTCTACAGTAGCATACAACAGTGCCAACTACCAACTGTGATCCTTAATGAGAACATGATCATCTTGCAACACATCAGGTGGGGTTTATCCTGTGGAGGTTGAACATAGGGTTCTTCGGGCTCAGGCTCAGGCTTGGGTTTGGGTCGTTTAGCACTGTCAACAGATGAATCTTTTACTTTCTTTGGGTGTTATTAGTTTCCTGCTTGAGAATCTCTTTATTCAATCTGGTTGAAGGCATTTCAGCATTGGTTTCCGATATCTCAGAAGCTGCAGAGGTGAATAAAGATATTTTTCTTAGATTGCATCTGAGTTTTTCAAGTTCATTAACAGATCGCTTTTGGACCTGAGTCAGTAGTATCTATATTAACCATTCATAATATATGTATCAGAATGACTCCCACATTAACATAAGTATCTAGGGATACCTTTGTGGCACACATTTGTTGATAGCTTATATACTGATAAACCTTGTAATTGTTGTATTATTGTATTGTTGTGTTATTATAAGGGGATTACAGGAGGCTATATTTATAGAGTAGCCTAACTTAATACATGGAAGCTAATATTATGGAAACTTAATATATAGAAACTAACCTATGTCTAATACTCCCCCGCAAGCTAAGCGCGGAGCGATTCTAGCTTGAAAAACAAATAAGAAGAAACATAAAAAACTTAAATCTAAAAGCAACTTCTAAAAGCAATGTCTTCATCTTCAACTTCTTCTCTTCAAACTCCTTTTCTCCCCCGTTTCTGCCTCCGGCTTGTATTTGTGCCGGAAAAAGATAAGCAAACCGTTGTTGTGAGTGGTGCCGCCTTTGTATGGCGGAAATTTGTGAATAGAAGTGGCTAGGACCGCCGTTAGTCGGAACGATCTCTAACCGCTGTTGTATAGGACCGCCGTTTGTTGGAACGATCTCTAAACCTTTTGTATAGGACCGCCGTTAGTCGGAACGATCTCTAACCGCTGTTGTATAGGACCGCCGTTTGTTGGAACGATCTCTAAACCTTTTTTTAAAGTGAATTCTGAAAGAAAAAAGAAAAAAATCGAAAATTAGGGTTCCGGTGACGGAAGTCGGCGGGAGGTTAAAATTGAAAATAGGGTTTTGTTCGGAATTTAACAAGGAAAACAACGTTGGTGGTGGTGAGACTGAACGCGCCGGAAAAAGGAATAATTGCCGGATTTTCAAATTTTCCGGCGAGCAGAAGAGGCGGCGCGTGTGACTTCTGGGGGTCGCGAAATTTTTGGGTTTTTCTCGGAATTTGATTTCGAGACTACTGGTAGTGGAGGTGTTGTTTAATTCGAAGTTAAAAGGGGTAATTGAAGTCGAACAGATTTAGGTTTTTTTTTTCTTGGTCGGAATTTGAAGCCAGAATTGTGTCCGGATTCTTGGCTTTGATACCATGATAAACCTTGTAATTGTTGTATTATTGTATTGTTGTGTTATTATAAGGGGATTACAGGAGGCTATATTTATAGAGTAGCCTAACTTAATACATGGAAGCTAATATTAT
This sequence comes from Erigeron breviscapus, assembly GCA_034093135.1. Lineage (NCBI taxonomy): Eukaryota > Viridiplantae > Streptophyta > Magnoliopsida > Asterales > Asteraceae > Erigeron > Erigeron breviscapus. The sequence continues at coordinate 87,266,787 of CM067172.1, forward strand.
GGAAACTTAATATATAGAAACTAACCTATGTCTAATATATACTCTGAGGGATATTCCAAGCAATTCTACAGGTTTCTTATCCTGATAAAAGTCATAAAACAAATACGAGAAAAAGAGAGATGATGTAATAATGTAAAGATGAATTTGTGAGATTTCTACCTTAGTTTGCCCCTTAAGGATTGGTTTACCGAGAAAAAGTTCAGCAAAAACACAGCCCACGCTCCACAGATCATCATATGACCCATATTGTGTACATCAGATAATTAAAGTATGATCATAAGACTATACGAGTGAAATCATAGCAAGTATATCACTTAAAGTTAAAACATTTGATCATACAACTATACAAGTTAAGTCATTCTCAAAGAATCAACCTACTACAAGTGAAGCCTATCAATACATGAATGCTTACAAGTATATCACTTAAAACTTAGGTATAATCAATTCAAAATATCAAACCTTTTCATACCTTTCGAAATTACTGGCTTTTAAAAGGAAGCCAACCGTCAATAGCCTCAGTTGCAACAACACTAAGCCAAGAAGCCTCACGAGCAACAACATGAACTATAAAAATAAAAGACGAACCACATGAGAATTATTTCAAGTATAAAAATTAAAGACAGACCACATGCAAACAATCTCGAACACCCAAAAAAGCAGTTAAGTTTGCTATTACCTATTTGACAGTAGTAAATGCTCCATGAAAGCTGTTCAAAAAAGAAAAAGTAATGTTATTTCAGCTATGTAAACTGGTACTTGTACAGTGACTTAAAGCTGATACCAGAAAGTGCTAACCGGAAAGTTTCAAAAAAATGGCTAGATATAAATGAATTGTAGAGCTATGCTACATTTCCTTTTTTATTGATCTAAAAATTTGAAACACTGGCTAAGTTTCCTAATAATTAACATAATATATTAAAGAATAGCTTGCAACAACCTCATAGGAGAGAGCTCTGATTCCATATCCTATCGAAAGTTTCAAGCAACTAAGAAACCTGTTCAATGAAGTTTTTTTTTTGGTGAAAAGTGAAGTATATATTAACAACTCAAGCTATTTACAATGTAGACTTCAAGTTGGTAAAAACGTAAAAGGACATACCCAAATACCACATAAGGAGTCAAAAATTTACATATTACATTTCAGCATTCTCTACAAGATCATATACATGCAGACAATCTTGCATACTAGAATCCTCCACTATTGGATCCCTCTCAACTTTGGCTACTGGAAACCACATTCTCAAACCTCATTCCCATTTAATTCTTAATAACTCCAAATCATTTCCACAAAGTTGGGTTTTATGCCCCACCTTTTGTATCCCTCAACCACTTGATGTGTTTTACACACTTTTAACTCCATAAGTCTCAGCTTGATGCTATATCTAATGATCTCAATAATTGCAGTCTCATTCCTTTTCTCATAAACAAAAAGTCTCCTACATCTCTCTTGCCAAATATAATACACAGTTGCCCCTAAGTTGAGTCTGCCCACCACATTAGCAATAACATTATTAGTGTAATTAGAAGACATTATATTAATGATGTCTCTCCGGTTGCCATGGATGTCATGCAAAGTACTGTTCTTGATCATTTCCTGCCAAACATAACTAGAAAACTGACATTGAAAGAAGAGATGCTCATGAGAATCTTCACAAGCGTTGCATAGAGAGCATTCATAGCATCATCCTTATTCCATATTTTTCTGCAACCTTTCGTGCACAGCTAGCCACATTATAAACATGTGACTTGGTATACCTTGAGAGAACCACACAATCTTGTTCCAGTTAACAACCCTTTCATTCCCTCTAAAGTCTTCCCATACCCTATGCAAAGCAAAATCAACTTCTGTTCCATCATTCATTTTCCAAACAATTTTATCACTTTTGTCACTTTGTGCACGAACTGGAATTTCTTGCAGTAATGGGTACTGTTCCACCCGTTCATTAGGCCATCTCCACCTTCCGTTCTCAATCATATCATACACAGCCATTAGAGGAGAGAGTCCAGCTTCATAACATTTTCTTCTGCTTATGTAATTGCTCAATCGCCCATTAGTGCACCACCAGTCATGTCTCAAAGATGTATTCCTGCCATTTTCTACTATATGCCAAATATGATACTTTACTTTATCTCTCAAGTCCAACAAGTTTTTCCACATCCACGAGTCAGAATAATCATGTTCAAGTTCCCAAAAGCTCCTATCCTTAATCCTTACAGTATGCACCCGCTTTACCCATAAACTGTCTTTTCTGTTAACAATATTCCAGATGTGCTTAACTAGTAAAGCTTCATTCCAAACTCCCAAATTTTTCAATCCTAAACCACCTTGATCTTTAGTTCTACAGACAACTTTCCAAGCTATTTTGGCTTTCCCTCTAATAAGTCCCCCCTGACACCAAAGAAATCCCTTGAAGATTCTTTCGATGTCCTTCACAATATGTTTTGGGATGAGGAAAACAGATGCCCAATAGACTTGCAAAGAAGATAGAACAGAAGCAATCAACTGCAATCTCCCAGCAAACGACAAAAATTTATTTTTCCAATTCTAGTCTTAACTTTGTCAACTAGTTGTTTACATTCACTAAGGCTTAATCTTTTGGTAATAAGTGGAACCCCCAAGTACTTGACTGGAAATCTTCCAACTTGGAAGGGTAGAACTTCCAGGATCCTCATTTGTTCTCCAATATCGATATTACCAAAAAATATAGTGCTCTTACTCATATTTGGCAGTAGTCCAGACACTTGACTGAACTCAAAAAGAGATTTCTTTATAATCTCAACCGATTCTACATTTCCATAGCATAAAACAAGAAGGTTATCAGCAAAGCAAATGTGTGTAACGGAGCATCCAACATGATACTTAAACCCACTAGAGTTATGCACATTATTAGCCATAATAAGTGTAAAGACCTCCATAACTAAGGTGAATAAGTATGGAGAAAGAGGGTCACCTTGTCTTAGTCCTCTGCCCCCTTTGAAGTATCCATGGACTCCCCCATTCACACAAATAGAGAATGCAGAAGTGGTCACACATGTGATAATCCATTTCACCATCTTCTCATGGAACCCAAACTTAACCAAAATTATCTTGAGAAACTCCCAACTTACGGTGTCATAAGCTTTAGCTATGTCAATTTTTAATGAACATCTCTTAGCCCCCCCTTTTTTTTTATGTTATAACCTTTCAAGAGTTCTTGTGCCACTAAAATATTATCTTGAATCTGTCTGCCTTTTATAAAGGCACTTTGATTTATGTTTACCAATTTGTCAAGTCCCTTTTTGATTCTGTTTGTCAACACCTTGCTAATGCATTTGTATAGGACATTGCAACAAGCAATTAGTCTGTAATCAATTACACATTGAGCATTCTGCATTTTTGGTACAAGAGCTATCACTGTTGCATTGATTTCCCCTAACAATTTCCCATTCTGAAAGAATTCCTTAACTGCTCTACACACTTCATTGCCCACAATTGCCCAAGCCGTTTTAAAAAAACCCGAGGTGTAGCCATCAGGGCCGGTGCCTTATTATCATCTATATCAAACATGGCTGCCTTGATTTCTTCATTTGTGACCTCTCCAACCATGCTCTCAGCTTCTTCAGTTGTTAAAGTTCTAGTGAACACTTCATCTAACCTGTTATACCCTCAATTGGTTTAGTATCCCCTAAAAATCTTTAAAATGCTTCACAAATTCGTGAGGTATGAGCTTCCCTTCCACAACTGTTCCATCAGCTTTATTAATGCTTAAAACTCTATTTCTCTGACTTTTGCTTTTCACCACTTTATGAAAGTAAGCATTATTTCTATCACCCTCTCTAAGCCAATCAATCTTAGCCTTTTGAAACAAAAACTTTTCTTCATCAACTGCTTCATTATACTGTTCGAGTAATGTTGCAGCCACTTATTTGATTTCATTATTATGGGGATTGTTACTAACCTGAGTTTGTGCAATAGCAAGTTCTTCTTTGAGTTTCAAAACTCTTTTGAAAACATCTCCATTCTTCCAACTTAGCCCATTCATATGCCTTTTCAAATTCTTAAGCTTTTTGACCACTCTAAACATCCCACAGCCAACAATATTCTCATTCTAAGCCTGTTTGACAATTGTAAGAAACTCTTTCTTATCTGTAACAAAATTAACAAATCTGAAAGACTTGACTCTCTTTTCCATTTCATTTGGCATAGTTAAAACTATTGGGCTGTGATCTTACACCATAAATGGATGAAACTTAACAGAAGCATAGGGAAATCAGATATTAAATTCTTCATTTGATAGAACTCTATCCAGCTGTTTAAGAATACTGGTATGGGGTTTAGATGGTGACTTTATCCAGGTGAAATGTAACCCAGTGTAGCTCACGTCCTCAAGTTCTGCCTTATTGACACAGTCAACAAAATCATGCATATCCTGTGTGATGTGTGATCCCCCAACTGAATGTTCTTCAGGCTTCATGGTAACATTAAAGTCCCCCATGATCACCCATGGCTTACCAGAGGTAAGCTTGCTATATATCTCTAAATCTTTCCATAAGTCCTTCCTCTCTCTTCCAGAATTATCAGCATAAATGAAGTCACAATATAGCTTGTCATTTGTACATTTATTCTCAATCAAACACAACATACTTTGTCTTGAGCAATGCACCACACCCATTTGAATCAAATTATCATTCCATCCCACCACTATTCTACATCCCTTTTCACTATATCTACTATTGCAAATCCAGTCCCATCTATCAAAAGTCTTATCACATATATCTTTTAATTTAGAGCTTTTAATATGAGTTTCTAGCACAGCACACACATGAACATGCTCATTCTGTATAAAACTCCTTAATTCTTCTTGTTTTTTCCTATTATTCATACTCCTGATATTCCAAGCTGCAATCATGTAATCCATTAAAAAACCAAACGACTGCATATCTCTAATTCATAAAGGGAACTCGTATTCCTTCAACCGCATTAGCTGTCATGACTTGAGCAGCTCCACTATGGTCATCCAATATATCTTCCACAATTCCTTCCATCTTATCAAGACTTTTGTTTCTTTCATTTTCCCATTGCTCCTTAAAATAGCAAATCATATCTTGAGTCCAGTCTTTGACTATATCTGGGCCTGGTTGAACTTTCTTGCTTACAAACCCATCGACAATTGCTTTACCCTGACTAACTCTCAATTCATGCTCTTCTCTATCACCTTCATTGGCAAGAGCTTCAAAACTATTCTTATTTTGAGTGCTTCCAGATACACGTGACATTTTTGGGATTTGTGACAAACTAGGGAATTCCTTACTGTAATCATTTTGCATATTCTTTTCCTTGCCATTGACTTTTCCACCTGCACAATTATTCTTTTGAGCTTGTTTTGGATCCACTTATTCAATGAAGTTACAAAACCAAAAAAATGCGACAACTTTAGAAAAAGACATCAAAAAGTCTAACAATTCAGTAAACATACATCAAAAAAAAAAAAAATTTCGAAGTTCTAACATTAATTTTTGAGAGGGTAGAGAGTTGCCTTTAAATATATAACTCTTAGCCACCCCAATAGGCATAACATTTCATGTCTTCATGTTGGGAACACTCATTATATGCTAAAAACTTTATGTCGGTTAAACTTATAACTACTTCATAAGTTCACGATAATGTACAAACTCTCTTAACTTAACCAAGTGTCTTCAACATCTTGGAAGAGCAATTTACGATAGCTAGCTTCACCTACGGCACATAATGACTAGTCAAATGTTTGGTTTTAGCGTTTTGCACTTTACAAGGCTTGACCCCTAACCCTCAAAGTTTTTATTAGACGTTAGCTTGGATAGCATTAGAAAATTAAGTTAGTGTGCTAAGCAAATCTTACATAGGTAATGCTTAGGCCAATATAGTTTCAATTAAAAAGAAAATATCACACAAGAACTTAAACTGAACTACATTCAAATGACGATAATGCACGTCTTGGCTGCTACACCTAGCATCGTGCTTTATCTGTCAAATAGCTATATCCATATAAGAACATATATACGATCAAAAAGAAACATTGTTTCACATAATTTCAATTTCTACATAAATTGTTTCTAAATAGTTCAGTTCTTTTAGACATTTCATCAAACATTTGATAGCAAATATAAAAAATATATAATAAAAAGAAACATTGTTTCACATAATTTCAATTTCTACATAAATTGTTTCTAAATAGTTCAGTTCTTTTAGACATTTCATCAAACATTTGATAGCAAATATAAAAAACTATAATTAAAAAAAATCCACTTTTTTGAAGGAAAGGAAAATAAACTAAATTCATTTCAAATGAAAAAAGTAATCATAACCCAAATTCTCCTACAATATCATGGATTTATAGATTTACCAAATTAATTTAATAATAAACAAATACTAATAAATAGTAAATAATAAATTAAAGAAATATAAGCATATACCTGAGATCTGTCGAAATTATTAAAGATCCGGTGGCCGGAGCTGAGAGACGACGGTGGCCGGAGTGAAACGCCGGAGCTACTGAGAAAGAGTGCGTTCTGGGGTGATGTCGAACCAAAATTAGTAATATAGCGGTAGATGGCTTACCATCCTTCGTCCTAGTTTATCATCGCACCTTTCGTTGCTCCAATCGTCAATAGAACCAAAAACTGGGACTGTAAGTAATGATAAATAAAGATGGCAAAAGTATTTATTAACACCAACCATGAAGAATTGAAGATGCAATCAATTTCTTAATTGTTAATTTAAATTTAGATGAAATCTAGTAAAATTTGGCAGAGAAAACTTATTGGGAAAAAGTGGGCAATGAGGCGGTTAGCCGATTTCAATTTTAAGGGTTTCAGTTTAAAAAATGTTAGGTGATTATAAAAGGGGGATGTTTTCATTTTAAGCAGCGAGAAAGAATTTTCTCAAATCTCTTCTATTTTTATTGAAACTAGAGTGAACACCCGTGCGTTGCACGGCGAGGTAAGCGGTTTGGATTTACGTCTATTTTCGGGTGTCGTGGTATGCTGGCAAGAGAGCACGTTATTGGGCCAATTAGTGGTTTCTTCATTTTTGGATCAGATGTGAGAATAAAGGTGGGCAATTTTTGTTTATCTCTTTTAAGGATTAATAATGAGATCGATAGTATAGAATATAGAAAGAGAACATACATAATTTTTTATTTATTATCATAGAGTGAAAGGCCCGTGCGATGCACAGTCGGGTAAGTTGATTCGTATAATGCGTTTTGTGCGGTTTTTTAGTCATGTATTGAGGTTTACAATGCAGTTTTAGAGATGCATATTCATATCAACCATGGGGTTGGAAGATTGCAGTCGGGACAAATGGACAGTACACAAAACATGTATGGTGCAGTAGTTATTATATAATGGCATGTTTGTAGTTTACATGCACCAATATTGAGACGTAATCGTTTTTTTTAAATGTTATTAATATGTAGCCTATGTTGTTAAATAAGTCATGGAATAATCACTGTCGGCTCAATAATATAGTTCATACTATTAATTCCAATTGTTTCATAGCTTTGACAAATATTAGATGAAGCTCGTGAGTCCAAACCAAGCGTTGCTTTTTACCTTGGATCTTTTCTTGCTCATCCTCCTTATCGTTCCCCTCATGATCCACTGGAGCACCATCCAAGCTTCTGCATACCTCTTTTTCTTCATCAGAATTACTCCAACCAGTTCTTTATTGTCCACCTTATCAACTTGGTTCATCTGTCGCGCATTATCGATCTGTTTCAAGACCCTAAACGAAGAAACTCCTTGCACGCAACATGTTGCAATAACACCTGAAAAACCTCCAAGTAATCACATGCACCAATGGTTACGCACTTAAAAACCATACTGGTTTTGTCTTCTACTTATACAACTTTGCGACATACGCATGATCAATTCTCACTAATATCAACAAAAAAAAAATTTAGAACAAATCACGGACAGAAACTGTTTAATGTGACAACTGTGGATATTCTTTGAATAAGGATACATGGACTCACATAGAGTTGAAAAAAGCAAACATCGGGACCAGTTGAAGCAGTCTCCTCGACACTTGAAGCATCCCATGAGGACAAAGTCTGAAAGAACAAAAATCACGATCAGAAACTGTTTAATGTGACAACTGTGGATATTCTTTGAATAAGGATACATGGACTCACATAGAGTTGAAAAAAGCAAACATCGGGACCAGTTGAAGCAGTCTCCTCGACACTTGAAGCATCCCATGAGGACAAAGTCTGAAAGAACAAAGGTATATGATGTAAATCTAGAGGTGACATTTCCAACCCATTTACTTCTAAATGTGTCGTTATAAGTTGTATGTTAAGTCTAACAGGTCAACTAAGAGGAATGGGGTTAAAATCTTTTAAATTCGCCAAAAGTCTATTTTTAATGTAGACAATGTGATGAATCAACTTACGAAATATATTTGATTATGGTAGTAACTATTGTTCTTGTAGCAATATTTAACTATCTACAAAAATAAAATGGAAAAATAAGGTGTGTGTTGGTCAATCCGAACCAACCCAGTTGATTTTGACCAATTCTAAAATGACTTGTTCCTACCCATCCCAGTTTTAACCATTATCTAGCCCACCCATCGTGTCACCTCGACAGAAAAACTATTACAGTCAGGGCTGATATTAAACTAAGAAGGGGGTAAGAGACTAAACCATGATTGACCGGGCAGCTGCATGCACATGGATCTTCCTATGTTATGAAACCAAGGATACTAAAAATGTAGATTGTAAGGTTGCAATGTCAACCCATTTATTTACGAATGGATGAATTCAGGCTATAATTTATCTCAAAAGTGTTAGAAACAGGTCGCATATCAGCTAAAATATACTTTTAATACTATATAGCCATGTAAATCATTTAGCTATTTTACCACTTACACCAAATAATAGTAAATCACAAACCGTTGTTACCCATTTCAATTTTATTAATACTACTTATAAGCAACCTAACAGAAAATGCACCCCAACAATTACCAAATTCAACCACTTTGCCAACTTCGGATCTATCGGGTATATCTAATCCAATCCGAAACTGCGTATTGCTTACTCAGTTTGATTCTGGCGTTGCATTTTAAACGAACTTGTGATAACCATCATACATGGTATCAAACTCAATTTTGTATGATATATCGCAAATCGTAATCATGTGGCATAACATTTCTTTGTTTAAAAGACGTTATTCCTACAAATATGGCCCGATATATTACATACTGCCCTCTGTTTAAAAAAGGTGGCAACATTATTAAAACAGGGCAAATAAGTCTTCTTTACGTTCTCAGACATATTCCTAATTTTCTTCACTTACATGAATCCAGAGTCAATATGCCACATACAATTCAAATTATTTTGGAAACAATGAATGCTAAATCAAATATGGGAATTTGAACATAAACTCCATTATTTATTAATCCATTAAGGATGGATTAAAAAAAGTAAACTCACCTTAAACAACCTTCAAAAAACGATGCCTACTTGTTGCACTTCTTTCGTCAAGTTGGCTTGACCTTGATCAGAAACCTTATGTCCAAGCATTCTGAAATATTCACATTTCTTAAAATTTCAAAAATGAATAATAAACCAGCTTAGTTTTTAATAGATGTGTCAAAATAGATGAGTCCAATTATTTAGCAGCTTTTGAAGCCTGAACAACAAAAATATCCCTACCAGCAAACATTCTTTCATCCGCAAGAAGATTAATATCACTATTAAGATCCAGATTTCAAAAGAGTGAACGACATAGTACAGTATGAGCAAGATCAGAACGATTTTGCATTTGGTAACAATAACACTAAAATTTCAAAAATCCCTCTTCGAGGCATTTCATCATACAACTATTGTGTAACCTTACAAAAATCGCATTCATGTCAAATATATACATTCATACATCCATATATCTAATAGAATGCCTTTTTCAGCTTGACTTATTATATATTGATATGATTTTACCTTTGTTTTCAGCGTTAAACCTTGAGAACTAATACCTACACCATTTCATATAGAAGATATGCATGAAGAAAATAAACAAATAAAAAGCATGTTAAAGATTTTTTATAGCAAGAACACTTTCCCACCGGTCACAACAGATCCTTTAAAAAATTAACAGTATTTAACAAACCTGCGACAGGCGAGTAAATTTACTGTCTCGATGTGGGATATGCAGTCCCTCTTTTCATTTTTTATCATCCCTGAGTGCACTGATGAAATTCCCGAGTGCAAGGAGACCCATATTGATTTGAATACCATGAAACCAAGAGAGAGAAGTGCCATAGTTATCAATGAGAGGTCTAAGGTGATTAGTCAAAACTAAATGGTACATTACTGTTCACATTTGCACTTACCTTCTTTCAAGCGAACCTCTTCCGAACCTGCTCTCTCGGATCCAGCAAGCTCTACAAAATGTAATTTTACACAACAGTATTACACCGCATAATCAATATATTTTGGTCATTTAAAAGTACATGCAACTGCAATTCACTTTGATCTTTCAGCGTCTCGATCTTGTTAAAGATTGTGCTGGTCACATGAACTTCTACCCATCCGCAGAGACAGGTGCAAGCGTATTTTGCTCTGGTAGGAATTAAACCTATAGACATTCATAATAATGGTCTACGTTTGGGATTTTTTAAGAATGGCGCTCTGTTCTAAATTTCTAATCACATGAACTTCTACCCATCCGCAGAGACAGGTGCAAGCGTATTTTGCTCTGGTAGGAATTAAACCTATAGACATTCATAATAATGGTCTACGTTTGGGATTTTTTAAGAATGGCGCTCTGTTCTAAATTTCTAATCCATTTGAAACTGCAGGCCACCAGTTCGTTTCTAGAGTTTCTAATTTTTCAAACTTGAAATACAGAAATAGCAACATTAGAATGGGAGGGGAGATGTTTTTGGTTAAATCATCTTGTGACTACGCATGCTTAGACACGTACTACCAAAATCATTATATTAGTTTAGTTGGCTTCAATAACTATATATATGATTATAGATGGAAAACTCGATACATGGACTCATAAATGAGTCGATTTGTGCAATGGTCCAAGTTAGAAAATTATAGATTACCAGCAAGCCTACCTAGTCATCAGTTTTGTTTGATGGCTATATTGCAGAATACAAAAAGCCGAAATTACCAAAAATAAGAGGCAATTTAGACATAGCATAGGATCTTTGTATTACATATAACCTTAGGCCTTATCATTTACATGTAAAATAAAAAGTACCTCAAAAAAAAAAAAATAAAAAAAAAAAAAAAAAAAAAAAAAAAAAAAAAAAAAAAAAAAAAAAAAAAAAAAAAAAAAAAAAAAAAAAAAAAAAAAAAAAAAAAAAAAAAAAAAAAAAAAAAAAAAAAAAAAAAAAAAAAAAAAAAAAAAAAAAAAAAAAAAAAAAAAAAAAAAAAAAAAAAAAAAAAAAAAAAAAAAAAAAAAAAAAAAAAAAAAAAAAAAAAAAAAAAAAAAAAAAAAAAAAAAAAAAAAAAAAAAAAAAAAAAAAAAAAAAAAAAAAAAAAAAAAAAAAAAAAAAAAAAAAAAAAAAAAAAAAAAAAAAAAAAAAAAAAAAAAAAAAAAAAAAAAAAAAAAAAAAAAAAAAAAAAAAAAAAAAAAAAAAAAAAAAAAAAAAAAAAAAAAAAAAAAAAAAAAAAAAAAAAAAAAAAAAAAAAAAAAAAAAAAAAAAAAAAAAAAAAAAAAAAAAAAAAAAAAAAAAAAAAAAAAAAAAAAAAAAAAAAAAAAAAAAAAAAAAAAAAAAAAAAAAAAAAAAAAAAAAAAAAAAAAAAAAAAAAAAAAAAAAAAAAAAAAAAAAAAAAAAAAAAAAAAAAAAAAAAAAAAAAAAAAAAAAAAAAAAAAAAAAAAAAAAAAAAAAAAAAAAAAAAAAAAAAAAAAAAAAAAAAAAAAAAAAAAAAAAAAAAAAAAAAAAAAAAAAAAAAAAAAAAAAAAAAAAAAAAAAAAAAAAAAAAAAAAAAAAAAAAAAAAAAAAAAAAAAAAAAAAAAAAAAAAAAAAAAAAAAAAAAAAAAAAAAAAAAAAAAAAAAAAAAAAAAAAAAAAAAAAAAAAAAAAAAAAAAAAAAAAAAAAAAAAAAAAAAAAAAAAAAAAAAAAAAAAAAAAAAAAAAAAAAAAAAAAAAAAAAAAAAAAAAAAAAAAAAAAAAAAAAAAAAAAAAAAAAAAAAAAAAAAAAAAAAAAAAAAAAAAAAAAAAAAAAAAAAAAAAAAAAAAAAAAAAAAAAAAATACATGGACTCATAAATGAGTCGATTTGTGCAATGGTCCAAGTTAGAAAATTATAGATTACCAGCAAGCCTACCTAGTCATCAGTTTTGTTTGATGGCTATATTGCAGAATACAAAAAGCCGAAATTACCAAAAATAAGAGGCAATTTAGACATAGCATAGGATCTTTGTATTACATATAACCTTAGGTGTAACACCCCAAGCCAAGGCTCAGAATATCACGGAAATCATATAGCACAGGGTGGGATTAATGTAGAACATGAACTAAATGCAAATAAAGGATTCAGTGAATCCATACAGTAAGATAAACAATCATCAAAATACATAAAGAGCATGTCATCATCAAAGATTACAACAGAACATCATAAGATGGCTAACGGTTCTAAGTACAATGCAAAAGAAGGCAAATGGATCCTTGATCCATATAAGTCCAAGTCCGGGTTCAACAGCAAGCTAACAATCAAACTCCACGCCCTGGATTAACCTGGTTACCTGAAAAGTGTACTAAGCATAGTCAACACAAGGTTGGTGAGTTCGTAGTAATGGATCACAAGGAACCATCGTCAGCAATCACAATATGTATAAGGAAGAGTAAGTAATGTCTTACAAGTAGCCTTTATAAGGCACAAAGTCAAGCAAATAGGTAAACCGATAGTAAACCTCGTCACATAACAAGCCAATAGTGTATCAACAAGAATGAGGGATGCGTGTCACGATTATGCATAAGTAATACCAACATCAATGAGTATGCAAAGCAATAAGGATGCATAAAGTATATGTGCATGCGGCATGATCAAGCAATGCATGAGTGTATATCATGTGTCTCTCAACAATCATCAAAAGTGCACCAGTTCCCCGGGGAGCGAACGGCCTCGCACACGTTTCCCATACAAAAGGGGTGCGTACATTCCCGCTCACGTTTCCCATAGCTTGGGGGTGCGTGTGTCTCATCAATACATATGCGTGTTTAAGTTCCCCGGGGAGCGAACGGCCTCGCACACGTTTCCCATACAAAAGGGGTGCGTACGTTATCGCTCACGTTTCCCATAGATTGGGGGTGCGTGCGTCTCATCAATAACCATATCATTATGCATGCGTGTTGTCTCAATCACGAGTCCATCAATCATCAAAACCATCAATCCAACCAAACTATACGTACATACACTTATGAGGATTCTACTTTCAACGAGTCCTAGATGCTTATATATAGGGTCACCCGCAGCCTTCCCACCACATCTAAAATCCCTTGAAGGCATAACCGACTTCCATGTATGTACGAATATCCTAAGTAATCACAATATCACAATCATATGCGTAAATCCATCAAACGATTCAAGCTCATGTTTACGAAACAATTATATCCACATATTTTATAAAGATCCATTACAGCTATTGGAATGAGCAATAGCTGAATAAATAATAATACTACGAAAGGTAGCGCACCTTGTTATATAGAAATTTATGTAATCCTTTAAAGTTTTTATATTGTTAGCATTTTCCTATTGTTTGTCATGCTTTTCTTCTACAGATTAGTAAAATAAATAAATTAGCTCTAGCAAAAGGCAGTTTCATGTAATGAATGCTTAATTCATAGTGATAGCATCAACATTATCATATAAAGGCCTTTAGAATAGCTCATATAATCTAATTATTTTTAGGTATTCAAATAATATATGATGCATTATATTCATGTAAATCCATATGAAAATTTACTTATTTAAAGATATTTGAAAAAAAAAAGTTGAAAAATAATATTTATAACTTCGAATATCTTCAAATAAAAAAAAAAAAAAAAAAAAAAAAAAAAAAAAAAAAAAAAAAAAAAAAAAAAAAAAAAAAAAAAAAAAAAAAAAAAAAAAAAAAAAAAAAAAAAAAAAAAAAAAAAAAAAAAAAAAAAAAAAAAAAAAAAAAAAAAAAAAAAAAAAAAAAAAAAAAAAAAAAAAAAAAAAAAAAAAAAAAAAAAAAAAAAAAAAAAAAAAAAAAAAAAAAAAAAAAAAAAAAAAAAAAAAAAAAAAAAAAAAAAAAAAAAAAAAAAAAAAAAAAAAAAAAAAAAAAAAAAAAAAAAAAAAAAAAAAAAAAAAAAAAAAAAAAAAAAAAAAAAAAAAAAAAAAAAAAAAAAAAAAAAAAAAAAAAAAAAAAAAAAAAAAAAAAAAAAAAAAAAAAAAAAAAAAAAAAAAAAAAAAAAAAAAAAAAAAAAAAAAAAAAAAAAAAAAAAAAAAAAAAAAAAAAAAAAAAAAAAAAAAAAAAAAAAAAAAAAAAAAAAAAAAAAAAAAAAAAAAAAAAAAAAAAAAAAAAAAAAAAAAAAAAAAAAAAAAAAAAAAAAAAAAAAAAAAAAAAAAAAAAAAAAAAAAAAAAAAAAAAAAAAAAAAAAAAAAAAAAAAAAAAAAAAAAAAAAAAAAAAAAAAAAAAAAAAAAAAAAAAAAAAAAAAAAAAAAAAAAAAAAAAAAAAAAAAAAAAAAAAAAAAAAAAAAAAAAAAAAAAAAAAAAAAAAAAAAAAAAAAAAAAAAAAAAAAAAAAAAAAAAAAAAAAAAAAAAAAAAAAAAAAAAAAAAAAAAAAAAAAAAAAAAAAAAAAAAAAAAAAAAAAAAAAAAAAAAAAAAAAAAAAAAAAAAAAAAAAAAAAAAAAAAAAAAAAAAAAAAAAAAAAAAAAAAAAAAAAAAAAAAAAAAAAAAAAAAAAAAAAAAAAAAAAAAAAAAAAAAAAAAAAAAAAAAAAAAAAAAAAAAAAAAAAAAAAAAAAAAAAAAAAAAAAAAAAAAAAAAAAAAAAAAAAAAAAAAAAAAAAAAAAAAAAAAAAAAAAAAAAAAAAAAAAAAAAAAAAAAAAAAAAAAAAAAAAAAAAAAAAAAAAAAAAAAAAAAAAAAAAAAAAAAAAAAAAAAAAAAAAAAAAAAAAAAAAAAAAAAAAAAAAAAAAAAAAAAAAAAAAAAAAAAAAAAAAAAAAAAAAAAAAAAAAAAAAAAAAAAAAAAAAAAAAAAAAAAAAAAAAAAAAAAAAAAAAAAAAAAAAAAAAAAAAAAAAAAAAAAAAAAAAAAAAAAAAAAAAAAAAAAAAAAAAAAAAAAAAAAAAAAAAAAAAAAAAAAAAAAAAAAAAAAAAAAAAAAAAAAAAAAAAAAAAAAAAAAAAAAAAAAAAAAAAAAAAAAAAAAAAAAAAAAAAAAAAAAAAAAAAAAAAATATCTCGTAAATGTTTAGATAGACTTTAGATATATAAACATGCCTTGGAAGTGCATAGGCTCATGCTTTGATTTAGTTCGAACCTGTCTTCTTAACTGACAGTAATATTATAAATTACTAGATGCATTCACATATACAAATAGAGTGACAAAGTCACATATACCAGCATCAAATGCACCTGCTCAAATTAAACGTGGGAGGCCAATCGATTCCAGAGAAAAACCCACGAAAAGAAATGAGCAAAAACATAGTTGTGAAATTCTCAACATTAATGAAACCTCTATAGAGGTAAATATTCCAAGGACATACACGATACCAGAGGAAAACATAGTCCTTGATAAAATAACGGTTCCAAAATGAAAATGAGATCTCAATAATTATATACATATAGTATATATATATATATAGTCAAAAGTTAAAATGAGAACCATAAAATGTCGAGAAAGAATAATATATTATATATATAATATATATATAAGGGTAATATATATATATATATATATATATATATATATATATATATATATATATATATATATATATATATATATATATATATATATATATATATATATATATATATATATATATATATATATATATATATATATATATATATATATATATATATATATATATATATATATATATATATATATATATATATATATATATATATATATATATATATATATATATATATATATATATATATATATATATATATATATATATATATATATATATATATATATATATATATATATATATATATATATATATATATATATATATATATATATATATATATATATATATATATATATATATATATATATATATATATATATATATATATATATATATATATATATATATATATATATATATATATATATATATATATATATATATATATATATATATATATATATATATATATATATATATATATATATATATATATATATATATATATATATATATATATATATATATATATATATATATATATATATATATATATATATATATATATATATATATATATATATATATATATATATATATATATATATATATATATATATATATATATATATATATATATATATATATATATATATATATATATATATATATATATATATATATATATATATATATATATATATATATATATATATATATATATATATATATATATATATATATATATATATATATATATATATATATATATATATATATATATATATATATATATATATATATATATATATATATATATATATATATATATATATATATATATATATATATATATATATATATATATATATATATATATATATATATATATATATATATATATATATATATATATATATATATATATATATATATATATATATATATATATATATATATATATATATATATATATATATATATATATATATATATATATATATATATATATATATATATATATATATATATATATATATATATATATATATATATATATATATATATATATATATATATATATATATATATATATATATATATATATATATATATATATATATATATATATATATATATATATATATATATATATATATATATATATATATATATATATATATATATATATATATATATATATATATATATATATATATATATATATATATATATATATATATATATATATATATATATATATATATATATATATATATATATATATATATATATATATATATATATATATATATATATATATATATATATATATATATATATATATATATATATATATATATATATATATATATATATATATATATATATATATATATATATATATATATATATATATATATATATATATATATATATATATATATATATATATATATATATATATATATATATATATATATATATATATATATATATATATATATATATATATATATATATATATATATATATATATATATATCTTTGATTTAGTTCGAACCTGTCTTCTTAACTGACAGTAATATGACTATTTTGGGTGTGAGTTGAAACATGAAAAAGGTGCATCTAGTCAATATAAAGTTTTTATATTCTTATGGGACACAAAACTTAGGTCTCTATTAAAATAACAAGTCTCGAGTAATCGAATAAAACAACATTCGATAAGTGTTTGATGATAAATCACATACTAGATACATGCGAAATTAAATCAATCAAGATGACCCTGAAGGCCAATTATGAAGACAACGCTGCATACATAGCTCAGATCAGAGGTCGCTACACCAAAGGTGACAAACTAAGGCACATCTCAACAAGATTCTTTTCAACTTATGATCTACAAAGAAATGAGAGTGATGTACAAAAGGCCAAGTCAAGTGATAATCTCACTAACCTATCTACAAAGTCCTTACATGAAAGCAGCTTCGAGCAGTTGTCACTACAAGATCGGTCTTCGAAGATTGAAAGACGTATGTTGAGTTGACGGGGAGCATTATACACGTTGCACTCTTTTTCCCTTAACTAAGTTTTATCCCATTAGGTTTCCTTAGTAAGGTTTTTAATAAGGCAACATAACTAGTGTATGATTACTCATATATATTTGAGGGGGAGTGTTATGTAACAAATATATATGAATATACTCATATACTACCCTTATCTTGTAGTCAAAGGGAAACCCCTAATTTCCCTCTATTTATCTTATATGTACCCATCAATACTCTATATATTGAAACTCTTATTCAATGAGAAATATATACAGAAACCTTTCTCCTTCTCTATTGTGTCATCACCATCATCTTCTTTATCATCTTTTAATCTTGTATATCATTGTATTGTTGGTGGCTATTAGTGATCCAAGATCAATAATACTTTCTAACAAATAGTACATATTACATCATTAATATTCTTCAACATAAGTTAATTTAATAACATATTTCTATCATTGTAGTTGAGGAAGAAGAAATGAATACATCAGATTATGATTCTGATTCTGATTCAACATATTTGGTGGATAATGAAATGCACAACTGTAGGATCAATGGTCATATTCATTTATATGAAAACCCAAATTTTGTGGTTACAATTTACAACAACTGGTCTGAATCAAATAGTATAGTATGAATTTGTTTAATTTTTTGAAATAGTAAATATTGAAATTATTTATGTATAAAATTTTTGTTTTACTCTAAAATTTTCTAATTGAAGATCTGTTTTAATTTGTTTTGCAGACAATTCCAGCTGCATTTGTTGAATTATATCAGTTGTATAATTTCAACAAAGTAGTGATAAACGATGGTCATTTGGAGTATTTTGGTAATCTGCGAAAAAAGAAATATATTGGTAATAATTATAATTATTATATATAAAAATAATTATTAAAGATATATTTTAAAGTATTTTTAATCAAAATATATTTTAAACATCAGTATAATTAAAAAAAATATTACAACTGAAAATACAATTAAGCTTATATCAAAGCTTATATCGTCCAACAGTTACAACTAAAAAGAAAACGAGCAACTCAAGAGAAAGTTATAAAGGAAGGAAATGAGTGGTCCGAATGTTGGTAATACTTTGAGAAAGTTTACAAGAATCAACCGGATGGAGTGAAAAAAAAGTATGGAAAGTGCAAGCGTTGCAAAAAGCTTATCGAAGCTGACCCGATAAAAAATGGTACGCCTAGTCTTAAAAAACACTTCATCAGTTGTGAAGTAAATCCCGAAGTTAGAGCTAGTAAACGAGTCAACATAGTGTTTAACGAAGATACTAGTGGGGAGGGTAGTAGTAGTGTTAATGTTTGGAGCCATGATGAACTAGCAATTAAGGAAGCTTTATTAGACTTTTTTGTTTGTGCGGAAGTGCCATTTAAGCTTGTAGAACATTGGGCTTTTGTTAGGATGGTTTACCAATTGAATGGGAAGGTAAAATTACCATCACGTCATAAACTATCTAAGGACATTGCCAAATACTACATAGAAGAAAGAAGTAAATTGTTTGTTTATTTAAGTGACCCGAAATCTACCATTCACTTGACTACTGATACATGGACATCTTCTTGTCAAAAGGTAAACTATATGGTAGTAACCGCTCATTTCATTGATGAAAATTGGGTCATGCATAAAAGAATTATTAACTTTAGACCCATTGAAAGTCACAGTGGAGATGACATAGTTTTGAATTGTTACGTTGTATAAATGGTTCGGGGATTCAAAATGTCATGACTATAACGCTTGATAATGCGTCTAGTAATGATAAAGCTATAGAGTACTTGTTGAAAGAGCTGCCTAACTTGTATGATAAAGGGAAACATTTTCATGTTAGGTGTATGGCACATATTTTAAACCTAATTGTGAAAGATGCTTTATGTAGTCAAAGTCATCATGTTGAGTGCGTGCAAAAGGCAGTTCGGTACATTAGACATTCGACACAAAGAATAACAAAGTTTAAAGAATGCATGGAAAAAGAAAAGCTTGAATCTGAATTGTTTTTATGTCTTGATTGTCCAACAAGGTGGAATTCCACGTATGAGATGTTGAAAAATGTCGTGGGCCTACAAAAAATCTTTTCGAAGTATGAAAGTGTGGATCAATGTTATAGGCGTGATTTAGTAAGATTACCGGATCGTGATGACTTTAATGCTTGTGAAAAAGTAGTTTTGTTTCTAGAGAAGTTCAAAGATAAAACAGAAACTGTTTCAGCAACTTCAAAGCCTTTATCCCATCTTTTTCTTAGAGAAGTCCTAGATGTAGATTATCATTTACGTGTGTGGGAGAGGGACATTGATTACTGTAATATAGCTGGGCAATTGAGAGAAAAATTTGATAATTATTGGGGAAGGTTAGATAAGCTTAATGACTATTTTTACTTTGTTGTTATCTTGGACCCCACTATGAAATCAGTTTTTGTTAGACATTGTTTTAGAGTGGTGATTACGAAGGCAATAACCAAGGAAAATCCGATGTCTATAACTTTCATTGAGAAGATGGTGGGAGTTTTGGCCGGGGATGTTGAGAATAGGTTAGGAAAGTTGTTTGAGACATACGAAGCAAGGTTTGGCCCTGGTGGTTCGGAATCTCAAGAAGCATGTAACGAATAAGATGCTATAAAATCTCAAGGAAAGAATGACTTCTTCGCGGACTATTTACACATGGAAGGACATACCTCGGTTGCAATGGAAACCGAATTAATAAGGTATCTTCATGAGCCGGAGGTGAATTTCCAACCCGGATTTGACATACTCAAGTGATGGAGTTTAAATGAAAATAGGTTCCCGATTGTTGCTCACATGGCTAGAGGCAAGTTAGTTTCTATTTTTATTTTCTTTAATTGTTATTACCTTGTTCATATATTAACATTATTATATTGTCTTATTAGATATCTTGGCAATTCAAATTTCATCGGTCGCGTCTGAATCGGCTTTTAGTATGAGGCCGTATGTTAGACCCCTATAGAACAAGGTTGTCAACAAACATAGTGGAAGCGTTGATTTGCACACAAGATTGGGTTAGGAAGTCGAGTAATGGATCAAGTTGAAGACATCTTAAATGATGACCACATTGCCATTGGTATAATCACATTTGTTTGCTTTTGTTTGTATGTCATATCTGTTAACTGGGTACTAACTTTTTTATTTTTATGTTTCGATACATCTATAGAGATCGAGGAAGCGATCAACAACCAAAAAGATAAAGGAAAAGAACAAATGCTTGTGGAAGAATGATCTTTGTATGTTTGTAGAGCTTAATGTTATTTTGAGAATGTTTGATGTTATATTAGGAACGAAGGCAATGTTTGTAACAGATATTAGCAACTAGAAGTAGATGGTTAACTTTCTGGTATGTCACAATTGACTTGATGCCCTTCTGGTAGTGTCCATATTGCTTTATGATCAGATGGTTAAATGTGATAAATATAACTTTTTGGTTATTGCTTATCAAGTTTTTTGTGGTTCTCAGAATGAAGATTTGAAGATACGGTTAGTTTGGACTTTGGAACATTTGCATACAGTTGGTTTGAGAGTATCATAGTGGCTTTTGGATTTCTTTTTTCTTTTTATGTTGTGTGCAAAGTGTCTGCCATAGTATTATAGTGTCCATATTAAGCCATGGTCTTGTATTAGAAGTTTTGGAATAGCCAATTTGTGGTAGTCAATTATTTTTATGGTTGGTAACTGCTGTGTACTTGATTTCTTCTAACTGTTGCATGGCCAGATGTGGCCACATCGTCGGAGGATGGAGCAAAACAATCATATAACTTTCACAGGGCTCTCACGAGTCACGAGTGTTCATACCCTGAAATGATATAACCCTTAAGCTGTTCTTTTGATATGTTTGTTCTGGAATCCGGATGTTAGCGGTTTAAAAAAACTATTTGTTTTTCGTTACGGTTTACCTTTTGATTAGCAATGCTTTACTTTAGCTGTCTTCCGAGTTAATTACACGCTTTCGATTAACAATGCTTTACGTTAGCCGTCTTCCGAGTTAATTACACGCTTTCGATTTGTCAAGTATGGTAAAAATATGTCACCTTTAGCTTTTATTTTATATTTATATATATATACATAAATATATATATTAATATATATATATATATATAGTGAAGGGATCAAGTGAGAACCAACATATATGGTGAGAACCGTGAGAACCACTAAAAAACCATCTCTAAGGGCTACACCCGTACCGTATCAAACCGCCACCATCTCTTGGATCGCCGCCATCAAATCCATACCATTCTCATATGCGTCCGGTGACAACCCCTTTAGAACGGATGAGGGCAACGCCCGTACCGTATCCATACATTTTCAACACGTAATCCATATGATTTTTTACCAAAAAAAAATATTATTTTTTTTTTTTTTGAATGGGTTTTTGTTAAAAGAAAATAAAAAACAAAAAAAAAATTCAAAAAATAAAAATTAAAAATTAAAAAATTAAAAACACACAAAAAAGGAGAAAGAGGGAGGGAAACTAGTGGTTCTCACGGTTCTCTCCATATTTGTTGTTCTCACATTAACCCTACCCTATATATATATATATATTTTTTGAACGGCATTCAACCATCATTTAGCTGCAATGTTCAAATCTGAAGCTAAGAGAAAGGGACTTATTTCTTTTTTGATTAAAATTAGATGTGTATGCGCCTAAATTATTATT
This sequence comes from Erigeron breviscapus, assembly GCA_034093135.1. Classification (NCBI taxonomy): domain Eukaryota; kingdom Viridiplantae; phylum Streptophyta; class Magnoliopsida; order Asterales; family Asteraceae; genus Erigeron; species Erigeron breviscapus. Next base: position 87,289,365 of record CM067172.1, read on the forward strand.
GGGTCAAATTTTTCTATAAAAAAATATCTTAGTGCTTATTATGAAAATAAAAAATATTATGATCAGTTTAACCATTTTTTCTTTGATTTATAAATTCTTTATGACTATTTAAAAAAAGATATATATCTTAGAGCTATATTTGGTGGTCACCAACAAAGAAACGAGCTACTTTTAGAGTCTAGACTATACGGTCAACTTGTCTTTTCATTGCGTCTAGAGCTTAAAGAAGTACGTAGTATGTTTTGGACCGAATGGATTAAAAACCCATTACTTATGCTGTAACGTTTCTCTTTTTGTTTGGTTGGTTTTTTTATCAACCGTTTTATTATTAGCTAGTATTAATACCATACTGATTGGTTATATGTTTTATTTAAAAGAAAATAATATTTGAACATGACACACATTTATTTTTTATTTTTTAATAATAGTTTAATAACAAGAGATATTTTGCGTAAAAATATTGGTCAAGATTTAATATTACTTCACATTGGTAATGATATAATGTAGTCATGATGGTTAAATGTAGTTCTCTGTTGTTCAAACGACCCATCGAAGTGAACCTCAAACTCCTAACAATCTTTGACCCATCGAAGTGAACCTGCATATTTGGTACAAGTTGAAGTACTTTTTAAATAATTAGCCCTTGATAAAAATCAAAAGTTTCTTTTTATTTTTGATAATTAGTATACTTAGTTTTCTAGATTTGAGATTAAAGTTAAAATAACTCTTAAAAAAACTAACAAGAACCATGTTGAATTAAATTGGATAAACAAACAATTTTATAATGTTTAGAAGCAAAAACAAATGATGAACAATGATTTCTATAACAACATTATACATTTCCTTCATATCATCTTCTAACAATCAAACAAACAAGTGATAAATAAAGAAAATACTATTTTAACTGCATATGCTGTATTACATTTGACAATTCTTAATCATGGCGTTTGGCTTGAAGACTGAGGATACTCGGTATCTAACATCCTGATTTCCGCTATCATTCTAACCACTTGATCCATCTTCGGTCGCGTTTCTGGTGTTTTAGACACACAAGTCATGGCTATTTGAAGCATTTGAACCATCTCTTCTTCTACATTTTGGTACTTAATAAGCTCCACATCAAACACCTCAGCAGTCCATTCTTCTCTGACAACGGACTGAACCCATCTCGGGAGGTCTACTACTTCATCTTGACCCGCGGCTGATGATGACTGGACTGGTGCTTTCCCAGTCAGCATTTCAAGTAGTAGAACTCCAAAGCTGTAAATATCGGATTTTTGAGTGGCTTTTTTGGAATCTATTACTTCAGGTGCATGGTAGCCCGATGTTCTAGGAGGCAGAGTAGGAATGCCCATAAGAGGAGTTAACCCGAAATCTGTTACATGTCCTTGGTTGTCTTGATTGAGAAGCACATTGGAAGATTTGATGTTTCCATGACATAGTTTGCCTCCATTTGCCAAATGAATGTGTGCTATTCCTTTTGCTGTTCCTAGAGCAACTTTTAGTCTAGTTTCCCAGTCGAGCGTTCTTCCTGAACCCCTGTTACCTGTATCACAAAAAGAGTTTCTCGTGTTTAAAGATTTCTTACGTTGCTTAATTAGAAAGGGGTCATATATGTTTCATGGGAGGCGATAAGTATACAACTTTTAGCCATACGAAACAAATACTACAAGTAGTATACTGAACGATGTATAACTATATGAAACATACATTTATTTATTTTTTGTGATATGAGCGAGTAAATTACTAACATTGAGCAATTTCAAAATGTAGATGCAAAATATTCGATGACATACCATGTAATAGAGATGACAAACTACCGGATGTTGCACAATCGTAAATTAGTAACTTTTCATCTTTTGAATAGTAATAAGCAAGAAGAGGAACTACATTTGGATGTTTTGCAACATTCCCAATAATCTCCATTTGTTGTTCAAATCCTCTTTTTCCGACGACAACTTCTTTAAGCCTTTTTACGACCACCATTGTCCCTTCTCCTAAAATCGCTTTATAAGTGGTGCCATAACCTCCTTTTCCAAGAACTTCAGCAGAAGCTCTAAGTAAGTCTTCAAGATCAAACTTATAAGATGTTCTGTCAAAGAAAACTAACTTGTTCCTCCCAGGTTCTTGCAGCCCACTACTAAAGTCTTCTTTAGGCGTTTCGATTCTCCCTATGCCTAAAGCCTTCCCTTTACTCCCACTTGCTACACCTTCTTTCTTTCTTGCACAAAATAGTAGTAGTGTTAAAAGAAGAAGCAATAGCACAGAAGAAGAAACCACGGAAATGGCAATTACAGCGCCTTTGCTTAGTTTCTTGTTGTCCTTTTGTTGAGAAGGTAATCTTTGGGCAGGAGGAACCCGCATTCGTGGAGGAGGTATATTTACATTAGTTGAGGGTGATGGCAATGGCGGTGATGATGATGGTGATGCTCTAGGTGTGGCTGATGGTGAGGGTGTGGGTGATGGTGTGGGTGATGGTGAGGGTGCGGGTGATGGTGATACGCAATGGGTAAGGGGTAATCCACAAAGCCCGGAATTCCCACCAAAAGCTGATGCAGGGAACTTTTTTAACGATGTTGGAATCGATCCATTAAGTTGGTTGTTGCTAACATTCAAGTTTTTAAGATTTGAACTTTGGAGATCAGGGACGGATCCAGTTAGCAAGTTTTTCTGGAGGTTCAATGTATTGAGATTTGTCAAATTCTGTATCGAGTCAGGAATGTTTCCAGTGAAAGAGTTGGAGGAAAGATCGAGTGTTACTAGTTGTGAAGAGAGATAAGAAGGTATTTCACCAGAAAACGCGTTTTTGTTAAGGTATATATTACTAAGAGAAGGTAAGGAAAGAAGATCAGATGGAAGACTTCCATTAAGAAAATTAGAATGCAGACTAAGGATAGTAAGTGCGTCCAGGTTTCCTAATGTGTTGGGTGGAATAGGACCGTAGAGTCCAATACCAGGCAACCGAAGAGTAGTTACACGCCTGCCATTGCAACTAACACCGGACCATGATGTACAAACTGAGGTTTTATTTTTCCAGTTGAGTTTTCGTCCTTGAGGAACAGAAGCAGCAAAATTGAGAAGGGCAATTTTGTCCGAGTTCAAATCAGCAGTAATTAGTGGCAAGATCAGCAGAAGGAAAAACAGCAAAGACTGAACCTCAACGGAATGTAGCTTCATTTTTCCTGCCTTGGATCAAGCTCAATGAAATGTCGCAGAGGTGATTATTTGCATGAGGCCTGCAATGACAAGAATGCATAAAGTTTGACAAATCCCCGTCGATTCTAACAATCATTGGTTATAAAACCCGATGATAAGAAACTATATAACGATATAACGAATTCAAGAATCGATGTATACACAGAAGGGTCAACTAAGGGAGATGGCCTTGTTATTAAAAAAGACTAATTCAAAGCAATATGGCAAAATGCTAAGAAACTACAGTCCAATTGGCATATATCTAGCAGACACAAAACTAAAATGTGCCAAGTCAATTATTGTACTACTCATATTTCACAGCAGTAATACAAACACATCAAAGGAATGAAATAGACTAAACAGCTGTGGTTATTATTCTTATATTTTTGTTTTACAAATAAAGACATATATGCGTACTGCAATTCCTTACACTTCCTGTCCCATGTTTCTTTTCCATTTGTCCAAATGATACCCAGAAGTTTTATTCTTTACTTTTATATATATAGAAATCTTATAAGGTGCGTTTAGTTATTAAAAACTTTTGAAAAATTTCTATTTTCATTTCAAGAAAATGAGAGAGGTTTTTTATTCAAAAAAACCATTATAAAATTTTTGAAAATACTGCAAGTTTCCGAAATGGAAAATATGTATATCAAAATGAGTTTTCAAGGCAGAGTCAAAAGTTGAAAAACAGAATTTTTCACTTTCAATAAAAATCATATTGGAAAACTCAAATTTGAACACGTTTGATTTTATATGATTCCCTATAAACTTTCTTGGCAAACACTTTTGAGTTTTTTTTTTTTTTACTAAACACACTCTAAACTCTTGTTCACCAAAACAACCAAATTAATAACTAGTCTAGCCACTCATGAAAATTTTAAGGGAAATGATATATACTCTCAAAAATTAGCCTAAAAATCTTCATAAAACCATAAGATGGCAATACATGGGTTCTACTAATAATATTTTACCACTTGTCATTATTTTTAAACCCTTATAAAGCAAACAACTTTTTTTTCTCTTTTAACCTTTCAGCCTTTGAAAAGTCGAATATACCCCCAGGTTTATTAAAATGTTGAAAAATCAGTTATTGTTGTTGTGGGCAAAACTCGAACAAGGGATATATGGCTTTTAAAACAATCATCTTACCACTCCACTAACTATTATTGGTTTATTAAATTTCCTTCCATTAAATATATGACCTTACTTTCCTTTGAACATAAATTAAATATCTTCATTTAATATACCTATAATACCCTTAATGAAATTATTTACAATACTTCCTCCAACCCTTAAAATAACTACACTACCCCTTTACATCAATAATTTTTACTTTCATAACCATACGGCTACCGCCACCCGTTTTCGTCATCGCCGCTGCATTGCGTGGATACCCTTCTAGTTATCTTAAAGTAAGATGATTTTTAAGGTAATTATTTAGGAGATTATATAAACATATTTACAATAACCTGTCCACCATGGGACTAAAACGATTGGTTGATGGATCTTGACACTACTATATAGGGGTTGGGTATTGTAAAACAATTATTAAAGTACAACAAATAAGACAAGATCTTGACCCTTAGATCATGGTTAAATTGATGCACGGTGATTATCACTGAAGAGAAACCTATTGTTTTATTTGTTTTATTTTACCTAAAACCCTACTATATAATGTTAAGAAAATACACTACTATAAAACTAATGCAAGAGAATGTAGAAAGACAAGAGAATGTTATAATTCAAGAGTGTGTTACCTTTAGAAATCCTCTCAAATTCATATATACCAAGATAGATATATAGAATGATATGTAACACAATATATATAAATAGCTCAACAAAGCTGCATCAGCATATTTAGCTATAGCTAAATTTGGAAGGCAGATAAGAAAATGTTATAACTCAACATATACATACATGCACACGTGTGTGTGTATGTGTGTAAGATGAAAAAGGTGGGGGACTAGAAAAGCTGAGTTCAAATATATCTTCGTGAAGTAAACGGGAGGTTATAAGCAAAAACAAGAAAACAGATCTCGAGAGATCAAATATGGTTTCTTTCTATATTTCTCTCACACACATAGACAAAATGTGTGTTTGTGTATGTGTGTTTGGAGAATGAATGAATAAAGAAAGGGAGTAGAAGAAGCAACTTAACTACTCTGTTGACAATGGGGATGATATATGTACATGTTGGGGTCAGAGTAGAGAGCAAAATATATTTATGGCTGCTTCTCTATCCCACACTCCTTTTATATAAACTCCCTCCAATTATTACAAATTAGAGATAAAATATATACAATTATCATTACTAATTAATTAATTGTATATGTATTATATTTTTCTTCTTGTTAGTTTTGACTTTTTAGCTTATCTAACCAACCTCAATAGTATTCGAGTGCTTGATACATGGTTTATTAGAGATAGAGATAGAGATATCTAATTTTGCTGTAAATCAAAAAAGTAAGCCTTGCATTGCTACGAGTATATATTCTAATATTAATGAGTCTTATTTCGAGAACACAAAACGATTTACATTTTGAGAGGATAATCCAAAAAATAAAAAACAACCAAACTGTACACGGTTCATCTTAAGTTATTATTACGAGTATTTTTTTATTATTTACTTGAAATGGGAATTGAGAGTATTAAGGGGTGATATCATGTAAATTACTCCCAAAAAAGTTATAAATGGATAGAAATGAGTCCAAAACTAATACATAAGCATGAGAATTAATCTAACATGTTGAGATTATAAGATGTGTTAATTTATAGTTTACACACTCAATCACTTAGTCATGGAGTAGACTGAACTGCCCACCCAACTCAACTCTGTTGGTTATACCTTCACTCAAGTAATCCCCCAACATTCTCTACTTTTTAGCTAATTATATTAGCTACATCGATCTTTGCGTACGTGTATTTAAATCATATCTTATTGATTTTATATTATACTCGATCAAACCCCAATACTTATTCTTATACATATTAATGTTCTACTATGATCAAACAACCTAGTAAAATTCTTAATTAGAATTAATCAAGGTGCTCAACTAGTCACATCCGTACACCGTGTTTTCGTTTTAGGTCACCATGCTTCAAGTTTACTTCTTTTTTTTGTAAAAATATAAAGCATTTTATGTTTTGTATTGTTAATTTATAAAATGGAATAATTACTTCACTCGATTAGCATGATCACATGGTGATTGATATTGATGTGCATTTTCCATGTGTATAAATGGAGAAGGTTTTCATGTTCATGTTACTTGGAAATGTCCAAGTCTTTTTGTTCATTTAAAACAGGATATTTCCATGAGCGTTTTCGACCATTTTGTTTTTTCACTCTCAAGATGTTTACTTAAAAAGTTTTGAACCTATAAAAACAGGAGTCGCTAAACCATAATTTCATTTCTGATATATTTTACCCTTAACCTAGATAAATTATAGTTGATTTACAATTGTTGGGTCAATCATGTTAAGGCATTTTTATGAAGTTCAAAAATAACTTTTGAACTTCGACCGTTAATTTTAATTCAATAGTCATGATGTCTTCAACCAATTATAAAGGATCCAATGTTTAGTCCTTGATATATATTTAGAAGAATTTAGAATAGAGTATTGTAAAAAATGTCAAACAAATATAGAATTAAAGAATTTATATAAGATATACCATCACCTAGCAAATCCATTTGATATTCACGCTCAAGATTAATATATAGTTTATTTAGCATTTTCTGAAAATTATTTTTTTCGGACATTCAATCGAGATACGACATCAGGGAACTTCATGATCATATAATGGTGAAGTATTGCACGTACCCGAGCCATTACAAGTATCCGGATGGAAAAAACCCTAAACTTGCCATCCATGAGGCCGTTACAAGTGTCTCTGATTAACTGAACTAATGAACTCTGGGGATTAACAATTAAAGACCAAAAGTCGTATGATCCCATTAAAGTAATCTATGATTTTAATACAATGTTGAAAAGGTCAACGAAGGTTGGACTTGTTAGTGTCGTTTACCTGAAAAACATTGTAGTAATTTAATATAATATTGTGTTGGGTTAACAAGAAAATTAATGTATGAAATATATATTGAATCATACAACTTGCTGGTATGGGTGAGCTACCCCATCTTAACTACGACTGTTTATTGGCCTATTATCCCCAAAATATCAATAAATATTCATTAAACATTAACACGAATTTTTTAAACATATTTTTTTTATGTAATCAAATCCTAGTTATGTTTTAGAACCACAAGTAAAATATTATTAAAAAAAATATTATTATTTTTTTGTTTTTTTACAAATACAAAAGAAACTCTACAATAAAATACAATAAACAAACTCAAGGCCTTAACTACAAATCTTGCAAAAAAGGTTCAAAATACTCTTTTTAATAACGGAAAACCAAGACAGGAGAAATACCCTGCCATACGTCGGCCGCGCCGACGGTTTCACTCCACGGTGTTTTTTGTTGCAATCCAATACGGATTTTAAGAGTGTTTTTGTAACGTTTATGAATCACAATGATGTAGTTTTCATGCTTACAAGATATGTTTATAACCTTAAGTGTTTCATTTCTCCAATTAAGCAAAATTGTAAAATATCTCACTTAGAACAAATCTGATTGATATATGGCATCTCACCTGAATATCAAGTACGTCGAGTAATCTGACATAAGCTAATTATATATGCCTACAAACATGTCTAATCTATTCGACAATTGACACATATCATATACATTTTCGGACTGTTTATCTTCTTCATTGATTTTGACATGCGTCTTCATCTCCTTGTTAGACACATCTTTAGGCACAAGTTTTAACGATTTCATTTTTATATCGAGTCAGGAAATAGAGTATCCCCTCTTCCGAGTCGTTGACCTTGACTTCCTCCCGTTTCCGGACTTATGTTGTTTCCCACTAGTGGGACCCCCGAAAATTCCAAATCTTCCAATCCCTTTCGATAGAGAAGTCAAAAAGGTCTTACCATGTCCTGATTTATCCAGCATCCCTTGCTTCATACAAACTTGCTCCTTCTCGAGATCGCTTAGCCTTACTCGCATTCTTGAAATCTCTAACCTGAGGTCACGGTTCTCTCGTCTAAGAGAAGCATATGTGTCCCGTGGAGATATGGGTGCACTCGGTGCGCCACTGCTGCTCATCTTTTGGGACATGTAACCTGACAGAGCTGATGGTCCAGTTATGGCAGTTTTTAGTCTGAGCTGTTCAAAGTACAGGACACGAACAGCCATGTGGGCCGGGAGACGATCATTTTGTGCTGCGTGGTTGCATGCTTCTTGGGAAAGCTTTTCACAATCTATGAATTTGCATAGTTTCCTACGTTCTTGTTCAGACAGCATCGGATGAGCCTAATTCATGACAGTAACTAATTAGTTTTGCAAGCCGAAAATAGTAAGAGAAATTTGGCATCAACACTTTTGAATCGTTTAATTAGAGTTGTGGTTTACCTCTAAAGTGATTTTTTTTTTTTAAATTAAAATGTCCTAAATAAGACAACCTGGCCTGAACTGATTTGCACCCATTAGTCCATTACCCGACCTACCCATTTGCCACCTCTGCTCATTGCAAAATAGATGAAGCAGCAGCTATAAAAAGATTTGAACCAACAAATTCAACTGAATAGACCATTAGTTCGGTTTTGATTGAAGTAACTTGAAGTTCAAGTAGGGTAACAAAAGTTGAAACCAAGTAGGGTTAAGTTCAGTTTACAGTTTTGTAAGGAATTGAAATAGACTGCAACACTAAGAATCCTTTAGAGATGACAACTTTTACCCATATTATGAAAGGGTCGACCTGGCCTACATTTTTTATTTGGGACTGCAAAATGCTATTAAGGAAGACACAACTGAACAAAACACTTTTTGGTTAAAAAATATTAACCAGGCGTAAAGCCTTTTACCCAAAAAAAAACTGAACAAAACATGAAGTAAGTGCGAATATACGTAGTATCTGAAATCGTGGATCAGTATAACGTAGGGATTAACAGACCTAACCTAGCACCTAAGCTTTGAAACAACATAAACACCTAACATCAATAAAACCACCTAACATAAGACTCAGCAGAATGAGATCCCACAACAGTAACACAAAAAAATCTCATAAACAGAAAGCAGTTCTTCTAACTTCATTAAGTGGTGACCCAAAAGGCCCTAGTCAAATCTCACCCAGAGTAGAACACAGAAAGACCAACTCGACATACAAGGCCCATAGTGGAAAACGAATCAATGTCCTAGAATCTGAGATAGATGCCAGTCTCCGGTATTAGTTTATCACTATCAAGTCAAATGGATTAAAAGTCATTTAAAATTTAATTTTATAGATAAAGCCTCCTACATCGCGGTCTACTACATATTTAAATTAATATATTAGTAACATGGTTCTTGTAATCATAATTTAAGAATCAGCTATTTACAAAAGAATGGACAATGCAGACAAAAAAATGTTTCCAAGTCAACCCTATCCATTCAACCCAGTCCCAATTTGATATGTTACCCAAACCACTTGACCCACCCATTTTGCCACCTTTAGTCTTTGTAAACCATTTTTCTTTCTGGTATAGAAGATTTTGTAATGAAGGTTACCTTCAGATAGATATCAACAGCTCTGTAAAGTCCATCATCGATAACACGAGCATAATCTGGCAGTACTTCAATCATAGCAACAAACTTTTGAAAACTCAAGTAAGGATCAGGAGCAATTTCCGCTAGATATGCATCGATCAGCCGCCCAACTTTTAGCAAAGAACCATGACTGGGAGAACCAATGTCGCCTTCTGACTCATAACCACAATCTTCATCATCTTCCTGCTCAATTATTTGCAAAAAATGCACTAATATTCTTTGAATGGTATCAACATCAAACAAAGAATCACCATTTTGAACCGATGGAATCAGAAGATCATCAAGTGAAACCATGTCTAATCTAACAGCAATCCTTCTTTCAAGAGCAAGCCTACAAGCAAGACTTGAATCCACCATAATTGACATTCTTAGCATCCCAAAGAGAAAATCAATTGGGATAGATGAACTCTTCTCAGTTGGTAGTAAATCTACGAGTGTTTCAACAATCACCCTTTGACCCGTCTCCACTGTAACAGGAGTTGTTCTTGCTGGATTCCAAATTTGAGATTTCCCAATACCTTTTAAAGATGAATGAGCATAATGCATTATAGAGGCAATTACACTATCTTGTCGAATACCTCTACTTGCAATTGCTGAAATAACCCTCTGATATAGATCGATTTTTAGAATAGAAAGCTCTTCAATCCACCATTCTAGGAACCTAGGATTTCCTTCTATGGGCCCACTATTGCATTCTAAACGAGATAAACCTGCAACTAGTTGCTCCTTGCATGCATTGTTGGCAATTGCATCGACACATTTGTCTATAATTCCCACATTATCTGCTGCCTGTAGTATTGTCTCACATGAACATAAGACTTCTACTGATTTTTCAAGACTTTGAGCCACTACCGAATCTAAATAGGCTTCTGTACGCGTAATAAGGTTTTCGTCTCGGTAATAATCTGTCATTTCCAGGTACTCTGCAGCACAATGAAGATGGGCTATGTTTGCGGTTGTGATCTCAAAGTTAATACCATAACAAAACTTTGCAGAAAGTTCGAATGCCTCGGGTCCACCTGGTAAGTTGATGAGATCCAACTTTGAAAGATTCGGATCCTTAGCTTCTGCCACCATTTTCCTTATTTTTCCACTTTGAGATACTAGAGGGAACTTGTGGAGTAGAAACGAGATGTTATCAACGGTGATAGTAATATCCTCAGGGACATCTGAAAAGATTCTGGGAACATGTATAACACTTAATTCAGTATAAACTACATTGATGCAAAAACAAGCTAAAATAGTGACAGGATGAAACTCCGGAAAATGAGAAGATTGTACTTGATGCTAGGAGGGTATAAATTTTGCAGAACAAATATTATGACACTTGTGGTTTAGTATTTCTGGTGACGACAAGAGGTTATGAAGAACAGGCCTTATGAGGATGTGGATTATGCATTTCGTTGTGCATCACACAAAAAGGTATTGCAACACATCATTGCACTGCTTAAATACAATTAAGCTTCATATCTGTTATCAAATACTAACATAGTGTATGAGTAGTGTATGTTCAGAACTGGCAACGTGTACAATCATGATCTAAAGAGAAGTATGTCCTTCTTTAGGGGAGAGCTTTGGTCCAAATTTAAAGACTGTAACACGGGACACGTACGGTGAGTCTAACTTTCTGAATCAGTAATAATAGGGTCAAATATCCATGAGTTCATACACAGACATCTAACTCTACTTTAATGGAAAATGTACTCCAATGTACTTGCATTTGTTGAAGATTATGATTATTGCTTCAAATGTTTTGGTTCTCTTCACTCCTAATGGAAAATATTGCACGAAACAAGCTCCTAGTTACCAACCCGCAAATTTAACAAGAGGCCAAAAGGCAAAAGTTCACCAAATATAGCTTAGATGCTCTCCCTAGTCATTATATATAACGACCCTTGAGTGTTTGCGACTTAGATATCTCATAGTGCAATCAAGCAAGTATCTTTCTAGCCTTCTAGGACTATAATGTTGTCATATGTAACATCTTGACAAAAATGGAAAGAGTTCTTTATATGTAACCCACAGAAGAATGATCAAAGTATGAGAACCAGTAACAAACTTTTTCAAAAGTCACTCAAAACTTTTCTTTTATTATTACTTTTTTACCTCCATAAAAGAAATCGCTCCCGGGAAACATTTGGTGACCTGGGAACCCCGGACATCCCGAAAGACCCGTAGAGCCAGCCACATCACCAACCCTCGATGAGATTCTAAATTAGTAAGCTCAAACCTAAAGAAAAGCCTAACTGAGCCTCACCGACTAGTACCTTAGCCAACACGAGAGAGCTAAATCATATAACAACATAGTTAAAAAGGAACACGAGGACGAGATTTAAACCTCTGACCTCCGCTTTTACACGGCACGTACGCTAGACTCACACACGAGTTACAGTTTTACGGGATTTGGACATTGTGATACATAAATAAGCATTTACACTTTCCTAACTTTACCAAAATTCATAAATCACAATCCCCATCCCTAGGCAATCAAAATTACTACTTTTTTAACAGCTAAATGTTGCATCATTTTTACCTTTTTAACTCTACCACCCGGCACCCAGCTAAAGCTGGAATGACAATCAAAATTAGTACTAGTAACATACATATATATAAAATATGCATGAATAAAATAAAAATAGAAACATATATACCGATTATCAAAGGAGTTGCAAAACTTAAGTAGGAGTAGGAGTAGGAGTAGTAGAAGATGAGCAGCTGTTATGATCCGACATTACCATTTCTACTACTCGTAGTATTATTGTTAAATGTTAATGCACAAACTGGTAGCTTTTATATATGGATTTGTTGATACATAGATTTTTGAATCACTTTTACTATTATTATTATTCTTTTATAAAAAGGTTGATGTTTAACCAAAAATTTATATCATTTCGGTTTAAATAGACCTCCTAAGTTATCACGACCCAAAACTTTTTTAGATTTTACACTTTTAAAATATAGAGAGAGAAGAAGGTTCATAAAAATTCCTTTATTTATACGAGTATTTATACAATTGAGGGTAATTTTTAATTTATATAAAACCAATAATATAAAAGGAAAGATTAAAAAAAAATTATGTCTTTCACTCATTGTTCCAACCACAAGTGACATCGTAATAAGCTCGCTCGCCACGAAACAACCCTTATCTCTTTATATAACTAAGAGAGTATATTTTTTTTGCTTAGTTGACAACTATGAGAGTATGCCATGTAGGAATTTTTATGATGTGTCATTTTTACATTAATTTCCTAATTTTAAGCATCCTATGTCATTTAAATTATTTTTAATTATTTATCCTAATAATCATTAATTAATAATAAAAAATTAAAAAGCAAAAGTAAAACAAAAGATATTAACATCAATAAAGAATCCGTATCATCAATGAATACGGTTGCAATATGAATATTTATGTATGGCTAAAATTTCTTTAAATTATTATTTTAATTAGTTGTTTCAAAACATATACATCTCTTAATGATGTCGGCTACAATATATGGATATGTATATATGGCTAAAATCTCTTTTTATTATTATTTTTTTTATTTTTTTTTGTAAAGTTAGTTATATAATACCATCCAATTTTAAGATATATAATATCTTTAAAACTTTCTCGTATATACAATTACCATCTAATTACCCTTTTTTAAAAATATTATATATACAACCTAAATTTTTATTAATTATTATCATTCATATTATTTCTCTCCTCCTATCTTTAATAAACAAATCAACTTCAGTAAATTTCTCAACAAAAAAACATAAGTTTTTTTATATCACTTTAATTTTATTTTTGTTATTTTGTTCGTGTTTGTTTATTATTTGATATTAAATTGTTATGTTATTGTTATTTTTCATCTTTTTTGATTTAGTTTGTTGTCAGTTGTAGTTTGATTATGGCTTCTTCTTCTACTACAAAAGCGTTCATTCTTTTTAATTTGTTTTGTTCATGTTTTGTTATTTTTCATCTGTTTTTTATTTATTATTTTGATATTTATCATTGATATATATATATTTTGAGACTATCCGTCCATCAGACGGGCCTGAAGACTAGTAAATTTATAATGTAGACTCATAGTTCTGTTATGAAAGTAAAATTTATAAGGATTATTTATTGATTAATAAATAAATCATCGATTGAAAAAACTGAAGCTTTTTTTCCTTTAATTTGTATTGCATCTATGTTTTACATCAAATCAATATTATATTTTATAATAAAGAATTTAAAAAGTATATTAATTTTGTCTCAAATAAATTATTTTGTTAATATATGTCAACTTAACTATGTCACAAGCTAACTACATATTAATAAATTTTATTTTTTAACAATAGTCATACATGTTTAATAAGTTTTTTAAACTAAAATATAATCAATATGATATAAATATAAAGTTCTTAATAAGCTTGCTATAATATCGTAATTTAAACTAGTTATTATATAAAGAGGTTAGGGTTTATGTGGCTGTTAGACACCAAGCTTGGGTGTAGAACCCCTCACATCTTGTTTTTTTAATCCATAAAAAGCATGGGGGCCAAGCATTTATAGATATATTAAAAAATTAGTATGTGAGGGGTTCTACATTTATACATACTCCATTTTCTCTTATATAAATTTGGTGTAGTAATGTAGTACATAGCGTTCGCACCATATTTAGTGTAAAACAATGATAAATTTGGACCATTTTGTCTTGATCTGGGATGGTTACACCAAAATCTACACAATTTTGGTGATTTTGATAGATACATTGGAGGTGGTCTTATTGAAGCACATATGTGTTCTTTTTCAAACAACTATCTACTTAATAAAACAGAATGACCAATTTTAAAACAAAATAACGCACAAGGGGTTTGACAAAAAAAAAAGTGACATATAAAAATTGGTTAGAAATGAGAGATGACATGTTGTGTGAAAACCCACTACCGGCCCCTTAAATAAAACTACAAAAGTAACAGAAAATTTGGTTTATGATATGGCATGAAAGACGGTCTCTTGGTGTAAGGAAACGTACAAGTGCATTGCATTAGAATACAAGCCCAAACAGCATGCATTGTTTCCCTTTTTTTTTATCGCTAGTCGCTACGACTACTTTTCTTTTTAAGGCTGGAGTTGCTGTCGGCTTTTGCTTTTGCGTTCCTTTTGTCATTTGCCCTCTGTATTCTTTTTAGCATTGCAATATCTTCCCATATCTCTAAAATGAATATAAAAAAATTATAAATAAACCATATCGCAATACTTTATTCTTTTTCCTTTTTTTTCCCAGTAAAAATGGCTAATACTTTGAACTTTTTAGAGTAAATTTCACAAATCATCCTGTGGTTTGTAAATTTTGAGTTCTAGCATCTATATTTTTTTATTCCAGCGCCGTTATAGTTTTATTTTGTATCATCAATGATCCTTGACTAGTTGACTCTAACGAGCATTAGTTTGGGTCCGTGCATCCATACAGGTCTAAATCTTACTAAACGCCGTTAAAAGATTAATCTAACTGAAATATAAAGAAATATACATTAGATGAGAATGTATATGCATTTTCTATGAAGCATACGGCATAACTCCTAATCAAATTACTTTTAAGCCATTCGATTTGAGGAAGGTGCAAATATAGCTAAATATATATTCCGCAAAGCAAGTAAAATGCTTGAACCGATCCCATCATAAATAAACACAATCTATGCATCCCACTGAAGCAAACACACATAAGCACAATCCGCACGATTCAACCAGAGAGGAACTAGACAGTCAGTAAATAGAACATCAGCATAGCATCCCACACCGGCCCCATCATCAGCTGCCAATCTGCCATACTCAACTAAGTTTCGGCCAGATTCATTACTTGGTGCATATTACTTGAAAATTACATAAAAATCCAACTTTGGGACTAAAACCCCTTACTTCAGTTGAAGGATGGCAATCTATTTCATTCTTCTTCTGCTACTTTTGGTCTATTGGTATTAGGCTACCCTCACCTAACGAAATCTAAATTATATAATCTGTATAACTATCAGCATAATCAACTTGAAAAGGGAACTCCAAACCTTGATTTCAGGTCCAGTCTCGAGGCAAATGAGATACCTTTCGGCCAAGTAATGTGTCCTGATGACAGGGTCACTACCTCAGATGTTTGCCACTTAAGTCTCGACCACCATGCTTGTGATGGAACCACTCTACTCTCTTTTGCAACACATCAACTATTATAAATGGCTATAATTTATACAGAAAACTGAAATTACAAGTAAAAAGCCGATATATAAAGTCTAAAGAAAACTGGAGGAATTTATTAATGCAAAGAAAGCAATAACGCAACTATCCATACTGGAAAATGCTAAAAACAAGTCTCTAATCACAATCTAAAAACCTAGCTCGAATGTCTCAGATCCTCTTATTGCGGTAGAAACGATCAAAAAGTAAGCTGATTGATACCCAAAGTCAAGGAACAGGGCAAAAAGTCATTCAGCTTTCATAGATCCTAATATCGATTTACCTTTTATAGATTGATATAAAAACACATGAATATCATATAAACATTCACTTGAGCTGAACCCGATGCTCCTCATCAAGAAGACTAGCACTCTTCTCGGTCTCCTTTTCTGCACCAGAACTCTGTGATCCTGTTACCCTTGCCAACATCACAAATGTCATCCCGCCAAGAACATTGTTTGTCATTCTCAATCCAATCACACAAGCTTTGAACAGAACAGGTGGCAGCGCTTTTGCCAGCAAGAACTCGATTCCGTTAAGAGTTTGGTACCTTAGGTTACTACTCACACCCATATGAGCTGCCCAAGTCATAGCATTCAACAATGTGGGCGGCGGTTTGTTTGGAGACTCGAAGTTAGGATCCATCTTCTTCCTCATCTTGATCAACCCATTCGACAGAGCAGTTCCCACTAGGCCAGCACCAAACCCGACAGCTGCAAACAGAGTTCCTTTGTATACAAGTGTTCCCAAACGGTTCATGAGGCTAAAGGGACCAGGTTCAAACATGTGGCTTGTAGGACAGTTGGCAAAAATGAAAGGCAGGCCTGCTGATGTAGATCCCATAGTGGGTGCTAATAGATACATAAGCGTGAAATTCAGAATAGATCCTACAACAAGTGTCGAAAAAACGAAATCAAGCTCGTTGAGTCCAAAATTCGGTCGAGATGCCATGTCACCAATAACAGCTGAACTCACACCCACCACTTCCTCCATTAAGACCTTAAACGCAAACTGGGGATCAGCAGCAACCCTTGCTCTCCACCCACTAAGAAGAAATCCCATCGGCCCAATACTATCAAATGTTTCACCGCCACTGCCACCACCACCACCACCTCCGCCGCTATGTCCAATGCCGCCAACACCACTACCACCCCCAGCACAATAAAGTAGCTGCAATTCAGCCCTTAAAGTAGGTCTGAAAGTCTTTGATTTCAGCGACAAAAACCCAAAGTTTAGGGTGGATTTAAAAGGCAGATTTTTATCTGCCAGATTAGGTAAATGAAGACTAGATATGTGCCCAGCAGGATGAACATGTTGATGGTTTGAAACAATACGAGGACAATGGACTGAAGCCATATTGCCTAACAAGAGAGACCAACTATTTAAAACCAAACTGAACCTGAAAATGAGACGCCATCAGAACATAGAATTCGATATATATTTGAGTTCTCATGAGTATCACAATTTACCAAACCAAAAACAGCAATGTATTAGCAACTACTTTCACAAATCCTATGTTTTATGTAATGTACCCTTTTTCCACATACAAAACATCACGGGGTTGTCTCAAGAGCAACGCTACTTAAATTTAGGCTTTCGGCCCCATTTTTTACATGCCTACTTATATTAAAAAAAGTCCGTTTTCAGGCTAAAAATGTCCAAGTTGCCTGTCAGTTCGAAGGTGAGACGTAAGCCAAAAGTGTGTATAAGCTCGCTAAGTTAGTACCTAATATTTACAACAACTAAAGACTAGTTTCATTTTTATTTTTTTTTTGAAAAGCGAGTTAGTAGTTAGCATTCGAGACAATCCAATTGGGCAGTATGCGGAGCTCTAATAGCTAAAGACTAGTTTCATAAGTTGGGTTCAAAATGCCCCTTGATAATCATTTAGTGAATTAACATGTAAAATGTGCTCTACGCCTCTACCCCTATATTCTTATATAGCTAATATATATGTATAGGTCAATATAATATAATTATAATAATAGTTACTGTATGTATGGCAATTTAAAACAAAACTGCAGATGTAAAACCCTAACTTCCAGTGGGTTTTATATTCAGTTAGATAAAATTGAAAAGATTAATTAAATAATAATAACTACAATCCTTCCTTTGTTACTATTGAGTATTATTATATTGAAATGAATTATAATTAGTAACAATAAGAAGAACAAAAAGAAAATAAAAACAGAATTAAAATATAAAAGAAATGGGTAATAATTGGGATTTACCACTTTAAAGATGGATTAATAAACCCTAGAATAGAATAGAACCAAAATATAAAAATAGATGGAATGAGAGAGGAGACACTGGGCGCTGCGGCTGCTTTTATTTTTTTACTTTTTATATTAGTTTTGGTTGTATGTATATGTAGTAGAGAATTAGAAGATAGTTGGACTGTCCGACACGTGGGCTATTATCATCATACCTGATTTCACACTAAATATATGTGATTTGTCACTAGTGACTATATTTCATAATCAATGATAAATATAGTTTAAGATAAAGAAATATATATTTTAATGGGAAATGATTAATCTTCCTTAAAATGGCCTAAAAATCCTTCTAACTATTAGATGAAGACATGTGGCAAAATCAGGGACAAGATTAGAAAAGAGAATTAGTGGATAACACATGTCACCTTCTTATAGTTTTAGGAGGATTTATCATTTTCCTATATATATATATAGAGGGAATGATTAATCCTCCTAATTCATTAGCCTAAAAATCCTCCTAATTTATTGGATGTTGACATGTGGAAATTCAAAGGGGAGATTAAGAAAGAGATTAAGTGGAATCCACTTGTCACATTCATAAGGTTTTAAGAAGATTTTTAGGCTAATGTTTAAGAGGATCAATCATTTTCCTATAGGCGGAATATCTTAGATGTAGAGAGTCGACGATATCGGATATGGACCGAGAGAAAGTTATTAATTTTTTTTTTAACGGTGACTTAGTAGTTAGCATTTGAGTCACCACAGTAACATCCAATTAGACAAGGACTCTCGAAAACCCCATAACTAATTCACTTTTACAGATATAAAAAGTAAGATTTGAACCGGGGTAGATTTTCCCTAGGTCAAATACCTTTAAAATAAACCACCAACCCATTGGCAGTCATAATCTTTTCTATCATTTATATCGGATTAATTGGACATCCAATTGACTATAAGAAATTTGTTAAATGTAATATGTTGTACATATATTTGACCATGATGTAAAAAATATAAGCTAAACATCCAATCAGTTTATTGATTTCTAAACCAAATACTAATGCAATTAAACTAATTGTTGATTTCACACCGTATGCTTATGCGGATATCATATCATCATGAGCTAAATCATTAATCTACATCGATACTTTTATCCAACATTTTACATAACAACGAATCATCATTAACTACTAATATAGTACAATATTTTGAAAAACGTCTAGTTTTAGTTATTTTGAAATATCTATACAAAATGATCATCCTCATCCATAGTTGTAGTCTACACAAGTAGCTCGAGCATGATTCTACTTTATTAATGAACTTTCATATATTCTTGTCTATTCAAATAAAGCTAAAATAACATTAGTATTGTACAAATCTCACATTTACTGAATCATAACAGCGAAAAAGTTACGAGAAGTTTTTTACATCACGCAATTCCATTAATGGTGCAATTTTATAGCAAGTGCAAAACGTATCAGGACAAAAAATAAATATTGGATTCAGTGTAACAGATGCAAAATGTAAAACAAAGAAAAATAGGTAGTAAAAGTGAACAGACCCAAAAAAAAAATGTGCTGCGTATATATGTAATGGATCCTATTTGACATTTTTTATATATATAATGAGCTTTACAGATACCATCAAAAGCATGAAAACAAAACGTAAACAGTGACATAAGAAAACAATAATTTTCAAAATGACCTACAGATAATAAATCTTAATAAAAGTTATTCAGTCTATAAATGAACTTCATTTCTATAAATAATGTAGACGCAAGTAATGTAGATCATGAAACCTATAAATGAACTTCATTTCTCAGTTGTAAACATCAACAAAATATCATATATATATTATGAACTGATAACATACGCAGTGTTCAAACATGGCTAAAGTCCACGATCCACTCTTGCAGGAGAGTTAAGTAAGAGAGACTTTAAAAGATCGAAATGGTACCATGACCGCAGTTGCACAAACATAAACACCCTGAAACACAATAGGTCATCAAAGGCAGGCCCAGGGTCTTATAATTAAGAGTGTACATGATGTACAAGTACAAAAAAAAAAAAAAAAGTCATATATACAAGAAGAAAAATGGGATATTACATTCTTGTTATAGAATGTAAAAGTATACGCTCGGTACCTGCCTACCTTAGACATAACCTGGATTCTTTACAAGAAAGTAATACGCAGGTCAAGCTGAATATATCAACAAAATGACATTACACATTGACATTCACCAATAAATTTATATATAGAGAGATATATGACACTGTCATGGTTTTACTGACACAAGAATAAATCGAATGAATCAAAGTTTACAACATGCATGCCCATCACCTTATAATCACCAAAAGAAACAAGAATATAAATAAGACCGGACAAAGAAGGAAAAAAAAAGAACGCCTTTCCCACTTTGTACTTCATACTATGTCCATTATTCAATTTCAAAATGTAAAAACAAAAAACAACAGTGACGTTCGTCTGCATGAACTCCCAGCCTATACTTTTGATTTCTGTTGCAAAATCCATGAAATATACGAAGGCGTAATGGAAGGTGCATACCACTGGTAATGTGTACAAATATACGATTCCGAGGCCAAGCCCACTGGTCTCCATGATCATCAAATTGTTGCAGAATGTTTCTTATAATATGGATTTCAACGCCCAGTTTTTGCACGTTTCATTCCGCTGCTGGTATTGAATGGTGAGACACTGCCACTTGGCCCTGGACTATCTTCTCTGAAATTTGAGTTTAGCATGGCCAGTTCACGTAGCTGCTGTCTTTTTATATAATCCTGGGACTCGTCCTGCGTATATGAAGAGATACTTTAGAGAAAAGCATACAATCACAAGAGATCCCATAAACAAGTAATGGATGGTTGATGGTTATGTATCGGGCTGGGTCAACATGAACGGCACTGGGTTGACTCAACCAGCAAACCACTATTATTGACTTAAACAATTAATGCGTTAATAATGATTATAAACACAGTATAACAACAATATCTGATTCTTTGAAAGTAAATAATACCGTTACAAGGTTGTATGCATAAATAACAAACTTTAGCGACCCGTTTGACACATTTGACCTGTTCCTTTTACCTAAGATTTTTAAATTCACCTAAAAGAACCCATTTATAAGGAGTCAAAATTCTTATTTCCACTAAAAACACAACCTTTGTCAGAAGGAAACGTAATATAGTTCGACTTCACAAGTGTTGATCTATATTAGAGATTGTATCTGTTTCAGAATCTGAAATCCACTTTCAAAATGGAAACTCATTAAAAAACTGCATGTTTTATTACTTTGCGCCATGTAGAAGTGGTACTCCGTAATGTTATCTACTTAGGGTTGAAAATGAGTCAGCCACGCATCGGCTACTAGAGCTCGGCTGTTAAAAGCTCAACTCAGACTATGCCTAAACGAGCGTAAGCCGAGTTTAGACATAACTTATAGCTCTTTTAATAAGAGTTACATAAATGAGCTTGGGCCAAGTTTCAGACATGAAACTCGAATAAGATCCGGCTTCTTTTTTATATTTACAAATTAATGTACCATATTATATATTTACATATTAAATATAACTATTATATAGATATAGATATAGATATTTATATTTAGTATCTAAAGTATTGTATAATTAATACACCTGTATCTATATTTCTTCAAACCAACTATATATGAGACTACTTCAATGATATAAAAATTGATTTCATCAACGAGCCAAGCTCAGCTCAAACCTCTAAAATACTATCAAACCGAACTCAGCTCGTTTACTGTCCTATTAATATTAATATTAATATCTAATACATTTGTATGTATACTATATGGGTAGTTATCCCTACACAATATCTTTTAGCCATACATAACATTGTATGCATTATACAGTTGTAGAGTACAATCATATAATGCCTATATTTTTGTGTATGGCAAAAAGATGTTGTGTAGGGATCACCTCCTATACTATATGGAGAATTGATCTTTTCAAACATGTCTTAACAATAAGCTTTTGACTCTGGAGGACAAGCTAACTGGTTTGCAAGTCCAAAATTGGCAGGCTCTCTAACTCGTCAATGTACTTATTGAACTGAACTTTTTAACCACTACAACCTACGTTAATGTTAATTTTTGCACATGGTTTTTAAATAAATCTACTTTAATTAATCTTTTTACTGCCTTGTAATTAGCTCGACTTGTAATCAAAGCAAACACAAGCACAAACAGAAAAATAGTATTTATGTCTCACAAATGATATGTTGAACTATTCTGATCTATGATCACCCAAATCATACCTTCGCTGTCTATAAAATAACGTAGGGAATCGTGGATTTGCATTTATGATCTAATTATCTAATTATCACAACAGAAAGTTTTTGGCATAAAGAGTATCTGGTTAACCCATCAATTAAGAGGTTGTGGGTTCAAGCCACAATGGAGATTGGAGACATAGGTATATTGAAAGGTGTTGTGTAAATAAGTTTTAAATATTTAGGAAAAAGGGGATTCTGCTTCTGAATAGTTAGGGGTCTATGAATCCATTTGATGATCAGTTCATGCTAGTTCCTGACATTTTTTTTTTGTCTACAGGATATGCCGTTGCTCCGATTTCAGAACATGTCTTAATCATTAAATCCTTGCAATACTCAATATTTGTATTCAAACATCAATTATATGGTTTACAACTTGAAGCATAAGCATACGCGAACATTATCTTCTACAGCACATATTATCAGAGCTATCTATGTCTGATTCAGTTTAGTTGATGCGTCCTATCATATTTATTCATCTATGTGAAATGTGAACAACTTTCTATTATAGGTTTGCCCCAAAAATCCAAAATTGCAGTCTTTTCATCTGCGGAAGGATTATATCCAAATTTTGCAATATGCTCATTAGGAAACTTATTAGTGGTCTAAACAAACGCATTCCACAAGTTCTCAAGTTTCTCTTGGATATTGTAGGATATGATCACTATTCAGAAACTACTATTATTTATATAACTGGAAAATGAAAAGACCAAATGAAAAGTGTTTGTCAGTCGGCTCG
Organism: Erigeron breviscapus; assembly: GCA_034093135.1. Lineage (NCBI taxonomy): Eukaryota > Viridiplantae > Streptophyta > Magnoliopsida > Asterales > Asteraceae > Erigeron > Erigeron breviscapus. The sequence continues at coordinate 87,312,671 of CM067172.1, forward strand.
ATCCACACTAAAAAAAGTATCGTTTTGAACTGAACCATTTGTGACCCATTACCCAATGTGCCCAAACCACCAGTTTTGCGCCTTCTAACACTGACAAATAGGAGCATTGATTGTAAAGAAAGATACCACAGGTTTGAGCAGTTCTTCAATTATTTCTTGTGCCTGCCTTAGCCTGATATCAACAACACTTGCAGGTAAATCAGCCTCAATCAATATGTGAAGGGGCTCGTTTAAATGTTCATAGCCTGGTCTTCCCCTCAACTTCTCTTCCTTCAAAAGAAAAGATCAAGCATCAACAAATAATAACTCGAAGTAGAGATGGCGAAATGATCCAGTCAGGTGGGTTCACTTATTGGTCAACATGAGTAGGTTTTTTGGAAAGGTCAAAATAGGTTGGTTTGTCACAAACTTTGAAGTCAAAACTTTTAAATTTGTTACAAGTAATTTAAGTGCCTAATATACATAAATTACATTCAGTTCAATAGAAACCTAATTTATCAACAAAATGGGTCAGAAAGTCTTATGCAATGAGGTACACTTTACCCATTTAACTCAAATCAATCCATTCACATGTAAATGTGTTCAAACTGCATCACTAATTTCATTTTTTTAAAATCGAATACAAATTCCTCAGATTTTCGAGGTAGAAATTACCTGTTCTGGGTCCTTGATCGACCCTTTTCCTCTAATATAAACCCGACAACCTGTTGTACCCTCTACCCGTTTAAGAGAATTTCCTCTAGGGCCGAGAAGTCTTCCAACAAAGTTAAACTATGAAACAAACAAATAAATATTAAAGTCAGTGGACAATGTATTCAGAATAGATAAAAGCCAGCTATGATTTCTAAAAAGAAAGGCTACATTTGGATAGGTATCAACTGGTATCTCTAACCGCAAAATTCTCTTCACGGTATATGCACTAGGACTTGCTGGAGCTCCTTGCCAGTCCATTGTTGTTCCTGGTAGTCCACTTAACCTCTGTCATAAAACATAAAATATTTAGTCAAGAATAAGATTTAATCTCATACGTAGTCTTTCATACAGCCTATCAACAAGAGTCATGTTTCCTCACAAGAGGTCTTAGGTTCGAATCCAACCCTAGATAAATATCTTGGGGTGGTCAGGAAAATGGTTGTCACCGGCACGGACAAAAAACCGCAATTAGACCACTAAACCTGAGTCAAAAAATGGCTCCCCAGTCCCCATCCCCCGGTAACCCAAACAAGGACAATTTCCTCCGTTTACCCCTTTTTCTCTTGCGAAAGCTTCAATCCATAGTGATAGGAAAAAAAATAAGATACTTGTGTTCATCAGAAGCGGTGTGACAGGCCTCCATCAGAGCAGCAATTTCAACACATGGTATGGGTCAAAGTTGCACTCTATTTTATCTCAAATGGGGGGATCATATAAAAAAATAGCTATGGTAGAAATGGATGACAAGTTAAGAACTTAAGATTCACCGAAATTGCATTCAGAATGCGGAAAACATCTAATAGAGTTAATTTAAGACTTAAAAGCTAAAAACGTTGTAAGGAGTTTTTCTAATCATACTTTAGCATATCTTATAATCAAATAATCTAATTCGAGAAAAAAAAATTAAAATGTTTGAGAAAAACATCATAAACCAGATCCAACCTGTTTTAACAGGACCTATTTCACATTATGAACTTTTACCCAACTGGCCTGGACCGTTTATTTTACTACCTACTGCCGACGTTTAGTATGACATTTTTCTTCAAGCATCAAACATTTACAAGGTCATAACTCATAATGTATCCCAAAAACTACAATTGTACATCTAAAACCAAGAGATATGTTCTGGATGTATGGATAAAAAAATTATTTAATATAAAAAGACAAGTTACACATAGAATGCAACCACAAAGATCTAAAGAGTAGAGCTGGAATTTACGACCCATTCACTTAAATATTAGTCACCATCGGTTAACTTTAATCTCAAACGGATAGAACTAAAAAAGGCTAGTTCAAAAGGGTCCAAAGCGTTGCTCTTCATGGATGAAAATTTGAAGTAACAAATACGTTTACCTCCTTAAAACCCTCTATTTGCTATTGTAAAAGCCCTTACAGCTTAAAGTCATGGAAACTTTCATCAAAAAAATTAGTGTAAATGGAACTGAGGTATTAATGTCAACAAAAAAAGCCCAGCAACATACTTTCAAAAAAGTAAATTTAACGTGCCTTTTTAGATTAAACTCGACAAAAAACCTGATCACGGGTAACCCGTTGACTATTAAAACAGTATACAATGAGAATGACACCCTGTTATTGCCTTATCGAGGTGATATGTGCAACTTTTTAGGCTATCTGAGTTTGTGTTTCGCCTGTGTATTTTTTATTTCAGAAAAAGGTGGTCCAAAAGAAATTTATGTGATTTGACTTGATGTTGGCAGGGGGGGCTGAGGTTTCCCATTTTTGTAACTAATAAAATATCCCACCCCTCCCCACTCTAAATGCTTTCTCATCGTCTCTATATTACTGAACCCCAGAGCTCCAAATGGCTACCTTCAACTGCTATGATTATTGAATACACCAGGGTTTAAATTAGAACAACGGCAATAACCCTCAAAAAATCCCTTTTCACTTCATCAATACCTTTTTTTCCACCGTTCTTTTCATTTGTCACTAAAAAAACCCAATGCCGGTATGCAGATACACAAAAACATATCTCCCATATTTGGAGGTTACTATTAATATACAGTTATTAGAAACCACTTGTGCTATTTGACTTGTCCGGTTTAACCCCTTCAAACCAAAAAAAAAACTCCCATAATAAACCTACGTAACAGGGTTTTTTTGTTAGTTCATGTTTAGGGTAAGCATTATTTTAAACATTTGATTGACTGATATGCGTTGGTGATTTTGCTTACGTATAAAACACTCCAATATATATGAATTGTTCATTTCCATGATATTTATATTTTTATCCTTATTTTTATTTGTCTTGGATTCATTATGTTGCTTTCATTCATGTAAACATATGTTTTTGATTGGTCCTTTTTGAATTCCTTGTTTTCAACCCGTGGTAGTAAGATCACATCGTCAAATCATTTTGATTTAGACAAAATGAAATAATATTCACAATACATCGACTAATTAAACTGATGATCCTGTGATTATTGTCTATTTAGTTTTGTTAAATAATGTCTTGATTTTTTATGTTTTGAAGTTTGCTATTGTTAATGAATGTAGTTTCATTTATCTATGAATTTTATGGCTACATTGTGTATTAAAACTTTTTATCAATTTAGGAATATATATGCAATTATTTGAAAGCAAAAGTTTGTTTTGATATATATTGATACAAAAAGAATTTTAAAAAGAATTTATTTATAACTAGATTTTTCTAGTTTAATGAAGAATTTTTTTAGTTAAAACTGAGGCTTCTTATTGGTATAATAAAACTTCTTTTTACAAATGTCTTTTCCTTTAACTATATTAAGATTTTATATCAGCATTTTTCACCAACTAAGAAAATTATCTAATGAAGATTGAAGAGAACCGAACAGGGTTGCAGAAGTGACTGACCTAGAGTATACATAAGAGAAAATATAGCACTAGACACAGCATTTTTAATATACTATAAATTTTGAATATTAAAGTTCATTTTAGTAAGGATGTTAACAGATTTACATGTATAGCTCTATCAAATTCAACGACTTTATATAATAGGCACAACAATTCCTCTAAAAAGGCACATCTAGGATGTTTTCATATTAAAAAGGAACATTATAACACAAGTATAGAAACATTTGGTAGATAATTTCAAAAGTTAACGACAGATGATGAGCTGATAAGTACCTCTGGTGGAAGACCATTCCAGCCACCCATTCTATTCCCGGGAACATTTGACATAAGATTTGAAGATGCCATGGGGCTAGGACTTCTATGGCGCAACCTGTCCAGCTCATTAAACCCTTGGTTGGGCAGCATACTGGAGACCCTCAAGATCTCTATAAACAACATGGATTGATGAGTTAGTTATAACGGAGCACAAATGAAAAATAACATACACTTTGATAGATATTTTAATAGTAACTAAAGCATACATCATTCCCTCTATTACTTCCCTAAAACTTCAGAGATTGGCATAAAGGCTTCCACCGTGGGTTGCCACACCCACCCCAGTATGGTGGCGAGTGGTGGTTCCGTCGAATTTTATCATGATGTGTGTGTGTGTGTTATTCTCTAAACTAGTAAATAGCAGGGTGATGATTTCAACAAAAAGTGGTTTCAATACGGTTTTTGGTGTGGTGTTATTGTGTCAACTTCAACACTCTCATAACTTCAACAAACAAAAGCACATCCAAACACTACTCAAAATAACGGCTTTAAAAGCACACATCCCAAACAACGCAAACTTCGACTCCAAAAAGTTAGCTCAGGTCGCAAGGGCGTAGTGGTGCGTAACGAATGAACGTCTCAAATGCAGAACACACGATCCCTCCTTTCCGATACATTTGTAGTCATATCTTACACTAAACTTTCACATAATGTAACTTGTTTAACAAATCTAACAAAACATAATATTATCAATTCTAAAAAGAAAAACAACACTTCGCTTTCGACACTCTTAATCAATCTTTCTCACATTCACAAAATAATTAAAAACCAACAAAATGACTAAAAATTCTAAAGTAAGTCAATTATTGATCCAAAGGGATCTACATCACACAACCAAAAAACATAAAATCTTTAACATAAAATAAATATAAAAAAAAAAAAGATCCAACCTTGATTCAATAATCTTGAACATACTGGAAGAACTTGCATAAAAGGCTGAAGCTTTTGATGCTCTTCCAACAATTCAGTCAAATATTGACTACAAAAACACAAAATCTTGGAATAAGTAGCAGATCAAAAAAACATTAAAAAAACAAAAATGATCAAAACATAAATACCTATCAACATCAGTATTAGTAGTAGTTCTTATGAGTGGAGAGACAGCTCTTGCTGGAGAATAATTGGGATTATACAAACCTGACATATATAAATATATATATATAATTATTCTGTATTATTATAATGGTGCTTTAAAGAATCTATATGGAAAAAAGGGGTGGAATATAAACAAAGGGTTGTGGGGGGTTTTGGGTTGGGGGGCGGGCAGGGCAGGGAAGATGAAGAGCAAATAATATTAAGAGTTAAATGCAAGAACGGTCCCCATGGTTTGTCGCTTTTTGCAACGGCAGTCCCTCTCTTGATTTTTTAGCAACGGTGGTCCCTGAAGACATGTTTCAGTTGCAACGGTAGTCCCTCTCTAACAGAGCCGTTAATTAGTGTCGTTAAGTTTTTCATGTGAGTAGCATGTGAGGGGTATTAATGTCCTTTCACCTATACAAACATAGGGTGTTCTAAAGTATCTGTATCCGACCCTATAATATGAAAATCCGATCTGATTTTATCTAAAAAGTCGGATATTCGAACTTCGGATATCCTAAATTTTGAATCCGGATAATGATTTTTGAAAATCTCGGGCATTCGAAAAAATCCAAGAATATCCGAAAAGTTTGGATATTGAAATTCACGAATATCCAAAAATCGGATAGCTGAAACTTGGATATCTTTGCAAAATTTCGGATATTCAAAATTTCGGACAAAGGATTTCAATATCCGAACATATTCAAAATTTTGGATATTCGAAGTTTTCGAATATCCGAAGTATCCGAATTTTAGAAAAAAAATAAATATCCTAAATATTTTCGTATTGAGACTAAGTTTCAGATATTTTCGTAAAATTTAGAATATTTTTGGATATTGAAAATAATCTTTTTCGATATTTTTTTTGACATTTTCGGATATTTTCGGATTTAAGAAAAAAAAATATTGAAATTCTTAAACTTTTTCAAAAGTCACTATCTGAATTTAAGTCTGAAATATAGAATATCCGACTTTTCGAAGAAAATCAGATCAGAGTTTCGGATAACAGGTTCGCATATGGATAGTTTTGAACATCCATAGGTTTGTGTAGGTGGAAAGACATTAATACCCCTCACGTGCTACTCACATGGGAAACTTAACGACATTAATTAACGGATCCGTTAGAGAGGGACTGCCGTTGCAACTGAAACATATCTTCAGGGACCATCGTTGCTAAAAAATCAAGAGAGGGACTGCATTTGCAAAAACGGACAAACCACAGGGACCATTATTGCATTTAACTCTAATATTAATTAAATGAAATAAGGGTTTGTGTTTTACTGTGGTAATAATTAGAACGAATTGCATTTTTGGTTCTTGTGTTATCACACATTTTGCAAGTTTGATACAAAAGTGTGAAAAGTCGCGAAACTCATCCCTGTCATATCACACCTGTTGCAATTTTGGTCCAAAACTAACGTGCCGTTAGAATTCAATCGTTAATGCCCCCATGTGCTTGTCACATGGGGGGTAGTTTCGTCCATTTATTGCTCATAGGACCATTTCTGCAAAAAAAATATATATATATATTTTGTATACGAGTATATCTATGAGTCTATGAAAAAAAAGTGTTTTCGGTTTGTGTTTCATTCAAGTTTGAACCCAAAGACCCAACACTACCCGAAGCAGCAGCCACTTGGGATCTATCAGTCGCACCACCAGGAGCCTCCTGGTGGCTGACCGGAATCTGAACAGTAGCAGCGGCAGCCGTGGGTGGTGGGAAAGAAAATATGGGGCGGCTAGGGTTTTCTGGATTTTTAGGGTTTTTGTTCGATCCCCCAGCCCCCAGGTCGTTTCTCCAGTCAGAATTAATCAAAGTAATCCCGTCACCATCGATATTTGCTGCCATGGCCTCCCCCTGGTGGCCGGCAGCCACCCCAGCGGCGGCGAGCGGCAGTTGTGTGGTGATTTTAGGGTTTTTGTTCGATCCCCCAGCCCCCAGATCGTTTCTCCAGTCAGAATTAATCAAAGTAATCCCGTCACCATCGATATTTGCTGCCATGGCCTCCCCCTGGTGGCCGGCAGCCACCCCAGCGGCGGCGAGCGGCAGTTGTGTGGTGATTTTAGGGTTTTCCACCGTTTTTGAAGGAAATAGCGTAGCAAGCAACATTAGATTCGAATGAATCTGCAAACAGAATCGGATTTAAACCTTAAAGATTTAGGATCAAGGCCGTCGAACTCAACATCAACTTTTTTAGATTTATTTGCACTTTTTCCACGATTTTGATTAGGTTTTTTAGGCATGGTTTGGATCGGAGTTGAAAAAGGAACAAGAGAATGAGATCAGATTGTTTATTTCGATTGTGTTTATACAAAATAATTTTTTTAGATTTATATAAAAATAATTTTTTAGATTTATACAAAATAATTTTTTTAGATTTATATAAAAATATTTTTTAGATTTATACAAAATAATTTTTTTAGATTTATACAAAATAATTTTTTTAGATTTATATAAAAATAAATTTTTAGATTTATACAAAATAATTTTTTTTAGATTTATACAAAAAATATTTTTTTTTTTGCAGAAATGGTCCTATGAGCAATAAATGGACGAAACTACCCCCCATGTGACAAGCACATGGGGGCATTAACGACTGAATTCTAACGACACGTTAGTTTTGGACCAAAATTGCAACAGGTGTGATATGACAGGGATGCGTTTCGCGACTTTTCACACTTTTGTATCAAACTTGCAAAATGTGTGATAACACAGGGACCAAAAATGCAATTTGTTCTAATAATTATAAAGATAATGTAAAGGAAAACAAGAAGATCAATCAATTTCACCAGGAATTTTGGAGGAAAATGAAATCTTTTTCACTTTGCTTATGCTACTAACCTACTACGGTATGGATATACAAGTCTATGACTTTGACTTTTGATGGGGATATGTTTTTAACTAATATTCATTTTGGGATTGGTTTTGTGATTCATGGTGTTATGTTGGTTGAGGTTGTTTGACGATAATTTTTTTTATTGAAAACTTTAAAGAAAAAAAAGGGTTATAGTGTCGGGGCAGTTCAGTATGGTGTCGAGGTAGTTCGACATCCACCCATGACTCAAGTTGATTAGGGTTGTGGGCGTGTGTTGGTAATTCACATGAAACTTTTTATTTTTCTTTTCTTTATTTTTTTGAAAATATAGATGGTATCATAGTTGTTCGGAATGGGATGAAACAAAAGAGAGGTAAACTTGATATACCGGTAATAAGATGTTGATATAACATGAAACTAAGAAGAAAGAAGTAGGGATGGGTATGGGACCAGTACCGTCCCGGTACCAATGGTACCGAGTCCCGAACTTTTCAAAAACTTGGTACCGGTCCCATTTCCCATTCGGTACCATTTCCCGGTACCAAATCTCGGTACCGCGGTCCCAAGTCCCGCGAACTAAGAAAAATGGGTACCGGTCCCGGTCCCAAGTCCCATTCGGTACCACTTTTCGGGATTGGGATCGGGACGGGATCGAGACTTGGGAAAATCTGCTCATCCCTAGAAAGAAGGCTTCTTGAGCCATCCTAGGTAATACTTTTATAAATGATTCAATCGATGTTCAAGGTGATATTAGATTTTTAACTGATTGTGCACCAAACCGCGTCGAGAGGCTTTTTAGTTTGAAGGTAAAACCCTAAAGGGTTTTTAGGTTTTGTTGGCGATTCCCCGAAGGTAGGAACGGTGCTCCTTTACGCCAACTAAGGATTGTTGATATGGTTGTCGAATCGTGTTCGACTTAGGGTTTTGGTTCGATCCGTGATCATATATTGATATTGTGTATGATGGTGATGATGTCGAATGTGGAGAAATCCTCCTCCTTTTATAGGAGGAGGTTCCTTGGAGGAGAAGGTTAGGGTTTTCCCTATTCCTTCTTTGAATAAAACTCTACTTGCCATGTTTATCCGATTTGGTTTCCTTAGGAGCTTATCCTTTAAGGAAATCGAACTAGGCAAGGTTTCTATTTATCTTTGGAAAGGATTTATATTAATCCAATTATTATTCGGTTGAGTTAAGCACCTTCGTGCTTATGTCCTTCGAGTGATGCTTCGTTGTTATGTCCTTCGTATGGTAACTCGGAGGGGTACATCGTCAAGCCCCCCAGTCTAATATTATAGACTGCTAGGGATATGATTTTAGACTATACTTGTAATCTTCTTGTGAATCTCGTCCTTATTAGGAGCAAATAATGTCTTCGGGAAACAAGATGTGCATTCTTGTGTTGATGATTCATCTTAGTAATCCTTGAATTGTATCCTCCATTTATCTTGTGTTCAGAGTTCTTCGAAGGACCAAGTTTAAACTTTTTGTATTTGAGTGTCTTCTTTTCGAAAATCAGCTTTAAGGAGTGAATTTTGAATTCTTCGTTCCGTTTGTGAAGCACAATCATGCGAGCTGCTCAATATGTTTAACTTGCAGTCGGTTCCATCCGTTGTTTCATTATTAAGGACTAAATTTGTAATTTTTCCAAATTTGAGGGACCAAACAACGGTGACTCTTTTTGGAAGGGGGGAAATGAAAGATTTATGGTTAGATTGCTAGGGAAGCTTTGGGCGTCATTATTTCAAAATTCAAAAAGATTCTTCTTTCCTTTATTTCCTCCTCTTCTTCCTCTTTTATTCCGCCTTCTCTTTCATTTAGTTTTGTCGATTTCTCTCCTTCAACTGCCGCCGTTGTTTAATCCTTTTCTTCAGGTACTATTTCTTTTGACGTTTTTCTTGATTCAATGGCTAAGGTAGGCATAGAGACCACTTTTTCAATCGTCACACGAGATCAATTTGATGACTTTGTGAGTAGATTTTTTCCGGGTCGGGTCGAATCTTGTAGGTTACCTGATCGTAGGAAAAATGTACTCTCTCCCCCTGATGGTTATGTTGGGGTGTACTTAAGGTCTTTCACCCATGGTAGCGTTAGGTATCCTTTTTCCCCTTTCTTTTTATCCGTTCTGAAGCACTATGGGAATCATTTTTCCCGTTGGCATCCTCAGGGTCATTCAAAGATAATGGCCTTTGAGGTTTTATGTCGTGCCTACGGTGGTGAACCATCGTTGGAATTGTTCAGGAGGTTCGCATATGCTTGTGATGCGGGTGATTGGGTTACCATCGCCACTAGATCTAAGGAAAGTTCTTGTTTTCTCAAAGGGCCGGGGGGTGTGGATATAAGGAATTGGAAAGATAAGTTCATCTTTGTAAGTGTTGATTTGTTTCATCAAGATTTTAATGCCTTTATTAATAAAGAAAACTTAAGTATGATAAAAAAGAGTGTAGATCCGGTGCCTGATGTTGAGGATTCTGGACCATTATTTGAGGAGATCATTAGGCACCCTATTTTAGTTGTATCATATCCTGATAGTATTTTGTTCAAAGTCAAAGTCATCAATGCGTTGCCTGCTGAGGAAGATGAATTGGATGGTGAGTCATATAGATTTCTTTGTCTTTGATTATTGCATTTATGACTTATCCTTTTTCTTTTACATTCTTCAGATATGTCTTTCCAGAACTTCATTAGGAAGGGTGGCCGTACTGGTGAGGAGCCATCTGGTTCTTCTTCTCATGCTCCTTCCAGTGCATATCGTACCCCTAAGGTTGGGGAGAGCATTCCTTTCAATCTTGGCTCTGCATCCGATGCTCCTATCCTTCGTGGAGAAGAAACTGTTGTTCCTCCTGATCAAAGTGTAGATGACGAAGTTATTGTAACCGGTGGTCGTTCTGGGAAGGGTAGTGTTTCTCCCGGAGGTGTAGCTTCTCGCCTTCGTAAGAGAGGTAAGGAGGCACCTTCGAATGTTAGCATTTCTAGGAAGAAGAAGAAGAAGAAGAAGAAGAAGAAGAAGAAGAAGAAGAAGAAGAAGAAGAAGAAGAAGAAGAAGAAGGTTGTTGAAGGGGAGGCTGGTGCAACAAGTAATGCTATGTCCTTGCTCTCCTCTTTCCTTTTAACTTTGTTCTTCGATTTTATTTTGTTCTTTGCTTTGTCTCATTCTTCTTTTCTTCTAACTTCGCAGTTGATATCTGCCGTATGGAAACTAGGGCTTTTGCTCAGTTTTACAAGGAGCGTTTGAATGAGAGGAACAAGATGGATGCTAAAATTCTTGTTCGTTTGAATCATCTACTGGGTGTGCAGCTGGAGACTGAAAAGATGTTGGAGAAGAAGAAGGCAGAATGTGCTTTACTCCAAGAATCGATGAATGATACCATTAAGGATTTGGGGGATGTGAAATCACTGAAGGGCAGACTCATGGAGGCAGAGGCTAAAGTGAAGATTCAAGAGGATGAGCTTGTTGAGCTAAGGTCGAAGCTCTCAAAGACCATGGCTGAAGCCAATATGGAAAAGGAGGTTTCACAAAATCTTTCATCCTCTATCAGGGAGCATGTGACGCAGCGTTCTGGCTTGGTAACAGAAGTGATTCCTTATGCATGTAGGAGTTTAGTTGATAGTGAGGAGTTTGGGAGACTGCTTGCGGAGGTAATCTCTGCTAACAGAGATGATGAGAGGGCCTCCGTGCTTCGTAGCTTGAGTGAGGAGGGTTTGGTTGATTTGTCAACGCGCTCGGAATATAGAGAGAATACTGCCGATGCCATTAATGTGGCGGTAGAAAATTATCAAAGCGCCCATTTTCCCTTTCTTGACAAGCTTGTTAGTGATCCCATGGCCTCGTTCGAATCACTTCTTCAGATCCAGCCAGACAAGACTGTTCCTACTCCTGTTGTCGTTGCTTCATCTGCCTCTGTTGACACCCCTCATCCCCAATGTACTTCTGCCCTTTGAATGGTTCTTCTTTGATGTGGTATGTGGAACATTGTTTGGCCTGCGTGCCTTTGAACAATATTTTTAATAACCTTTGTTGGGCGGTGGTTTGTGTTGGCCACCTGTCTTTTTTGTGTTTCACTATATGAAACTTTATTTTATCTTTGACTTGCTTGCATTATAATTCCTCAAGGGTTCCCTTAGGAACCGTTGTTGGTTTTGCTTGTATGCATTTTTTGCATGGTTCCGAGGGCTCTGCCATTCGGTTGTTCCGTGTCTTTATAATTATTTATGGTTTGCATGGTGTCGAAGGTAGTTCCCTTCGTTCATTCCATGTCTTTTTCTTTTGGTGCCTGTTTTTTGTGGTAGATGGTAATCTTTTTACAATTTTGGCTTTATGTTGTGTAGGCGTCCCTTTCACACATTTTAGCCTTGATTAACATGTCTTTGTATGGATATGAATGCGGTAAATTAATATAGTACGATAGGGAGCGACACTTCGTAATTAAACGACAATTTGTATGATGTCCTAAGAAAGAAAAATCAAATTAATCACATTGTGATTACATAAATTCCTAAAAGGAGAGCTTTTTATTCATCTAAGGGAGTAACTTATTACATTCATCGCAATGCGAGTAGTTTCTAAGTTACTCCGAAGCAATCCTTGCACATTGTGCTAAATTGTTCTCAATTTGACTCTAGGGGTTTAGATGACTTCTTCTTCTTACCTCCGGAATCCTTTCCTTCTCTGATGACTATCCCTTTGGGTGGGCCTTCATGCAGCATATAGATTGTTGAATCCAGAGATTTCTTTGGTTCTTCAGTCATCATGATTCCTTTTCCTTTGTTGCTTGATTGCGACCATATTGCGTCCGCTTCGGCATTGCTCTTACGGTCAGACTCGGTGGCGACTTCTTTATCTATCAATCCTTCGAAGGGTGTCTTTGTTGCCTGCTTCATAGCTGAGATCTGATTGGGATTGGGGGACAGTTTACGGTGGTCCGCATTATCCCTAATCTTGCTTCTCCCTTCGTATGATAGGTGCTCGTACGTTTCTTTTTGGGAGATAAGGGCACTTTGTTTCTTACTTCTCGGATTATCTTCGTATTGATAGTTCCTGGTTCCTGCCCCTCCGGTTATCATGTCTTGGGCATCCAACCAAGTATACGCTTTAACCCTTACTTCCTCATATGTTTTTGGGAGTCCCTTAACCAAGTACTTGATCATCGAAGGGCTTCGGAATCCATGCACGAGACCCGAAATCTTGTGTGTTTCAGGCAACGCATGTAACAACTCGCAAAAATCTAAGTAAATATAAAATTTGATTAATTCAATATTTTCTATAACAATTTAAGAAACAAACTAGATACTTGAGTTCTTTTATATAATATATGTTGATATATATATATTTTCCAAACTATTTAACGTATGTGAAATTATTAGTTTTCACAGAAATACTTTGAAATAACTTATAAATAATAAGAAATAAAAATATTTAATTTACGATTTAAAGAAAATTTATGGATATCTAATTGTATAAATATATACAATTACATATTAACAATACATATTTACTTTATAAATTTGATAAAAGACGATTAATGAAGGATATAAAAATCATAAGGTATTATGTCTAAAGCCTTAACAGGATCACATTTAAAGTTAGACAATATAACGTCAACTATTTAGACTAAATCACGGGTTAAACATTTATCAAACAATCATCATCACATGTGTCGAATAATAGTAAAGTGACTAATAATTCTAGTAATCCCTTATCTAAATCCGTGATTTCTTTTTTTGACATGTTCCCTTTCTTTTTCTTGTGATCACAGAAATCATATATATATTATATAGTATAATATAAATTGCACTCATTCTTGCTTTCTGTCCTTCTCACTCGACACCACACATACAAAATTCCACTGACATAATTGAACATATAACCCCACTCCCATTATTGTTATATTTCAATATAAATGTATAGATATAGGAATGGTTATAAGAGCACCATTTTTCTTCTACATTAAATCTCCTGCTCTTTCTTCTAAACCAATCAAAAACCCACCTTTCTCCTAACTCTCTCTCTCGGCCTGCAACACCACGAGAATCACTACCTTTCTTCTTCTCATTCTTTCTTGGCTCCCACCTGTAATACCATCACGAGCCCTGCTGCTGCTATGGTTAGAAACCACCATCTTTTCCACCGTTCACCACCTTCAAGCAACACTCCATGACCACCAACTGCTACTCAACCATGGCTGCTGCTTGTTACCACCCAACCACCAGACTGCTGCTGTTTAATATTATCAAACCACCATGGTTACTGTTCATCATCTTCACCACCAAACCACCCTACTACTATGGCTACACCTGCTACGGTTACTCTATTACTTTTTCTACTCCTGCTGTTCGGTTACTTACTATCAAGAAACCATTACCACCAGTGAACTGCTGCTGCTTACTGCTGCTCACTACCACTATTTGTTACTATCTTCAACGGTCACCATCTTTCTTCTTGATCATCAGTCGCGCACCACCACTCCAACACCCCACACGACGTGTAGATAGCAAGAGAGACATTTAAGATTTGTAACGAGCCATGGCAAGTTTGTCCATGCTTGTTGTTCGAGCTCAAGAAGTTTTAAACGTTTATTTGCTTCGGTTCTATGTCACCACCGTGGAACCACCATGAACCACCAGATTCAACCACCATCAACCACCCTGAAGATTCATTAAACAGGTTATTTAATCATTTATAAGTCTTCTATAACAATTTAGAAACAAGAAATACAAAATTATAAATCTGACCGTTAACACCGTTAGATTTCTGACAGTTTCAGTCCTAAACCGTTAGATTTTCTGACAGTTTCAGTCCTGAACCGTTAAACTGTTTACAGTTTTAGTCCTTTGTCCGTCAGTTTATTACTAAACTGTTGACTCTATTAAAATGGGTTATTCTATACAGTTTCCTTTCCGGAGACTAATACGTTTGGACTATTCGGGTACATTTCAGACTGTTACATACCTCCAACTATCTGACAGGCGTTTCAGGTGAGTTTCGTAAACCCTCCCTACTCAATTGATATTCGGGCTGAAAAGTGCACATGTTTGTTTAACTGTTGATTGTTGATTTGATTAATTGTATGATTGAATTGTTGATGTGGACTTGTTAGCGCATTATTTATTATATAAGTCGCACCGTTAGCGCATTATTTATTATATAAGTCGCACCGTTAGCGCATTGTTTACGATGTAAGTCGCACCGTTAGCGCATTATTTATTATATAAGTCGCACCGTTAGCGCATTATTTATTATATAAGTCGCACCGTTAGCGCATTATTTATTATATAAGTCGCACCGTTAGCGCATTATTTATTATATAAGTCGCACCGTTAGCGCATTATTTATTATATAAGTCGCACCGTTAGCGCATTATTTATTATATAAGTCGCACCGTTAGCGCATTATTTATTATATAAGTCGCACCGTTAGCGCATTATTTATTATATAAGTCGCACCGTTAGCGCATTATTTATTATATAAGTCGCACCGTTAGCGCATTATTTATTATATAAGTCGCACCGTTAGCGCATTATTTATTATATAAGTCGCACCGTTAGCGCATTATTTATTATATAAGTCGCACCGTTAGCGCATTATTTATTATATAAGTCGCACCGTTAGCGCATTATTTATTATATAAGTCGCACCGTTAGCGCATTATTTATTATATAAGTCGCACCGTTAGCGCATTATTTATTATATAAGTCGCACCGTTAGCGCATTATTTATTATATAAGTCGCACCGTTAGCGCATTATTTATTATATAAGTCGCACCGTTAGCGCATTATTTATTATATAAGTCGCACCGTTAGCGCATTATTTATTATATAAGTCGCACCGTTAGCGCATTATTTATTATATAAGTCGCACCGTTAGCGCATTATTTATTATATAAGTCGCACCGTTAGCGCATTATTTATTATATAAGTCGCACCGTTAGCGCATTATTTATTATATAAGTCGCACCGTTAGCGCATTATTTATTATATAAGTCGCACCGTTAGCGCATTATTTATTATATAAGTCGCACCGTTAGCGCATTATTTATTATATAAGTCGCACCGTTAGCGCATTATTTATTATATAAGTCGCACCGTTAGCGCATTATTTATTATATAAGTCGCACCGTTAGCGCATTATTTATTATATAAGTCGCACCGTTAGCGCATTATTTATTATATAAGTCGCACCGTTAGCGCATTATTTATTATATAAGTCGCACCGTTAGCGCATTATTTATTATATAAGTCGCACCGTTAGCGCATTATTTATTATATAAGTCGCACCGTTAGCGCATTATTTATTATATAAGTCGCACCGTTAGCGCATTATTTATTATATAAGTCGCACCGTTAGCGCATTATTTATTATATAAGTCGCACCGTTAGCGCATTATTTATTATATAAGTCGCACCGTTAGCGCATTATTTATTATATAAGTCGCACCGTTAGCGCATTATTTATTATATAAGTCGCACCGTTAGCGCATTATTTATTATATAAGTCGCACCGTTAGCGCATTATTTATTATATAAGTCGCACCGTTAGCGCATTATTTATTATATAAGTCGCACCGTTAGCGCATTATTTATTATATAAGTCGCACCGTTAGCGCATTATTTATTATATAAGTCGCACCGTTAGCGCATTATTTATTATATAAGTCGCACCGTTAGCGCATTATTTATTATATAAGTCGCACCGTTAGCGCATTATTTATTATATAAGTCGCACCGTTAGCGCATTATTTATTATATAAGTCGCACCGTTAGCGCATTATTTATTATATAAGTCGCACCGTTAGCGCATTATTTATTATATAAGTCGCACCGTTAGCGCATTATTTATTATATAAGTCGCACCGTTAGCGCATTATTTATTATATAAGTCGCACCGTTAGCGCATTATTTATTATATAAGTCGCACCGTTAGCGCATTATTTATTATATAAGTCGCACCGTTAGCGCATTATTTATTATATAAGTCGCACCGTTAGCGCATTATTTATTATATAAGTCGCACCGTTAGCGCATTATTTATTATATAAGTCGCACCGTTAGCGCATTATTTATTATATAAGTCGCACCGTTAGCGCATTATTTATTATATAAGTCGCACCGTTAGCGCATTATTTATTATATAAGTCGCACCGTTAGCGCATTATTTATTATATAAGTCGCACCGTTAGCGCATTATTTATTATATAAGTCGCACCGTTAGCGCATTATTTATTATATAAGTCGCACCGTTAGCGCATTATTTATTATATAAGTCGCACCGTTAGCGCATTATTTATTATATAAGTCGCACCGTTAGCGCATTATTTATTATATAAGTCGCACCGTTAGCGCATTATTTATTATATAAGTCGCACCGTTAGCGCATTATTTATTATATAAGTCGCACCGTTAGCGCATTATTTATTATATAAGTCGCACCGTTAGCGCATTATTTATTATATAAGTCGCACCGTTAGCGCATTATTTATTATATAAGTCGCACCGTTAGCGCATTATTTATTATATAAGTCGCACCGTTAGCGCATTATTTATTATATAAGTCGCACCGTTAGCGCATTATTTATTATATAAGTCGCACCGTTAGCGCATTATTTATTATATAAGTCGCACCGTTAGCGCATTATTTATTATATAAGTCGCACCGTTAGCGCATTATTTATTATATAAGTCGCACCGTTAGCGCATTATTTATTATATAAGTCGCACCGTTAGCGCATTATTTATTATATAAGTCGCACCGTTAGCGCATTATTTATTATATAAGTCGCACCGTTAGCGCATTATTTATTATATAAGTCGCACCGTTAGCGCATTATTTATTATATAAGTCGCACCGTTAGCGCATTATTTATTATATAAGTCGCACCGTTAGCGCATTATTTATTATATAAGTCGCACCGTTAGCGCATTATTTATTATATAAGTCGCACCGTTAGCGCATTATTTATTATATAAGTCGCACCGTTAGCGCATTATTTATTATATAAGTCGCACCGTTAGCGCATTATTTATTATATAAGTCGCACCGTTAGCGCATTATTTATTATATAAGTCGCACCGTTAGCGCATTATTTATTATATAAGTCGCACCGTTAGCGCATTATTTATTATATAAGTCGCACCGTTAGCGCATTATTTATTATATAAGTCGCACCGTTAGCGCATTATTTATTATATAAGTCGCACCGTTAGCGCATTATTTATTATATAAGTCGCACCGTTAGCGCATTATTTATTATATAAGTCGCACCGTTAGCGCATTATTTATTATATAAGTCGCACCGTTAGCGCATTATTTATTATATAAGTCGCACCGTTAGCGCATTATTTATTATATAAGTCGCACCGTTAGCGCATTATTTATTATATAAGTCGCACCGTTAGCGCATTATTTATTATATAAGTCGCACCGTTAGCGCATTATTTATTATATAAGTCGCACCGTTAGCGCATTATTTATTATATAAGTCGCACCGTTAGCGCATTATTTATTATATAAGTCGCACCGTTAGCGCATTATTTATTATATAAGTCGCACCGTTAGCGCATTATTTATTATATAAGTCGCACCGTTAGCGCATTATTTATTATATAAGTCGCACCGTTAGCGCATTATTTATTATATAAGTCGCACCGTTAGCGCATTATTTATTATATAAGTCGCACCGTTAGCGCATTATTTATTATATAAGTCGCACCGTTAGCGCATTATTTATTATATAAGTCGCACCGTTAGCGCATTATTTATTATATAAGTCGCACCGTTAGCGCATTATTTATTATATAAGTCGCACCGTTAGCGCATTGTTTATTATATAAGGAAATCCTCTGGATCGCCTTTCCCTTCGTAAGGCTCCATATTGGTCGGATACTTCATGTTAGTGGGCATAGGGTACTTTTGTATCCATTCAGCCAGAGGTGAGGCGTCCACTTTGCTTTCTAGAGGGAACGGCTGCTCTTGTATCGAAGGGGTGACTATGGGGCTGGCAATTGATGTCGCACCCGTAGTCCATGCATTCTTCTTATAGTGAGGGAACCAATGTTGTGGAGGTAGGTATGGTGCAAAATTGCCCGATACATGCGCAGGGTATCTTCCAGAGGTGTCATACGGAGGTCCGAGGTACCATTGAGGGTTTGGAGGAGATGCAGGATTGCATTCGAAGGTCATTGGAGCCCCCAGTGTGGGTAATAACTACTGGGATGTGGTACGCCGTCCGTAAGTTGTGAATGGGTCTTAGACGAAGCTTTGCTTCGTATTCCTGAGACATAATCTGGAGTTTGAGGGACGTACCATGCGTTTTCTGATAGGAGCTTCTTCGAGGAGACAATCGAGGCCTTCGGAACTCTGTAAGCTTCGTTCACGCTTCCTTCGTCAAAGTCCAACACTCTGGCAGATCTCTGAATTGCCTTTCGTTTATTGAGGTACCTGAGGGCTTCTTCTAACAGCTCCGGATCTTCTAAAAGATGTTCTTCTTCGATTACCCTTGGCTGTCTGGATGAGGTCTTCTTCTGTTTCTTGCCCCTTTCTGAGGGGGAAGGATTGTCTTTGGCGCCTTGTTTTAGGTCATAAACCGGCCTAGGGTCTGATCCAGACGTGTGCGAGGGTCTGTTAAGAGGAGTAATGAATGTAGGGGACAATGCTTCTTGCAGAGAAATAGGTGGGTTAGTCCCGAAAGTGATTTCTTGGTGAACTATAGGTTCAGGAACTTCGACGTTCGTTCAGGGAATTCCCATATCATCTTGATTGGTATTCGACATGGTTTTGGTGAATCGATGTCGTGGTTAAGTGGTGGGTTTTTGAAATTAAGGTCCCACGGATGGCGCCAAATGATTGTGCACCAAACCGCGTCGAGAGGCTTTTTAGTTTGAAGGTAACACCCTAAAGGGTTTTTAGGTTTTGTTGGCGATTCCCCGAAGGTAAGAACGGTGCTCCTTTACGCCAACTAAGGATTGTTGATATGGTTGTCGAATCGTGTTCGACTTAGGGTTTTGGTTCGATCCGTGATCATATATTGATATTGTGTATGATGGTGATGATGTCGAATGTGGAGAAATCCTCCTCCTTTTATAGGAGGAGGTTCCTTGGAGGAGAAGGTTAGGGTTTTCCCTATTCCTTCTTTGAATAAAACTCTACTTGCCATGTTTATCGGATTTGGTTTCCTTAGAAGCTTATCCTTTAAGGAAATCGAACTAGGCAAGGTTTCTATTTATCTTTGGAAATGATTTATATTAATCCCTTTGTTATGCGGTTGAGTTAAGCACCTTCGTGCTTATGTCCTTCGAGTGATGCTTCGTTGTTATGTCCTTCGTATGGTAACTCGGAGGGGTACATCGTCATTAACCATTAAACAATTAATGGATATTTGCAAAAACAAAGTGATGTACTCATGTGTGCATATGACATCTCCAGTGTAAATCCCAACACCACATCAAATTTGACGTAAAGTAAGCTGTTGACACCGGCTTTTTCATCGCGAGGTAAAACTTTTTTTTGTCTTTTTTGAATCCATGGTCATTTCAGGTAGGCCGTGAAGGCTATCAACAATGAAGGTGAGAGGTGGTCGAAACTTATATGATTTTCTTTTGTTTAAATTTTTATTATAGATAAATTAGGATATCAGAAAACAAAAAGTTAAATAAAAGGGAAGTGATAATCGCATCACTTCTTTTGATAGATTTACCACAACTGTGCATCACTGGTTTGTACAGTCACCTATAAAACTTCTACGTTGTGGTACATCGATCAAAAATCTACCAATATCACCCCCTAAATAAAAAGGGCATCTAATTTTAAGGTGTTGGGTTTGGGACAAAAGAGGATTTGGTGTGATGAGAAAGTGTTACTGACGTAACAATACTTTTTTGGGTGATGAACAATTGAACATGATAAGATGGGCACGATCATAGCTGAAGTTTGGTAAAAAAATAATTCAAGCTTGAGAAATAAACATGAATTTGATTAGTAAGAAATGATAATAAACAATAACCTATTTAGTGTATGTCCAATTTTAAACACCTACATAAGGTTGTGGGGAGTGGGGCGAACCCACCCCCGGTTCGCTTGGTGTATCGCCGGGAACACCGGCCCCCAACGGCGATCCCCCAAAATTTTCACACTCGGCGATATATATCGGTCGCCCACTTTTTTTATTCTTCCAAGATTTATAGCCGTTGAACGGCTAGATAATTTTTTAAAAAAAATTACCCTTTAATTTTAATTACCATCTCTATATAAACCTTACTTCTCTTTTACTTTTCACATACCACTTCTATTTCTTTCTTTCTTTTCTACTTCATCTCTTTCTTTTTACACTTTTTAACAATGTTTCCAAATAATAATAATAACTTTAACAACCCTTTTAATAATAATAATAATCGTTTTATACGTCCTAACAATCAAAATCAACAAGATGTGAACGATCCTAATATGCTACCCAACGCGGCGTTGTTCCAAATGATCCAACAAATGGGTCTTCTAACACAAATGCCGGGTTTTATGCCATGAAATACGCCACAACAAGATGTTTACGGTTTTGGTGGGGTTACGCCACAACAAAACACGCCGGGTTCATATTTTGGTAACTTTTTATATATTGTATTACTTGTTTATATACTTTTTTTGTTTATATATATATATACATATGTTGTTTATATACTCTTTTTGTTTTTATATACTTTTTTTGTTTATATATATATGTATATGTTGTTTACATACTTTATTTGTCTATATATATAGTTTAATAATATAATGTCTTTGTTTTTTATAGATCGACAACGAGTTATCGACACTCCATCGCCAAGACCATCATCGCCAAGACCACCATCACCAAGGCCACGCTAGGGGGGGTCGTCGAGTTCGTCCGGCCAGGGAAAGGGGTGGCTAGGTACTTGGACACATTTGATAGTCTCTCGGTGAAGTTGGATGGGTTGTTTGAGGCGAGTAAGGAGCGTGCCGATTTGGGCAAGAAAAAAATGGAATTGTGGGAAAAGAAACTTCAAGCAAATAATGACCAAATGAAGCTAGCGGAGTTGAAAGTGTTGACCACCGACTATAGTCATCTTGGTGAACCCGGAAGATCAATCATGGAGAAGGCGCAACGAGACATTAGGGAGAAATATCGTTTTATGTAGGTTGTTTGTAACACCCGTCGTTTTGACCGGTCAACGCTAGCGAACTCATAAAACGGAAATTAGTCAAACTGAAGTAAATAAACTTTTATAATGAAAAGGTAGACATGTGAATAGTCACTAGGAGCGTAATTTCAAAAAATGTTTGATTGTGTCGACGAGATATTTGAACGAATCTCTAGCCAAAAGTCTTAACGAAACGAATCATTTCTCGGGAGAAACCGGAACTAGTCGCGAGAGCTCAAGAGGGGAACAAAACCTCCCTCCCTCCCTTTCCTCCTCTCATTTCTTCACTCACACTCTCTCTCTACCCTATCTCTTCTCCCCCTTTTCTCTCTCAAAGTATAAGAACACACACCAAACACACACTCATCTTATTTTCTTCTAATTTTCGGATCTAAGACTAGGGTTAACATTAAAAGTGTTAGAAATTAGTTTAATAATAATCCTTTCCTTCAAAACTTCAAGATTTGTGGGTATAATCAAGTGTTCATCCTCTTTGAAGCTCCAAAAATTGGATTTGAGGCTTTGGGTTGATTTGGTAAGTGTTTTTCGTCTTCAAATTACTTGTTTATGTTGATACAAGTCTTGGATTACTAGCTATTTACAAAGTTTTGGTAAAAATTAGTGTTCTTGAACATATATGTCAAAAATTAGGTTTTCAAAGAGGGGTTTTGATTTAGGAAGTGGATTTGTGAAAAGAGATGATTTTTACACTTGTTTATACTTGTATTTGGTTGTGTTAAAGTTTGGTAACTGAATTTGGCTTCTAAGGTTGTCAGTTTTGAGGTCAAAACCCGTATGTGTTCTTCAATTCTGCGGATGATGTGCAGAAATTGGCGGACGATCATCATCCGCCATATCATCCGCCAGACGCTGTCTTTCCTTTGACATTTACGTACGGTTATCGGTCGACGTTCAATGATCCAAAGCTTGTTTATTAGTCTTATATCATCATTATAATGTCAATAAAATTGATTAAACACATTTCTAAACACTTTGATATTCACGTCAAATTTTGGTGCTAAGTCATTGAACCGTGTTTAACCAAAACTCTTCATTTGTCGTTTAAACATTCTCGAATCACTTCTAAAACACCGTTGGGAAAATTGTGGTATAGTATAACTAGTGTTGACCATGGCTTGTTGTGGCATATAATGTTAGGTTGTGGACATTTAACGATCGTTGGACATTCATAGCTTGATCTTAACTTGTCGTTGCTGAATCAAGGTGAGTTCCGTAATCTCCCTACTCAATTGAGATTCGGGCTGAAAAATGTACACGTACTTGCTTGATTGATTGATTTGATTGACGATTTAACTTATTGCTTGAATGATTGATTGATTGATTTGATTGACGGTTTAACTTATTGCTTGAATGATTGATTGATTGATTTGATTGGCGGTTTAACTTATTGTTTGATTGATTATGCTTTCGATCTTGATTATATGATGTGTTTAGGATAGTTGTACATACATGGAAGACGATGATGCCTTTAAAAAGTTATAGATGTGGTGGGAAGGCTGCGGGTGACCCTATATATAAGCATCTATGATTCCTTAAATGTAAAGTCGTATGAAATGTATGTGCATTGTGATTTGGTTGAGTTGATGGACATGAAGGACATGATGACAATAAACGGGTACTATACATACTTGATGACATTAAACGGGTACTATACATACCTGATGACATTAAACGGGTATTATACGTACTTGATGACATTATACGAGTACTATACGTACTTGATGACATTTAGATGACATAAGAACAATTGAGGGACATTGATGGACATGTTTGACATTATAGAACTTGCATGATACTTATTGCTATCGTTATTACTTGTTCTTGTTTATTATGCTTATTCTAACTACCTTGAGTAGCTCATTTTGTGAATACATGTGTGATGGACTTTGTGGGTCATAAATGGACATTTGTGGTATGTTGAGGGACATTGATGGACATGATAGTCATGATGACATATACACGGGTGCCCTAAGTACTTGATGACATTATACGGGTACTTACGTACTTGATGACATTATACGGGTACTATACGTACTTGATGACATTTGGATAACATGAGAACATTGTGAGACATGGATGGACATGTTTGACGTCATAGAACTTGTTTGATACTTATTGTTATCGATACTATTTGCTCTTGCTCATTATACGTATTCTAGCTATTGTATAGTTCGTTAAATGGATACGTGTGTGATTAGGTTGTGCTACGA
The DNA here is from genome assembly GCA_034093135.1 of Erigeron breviscapus. Lineage (NCBI taxonomy): Eukaryota > Viridiplantae > Streptophyta > Magnoliopsida > Asterales > Asteraceae > Erigeron > Erigeron breviscapus. Next base: position 87,336,796 of record CM067172.1, read on the forward strand.
GCCAACATAAATTGAGTACTTGTGCCCTTTTAAGGACTTACTGTAAGTGTATTACTTGCTCATTATCCTTGTTCATATTGTGAATGGCATTGACATTAGATCCTTGTCATTCTTTCCTACGAACTCACCAACCTAGTGTTGACCTTGTTTAGTACACTTTTCAGGTAATCTTGTGAATCCAAGACGTGATGGTTGATTGATGCTTGTGCTAGGACTTGGACTTGGACTTACATGGATTCAGGATTCATTCGCCCCATTTTATGCATTTTGTACTTGATCGTTGATGTTGGATTCACCGAATCCCTTTTATTCATTTAGTCTTGTTCTACGATAATCTCATGCATACGCTATGGCTTTTCGGTAATATTTCGAGCCTAGCTCGGGGTATTACATTGTTGCATTTTAATCTCGTGTTATGTTGTCTTTTTAGTAGTTTGTTATGTTGTCTTTTTATGTTTCTATGAACTATGTTATGTTGTCTTATGAACTATGTTGTTTAATTTAGTTGTGTGATTTGTTTTATATAATTTAGTAATATAAGTTGTTTTATATAATTTAGTAGAAGTGGTTGTGTAAAAAGTTAAAAAGAAAGAGTAAAAGATAAAAAAAAAGAATGGTGACACTTGGCAAGAGTCCCCCCACTTGCAAGGTAGCCCCACTCCCCCTTTTGAGGGGCTACCCACCTGGTGACACGGCGCAAGTCCCCTTCTCCATGGATAACCCCACTTCATTTAGCCTAAAAATAACCTATTTGGTCATTAGGGGGAGGGAGTGGGCGCGGGGTTTGGTTTCACCGCTACCGGCGCCGCGCGGGTACACCGCCGCCACCACTTCACCGAAGGAGAGAGAATGTGCAAAACCGGGAAAAACACCGTGTTAAGGGAAAGATGAGAGAGAGGAGCGTGTGATTGGTGGATGGGAAAGTGGGGGACCGATCTCAATACTTAAGAATAAAAAAGGAATTTTGGTCAATTTGGATTTGGAACTCAATTTGCAGTGCTTGCCTGCTTGGGGAAGAAGACGAAGGCAAGAAAAAAAAATTGTTTTCTTTATATATATATGACATTTGTGGTATGTTGAGGGACATTGATGGACATGATAGTCATGATGACATATACACGGGTGCCCTAAGTACTTGATGACATTATACGGGTACTTACGTACTTGATGACATTAAACGGGTACTATACGTACTTGATGACATTATACGGGTACTATACGTACTTGATGACATTTGGATGACATGAGAACAATTGAGGGACATTGATGGACATGATGTCATGATGACATATAAACGGGTGCCCTAAGTACTTGATGACATTATACGGGTATTATACGTACTTGATGACATTATACGAGTACTATACGTACTTGATGACATTTAGATGACATAAGAACAATTGAGGGACATTGATGGACATGTTTGACATTATACGGGTACTATACGTACTTGATGACATTTAGATGACATAAGAACATTGAGGGACATTGATGGACATGATGACAAATAAACGGGTACTATACGTACTTGATGACATTAAACGGGTACTATACGTACTTGATGACATTATACGGGTACTATACATACTTGATGACATTATACGGGTACTATACGTACTTGATGACATTATACGGGTACTATACATACTTGATGACATTATACGGGTACTATACGTACTTGATGACATTATACGGGTACTATACATACTTGATGACATTAAACGGGTACTATACGTACTTGATGACATTATACGGGTACTATACGTACTTGATGACATTTGGATGACATGAGAACAATTGAGGGACATTGATGGACATGATAGTCATGATGACATATACACGGGTGCCCTAAGTACTTGATGACATTATACGGGTACTTACGTACTTGATGACATTTGATGACATAGAACAATTGAGGGACAGTGATGGACATGATAGGCATGATGACATATAAACGGGTGCCCTAAGTACTTGATGACATTTAGATGACATAAGAACATTGAGGACATTGATGGACATGGGACATGATGACATTATAAACGGGTACTATACGTACTTGATGACATTTGATGACATAGACATTGAGATCCCTTTTTATTCATTTAGTCTTGTTCTACGATAATCTCATGCATACGCTATATCTTTTCGGTAATATTTCGAGCCTAGCTCGGGGTATTACATTGTTGCATTTTAATCTCGTGTTATGTTGTCTTTTTAGTAGTTTGTTATGTTGTCTTTTTATGTTTCTATGAACTATGTTATGTTGTCTTATGAACTATGTTGTTTAATTTAGTTGTGTGATTTGTTTTATATAATTTAGTAATATAAGTTGTTTTATATAATTTAGTAGAAGTGGTTGTGTAAAAAGTTAAAAAGAAAGAGTAAAAGGTAAAAAAAAAGAATGGTGACACTTGGCAAGAGTCCCCCCACTTGCAAGGTAGCCCCACTCCCCCTTTTGAGGGGCTACCCACCTGGTGACACGGCGCAAGTCCCCTTCTCCATGGATAACCCCACTTCATTTAGCCTAAAAATAACCTATTTGGTCATTAGGGGGAGGGAGTGGGCGCGGGGTTTGGTTTCACCGCTACCGGCGCCGCGCGGGTACACCGCCGCCACCACTTCATCGAAGGAGAGAGAATGTGCAAAACCGGGAAAAACACCGTGTTAAGGGAAAGATGAGAGAGAGGAGCGTGTGATTGGTGGATGGGAAAGTGGGGGACCGATCTCAATACTTAAGAATAAAAAAGGAATTTTGGTCAATTTGGATTTGGAACTCAATTTGCAGTGCTTGCCTGCTTGGGGAAGAAGACGAAGGCAAGAAAAAAAAATTGTTTTCTTTATATATATATAAGAACGAATTGCATTTTTGGTCCCTGTGTTATCACACATTTTGCAAGTTTGATACAAAAGTGTGAAAAGTCGCGAAACCCATCCCTGTCATATCACACCTGTTGCAATTTTGGTCCAAAACTAACGTGCCGTTAGAATTCAGTCGTTAATGCCCCCATGTGCTTGTCACATGGGGGTAGTTTCGTCCATTTATTGCTCATAGGACCATTTCTGCACAAAAAAAATATTTTGTATAAATCTAAAAAAAATTATTTTGTATAAATCTAAAAAATTATTTTTATATAAATCTAAAAAATTATTTTGTATAAATCTAAAAAATTATTTTTATATAAATCTAAAAAATTATTTTTATATAAATCTAAAAAAATTATTTTGTATAAATCTAAAAAATTATTTTTATATAAATCTAAAAAAATTATTTTGTATAAACACAATCGAAATAAACAATCTGATCTCATTCTCTTGTTCCTTTTAGGCATGGTTTGGATCGGAGTTGAAAAAGGAACAAGAGAATGAGATCAGATTGTTTATTTCGATTGTGTTTATACAAAATAATTTTTTTAGATTTATATAAAAATAATTTTTTAGATTTATACAAAATAATTTTTTAGATTTATATAAAAATAATTTTTTAGATTTATACAAAATAATTTTTTAGATTTATAAAAAATAATTTTTTAGATTTATACAAAATAATTTTTTAGATTTATACAAAATAATTTTTTTAGATTTATACAAAATAATTTTTTAGATTTATATAAAAATAATTTTTTAGATTTATACAAAATAATTTTTTTAGATTTATATAAAAATAATTTTTTAGATTTATACAAAATAATTTTTTTAGATTTATACAAAATAATTTTTTTTAGATTTATACAAAATATTTTTTTAGATTTATACAAAATAATTTTTTAGATTTATACAAAATAATTTTTTAGATTTATATAAAAATAATTTTTTAGATTTATACAAAATAATTTTTTAGATTTATATAAAAATAATTTTTTAGATTTATACAAAATAATTTTTTAGATTTATATAAAAATAATTTTTTAGATTTATACAAAATAATTTTTTTAGATTTATAAAAAATAATTTTTTAGATTTATACAAAATAATTTTTTAGAGTTTATACAAAATAATTTTTTTAGATTTATATAAAAATAATTTTTTAGATTTATACAAAATAATTTTTTTAGATTTATATAAAAATAATTTTTTAGATTTATACAAAATAATTTTTTAGATTTATATAAAAATAATTTTTTAGATTTATACAAAATAATTTTTTTAGATTTATATAAAAATAATTTTTTAGATTTATACAAAATAATTTTTTTAGATTTATATAAAAATAATTTTTTAGATTTATACAAAATAATTTTTTAGATTTATATAAAAATAATTTTTTAGATTTATACAAAATAATTTTTTAGATTTATATAAAAATAATTTTTTAGATTTATACAAAATAATTTTTTTAGATTTATATAAAAAATAATTTTTTAGATTTATACAAAATAATTTTTTAGATTTATATAAAAATAATTTTTTAGATTTATACAAAATAATTTTTTAGATTTATACAAAATAATTTTTTTAGATTTATATAAAAATAATTTTTTAGATTTATACAAAATAATTTTTTTAGATTTATATAAAAATAATTTTTTAGATTTATACAAAATAATTTTTTTAGATTTATATAAAAATAATTTTTTAGATTTATACAAAATAATTTTTTAGATTTATATAAAAATAATTTTTTAGATTTATACAAAATAATTTTTTTAGATTTATATAAAAATAATTTTTTAGATTTATACAAAATAATTTTTTAGATTTATATAAAAATAATTTTTTAGATTTATACAAAATAATTTTTTAGATTTATATAAAAATAATTTTTTAGATTTATACAAAATAATTTTTTAGATTTATATAAAAATAATTTTTTAGATTTATACAAAATAATTTTTTAGATTTATAAAAAATAATTTTTTAGATTTATACAAAATAATTTTTTAGATTTATACAAAATAATTTTTTAGATTTATATAAAAATAATTTTTTAGATTTATACAAAATAATTTTTTAGATTTATATAAAAATAATTTTTTAGATTTATACAAAATAATTTTTTTAGATTTATACAAAATAATTTTTTAGATTTATACAAAATAATTTTTTAGATTTATATAAAAATAATTTTTTAGATTTATACAAAATAATTTTTTAGATTTATATAAAAATAATTTTTTAGATTTATATAAAAATAATTTTTTAGATTTATACAAAATAATTTTTTAGATTTATATAAAAATAATTTTTTAGATTTATACAAAATAATTTTTTAGATTTATATAAAAATAATTTTTTAGATTTATACAAAATAATTTTTTAGATTTATACAAAATAATTTTTTAGATTTATATAAAAATAATTTTTTAGATTTATACAAAATAATTTTTTAGATTTATATAAAAATAATTTTTTAGATTTATACAAAATAATTTTTTAGATTTATATAAAAATAATTTTTTAGATTTATACAAAATAATTTTTTAGATTTATATAAAAATAATTTTTTAGATTTATACAAAATAATTTTTTAGATTTATATAAAAATAATTTTTTAGATTTATACAAAATAATTTTTTAGATTTATACAAAATAATTTTTTAGATTTATATAAAAATAATTTTTTAGATTTATACAAAATAATTTTTTAGATTTATATAAAAATAATTTTTTAGATTTATACAAAATAATTTTTTAGATTTATATAAAAATAATTTTTTAGATTTATACAAAATAATTTTTTAGATTTATATAAAAAATTATTTTTATGATACTTTAATGTTATTCTTTGTTATTTGTGAACTTTAAAACTTATATTTTGTTATGAAATACTTATTTGGTATTATTTTTGAGTAGATTATAATTGTATTTTAACTATTTTCGTTAAATTGTAACAAATTTTGTAGGATTTTTATATAAAAAAATAAATTAAATTACAATAGTCGTACCGGCCGATATTTTCGATAATACCGGGAAATTTTTCCACACCAGTATGATTAAAATACCGGTTTTTAAAATATTGCACTGTATTCTATGAAAGCTTTAGCTCCTTGACCTTGAGCCACCCAGCTGTCAACTTCGAAAGTATGTTGCATATACAAATCATTAAATAGGAAAATCTAACATTCTAATCGGACATAAAGCGATCTAGAATAACGTGAATGCATGCAACTTTTTTATTTCTTTATTTGTATAGTTAAAAATTGCATCATTTCTATATCCGGTTTCTAAATTAATTTAAATATTCCAAGATTCAACAATGTTAAAGATTGAACTTTGCATTTATAATATACTAAAAATCTATATGATTGTACAAGTATTTTATGCGTTAAATATATAAGTTTTTAAAGCGCATAATAACTTTTATCAATTCTCATTGTAACCCCCTAAAGATTCTATTTTTTTAACTTTTACCGTAAATCAAAGTTTTCGTTTTCATTTTCTTGACACTAAACTTTTGGATTTTCATCAAACAACTTTCGTAGATTTACGGTTTTACTTTGAAACATTTCGTTTTGATTATTTTCATCTGTCTTTATATATAAATAACGTTTTTAATATGTAATAACGTTTTTAATATATAATAACTTTCATTATCGTTACGTCTTACGTTGATGTAACATTTAAAACATTAATATAGTTATTGTTTATGTTTTTATACAAAAAATCTGTACAAATTTGCAAGTTTTTTATGCATGAAATGTACAAGTTCTTATAGCACATGATAACTTTTATCAATTCTCATTGTAACCCCCTAAAGATTCTATTTTTTTAACTTTTACCGTAAATCAAAGTTTTCGTTTTCATTTTCTTGACACTAAACTTTTGGATTTTCATCAAACAACTTTCGTAGATTTACGGTTTTACTTTGAAACATTTCGTTTTGATTATTTTCATCTGTCTTTATATATAAATAACGTTTTTAATATGTAATAACTTTTCATTATCATTACATTTTACGTTCATATAACATTTAAAGCATTAATATAATTATTGTTTATGTTTTTATACATCTTATTATTATTTTATATTTTTTTATTGTTATCGCTACATGCTTAGTTGCCTTTTTTAGATTTTAGATTCAAATATTTGACATAAATTTGGGTATAAAACTTTATCGTGTAGAAAGTGTATTTCGCAGCAACGCGCGGGTATAATTACTAGTTTTTACTAATAGACTTGTTTATTCGGTAAACAGATTAGCTCAATCAATACTTGCGAATATTCTTTGGCCTCAAGTTTTACAGTTTTACTCACATACTTGAAGTTGATATACGAGCATGTTACTTACAAGTTACAACCATAATGTTCTTGTGCACACAAAAACTCAGCAGCTTTAAAGAAAGGTAAATAACACAGTAAGTAGAATATATATATATATATATAAATATTGATGTAAAACTTAGGACTTACAAGTTAAATAATAAAGAATCACCATCCCATATATCCCTCATCAATAACACCAACTACATTGGTCAAAAAAATACACGATATACATAAGAATAATACATCAACTTTCCCTCGTGTCAAGTGTGACTTACCTACAAACTATCTTGAACATAATACATTCAACAACACATGACACAGCATGAGATCAACAAAATACTGATGCCCAATCCCACCATCCCGCCACCGCGCCTTCGCCGGAGCTCTGCCGTAATGTACACCATCATTGCACCGGTTATCGAAATGCCACGGATAAGTCATGTCAAAATGATCCACAACATAATCAATCACTCCAAACTCTCTCAACTTATCAACAAAAACACCGTTAAACGCCTCCATTTTATGCGGGTTAAACACCAATCTACGTGCATACCCGCCTGTCGCGACGGTTGTCCGGTAAACAACTTCCGGGGCGACAACTTTCCTTTGACGTACCCCGTCTATAACCCCGGCCCAAAACTCAGCAGCATCATGTGCGCCCTTTATAAACCTCCTCAAATTCGGCCAATAGACCCCATCGTGTAACCCTGAATTCATGACCAATGTATCGGGCACAACCTCACCCGAAAAAAACCCTTTCAAATACACTCTATAACCATCATTATATAACGAATTTAACCCTTGGTAATTCCCTGTATGGTTATAATGCCCGTTAAAAACATTAGTAACCCGAAATGACTGAAGAGGGTTTTTCGGGTTAGTAATATTCATATCAAACAACCTAGGAACCGTCGCGATTTCATAACCCAAAACAAAATTAAGCATGTTCCTAATCGTATCACAATGATTCGAGTCGCCCCAAAAGAACAACCACTTATTGTTTAAACATTTCCAAGCGGATTTCGAATCAAATAACTTGAATGAACAATGGGTCGAATATACCCACCCATTACTCTCAACGGATCCTAACGGCCCATCACACCATGGTTTTTTACATGGGTAACTATATTTCGGACACCGAAATCTACCATCATTACTAATCAAACACTCATCAAATTTCTCTGGTCGGGTCCATCGTCCCGACCAAACATCACTCTTAAAATCCCTTGTTCTACATTTTTTTAACTCCGGTAAAACCGGATTTACCGCATTACTATTACTATTGGTAAAACTAATGGAAATTACACGAAGTACTTTATCAACAGCAAATCTTTCAGGGGACAATTTTAAGCCTTGGTAATGTCTAAACAGTAAAATAACAGTAAAATTATACACACCAGTAAAATCAGGATGAACTTGAAGGGCAAAAGAGTAATTTCCATTACCAAAATCTTTAACAGGAGGCCTAGATTTCCAATAATCACCAGAAATATCAGTCTCAAAATAATCACCACCCAAACACCTCTTATTTCCAAACTTATCCAATGTTTGTATAACAAATTCATGAATAACCCCAGTTGACAATACAACAACATTATTTTTATTTTCAAAAATATAATTATCCAAACCATGGATATATATATCATCAGTTACAGAATCTTTACATGGCTCACCACCTGGTGCTAGCCATTGGGTCAGTAAATTTGTTGAGTAGTTTGACAAGTCTTGAAGAGGTTTGACCCATTTGGGGTAAAGGGTCACCGGATCTACAGGTTTTCCGGTGAGATTCAGCTGAGTTAGTGGTGGTTGGATGAAATCTTGAACTGGGGTTTCTTGAACTGGGATTTTTTGAACTGGGATTGCTTGAACTGGGGTTTCTTGAACTGGGTTTTCTTGGAAAGTGAAGTTTTTATGGTTATTATTTACAGGTTTGTTGTTATCCGGTGAGATTCAGCTGAGTTAGTGGTGGTTGGATGAAATCTTGAACTGGGGTTTCTTGAACTGGGATTTTTTGAACTGGGATTGCTTGAACTGGGGTTTCTTGAACTGGGTTTTCTTGGAAAGTGATTTAGTGGTGGTTGGATGAAATCTTGAACTGGGGTTTCTTGAACTGGGATTTTTTGAACTGGGATTGCTTGAACTGGGGTTTCTTGAACTGGGTTTTCTTGGAAAGTGAAGTTTTTATGGTTATTATTTACAGTGGTGGTTGGATGAAATCTTGAACTGGGGTTTCTTGAACTGGGATTTTTTGAACTGGGATTGCTTGAACTGGGGTTTCTTGAACTGGGTTTTCTTGGAAAGTGAAGTTTTTATGGTTATTATTTACAGGTTTGTTGAAGTTTTGAACTGGGGTTTCTTGAACTGGGGTTTCTTGAACTGGGGTTTCTTGAACTGGGGTTTCTTGAACTGGGGTTTCTTGAACTGGGGTTTCTTGAACTGGGGTTTCTTGAACTGGGGTTTCTTGAACTGGGGTTTCTTGAACTGGGGTTTCTTGAACTGGGGTTTCTTGAACTGGGGTTTCTTGAACTGGGGTTTCTTGAACTGGGGTTTCTTGAACTGGGGTTTCTTGAACTGGGGTTTCTTGAACTGGGGTTTCTTGAACTGGGGTTTCTTGAACTGGGGTTTCTTGAACTGGGGTTTCTTGAACTGGGGTTTCTTGAACTGGGGTTTCTTGAACTGGGGTTTCTTGAACTGGGGTTTCTTGAACTGGGGTTTCTTGAACTGGGGTTTCTTGAACTGGGGTTTCTTGAACTGGGGTTTCTTGAACTGGGGTTTCTTGAACTGGGGTTTCTTGAACTGGGGTTTCTTGAACTGGGGTTTCTTGAACTGGGGATTCTACAGGTTTTCCGGTGAGATTCAGCTGAGTTAGTGGTGGTTGGATGAAATCTTGAACTGGGGTTTCTTGAACTGGGATTTTTTGAACTGGGATTGCTTGAACTGGGGTTTCTTGAACTGGGTTTTCTTGGAAAGTGAAGTTTTTATGGTTATTATTTACAGGTTTGTTGAAGTTTTGAACTGGGGATTCTACAGGTTTTCCGGTGAGATTCAGCTGAGTTAGTGGTGGTTGGATGAAATCTTGAACTGGGGTTTCTTGAACTGGGATTTTTTGAACTGGGATTGCTTGAACTGGGGTTTCTTGAACTGGGTTTTCTTGGAAAGTGAAGTTTTTATGGTTATTATTTACAGGTTTGTTGAAGTTTTGAACTGGGGTTTCTTGAACTGGGGTTTCTTGAACTGGGGTTTCTTGAACTGGGGTTTCTTGAACTGGGGATTCTACAGGTTTTCCGGTGAGATTCAGCTGAGTTAGTGGTGGTTGGATGAAATCTTGAACTGGGGTTTCTTGAACTGGGATTTTTTGAACTGGGATTGCTTGAACTGGGGTTTCTTGAACTGGGTTTTCTTGGAAAGTGAAGTTTTTATGGTTATTATTTACAGGTTTGTTGAAGTGGTGGTTGGATGAAATCTTGAACTGGGGTTTCTTGAACTGGGGTTGGATGAAATCTTGAACTGGGGTTTCTTGAACTGGGATTTTTTGAACTGGGATTGCTTGAACTGGGGTTTCTTGAACTGGGTTTTCTTGGAAAGTGAAGTTTTTATGGTTATTATTTACAGGTTTGTTGAAGTTTTGAACTGGGGTTTCTTGAACTGGGGTTTCTTGAACTGGGGTTTCTTGAACTGGGGTTTCTTGAACTGGGGTTTCTTGAACTGGGGTTTCTTGAACTGGGGTTTCTTGAACTGGGGTTTCTTGAACTGGGGTTTCTTGAACTGGGGATTCTACAGGTTTTCCGGTGAGATTCAGCTGAGTTAGTGGTGGTTGGATGAAATCTTGAACTGGGGTTTCTTGAACTGGGATTTTTTGAACTGGGATTGCTTGAACTGGGGTTTCTTGAACTGGGTTTTCTTGGAAAGTGAAGTTTTTATGGTTATTATTTACAGGTTTGTTGGTTAGTGGTGGTTGGATGAAATCTTGAACTGGGGTTTCTTGAACTGGGATTTTTTGAACTGGGATTGCTTGAACTGGGGTTTCTTGAACTGGGTTTTCTTGGAAAGTGAAGTTTTTATGGTTATTATTTACAGGTTTGTTGAGGTCCACCCCCTTTCTCTTTCCGGTGTAAAAAGATTTCTTTTGCCTTGAAATTGGTAGCGTCCTATTTCTCACGCCTCTTCCCCTTTCTCTCTCCAGAACGCCTCTCGGGGCAATGTACGGGGCGTCCCGGGGCGTTTCTTCGCGTAAAAAGTGCAAATGCACGCCTTGCTCCTCATAGTCTAAAATAACTTTCATTTAAGACTATGAGGAGTGGGGCAACTTTGGGGCTCCCCACATGGGGGCGACTTCCGCCATGTGGCGGAGGCTTCCCCAAAGAGTTGCCCCTCCTTTTTCTTGGAGTGAGACAACTCTTTGGGGTAGCCCCTTTAATATTTTTTTTTATAAATATAAATAATATATATAAATATATATATATATAAATACCACGAAAAAACACATCATCATCATCTATCTATCTGTCATTCTATCTATCTATCTATCTATCTATCTATCTATCTATCTATCTATCTATCTATCTATCTATCTATCTATCTATCTATCTATCTATCTATCTATCTATCTATCTATCTATCTATCTATCTATCTATCTATCTATCTATCTATCTATCTATCTATCTATCTATCTATCTATCTATCTATCTATCTATCTATCTATCTATCTATCTATCTATCTATCTATCTATCTATCTATCTATCTATCTATCTATCTATCTATCTATCTATCTATCTATCTATCTATCTATCTATCTATCTATCTATCTATCTATCTATCTATCTATCTATCTATCTATCTATCTATCTATCTATCTATCTATCTATCTATCTATCTATCTATCTATCTATCTATCTATCTATCTATCTATCTATCTATCTATCTATCTATCTATCTATCTATCTATCTATCTATCTATCTATCTATCTATCTATCTATCTATCTATCTATCTATCTATCTATCTATCTATCTATCTATCTATCTATCTATCTATCTATCTATCTATCTATCTATCTATCTATCTATCTATCTATCTATCTATCTATCTATCTATCTATCTATCTATCTATCTATCTATCTATCTATCTATCTATCTATCTATCTATCTATCTATCTATCTATCTATCTATCTATCTATCTATCTATCTATCTATCTATCTATCTATCTATCTATCTATCTATCTATCTATCTATCTATCTATCTATCTATCTATCTATCTATCTATCTATCTATCTATCTATCTATCTATCTATCTATCTATCTATCTATCTATCTATCTATCTATCTATCTATCTATCTATCTATCTATCTATCTATCTATCTATCTATCTATCTATCTATCTATCTATCTATCTATCTATCTATCTATCTATCTATCTATCTATCTATCTATCTATCTATCTATCTATCTATCTATCTATCTATCTATCTATCTATCTATCTATCTATCTATCTATCTATCTATCTATCTATCTATCTATCTATCTATCTATCTATCTATCTATCTATCTATCTATCTATCTATCTATCTATCTATCTATCTATCTATCTATCTATCTATCTATCTATCTATCTATCTATCTATCTATCTATCTATCTATCTATCTATCTATCTATCTATCTATCTATCTATCTATCTATCTATCTATCTATCTATCTATCTATCTATCTATCTATCTATCTATCTATCTATCTATCTATCTATCTATCTATCTATCTATCTATCTATCTATCTATCTATCTATCTATCTATCTATCTATCTATCTATCTATCTATCTATCTATCTATCTATCTATCTATCTATCTATCTATCTATCTATCTATCTATCTATCTATCTATCTATCTATCTATCTATCTATCTATCTATCTATCTATCTATCTATCTATCTATCTATCTATCTATCTATCTATCTATCTATCTATCTATCTATCTATCTATCTATCTATCTATCTATCTATCTATCTATCTATCTATCTATCTATCTATCTATCTATCTATCTATCTATCTATCTATCTATCTATCTATCTATCTATCTATCTATCTATCTATCTATCTATCTATCTATCTATCTATCTATCTATCTATCTATCTATCTATCTATCTATCTATCTATCTATCTATCTATCTATCTATCTATCTATCTATCTATCTATCTATCTATCTATCTATCTATCTATCTATCTATCTATCTATCTATCTATCTATCTATCTATCTATCTATCTATCTATCTATCTATCTATCTATCTATCTATCTATCTATCTATCTATCTATCTATCTATCTATCTATCTATCTATCTATCTATCTATCTATCTATCTATCTATCTATCTATCTATCTATCTATCTATCTATCTATCTATCTATCTATCTATCTATCTATCTATCTATCTATCTATCAATCTATCTATCTATCTATCTATCTATCTATCTATCTATCTATCTATCTATCTATCTATCTATCTATCTATCTATCTATCTATCTATCTATCTATCTATCTATCTATCTATCTATCTATCTATCTAAACAACCTTTCAATCCTTCTTGAAATTCTAAAGCATCTCTTCAAGTTTTACGTAGATTGTTGGTGTCTTTTGGGCTTGATTTCGATCGGCCATTGTTAATTACAGGTAATCAATGATTTGTTGTTGATATTTTCAGATCTAATGATGTTTTATAAAGGATCAAATCTGATTTTATAAAGGGTCTTTGATAAGTTAGGGTTTATTATGTGTTTAAGCCAATTAATGATCAAAACGGAATCAAACGAGTTTGTAATCGATCATTATGATCAAAATATGTTAAACAATGTCAAAAACGTGTTTTGGGTGAAGCCCAAGTCGATTGATTTCTGGAAAAATGAAGATTAAAGCCGTTTTATGAATTCTGGACGAAGATAGGTTTAAATTCGTTTTCTGGAAATCTAAGTCGTTTGACAAAACGAAGTATAACTTCGTTTGAAGTATAAATTCGTTTGAGGTTAAATTCGTTCGATGAGCCAAATTCGTTTGCCATAAAAAGAAACTTAAATTCGTTTGTTTAAGGGAAGCTTAAACTCGTTTGGCCTAATGGAAGTCTAAATTCGTTTTGTAAACGAAGATTAAGTTCGTAAGAACAGAGTAAACGAAGTTAAGGCCTAACTTCGTAAGGTGTAATCTGGACTTTTACGTAGTCAGTCCTAAGGTCATACGAGAGTCGTTTTAAGGTCCCAAATGACTTATATTTCATATGTTAATGTACGATAGGTGTCGGGGATTACTATTAAGCACTATTAGCTCTCTGTTTGCTCGCGTACACTACTACGAGGTAAGATACACTACTTTTGTCACGCTGAGGGTGCAACAAAAATGGGTTGTAAACTATAACCTCCAAAACGGTAATGTATAACTCATATGTGGTTGGGTTGATATGGGAGGTACTCGGGGATTAATGATGACGATGTTATACCTAAAATGCTTCCCCGTACACATGGTTATGATATGATATGCAATGATGATGATATGCTTAACGATATGATATGATGTGATATGATATGAATGAACGATATGATGTGTATGATATGATGTGATATGATATGATGTGATATGATATGATGTGATATGATATGATGTGATATGATATGATGTGATATGATATGATGTGATATGATATGATGTGATATGATATGATGTGATATGATATGATGTGATATGATATGATGTGATATGATATGATGTGATATGATATGATGTGATATGATATGATGTGATATGATATGATGTGATATGATATGATGTGATATGATATGATGTGATATGATATGATGTGATATGATATGATGTGATATGATATGATGTGATATGATATGATGTGATATGATATGATGTGATATGATATGATGTGATATGATATGATGTGATATGATATGATGTGATATGATATGATGTGATATGATATGATGT
This sequence comes from Erigeron breviscapus, assembly GCA_034093135.1. Taxonomy (NCBI): domain Eukaryota; kingdom Viridiplantae; phylum Streptophyta; class Magnoliopsida; order Asterales; family Asteraceae; genus Erigeron; species Erigeron breviscapus. The sequence goes on from CM067172.1 coordinate 87,351,982, forward strand.
GATATGATATGATGTGATATGATATGATGTGATATGATATGATGTGATATGATATGATGTGATATGATATGATGTGATATGATATGATGTGATATGATATGATGTGATATGATATGATGTGATATGATATGATGTGATATGATATGATGTGATATGATATGATGTGATATGATATGATGTGATATGATATGATGTGATATGATATGATGTGATATGATATGATGTGATATGATATGATGTGATATGATATGATGTGATATGATATGATGTGATATGATATGATGTGATATGATATGATGTGATATGATATGATGTGATATGATATGATGTGATATGATATGATGTGATATGATATGATGTGATATGATATGATGTGATATGATATGATGTGATATGATATGATGTGATATGATATGATGTGATATGATATGATGTGATATGATATGATGTGATATGATATGATGTGATATGATATGATGTGATATGATATGATGTGATATGATATGATGTGATATGATATGATGTGATATGATATGATGTGATATGATATGATGTGATATGATATGATGTGATATGATATGATGTGATATGATATGATGTGATATGATATGATGTGATATGATATGATGTGATATGATATGATGTGATATGATATGATGTGATATGATATGATGTGATATGATATGATGTGATATGATATGATGTGATATGATATGATGTGTATGATATGATGTGATATGTTATATGTGATATGGATACGTTATGTGGTGATATAAATGCCTAAACCAAATGACGAAATGTTTTAAAGTGACGTGCAATGAATGAAATGTTTTGCTTAAACCTAGTGTTATCTTACTTAGCTTTATAGCTAACACTTGTTTCTTCTTATGTGTTGACACCCCTCAGGTTAAGCAGTGAGATGTCGTGTGAAGCTTTGGCGAGAGATGGGTAGATGATCAAGATGGCTTTAGTTTACCCAATAACTTCGCATAGGCTTAATGTTAATGATTTCCTTTATGGAACTATCGTAATGACTATGTTATGGTTGCTTTATGTTGGACAATCTTATGGATTTCTTTTATTACTGATTTGATGCTATTAGTAACACCACTTATGTTTCTCAACTGTTTTCTTTGGTTGAGGTTTTTAATAAACTGTTTCCGCTTTATTGACGCCGTTAGGCGAAAGTTTTTGGAAATCCATATTTTTACAAAACGGGTGTTACAATATACATATGGATCTATATAGGAAGAAGATGGAAAGAAGATGATATATATATGTGTGTATATGTGTGTGAGTATATGTATATAAATAAATAAAAAGAAAATATTTCTGGAAATTAGAATAGAGCCGTTAACGGCTATTTTTTTTTGGGGGAAACTCAAGCATTGAGGGCGATCAATATTCATCGGCATCCAATTTTTTTGACATTTGCCGCCCCTCGGGGCGGTGTAGCGGGCGGCGTTGGGGCGATGAAGGGCGGCGTCGGGCCATTTGCCCCCCCACTCCACAAAGTCTAAGTGTTTCTTGTTAGTTAAAAAAATGGATCTAATCTTGGGGTTACTTAATACGTATAGGGGTTTAATTAATACGTATAGTAATAGTAATAACACCGTCTATATATATCTTTTTACATACGTTGTATAAGTAGACTAAGCAAATGTAGTTGGTCCATACAGCCTTTGTAAGAAATTCTTTTGGCAAACTTTTATTCAATGTAAAATTTTCATATGGCATTATGGCTTTTGTCAGAATTTTCTTTGCAAACTGTCTTTAAATGTAAAAAAAATCTTTAAATAGAGAAACACCAAGGATTTAATATGCACGGTCTTATCAATATTTCTTTCTATCTTTTCATACCTAATTTTACAATATTGGAAATTGTTTGTAATTAGTTTTATCAATTATGATTATATAATATTAACTAGCACGGTACCCGCGCAATGCGGCAGTGTTCGTGGCGGCGACAGTGTGGTGGTGGGGGACGACTGTCGGTGGTAGAGGCGGCGTCGAGTGGTGTAGATAATTGATGTAAAAGTAATTGATGTACATAGTTAATAGAGATATTTTAAAAGATTAAAGAAATGATAGTGTAATATAACTATTAAGATATTGTAGTTATGTAATTTTTAACATTGAGGCTATTGTTTTTATATTATAGTATAGATTATGATTATGATATAGACAAATGTTAGTTACTAATACTATCATGTGAAATAATTAATAATTAAGTTAACATGCTACCCTGAATTATAAATTATTAATATTTATATTTAATAATTAATATAAAATGAATAGTAATAAATAAATTTTCCGTTGAATCAAAGGTAAAGTTTGTTGGCACCGACAGACACAGGAGAAAACAGCCATATTTAATTATTTATAGTGTAAATGACAATTTTCACCCCTCCTATATGCTAACATGCTAATACGCTCATATAATTTTACTTTACAATGTAAGATTTAGATTTTATTTATTTATATTTCTATTTTAAGGTGGTCTATTGATCACGAGTTCTATTCATTTTCACACTTTTCCAGGTTAAAATTTTTTCTAACCAAAATTTTTTAAACCGTATACATCTAAGTTAAAAAGGACTTGTATTTTTCAAACAATCCGGATAGATAAACATATTTCTTTTAAATATATAGCCCAACCATAATAATGTTAGAATAATCGAAATTAATAATAATTCATTCTTTATTATAAAAGCACTGCTAATAGCCATTAAAACGATTAAATTCAACATAATAACATATTTAAATAAATTTAAACAAAAATTGTTACTTTAGCATGATACAATTATAACTCTCTCCCTTTTTTCCATATAATTACCATAAACCACCATATAAAGTCCGCAATCAGTAAAGTTAGGGCTCCGTGGCCCTCAACCATTTAACCGCGCATGATTGTTGTACAACTTGAAAAATGTCCAACTATCATTTATCACGCGAACACAATTCTCGTTCAATACATACATGTTAGATGGTTCAAATCTATTTGGTCAATTGTGGGACATATCTTTCATCACACTAGCTTCCCATAAGATCCTAAACTACGAAGGGTTGTTTAGGAGTACTAAATTCTGAAGTTTATTGCTCATGTATAAGGTATAAGATAATACTCCGTATAGATATTTCTTTTTATCATGTTCTCGACCGACAGGTATGGTATTTCTAAACACTTTATACTTTCCGACTTTTACCTCTTTGTGGCCGGAGGTCCTTTTGGAAGCAGTCTCTATACCTTTGGGTAGAGGTAAGACTGTCTACAGCCCACCTCCCCCATACCCCGCTCAGGGATTGGGTACGGTTGTTGTTGTATAATACTCCGTATAGATATTGCCCATTTTTACAAGTTGATGGTTTTCTTTGATGAAAATAAAAACTTAAAAGCATGAGCCAAATAATTTTAAGATTATGCCTTTTGATACATATGCCAATAAAACATAAGCAAATAAGGTCAAACACTCCCTTATTCAAAATTATTCAATGTATAAAGCGAAACTATGATAAGAAAATAACTATTTGAATGTTGATTCATCTTTAAAGGCAAATGTTAATTGTTATTAGTTACATTAATATTTGAATTTAGATTAGATATTCAAAAAGGTAAAACTTCTATCCTTACCGTGAACCCGTGAACTGTTAGACTTATAATTTGAGTAATTTAAAGAGTAAAGAAACCATTTGCCATTTGCGGCATTATTTAACTTTATACAGAAAAAAGAAGTGCCATTTATGCAGGTACGTGAATTTATTTATTTAATACAAGAATCATTGAAGAGTGGGAGTGTGGGACGGTCAAATGCATTTAAGGAAATTTTGTCAAGACCAAAGCTTGGTTTTTCTTTGGGCACCGAGACACCGAGTGGCGGCATGTGCAATCTGTCATTTCTGTTTGCCATCCATTCCCACTACTTTTATTTATTTATTCTTATTCTTTTTCTTATTTTTGATGAATTAATATTTCAATATTATTTTTATTTATGATATATATTATATTAAAATGGCAAAATGCGGTGATGACGAAGCATGGGAATTTCAATAGCATGGTAATCGCGTAATGGTGGTGATGGTGGTAACGAAGCTTTGGTGGTGAGTGTAACGAATGTTGATGACGACTATTGGTATGGTGACAGTGTCGAGTGATGTAAGTTGAAATATTTTTTTTAAATAACGGTTTAGAGTGTAAATAATAAGATAAAAGTCTAGGGTGTAGATTATTTCATATTAGGTAATTTATAATAACTCTTTTCATTAAAAGTGATTCATTAAGGACAATTTGGTCATTTCTAATATAACTTTCTTGTAACTATTTTTAAAAGGAGGGGCATAAATTTTTTATAAAAGAGTAAAGATAACAAGGGATGGTCTTTCGCTTGTAAGTACATCAGCTTGTTGGTGTTTGGAATAATAATATGCGCTCAATTGGTTAAGTTTTAAAAAAAGGGGTTTTATCACTGGATGACCAATGTATTTACACATGTACATGGTTGCCCATTAAACTAGATTATTGGTATGTATCACCCACGTACTTTTCAGTTTTGTACATAACGTTTTTGAGGTGATAACCTGTGATAGCAAGTTAAACTATTATTAATTTACAAAAATTCATAAATTCATGTTTTTTTTACTCTGTAAAACATGCAGTTGACTCTCAATAAACTCAGGAAAATATAAGGCCATATACCTGGCCGGTTATCCAAATATTGAAGAGATATACATACATACACACAAAAACAGATCGTTTAGATGAATCAATAGGCGCTGCCTCCGCCGCCGTCGACAATCACCTTCACTACCAGGAACTACGACCACCACCGTGACGGAGATAAAAAAAAAAATTTGAACAAAATCTGTAAATATATACAAAACCCACATATGTACAAGGTTGATTTCACTTTCCCCATAAATATATATAATCTGTCACTCCATATACACATACATTTTAATCGGAGAACAAGAAACAAAGGTAGTGGTTGTGGTTGGTTAATTTCACTGTTAAAGGGTTAGAGAGAAACAGTAAAGGAATGAAAGCAACGAAATTAAAATAATAGTTTGACTAGAAGATAAAGTGAATTTATAGGGTTAGTGAGAGAAGCAGGTAAAAAAAACATGAATTTATGAATTTTTGTAAATTAATAATAAGTTTAACTTGCTATAACAGGTTATCAGGTCAAAAACGTTTATCCATGTACAAAACTGAAAAGTACGTGGGTGATACATACCAATAATCCAGTTTAATGGGCAATCATGTACATAAGAGAAAGTACATTGGTCATACAGTGATTAAACCCTTTAAAAAAATTTGGCTAAGTTCTTTCATTAGGTTCATGAGGAGTTAGAGGTGAACATGTTCTCATGTAGTGTGTAAATCACATATTGTTGTTTTTTTGTTTCTCTCTAGTCGACTCGGCCCCTCAAGCCCCAATCTCGTAGGAGTTCGAAGGGGAGGACGGAGGTGAATGTCAAAAATATATGTTGAATATGAATGAGAAAATCTTTTGGATTTGAGACAAAAGAAGAATAATTTTCAAAAATTAATTTTGTTAATAACAACCCGTAATAAAACTTGTAATAAGCTATCAATGATAGCTCTATCATTATCATTTTTTTGAGGAAAGTTAACTTGAAAGTCGGAAATATGAAAATGTAAATATGTAATGATAATGACTAGATTTGGAATTGGTTGGTTAAATTTACAACATGTATGGGACATACCTATATCTTTATTAGTCTTACTGTAACACCCCAAGTCGAGACTCGAAATATCACGGAAATCATATAGCGCAAGGAGGAATTACAATAGAACAAGAACTAAATGCAAATAAAGATTCAGTGAATCCATACCATACGAAACAAGTACGAAAATACATAAGGAGCAAATAACCATCAAAGTTTACAAAAGAACATCCAGAAGATGGCAAATCGATCCTAAGTATAATGCAAAAGAAGGCCAATGAATCCTTGATCCATAAAGTCCAAAGCCCGGGTTTTACAGCAAGCAACAATCAAACTCCACGTCCGGAGATAACCTGATTACCTGAAAAGTGTACTAAGCATAGTCAACACAAGGTTGGTGAGTTCGTAGTAATGGTCCGTAAGGAACCATCGTCAATAATCACAATATACGAGTAGAGGCTTGACATGACTTACAACGAGCCTCTAAGTAACACAATAACGTCCAACAACAAGATTACACAAAGTAAGTAAGCGCGTAATAGGAGTGCACAAATGATATAATTATCAATGTAAGTGCTGAAAGCATAAATAAGCCAACATGCCTATCTTATGCGTGAACTCAAGTCACCTATGCAACGATACCCGCCTGTCATCACAATGAACAAGGCTGTATCTCAAAATCATCAGCGTATATATGTCTATATACCCGGAGTCATGTCACCAACATCTTACAGATTAAATGTATACATCTATACACTTGGATGTTTGAGTCCTCAACCGAGGGACTATGTAACTACGTATGCATGCTTACAATCAATCGTATATGCATCAATCACGAATCGTCTGACATAAATCCACAATCAATATTCGTCAATCATAAACCAATAATCACAATTCAAACCAACTATACGTAAATACACTTAAGAGGATTATCCATTCTTCGAGTCCCAGATGCTTATGTATAGGGTCACCCGCAGCCTTCCCACCACATCTAAAACTCAATGAAGGCATAACCGACTTCCATGTATGTACGTCTATCCTAATATTAATGAAATACTTAACAAAACATAAACCAAGTCAATTAAACGTGATAAATCGTCTCATCAATCCAACATTTAATCCAATCAATCAATCAATCAACAACGTAAGTAAACACGCAAGTTTTACACTTTTCAGCCAGAATCTCAAAGGAGTAGGGAGTTACGAAACTCACCTTGATTGGCAATAAGATGTTAATATCGAGTTAAAATGAGATTATAAAAGTTCAACGTTCGCCACGTGTCCACCACCTATATATATCAATAACATACATACACATATATATATACGTAGAATTCATTTTTAGGTTAGCCTTAAACCTAATTACGTTTCAAAAGGTCATACCAATTATGAAAAGGATTTTATGACACAAAAGGTCCATTAGAATAACTATAGAAGGGTCTAAGAAGGTCTATACTCGATTCGAATAAGAAAGGAGGGAAAACAATAAAACTAGAAATGTTTAAGGCTGAGCCACCGTGCAAGACGGTAAAGCCCACCGTCTCAGACGGTCTGCCAAGTCTGGGCTACCGTGTCACACGGTCAATGCCACCGTGTGAGACGGTGGCTTGGATTTAGAAGTTCCACCGTGTAGCTCCACCGTCTCGCAGAAGTTTTCACCGCTTAGTCACCGTGCAGCGTTTCAGAAGAATGGGGGGCACCGTCTCAGACGGTGCCTTGACCGTCCTAGACGGTGGTTCACGTCCAAACTCAGCACCAGCAGATTTTTATGCAGAAAATGAAGAACATAAAACCCTAATTCGATTTACAAAGCTAAAGGACTCGTTTTGATGATACATTAGACCCTCCAACACCTAAATACACTTGCCCAAACCCGCATTTCCATCCATAACATCATCGAATCTTCCAAATCGATCAAACCCTAGTTAAACCCTAAATTGACCCAAAACTCATTTTAAGTCGATTTAGAACCTGTAAATGTACGAGATGACTAGAAACGAGTAAACTGACATAAATAGAAGTAAATGGGATGAATTAGACTTACCAAAACTTCCTTTCCGAGCTAGAACCCAATTTATGGCAAAATGGGTAAAAATGCTTTCACTACAACCTTTGATTCTTCGATATGACGATAATGAGGTATATAAGACTATGATTCTAGTGTTATATCAGTTCCAACACACCAAGTCAATGTAAAGGAGATGAAGAAATGAAATGGGTTGCCTTTGCCTTCTTTACTTGAGAGAAAAAGAGAAAGAGAGATAGAAGAGAGAAATGAAAGGTAAAGGAAAGGATAAGGGGAGAAATGGGTCAAGGGCTGATGGGTCGTAGATGACCCACGGGCCGACCTGTTTCTCTTCTCAAGCCAAAACACAATCGTTAGACATTTAAACACCGATCAAAACATATTATAGACCCGAATATAACACATTGTCATTTAATTCATAAAACGACCCAAATACTTCATTAACTTATATTGTTAGTCATATTACACATAAAGTCAACGGGTCAAAATTTATGGGTGTTACATTATCCTCCGGTTAAAAGAATTTCGTCCCGAAATTCAACAAAACACTAATTACTAAATAAATGCGGATACTTAGTTTTCATATGGTCCTCTCGCTCCCAAGTGAACTCGGCTCCACGTCTAGCATTCCATCTAACTTTTACAATCGTGTAGCGTTTATTCTTGAGTTTCTTGTCTTGACGGTCCAAGATCTCTACCGGCTCTTCAACAAAATTTAGGTTCGAATCCACCCTAATCTCGTCCATGGGCACATGATGTGTAGGGTCCGCCAAACACCTGCGTAGGTTGCAAATATGAAACACATCATGAACACCGCTAAATTCTTGTGGTAATTCTAATCGATAAGCAACTTTTCCAACCCGGTCAAGAATCTTGAAAGGACCAATATATCTTGGCCCGAGCTTTCCTCGTTTCACGAACCGGACAACACCTTTCCAAGGTGACACTTTCAAGAGTAAATAATCGCCAATTTCAAACTCTAATGGTCTCCGCCTTACGTCAGCATACTTCTTTTGACGTTCACGGGCCAATTGCAACTTCTCCTTAATTTGGGAAATCACTTTTTTCGTTTCAACTACAATTTTCGGCCCGATGAGTTGACTCTCACCAATTTTCGCCCACGCTAGGGGAGAATGACATACTCTACCATACAATGCTCTAAAGGGCGCCATTTGAATGGTAGCATGATAACTATTGTTGTACAAGAACTCAACTAGTGGTAAATGATCTTCCCAACTTCCACCAAAATCAATTGCACAAGCCCTCAACATGTCTTCGAGTGTTTGAATGGTTCTCTCGGTTTATCCATCCGTTTGAGGATGAAACGCCGTGCTCATGTCGAGTCGAGTACCCATTGCCTTTTGAAAAGCTCCCCAAAAGTTTGATTTGAAACGGGCGTCTCTATCTGAAATGATAGAAATCGGCACTCCATGCTTAGATATCACTTCCTTGATGTACAAACGAGCCAATGTGTCAAATTTATCGGTTTCACGAATGGCTAAAAAGTGAGCCGACTTCGTTAACCGATCTACTATAACCTAAATCGTGTCACAACCGCTTCTCGTCTTCGGTAGTTTAGTAATGAAGTCCATTGAAATATGTTCACACTTCCATTCGGGCATCACCGGTTGTACCAACAATCCGGGTGGCTTCTTGTGATCGGCTTTGACTTGTAAGCAAGTAAGACACTCACTCACATACTTAGCCACATCACGCTTCATGCCCGGCCACCAATACAAGTTTTTCAAATCAAAGTACATCTTATCCGACCCGGGATGGACCGAATAAGGCGATTGATGAGCTTCATTCATAATAAGTGTTCTTAAGTCACCGAAAATAGGAACCCAAAGTCTTTCAACCAAGTATAGTCCATTATCACTCTTTCGGTCAAATTGTTGTTCCATGCCATCTAGGTTCTCGTTTCCAAAGTTTTCCGGTAGGGTGGCTTGAATTTGGGCTTCAATAATCCGGTCACGAATATTTGGCCCCACCGTGAGGCTCATAGCTCTAGCCCGTCTTGGCTTCACTCTCTCCTTTCTACTCAAGGCATCGGCTACTACATTTGCCTTGCCCGGATGATAACGGATGTCACAATCATAATCACTAAATAGTTCAAGCCAATGCCTTTGCCTCATATTCAATTCACTTTGGTTAAAGATGTGTTGGAGACTTTTTTGATCGGTATAAATCACACATTTGGTGCCGTAGAGATAATGTCTCCAACACTTCAAAGCAAACACAACCGCTCCCAATTCCAAATCATGTGTCGGGTAGTTCTTCTCATGCACCTTCAATTGACGAGAGGCATAAGCAATGACCTTACCCCTTTGCATAAGAACACAACCCAAACCTTGTCCCGAGGCATCACAATAAACAACAAAATCCTCAATTCCATCCGGTAGCGTCAAAATAGGAGCGTCACATAGCATATCTTTAAGAGTTTGGAAGGCGTTTTCTTGTTTTTCGCCCCATTCAAAGCTTCTCTCCTTTTGAGTCAAGAGAGTGAGTGGTTGTGCAATACGGGAGAAATTTTCAATAAATCTTCTATAGTAACCCGCCAATCCAAGGAATTGACGGATCTCGGATGGCGTTTCGGGTCTCCTCCAATTCTTGACCGCTTCAATCTTGCTTGGGTCCACATGAATACCATCCTTGCTCACTACGTGACCAATAAATTGGACCTCTTCCAACCAAAACTCACACTTGGAGAATTTGGCATACAACTTCTCCTTCCTTAGTAGTTCAAGCACCTCACGCAAGTTCTCAACATGCTCTTCCTTTGTCTTCGAGTATACAAGTATGTCATCAATGAACACAATGACAGACTTGTCTAAGTATGGTTGACACACCCGGTTCATCAAGTCCATGAACACTGCCGGCGCATTAGTCAACCCGAAGGGCATCACGGTGAATTCAAAATGACCATACCTTGTGCGAAAAGCCGTCTTGGGGATATCATCTTCATGTACCCTGTGACAACCGCCAAATTTGAGGTTAGCTAAACTTATAAAGTTTACTATGCATGTGCTATTTATAGAAAGTTAAATTTAAATATGTGATATTTAAAGTCTTATGTGTCCACCATGATCAAACGTTGTTATAAAATAACGATACCGACACACATTCATCAGGTTGATGAACCGGTCAAGGAGGACCTCCATAATATGCATTTTGTGATATATGATTCTTATGTGACAATATGTATCTAGTTAAGATCTCTCTCATTAGTAAAAGTGCCATATGAAATATATGTCGTTATATACTTACTAAATTATTAAAGAACGCTCTTATGTAATAATAATAATGGACACAATTTATAAAAACATGAATTATAAAATCATGACAAATTGTTTTTAGTTTCCTAACTAAAAATTTATACAAAATGATATATATGTTAGTTATAAAAACCCTGGGACTAACTAACTAGTATCATTAGTAGGCTAAGGTAATTACTAAGCCAAGAATAAGCCCATACCCCCTGGCCCATGTGATTTTCGGTTGTAGCCCGGCCCATGACCCCAAGCCCAATAGCTCACCACCACACTAGTCCATAAGATACTAATACAAAATCCCCCTGCCTTTTTGTCTTCCCCTCCCCCACGTGAGCTATATACATACACATACATGTTATATAGAAACATAAGCAGACAACAAACACACTGACAGCCCCCCCTCCCCCACCCTCTCCCCCCCCCCCCCCACCAGGAATAGAACCCGGCAGCCCCCCCCCATCAACCCCCTAAAACACCAAACACTCCATCACCACCGCGAGACCACCTCTCCCTCTACCGCCGGCCACCACTCCCCAGCCATACCACCGCCGCCTGCCACCCTCTCTTCACCAGGAAAAGAACCCGGCAGCCCCCCCATCAACCCCTAAAACACCAAACACTCCATCACCACCGCGAGACCACCGCTGCTGCTGCTGCCCGCCGTCCAGCCGCCGCCGCCGCTGTTTCCCCACTTCCAGCCACCACCATCCAACTCCATTAACGTCCAGAAAGGTAGAGAAACGTAAGTAACAAACTCCCAAGCAAACCCATTTGAATCTTTCTCTCTAAAAACCCTAATATTTTGCTTTCTTTTTTTTTCTCTTTTCTTTCCCGTCGCAGCCACACAACCACCGCGCCACCACCACCTCGCGACGACCCAGGAAGAAGGAGGGGCGAACAGGTATCATATCAGGTCGTTACTTGGCTGCCCATGCTTAGCTTTCATGTCACAAACCCTAAAAACGTTTTTCTTACTTGTTATGTTTCTCGCAGCCGCGAACCGCCACCTCCAGCCACCATTACAAGTCTGCTTGAACCTTCGAAACAGGTTGTTTACTTGTCCCTAAGTCTTTTGTAATGCTAGGTTTCGGCCATGCTAAGTTTTGGTGCTTTCTAATGTTTCGGTTCGAAAGCCACCACAAACCACCACCTTTCACCCCCTTACTTCACCACCACGAACCACCACTACCTTGCCACTGTGTTGGACTGAAATGTCGACCCAGGGGCTGTCCAAAAATCAAAAATCATTCTTTCTTTTAGCTAGGGTATCTCGGCCGAAACTTGGTGCATCAAAACTCAAATATGACTTTTAAACTTCTAAACTTTTCAAAAGCATTCCAAGGACAGTAGACTTACATGCACACAAGTCTTGAGAATATAATTATTTTTATGGGAAATCAACAAATTTAATATCAAGTTAATTTAATTAAGTTAATTAATTTTGATTAGTAATGATTACGTGTAATTAATAAATGTATGTTTCCTAGGTGATTGTTCCCTCTTCCAAATAATACCTTTATGACATAAATCCCAACATGCATAATGATTAACTTTTCTTGGAAATATAAAAGCATGCTTTAAGTATAATCATTGTTGTGATAATCTATACTAGTGAAGTTTAACGTGCTAGTTAAATGCCCATTAAATAATTATGTATATATATATATATATATATATATATATAATATATGTATATATATATATATAATATATACTTGTAAGTATATATGTATGTATAAAAGATATATATATATATATATATATAATATATATATAATATATATATATATATATATATTAATATATATTTATATATATATATATATATATATATATATATATATATATATATATATATATATATATATATATATATATATATATATATATATATATATATATATATATATATATATATATATATATATATATATATATATATATATATATATATATATATATATATATATATATATATATATATATATATATATATATATATATATATATATATATATATATATATATATATATATATATATATATATATATATATATATATATATATATATATATATATATATATATATATATATATATATATATATATATATATATATATATATATATATATATATATATATATATATATATATATATATATATATATATATATATGTATATATATAATATATAATATATATATATATATTATATATATATATTATATATATATATAAAATATATAAACCCATGAAAGACCAACTCCAACTAGCACGTGGACAGCCCTAACGATTATCACATAATAAAAACATTTTTTTTTTGAAAATGTATTATAACAATGTTATTTGGAAGAATGAGGGAAATTCATTAGGAACATAATAGCATAAATTGTTAAGACAAGTTTATATTTTATATCTATAGGTTGACACATTCAAGCAAATCCGCTACTTGCTAATTGTTGCTACTTTGAAACTAAGGTGAGTTCATAGCCCACACTTTCTTACTATTTTGGGTGAGATGCATGCTCTATATTTTACATGTGGAACACAAGTACCAAAATTATGTATATGATGATTGTCTAAGTCGCTTGATCCCATTAAAGTCCTCCCATCATGAATTGTTAGTTATGGATTTAAACGTGATATGATGAATAGTACTATTTGGGTTGACACCCCCATTCGGGTTGGTCGCACCAACTTGACCGGTGATGGTCGAACGAATGCATTCATATTTGGATTCCCAAGTATTATGGATCAAATACTTGCCGAGGCACAATGTTACTTATTACCGTCGAGTTTCAATTCATGAGCTTAGTACAATATATACATTATGTTTCCTAGCATTGTTTTTGAACAATGGCTACACGACATTGCGGGTTAGCAATGGTCACACTTAAATCTTGTGGTTCCATGCAAAGTACTTATTTTCTCCTATGAATTCGCCAACATTATTGTTGACCCATTTTAGCATGTATCTCAGGTCCGTAAGATGCACGGTAGGATTCACATAAGGCTTTTCCGCCACTTGGAGTTGATGTTTCGTTTTTATCATGGAAAAGACTTTACTTTTGTTCAAGTTATCATTGTTGTCGAAACCAATGATAGCACCACCTATCGAGGATTTAGAATTCCTAAAAATACTCTTTAAATTATTGTAATGTTTTTCCCTTAATGTATTTCCAATATTTCAAGACAATGAACTTATGTTAAATGAAATGTTTTCAAAACGACTCCTTTATAGTCGTTCATTATGCCTCGTGTTGTGATTTCATGAATGTTGCACCTCGTACCCTTCCGCATTATTATGGGGTGTGACAGAATGGTATCAGAGCCAAGGTTATAGTGAACTAGGTGGCAATTAGTGAACCTAGACTATAACTACCCATAGAAATCACACATACTATGCACACACATGCCTTAGAAATTTTACATGCACTACTTGACTATGTGTAAATTTCATGCTTATATATACATTGCTAGAATCTAGAAATTTTAAAAATTTCTCATCTTACATATATATGCTCCTTTGCCTAAGAATGCTCCCCTATCAGCCTCTTGTTAAGGTTAAGTAGAATAATGCTTACATATATTGCCTATGTTTTCTCTTCTTCTTTTCCATTAGGAAAATTTCTCGACACGTCATTGACCTAACGTCCGATCATGAGGAGGAATTCGTCACTCAACAGCCAGTCCCATCCCCTTTGTCCCCACTTGATCAGCACGTTGAGTCTGAGCCTACTGTTGATTCCGAGGCCGTTGGTGACACTCCTAGGTCACCACTCGTTGGTCCCACATCACCACCCTTTGCCCATCCACCAATTCCTCCGTCTATTATGCCCACTCTCACTTTGGCCGAGCCCACTACTTTCACCATTCCTGAGCCGATAGCTCACCCGATCGGCACATCCACTGTCGCCTGTGCCACACCAGATATTCCACTTCCACATTTCAACCTACCCCCACCCACTTACCATCATCAGTTCCGTACCGGCGAGGGCACGTCACGGGACCCGAGATTCACTATTGAGCCTCGTGTTCCCGAGATGGTGCATCCTCCACCCTCTATGGTTGAGCCACCGGCTCAGCGCCGCCGCACCGAGCCGATTTATCACTCTGTGGCTTGTGTCCTAGCTCGATGGAGAGAGCTAGAGGGCCTTCGTGATAACGACCGCGTCTATGCTCACTCCGGTCCGGATATCGTCTCTGCATATACCGGAGAGCCTGTCCACCTTACCGTATCTACCCTCGTGACGCGACTTTTTCGCGCCGAGTCTCGCCTTCAGGCACTTGAGGGACCCACTCGCCCTATTCCAGCTTCTGTGGCGGATCTTCACCGCCAAGTCTCCACTATGAACGTGGAGCTTACCGAGACCACTATTCAGACCGAGTTTGCTCATGATCGTGTGGATGAGATTGAGGACTATGTTGTGGGACTTGGATTGGGATTGAGAGGCACTGCTGAGCTGACCATTGGAGTACGAGACGAGAGCTTTATTACACGTGTAAGGGTTGAAGACTTGGAGACTCAGGTTCAGCACATGGAGGATAGACTTACGATGCAGGAGGTAAGGATTCAGAGGATCGAGGAGGCACTTCAGACCATTGCTGCTGCTATCACTATGCCACCCCCTAGCGGATCTAGCTAGATGTTATCTTTACATTTTTATTGTTCCTATTTAGGGCGGGATGTGCCCGGAAACTTTGAATTATGATGAATCTATGGATTTTGCGAAGTTACTTCTCGCATGGTTGTCTTTATTTTGAAGCAATGAAATCTATTACTTTATCCAAATTTTTATGTTTCTTTTAGTTACAATAATTTTGTTTATGATTATGTTGGCATGTTAGTATAGTTATGGCATGGTATTGTTATGTTGATGATGTGTTTGCATGATTGAGGACCTATTGATATGCATTATGACGGTTAAATGCTGTTAGCTATCCATAAGTTAATGAAGAAAAACTTATTACACTTTTGTTTCCTTTCTTAAAGAAATGGCGCCAAAGAAAACAACTAAATCACAAACCTTGAGTTCGGCCCAAATCGAGAGGCTCGTAGCACAACGAGTTGCTGCCGCCATCGCTACTTTTGAGGCAAACCGAACCACCGGTGAGGCCGAGGGAAGTGGCAATGGTGAAACACAAACAAATGCCCCAAAGGGTTGCACCTATAGGGACTTTACCTTGTGCAAACCACTGAACTTTGAGGGTACCGAGGGAACCATTGGATTACTTTGATGGTGTGAAAAGATGGAGTCAGTATTCCGCATCAGCAATTGTCCGGAAGAATGTAAGGTGAAGTACGCGACATGCACTCTCCAAGGTGGAGCCCTGACTTGGTGGAATTTGTATGCTCACTCCGTAGGAGTTGATGCGGCTTATGCACTCACTTGGGAGGCACTAAAGGAAAGGATGCGAGGAAAGTATTGCCCAAGGACTGAGATCCAGAAGTTGGAAGCCGAGTTTTGGAACTTGACTACTAAGGGCCTTGATGTACCCGCGTACACGACTCGGTTTCACGAGTTGGCCCTAGTGTGCCCAACCATGGTGGAACCCGCATTCAAGCTCATTGAGAGGTACATTTGGGGACTCCCACCTCAAATCCAAGGAATGGTAACCTCTTCCAAACCCACTGACATCGAGAGTGCCGTTGAGATGGCACATAGTTTGGCTGATCAAATGAAAAGACAAGGAGCCAAGGAAGTTGCTGCTCCAAGAGCATTCGATCACAAGAGGAAGTGGGATGAAGGGTCATCGAGAAATCTAGTTCAACAACAACCAAGACGGGCCGAGGCGGTTAAGGCTTATACCGCGGGGCCAACTGCGAAGAAAGGGTATAATGGAGGTAGCCCTTATTGCAACAAATGTCGCTCTCATCATCGCGGACCTTGTATGCCGCCATGTGGCCAGTGCAAGAGGACCGGTCATACGACTCAAAATTGTAGAGCTCCAAACCCCGTGGCTAATAACAACAATGGGGTGCAGAAGGGGTGCTATGAATGTGGAAATGAGGGGCACATCAAGAGGGATTGCCCAAGACTTAGAAACCAAAACAATAACAACAATGGGGTGCAGAAGGGGTGCTATGAATGTGGAAATGAGGGGCACATCAAGAGGGATTGCCCAAGACTTAGAAACCAAAACAATAACAACAATCAAGCCCGTGGAAGAGCTTTCGTGATTCAAGCAAGAGAAGCTCGCCAAGACCCGAACATTGTGACGGGTATGTTTCTTCTCGAAAACCTGCTAGTTTCCGTTTTATTTGATAGCGGTGCCGATTTAAGTTTTATATCAAAAAGAATTATTCAATTGTTATCTATAACCCCCGTGCCGTTAGACGATGCATATTCTATAGAACTTGCTAACGGGAAAGAAATCAAAGCCGATAGCATAGTACGTGAGTGTACTTTGACCTTAGCCGACAAACCCTTTCACATAGACCTAATCCCCGTCGAAATAGGAAGCTTTGACATCATCATCGGCATGGATTGGCTATCCAAGCACAAGGCCGAGATTGTATGTCACGAAAAGGTTGTTCGCATCCCGTTAGAGAATGGAGACATGTTGATCATTCAAGGAGAAAAGTGTGGTGTAGCAATTAATCTCATTTCGTGTATGAAGACTCAAAAATACCTACGAAAGGGGTATCACGCAATTTTAGCTCATGTGACGACAAAGGAACCTGAGGAGAAACGACTTGAAGATGTGCCTATTGCACGAGATTTTCCCGAAGTATTTCCCGAGGACTTACCCGGACTCCCTCCGGTTCGTCAGGTGGAATTTCAAGTGGACTTGGTGCCCGGTGCTACACCGGTGGCACGTGCTCCATACCGTTTAGCTCCATCTGAAATGAAAGAGCTCTCGACTCAATTGCAAGAGCTCTTAGATAAAGGATTCATCCGACCAAGCTCTTCGCCATGGGGAGCTCCGGTTCTTTTTGTCAAGAAAAAGGACGGATCCTTCCGGATGTGTATAGACTATCGTGAGTTAAACAAGCTCACTATAAAGAACCGATATCCCCTACCTAGGATCGATGACTTGTTTGATCAATTACAAGGATCGAGTTACTACTCAAAAATCGATCTTAGATCCGGATACCACCAATTGAGGGTAAGAGAAGAAGATATCCCTAAAACGGCGTTTCGAACTCGTTATGGTCATTACGAGTTTCAAGTTATGCCTTTTGGTTTGACGAATGCACCCGCCGTTTTCATGGACCTCATGAACCGCGTGTGCAAGCCATATCTAGATAAGTTTGTGATTGTCTTTATTGACGACATACTAATCTATTCGAAAATCAAGGAAGAGCATGAGGGACATTTGAGAATGATTTTGGAGCTACTCAAGAAGGAAGAATTGTATGCGAAGTTTTCAAAATGTGAATTTTGGATTCGAACGGTACAATTCTTAGGCCACGTGATTGATAGTCAAGGAATTCACGTAGACCCCGCAAAGATCGAAGCCATCAAGAGTTGGGATGCACCAAGGACCCCAACGGAAGTATGTCAGTTCTTAGGTCTTGCCGGCTATTATAGAAGATTCATCGAGAACTTCTCAAAAATAGCCCAACCTCTGACCACTTTGACGCAAAAGGAAAAGAAGTTTGCTTGGGAGGACAAGCAAGAAAAGGCATTTCAACTACTAAAAGAGAAGCTTTGTAGTGCGCCAATTCTAGCTCTGCCCGAAGGAACCGATAATTTTGTGGTGTATTGCGACGCTTCCCATCAAGGGTTAGGTTGCGTCCTCATGCAAAAGGACAAGGTGATAGCTTATGCTTCACGTCAACTCAAGGTGCATGAGAAAAATTACACTACCCACGACTTGGAGTTAGGAGCGGTAGTTTTCGCTCTTAAGATTTGGAGGCACTATCTTTATGGCACAAAGTGCACCATATTCACCGACCATAAGAGCCTCCAACATATTTTTGACCAAAAGGACTTGAATATGAGACAACGAAGATGGGTGGAGTTACTTAGTGACTACGATTGTGAGATTAAGTACCACCCCGGCAAGGTGAATGTTGTAGCCGATGCTTTGAGCCGCAAGGAACGAGTCAAGCCGCTTCGCGTCCGAGCATTGGGTATGACCATTCATACCAACCTCACCCCTCACATTCGAATTGCACAAGTTGAAGCATTAGAAGAAGAAAATCTCAAGAATGAAGCCTTGAGAGGAATGGAAGCGCAATTTGAAACTAGACCCGATGGGACTCGCTATTTTGCCAACCGAATTTGGGTACCCAACCATGGGAACCTAAGAGAGTTAATCATGGACGAAGCACACAAGTCTAGGTATTCAATACATCCCGGTGGCGATAAGATGTATCATGGACTTAAGGAGATGTATTGGTGGCCTAAGATGAAGGCCGACATAGCCGCCTATGTTGGTCGTTGTTTGACGTGTGCAAAGGTTAAGATTGAATATCAAAAACCATCCGGTTTGCTTCAACAACCAAGGATACCCCAATGGAAGTGGGAAGAAATATCCATGGATTTCATTACCAAGTTGCCTAGATCCGTGAGTGGATGTGACACGATTTGGGTAATTGTGGATCGCCTCACAAAGTCCGCTCTTTTCCTACCCATTAAGGAAACGTTTGGGATGGATAAATTAGCAAGAATTTATTTGAAGGAAGTTTTGTCACGTCATGGTGTACCTATTTCGATCATATGTGATCGAGATGCTCGTTTCACCTCCAGATTTTGGAAATCTTTCCAAAAAGCTTTGGGTACTAGAATTAACATGAGCACCGCATACCACCCCCAAACCGATGGTCAAAGCGAAAGGACCATCCAAACGCTAGAGGATATGTTACGCGCGTGTGTGATAGACTTTGGGAGTGACTGGGAGCGTCACTTGCCATTGTGTGAGTTTTCATACAACAATAGCTATCACACCAGCATTCAAGCCGCCCCATTCGAGGCGCTTTATGGGAGAAAGTGTCGGTCGCCCATTTGTTGGATCGAAGTTGGTGATAGTCAAATCACGGGTCCAGAAATCCTTCATGAAACCACCGAAAAGATTTTTCAAATCCAAAACCGAATGAAAGCCGCACGTGGCCGTCAAAAGAGCTACGCCGACGTTAGGCGAAAACCGTTGGAATTTCAAGTGAAAGATAGAGTCATGTTAAAAGTCTCCCCTTGGAAAGGAACCATTCGTTTTGGGAAACGAGGAAAGTTGAACCCGAGATACGTTGGACCTTTCAAAATCGTAGAAAGGATAGGTCCCGTCGCATATCGACTAGAATTACCCCAAGAGTTGAGCAGAGTGCACAATGTTTTTCATGTCTCAAACTTAAAGAAGTGTTTATCGGATGAAACACAAACCATTCCGCTTGAAGAGATCCAGCTAGATGATCGCATGCACTTTGTAGAAGAACCCGCTGAAATCATGGACCGTGAAGTTAAGGAATTAAAACAAAGTCGCATTCCTATCGTTAAGGTTCGTTGGAACTCAAGACGAGGACCCGAGTTCACGTGGGAACGTGAAGACCAAATGAAACAAAAATACCCACATTTATTCCGTAACGTCCAAAATGCCGCGTAATACCTAAAGTTTCGGGGCGAAACTTCCATTAACACGGGGAGAATGTGACAACCGCCAAATTTGAGGTTAGCTAAACTTATAAAGTTTACTATGCATGTGCTATTTATAGAAAGTTAAATTTAAATATGTGATATTTAAAGTCTTATGTGTCCACCATGATCAAACGTTGTTATAAAATAACGATACCGACACACATTCATCAGGTTGATGAACCGGTCAAGGAGGACCTCCATAATATGCATTTTGTGATATATGATTCTTATGTGACAATATGTATCTAGTTAAGATCTCTCTCATTAGTAAAAGTGCCATATGAAATATATGTCGTTATATACTTACTAAATTATTAAAGAACGCTCTTATGTAATAATAATAATGGACACAATTTATAAAAACATGAATTATAAAATCATGACAAATTGTTTTTAGTTTCCTAACTAAAAATTTATACAAAATGATATATATGTTAGTTATAAAAACCCTGGGACTAACTAACTAGTATCATTAGTAGGCTAAGGTAATTACTAAGCCAAGAATAAGCCCATACCCCCTGGCCCATGTGATTTTCGGTTGTAGCCCGGCCCATGACCCCAAGCCCAATAGCTCACCACCACACTAGTCCATAAGATACTAATACAAAATCCCCCTGCCTTTTTGTCTTCCCCTCCCCCACGTGAGCTATATACATACACATACATGTTATATAGAAACATAAGCAGACAACAAACACACTGACAGCCCCCCCTCCCCCACGTGATACACTCTCGCACAACAAACAAAAGACCAAACTATTCATCTTCTCCCTCTTTCACTCCAACCGCCGGACACCACTCCCCAACCATACCACCGCCGCCTGCCACCCTCTCTTCACCAGGAAAAGAACCCGGCAGCCCCCCCATCAACCCTATAAAACACCAAACACTCCATCACCACCGCGAGACCACCGCTGCTGCTGCTGCCCGCCGTCCAGCCGCCGCCGCCGCTGTTTCCCCACTTCCAGCCACCACCATCCAACTCCATTAACGTCCAGAAAGGTAGAGAAACGTAAGTAACAAACTCCCAAGCAAACCCATTTGAATCTTTCTCTCTAAAAACCCTAATATTTTGCTTTCTTTTTTTTTCTCTTTTCTTTCCCGTCGCAGCCACACAACCACCGCGCCACCACCACCTCGCGACGACCCAGGAAGAAGGAGGGGCGAACAGGTATCATATCAGGTCGTTACTTGGCTGCCCATGCTTAGCTTTCATGTCACAAACCCTAAAAACGTTTTTCTTACTTGTTCTGTTTCTCGCAGCCGCGAACCGCCACCTCCAGCCACCATTACAACTCTGCTTGAACCTTCGAAACAGGTTGTTTACTTGTCCCTAAGTCTTTTGTAATGATAGGTTTCGGCCATGCTAAGTTTTGGTGCTTTCTTATGTTTCGGTTCGAAAGCCACCACAAACCACCACCTTTCACCCCCTTACTTCACCACCACGAACCACCACTACCTTGCCACTGTGTTGGACTGAAATGTCGACCCAGGGGCTGTCCAAAAATCAAAAATCATTCTTTCTTTTAGCTAGGGTATCTCGGCCGAAACTTGGTGCATCAAAACTCAAATATGACTTTTAAACTTCTAAACTTTTCAAAAGCATTCCAAGGACAGTAGACTTACATGCACACAAGTCTTGAGAATATAATTATTTTTATGGGAAATCAACAAATTTAATATCAAGTTAATTTAATTAAGTTAATTAATTTTGATTAGTAATGATTACGTGTAATTAATAAATGTATGTTTCCTAGGTGATTGTTCCCTCTTCCAAATAATACCTTTATGACATAAATCCAACATGCATAATGATTAACTTTTCTTGGAAATATAAAAGCATGCTTTAAGTATAATCATTGTTGTGATAATCTATACTAGTGAAGTTTAACGTGCTAGTTAAATGCCCATTAAATAATTATGTATATATATATATATATATATATATATATAATATATGTATATATATATATATAATGTATCTATATGCCCATATATATATATATATATATATATATATATATATATATATATATATATATATATATATATATATATATATATATATATATATATATATATATATATATATATATATATATATATATATATATATATATATATATATATATATATATATATATATATATATATATATATATACATATTTTAAGTATAATCATTGTTGTGATAATCTATGCTAGTGAAGTTTAACGTGCTAGTTAAATGCCCATTAAATAACTATATATATATATATATATAATATATGTTATATACGTGTATATATATATCTATTAATAGTAACTTGACCCACCATGCCCACCTCCTATTTAGGACATCGGTGCAAAGTGTGCGGTGACTTAGCACGCTTCGGGTGCAAACATGACCTATATGATCTTATTACATTATATAAAGACCCACCATGCCCATCTTCTATTTAGAATGTTGGTGCAAAGTTGTGCGGCGACATATTTATATTCTTATACTTTTAATTCGTGGTTATTCCAACTCACAACCATACTTAATTGACAATTGCCCAACTCCTAATATGGAAACCGGTGCACTCGTATGGGTTGTGAGGGAGAATGATCGTGAATGCCATGTTATGATTTATTTCAACGCGCAACCATGCTTCTTTGCCATTTCACGTGTATGGGTTGTGTGGGAGAATAGTCATAATATCGCTATTATTATTATTACTATTATATCATATTAAAATATATAAACCCATGAAAGACCAACTCCAACTAGCACGTGGACAGCCCTAACGATTATCACATAATAAAAACATTTTTTTTTTGAAAATGTATTATAACAATGTTATTTGGAAGAATGAGGGAAATTCATTAGGAACATAATAGCATAAATTGTTAAGACAAGTTTATATTTTATATCTATAGGTTGACACATTCAAGCAAATCCGCTACTTGCTAATTGTTGCTACTTTGAAACTAAGGTGAGTTCATAGCCCACACTTTCTTACTATTTTGGGTGAGATGCATGCTCTATATTTTACATGTGGAACACAAGTACCAAAATTATGTATATGATGATTGTCTAAGTC
The DNA here is from genome assembly GCA_034093135.1 of Erigeron breviscapus. Classification (NCBI taxonomy): domain Eukaryota; kingdom Viridiplantae; phylum Streptophyta; class Magnoliopsida; order Asterales; family Asteraceae; genus Erigeron; species Erigeron breviscapus. The sequence goes on from CM067172.1 coordinate 87,375,609, forward strand.
ACTTGATCCCATTAAAGTCCTCCCATCATGAATTGTTAGTTATGGATTTAAACGTGATATGATGAATAGTACTATTTTGGGTGAGATGCATGCTCTATATTTTACATGTGGAACACAAGTACCAAAATTATGTATATGATGATTGTCTAAGTCACTTGATCCCATTAAAGTCCTCCCATCATGAATTGTTAGTTATGGATTTAAACGTGATATGATGAATAGTACTATTTGGGTTGACACCCCCATTCGGGTTGGTCGCACCAACTTGACCGGTGATGGTCGAACGAATGCATTCATATTTGGATTCCCAAGTATTATGGATCAAATACTTGCCGAGGCACAATGTTACTTATTACCGTGGAGTTTCAATTCATGAGCTTAGTACAATATATACATTATGTTTCCTAGCATTGTTTTTGAACAATGGCTACACGACATTGCGGGTTAGCAATGGTCACACTTAAATCTTGTGGTTCCATGCAAAGTACTTATTTTCTCCTATGAATTCGCCAACATTATTGTTGACCCATTTTAGCATGTATCTCAGGTCCGTAAGATGTGTAACACCCCGCTAAAGCGGAATATACGGGATGTACAGACAAGCACAAAAGCACACAGTACAAGTTCCAACACAGCCAATAACATAAAAGAGAAGAAGTATAAAAGTTATTACAGCACTTGGGATATACCCAGAATAGTAAATAATCAAAGACAGAACAATTGTCTAGAAGTACAGGAGTCTGAACTGAATGATCAAAGTGAGATCTTCACGGCTTCCGGTCTTGAACGTGCGAACAATCGCCAAAAGAGAAGAGCCTTAAAGAGGAAGACTCCTATGCTAAGAGATCTACTAGACTAGCCTGAAAAGCATGTAAGTTCAAAGGTCAACTACAAAAGTAGTTGGTGAGATTCACATAAAGTACTAGTGCGTGTACATATAATAATATGTAGAGTAAGAACTGGTCATAATATCTGCACGTTTAACAAAAGTACTTTGTAATAGTAAGAATCGTATAAGAACAATTAATGAACTGTAAATGTATTGTCACTGCTAACCCGATTGGCCAGAACTGAACTGTAATGAACTTATGCACATAGTAATCAAGTACTTCAAGAAGATCTAAATCAGAACAAGAACGGATAATATGCATCCTCCAGAACTGCGGAGAATGAGGGTGGGCCTACCCTAAACAGCGCTGTCCATAATTATCTACGGTTCAATCCCTGAACTGTGGGATGTGAATTGATAGCAGTGAATAAGAACTGAACAAGTACAAGTACGAACTAGAACATGTTAAGATCAATATAGTAGTATGGGGGTATTTAAGATCCTGCCCATTCAAGACCTAAATACTCCCTTAAACAGTATAAATGTATTTAAGATCCTGCCCATTCAAGACCTAAATACTCCCTTAAACAGTATAAATGTATTTAAGATCCTGCCCATTCAAGACTTAAATACTCTTTTAAATAATTAGGAATCATATCATAAATACCTCGTAAGATCGTAAAATAGTACGTGAAATAGTTCAAGATTATAATATAATACGTAAAGTAGTTCAAGAACATATGTACAAGTACAAGTACGAACTAGAACATGTTAAGATCAATATAGTAGTATGGGGGTATTTAAGATCCTGCCCATTCAAGACTTAAATACTCTTTTAAATAATTAGGAATCATATCATAAATACCTCGTAAGATCGTAAAATAGTACGTGAAATAGTTCAAGATTATAATATAATACGTAAAGTAGTTCAAGAACATATGAACAAGTACAAGTACGAACTAGAACATGTTAAGATCAATATAGTAGTATGGGGGTATTTAAGATCCTGCCCATTCAAGACCTAAATACTCCCTTAAACAGTATAAATGTATTTAAGATCCTGCCCATTCAAGACTTAAATACTCTTTTAAATAATTAGGAATCATATCATAAATACCTCGTAAGATCGTAAAATAGTACGTGAAATAGTTCAAGATTATAATATAATACGTAAAGTAGTTCAAGAACATATGTACAAGTACAAAGTAGTTTTCATGCTTTTCAGTCCCCGATAAAAGAACTTGAACAAAATGTACGAAAGGGGGATTAGTGAACTCACAGTGATCTGGTACAAGCACAGTAGTATAAGCACAAAGAACAAGCACAGAGACAGATAAGTTATATCTATCGAAATCCAAGTACGTCTTGATGGATGCCTAAGTACAAGTTATTGTTCATAGATATGCACACATATTAGTTCAAATGACTAATCAATTACTGAAATGTCCTTGATGAACTGATGATTTGGTCCCTTGAAGATCTTTGAACGTTTTGACTCAAATGAGTTTAAATGGACTTTAAGTACATGAACTGGACTCGAACCGAACGTCTTAGAACTCCCACATAAGTACTTATTGTTAATGTGTCTTTAATAATGATTTCCAGCCTTAGAACTTAATTTAGTTGTTCATGGAACTCGTACTTTAATGGTTAAATTGAATCATGATCTTAATGTACTAGGTCAAGATCGTTTAAGAGTTTGCACTAAATCAAATCGTTTCAAATGGCACAAGGATTAGGATCGTCCTAGGATTCATTGAGAACGAGATCGTTTTAGAATTCGAGGTCGTCTTGAAGTTTAACTAGGGCAAGACCGTCCTAGGTCAAGTACACAAGATCGTCTTAGCTTCAAGGTTCGAGATCGTCTCATAGATGTACAAGCACAAGATCGTTTCAATGTTTCAGGCTCAAGATCGTCTCATAGTTGAAGGTTTAAGATCGTTCTAGGTTTAAAGCTCGAGATCGTTTTAGCCTTTTCAAGTTCAAGATCGTTTTAGCCTTTTCAAGTTCAAGATCGTTTTAGCCTTTTCAAGTTCAAGATCGTTTTAGCCTTTTCAAGTTCAAGATCGTTTTATGGTTCTTCAAGATCGTTCTATTGAGTCAAGGCTAGGATCGTCTTAGTGTCCAAGGCTCAAGGTCGTTTTTACTGGACCAGATTCAAGATCGTCTTAATTGCCAAGCCAAGGTCGTTTCATGTATTTGGTTCAAGGTCGTTTTAGGCCAAGGTCGTCTGGGTCAAGATCGTTTCATTTCCAAGGACAAGAACAGGGTCGTTTCTAGTTCAAGAACAAGTGTTTGAGCAAAACCGATCCAAAGGATTAGTTACCCAATAAACGCACCAACAACGTCACAACACCACACAAGATCGACGAACAAGCATAAGGCACCAAGGTGGGCTGCCTAGGACGATCTTGGGGTCAAGATCGTCCCAGCCAGGATCGTTCCAGGTCCTAAACGGGCTGAACAAAAGCATGGACATAAAACGAAGGTCTAGATCGATTTTAAGACATGTTAGAACATAGCACTAGTACTTATATATATAATAACAACAACTTATATCACTTTTAAGGCTTTTCAAGATCAAATTACACCTGGACTAGTCATGGTACTCAAGAACACACTTTCTTCATTTTTCAAAAATGGGTTTTGAGATTAGAGTACGTTATGACCCAAATTTGTTCATAAAAATGTTGTTAAACACATTTAGACACAAACCCATTAACATTGAACATGATTTTCGTTCAAGAACTGGACCAAATCATCAAGAACATAAACTTGAAAAAGTACACTTTTAATTTGATCAAAAACTCATAATTAGTTGTTGTTACCTGAGATTTGATTCCAGAAATATGTCTTGATTATCACAAGGATGCTAAAAGTACAAACGATTTTGATTTAACAATCCAAAATCAAAAGATGAATTTTTGTGTGTTTTATGGCTGCCAGAGGTGTGGGTTTTAGTGAGAGAAGTGAAAAATGGAAGAGATGATGAATAGGGTTTTCTCTCTCTAAACTCTTCTATTTATAGTCTCCCATAATAAATGAACTTACTAAATGAAAAGACTATTTATGAACATTTTTGAACTAGAACTTTTATGAACACGAACGTTTACGTACTGCACTTTAGTATTTTATTGAACTTAATCATAAATTCGTCATATAAATCATGATTTAAGATCAAATTGATCTTCATATAAGCACATAATTTAGGTCTAAAGTACGTCAAGAACTTAAATAAATTGAACTGTCTAGCCGTTCGAGTGGCGAAAGTACTTCTTAAAGAGCTTATTTAGAACATTTCTAGGACGGTTGTTACATTCTCCCCTACTTAGAGGATTTCGTCCTCGAAATTAAGAGTCTTGCCGATCAAAAAGATGAGGGTACTTCTTCTTAATGAAGTCCTCGCGTTCCCATGTGTCATTGTATCCATGTCTAGCACTCCAACGTACACGAACTAGTGGTACTCTGCTCTGTCTAGTCTGTTTAGCATCTCTGTCAATGATCTCGATGGGCTCTTCAGTGAACTCAAGCCCTTCGTCAATACGAACATCCTTAACAGGAATGACGGTCGGGTCGTCAGCCAAGCACTTCTTCAAATTGGACACGTGAAATGTGTCATGAACATTGCCAAGTTCTAAGGGTAGTTCCAGTTTGTACGCAACTGGTCCAATCCGTTTAATGATCTTATAAGGTCCGATGTACCGAGGCGCCAATTTGCCTTTCTTGCCGAAACGGGCAGTACCTTTCCATGGGGAAACTTTTAATAGAACTTTATCGCCTACTTGGAACTCTAAAGGTTTACGGCATTTGTCAGCGTAGGACTTTTGTCTGTCACGAGCAGCTTTAAGCTTTTCTTTGATAACAGCGATTTTGTCAATAGTGAACTGTACGACTGGGAGCTTCATCCAACTTCTTTCGCCGGCGTCTAGCCAACAAAGTGGCGATCTGCACTTACGCCCATATAAAGCTTCGAATGGTGCACACTGAATGCTAGTGTGATAACTGTTATTGTAAGAGAACTCGATCAATGGAAGATGTTTATCCCAACTTCCTCTGAACTCTAATGCACAAGAACGGAGCATGTCCTCCAAGGTCTGAATAGTACGTTCGCTTTGCCAGTCCGTCTGGGGGTGATAAGCGGTGCTCAAGTTAAGTCTAGTACCTAACGCTTCTTGAAGTGACTGCCAAAAGTCAGATGTGAAGCGAGGATCTCGATCGGACACTATTGATAAAGGGACACCGTACTTGGTCACAATATCGTCTATATAGATCTCAGCGAGTCTCTCCAGTGAGTAGTCATCACGAATTGGAAGAAAACGAGCTGATTTCGTTAGTCTGTCTACGATAACCCAAATAGAGTTATGGTTGTCCTTTGTACGAGGCAGTTTCATGATGAAGTCCATGGTAATATCTTCCCACTTCCACACCGGAACTTCTAATTGTTTCAATAAACCGGAGGGTTTCTGATGTTCGATCTTAACTTTAGAACATGTCAGACATCTACTGACGTACTCAAAGATCTCTCTCTTCATCCCAGGCCACCAGTAGTCTTGCTTCAAGTTCTTGTACATCTTGTCTGCGCCCGGATGAATCGAGTACCTTGAACTGTGAGCTTCCTGCATGATGATCTCCCTAACACCATTGACTGTAGGGATCCAAACTCGGTTGTTGAACTTCCTGACACCTTCGTCATCAATTTCCAGTTCTTGAGCGATTGGGCCTAACCGTTCTGCTTTTATGCTGTCTTTTGATCTCAATCCGATCTCTTGACCTGCGATCACACGTTGTTTCAAGTCTGTACGATCTGCCTCCTTGATAGACAAGATTTTGACTCGTTCTTTTCTGCTTAGAGCGTCAGCTACTACATTCGCCTTTCCGGGATGATACTTGATGTCGCAATCGTAGTCGCTTAGTAACTCCACCCAGCGCCTTTGTCTCATATTCAGCTCTTTCTGATTATACACGTGTTGCAAGCTCTTATGATCGGTGAAGATAGTACATTTAGTTCCGTACAAGTAGTGCCTCCAAATCTTTAGGGCAAAGACAACTGCTCCAAGTTCTAGATCATGGGTGGTATAATTCTTCTCGTGCACCTTGAGTTGTCTAGATGCGTAGGCGATCACTTTGCCTCTTTGCATCAGTACGCAGCCTAGTCCTTGATGTGAAGCGTCACAGTACACGACAAAGTCTTCAGTGCCTTCTGGTAAAGCTAGAACAGGTGCTTCACACAGTCTGTCTTTTAGGGTTTGGAACGCTCGTTCTTGTTGTTCACCCCAAATAAAGTCTTTGGTCTTTTGAGTCAGTTGAGTCAAGGGTAGTGCGATCTTAGAAAAGTTCTCGATAAAACGACGATAATACCCAGCTAGTCCAAGAAAACTACGAACTTCGGTAGGAGCTTTCGGAGCTTCCCACTTTTTGATGGCTTCAACTTTGGCCGGGTCGACATGAATGCCTTGTTCGTTTATGACGTGGCCGAGGAACTGTACTTGGCGAAGCCAGAACTCGCACTTAGAGAATTTAGCGTACAACTCTTCTTCTCGAAGAAGTTGAAGAATAGAACGTAAATGTTGTTCATGATCCGTTTTGTTCCGAGAGTACACGAGTATGTCGTCGATGAACACAATAACAAATTTGTCTAAGAACGGACGACAGACACGGTTCATTAAGTCCATAAAAATCGCTGGAGCATTAGTCAGACCAAATGGCATAACGAGAAATTCGTAGTGGCCATAACGAGTACAAAAAGCTGTCTTTGGAACGTCACCATCCTGAACACGAATCTGGTGATAACCTGAACGTAGATCGATCTTAGAGAAGTACGAAGCACCTTGCAATTGATCAAACAGATCGTCTATGCGAGGTAGGGGATACCGGTTCTTAACGGTTAATTTGTTCAGTTCACGATAGTCTATGCACATTCTCATGGAGCCATCTTTCTTTTTAACGAACAGGATCGGTGCTCCCCAAGGGGATGAACTAGGACGGATAAAGCCTTTGCTCAAAAGTTCCTGTAATTGGTTGGACAGTTCTTGCATTTCAGGAGGAGCTAAACGGTACGGTGCTTTAGCGACTGGTGCTGCACCGGGAACTAGATCAATATTGAACTCGACTTGTCTAACAGGTGGAATGCCTGGTAAGTCGTCAGGAAAGACATCTGGGAAGTCCCGAACAATGGGAATGTCTTGAACTTTAGGTTCTTTAGCACTTTTATCAATGACATGAGCTAGGTACACAAGATGATCTTTCTTGCCCAAGTACTTACAGAATTTCATTGCCGAAACGATTTTAAGTTCGTTCGTGGACTTATCGCCTTGTACGATCAAGATCTCGCCGTTCGGTAGCGGTATATGAACTGATTTCTCGTGGCAACAAATAGTCGCGTGGTGCTTGGATAGCCAATCCATTCCCACGATCATGTCAAAACTACTAATCTTGACGGGGATTAGATCAATTGTAAAGTTCTTGTCTACTAAAGTCAAAGGGCAATCTAGAGCAATTTCATTGGTACCGTACCTTTGGCCATTTGCATATTCTACCACATATTTGTCATTTAGTTTGCCAGATATCATGTTAGTTTTAGCTTTAAAGTCTAATGCCACAAAGCTACGTTCAGCACCGGAGTCAAATAGTACAGAAGCATAATGATCGTTCAGAAGAAAAGTACCTGTCACAACCCGAGGGTTCTGACGAGCTTCCTCAGCGTTCAAAGCGAAAACACGGGCGTTAGCAGGGCCTGGTTGGTTTTGCTGTTGCTGGTTGATCTGTTGGTTCTGGTTTCTTGGCCCGCGTGGATAAGCAACACGCTGAACTTGGGCGTTCTGGTTCTGGTTCCTCTGAACTGGTGCGGCAGGTGGTAGCGGAGGTCTGGCATTTCTGATTGGCGGGTTCCTGTTCACTGGTGGAGGATTAGTTCTGATCAAGTTCGCTGAAACAGCATTGCAGTACTTAGCCATATGCCCAATTCCTTGGCACTTATAGCAGATAGGACAAGCACCAGTGTGATGAAGGTTGCAGCGAGTGCACTTAGGGTAAGCTCCAGAGTATCTTGTTGGTTCAGGTACTGCGGTCACAGCATAGTTCTTCAAGATCTTCCCTTTCTTACTTGGGGGTTCAGCTTTCCTTTCCACCACTTCTTCAGCCTTCCTCTTCCCCTTATCAGTACTTTCAATCAACCCTCCTGATCTGATTATATCTTTGGTCAAGGTCTTAGCCAGTACAGTGGCTCTTGACATGGTCTTGGGGCCCTTACTGGTGAGGTCACGACGGATCTCAGGAATCAAGCCCCAGATAAAACGATCAATTTTCTTCTCCTCAGAAGAAGCTAAGTGTGGCACAAGTCTAGCAAGCTCATTAAACCTCAAAATGTATTTCTCAATTTCCACACCCTCCATCTTCAAATCCCAAAATTCTTGTTCTAACTCCTGTAAGGCATCTTTGGTACAGAACTCAGCTCTCATCATCTTCTGAAGTTCTTCCCAGGTGTAAGCATAGGCGGACTTCCTGCCAATAGTGGTGACGATGCCAGTCCACCAAGATCTAGCAGCGCCGTCAAACTGGCTGGTCGCATGCTCCACCATCTTGTCTTCAGTAGTCTCAGTGTGGTATAGGGCTTCTTCCATGTTTTCAAACCACATTAATAGTTCTGCAGCACCCTTCTCCCCTGTGTAGACTGGGGGTTTGCACTGAGTGAAAGTCTTGAATTGGCACCTTCTGCTTCGGGTGACTCTATCTTCAGTGGTGGCTCGGGTGTTAATCTGGCTAGCTCCATCCGAATCACCATTCACGTCTTGGTTCTGTTCAGGTTCTTCTTGAATCCTCCTATTCTGAGTTGCTCTAGTAGTTCTAGTACCTTCAGTTAGTGGAATTTCCAGCATCTGAGCAACTTGGGTAGCAAGATTTGGCATCATCGCATTCATGCGGTCAGTGATGAGGTCTGCTACATCTTCCAAGGTAAAGTTGACATTCGCATTTATACCAGGTTGAGTAGGTTCAACAGCTGGTGCAGTCTTAGCTCTTCGTCCACGTTTAGGCGGCATTCTTCCTTATGCCCCTAATAAGATAGAAATATGAACTCGGTTACGTTTCGCACAAGTCTATAGCTCCAAGTACGTAGTACGTTAATAAACGATCGTCGTTAGTACAATATATGAACAAGAACAGTCGTCGGTCGTACGATAAGGACCTATAGTCGTATAAGCTCTAAGGCCTATAGTCGAAGTACTAGAACGTATGTCTTAAGAGAACGAGTGAACTAGAACTGATATGATCGAAGAACGAGATTACACAAGGTTCTTACTAAGGCTCTAAGAGATGGGTGACACCTTCAATGACACACCTTGAGTACTAGGAACTATATCCGCAATTAGATGTAGTTGATCAGGTTATATCTAATTGGGGAAAAGTTCCCATTACTCAAACCGGTCATACAAAGGATCACCTCAGAGTGGATTCCAGTTATAGCTCGAGTTTTCCTTAGGAAAAAGCTCGGTGTTCACTATAACCATGTCTCTGATACCAACTGTAACACCCCGCTAAAGCGGAATATACGGGATGTACAGACAAGCACAAAAGCACACAGTACAAGTTCCAACACAGCCAATAACATAAAAGAGAAGAAGTATAAAAGTTATTACAGCACTTGGGATATACCCAGAATAGTAAATAATCAAAGACAGAACAATTGTCTAGAAGTACAGGAGTCTGAACTGAATGAGCAAAGTGAGATCTTCACGGCTTCCGGTCTTGAACGTGCGAACAATCGCCAAAAGAGAAGAGCCTTAAAGAGGAAGACTCCTATGCTAAGAGATCTACTAGACTAGCCTGAAAAGCATGTAAGTTCAAAGGTCAACTACAAAAGTAGTTGGTGAGATTCACATAAAGTACTAGTGCGTGTACATATAATAATATGTAGAGTAAGAACTGGTTATAATATCTGCACGTTTAACAAAAGTACTTTGTAATAGTAAGAATCGTATAAGAACAATTAATGAACTGTAAATGTATTGTCACTGCTAACCCGATTGGCCAGAACTGAACTGTAATGAACTTATGCACATAGTAATCAAGTACTTCAAGAAGATCTAAATCAGAACAAGAACGGATAATATGCATCCTCCAGAACTGCGGAGAATGAGGGTGGGCCTACCCTAAACAGCGCTGTCCATAATTATCTACGGTTCAATCCCTGAACTGTGGGATGTGAATTGATAGCAGTGAATAAGAACTGAACAAGTACAAGTACGAACTAGAACATGTTAAGATCAATATAGTAGTATGGGGGTATTTAAGATCCTGCCCATTCAAGACCTAAATACTCCCTTAAACAGTATAAATGTATTTAAGATCCTGCCCATTCAAGACTTAAATACTCTTTTAAATAATTAGGAATCATATCATAAATACCTCGTAAGATCGTAAAATAGTACGTGAAATAGTTCAAGATTATAATATAATACGTAAAGTAGTTCAAGAACATATGTACAAGTACAAAGTAGTTTTCATGCTTTTCAGTCCCCGATAAAAGAACTTGAACAAAAGTACTTTGTAATAGTAAGAATCGTATAAGAACAATTAATGAACTGTAAATGTATTGTCACTGCTAACCCGATTGGCCAGAACTGAACTGTAATGAACTTATGCACATAGTAATCAAGTACTTCAAGAAGATCTAAATCAGAACAAGAACGGATAATATGCATCCTCCAGAACTGCGGAGAATGAGGGTGGGCCTACCCTAAACAGCGCTGTCCATAATTATCTACGGTTCAATCCCTGAACTGTGGGATGTGAATTGATAGCAGTGAATAAGAACTGAACAAGTACAAGTACGAACTAGAACATGTTAAGATCAATATAGTAGTATGGGGGTATTTAAGATCCTGCCCATTCAAGACCTAAATACTCCCTTAAACAGTATAAATGTATTTAAGATCCTGCCCATTCAAGACTTAAATACTCTTTTAAATAATTAGGAATCATATCATAAATACCTCGTAAGATCGTAAAATAGTACGTGAAATAGTTCAAGATTATAATATAATACGTAAAGTAGTTCAAGAACATATGTACAAGTACAAAGTAGTTTCAAGAACATATGTACAAGTACAAAGTAGTTTTCATGCTTTTCAGTCCCCGATAAAAGAACTTGAACAAAATGTACGAAAGGGGGATTAGTGAACTCACAGTGATCTGGTACAAGCACAGTAGTATAAGCACAAAGAACAAGCACAGAGACAGATAAGTTATATCTATCGAAATCCAAGTACGTCTTGATGGATGCCTAAGTACAAGTTATTGTTCATAGATATGCACACATATTAGTTCAAATGACTAATCAATTACTGAAATGTCCTTGATGAACTGATGATTTGGTCCCTTGAAGATCTTTGAACGTTTTGACTCAAATGAGTTTAAATGGACTTTAAGTACATGAACTGGACTCGAACCGAACGTCTTAGAACTCCCACATAAGTACTTATTGTTAATGTGTCTTTAATAATGATTTCCAGCCTTAGAACTTAATTTAGTTGTTCATGGAACTCGTACTTTAATGGTTAAATTGAATCATGATCTTAATGTACTAGGTCAAGATCGTTTAAGAGTTTGCACTAAATCAAATCGTTTCAAATGGCACAAGGATTAGGATCGTCCTAGGATTCATTGAGAACGAGATCGTTTTAGAATTCGAGGTCGTCTTGAAGTTTAACTAGGGCAAGACCGTCCTAGGTCAAGTACACAAGATCGTCTTAGCTTCAAGGTTCGAGATCGTCTCATAGATGTACAAGCACAAGATCGTTTCAATGTTTCAGGCTCAAGATCGTCTCATAGTTGAAGGTTTAAGATCGTTCTAGGTTTAAAGCTCGAGATCGTTTTAGCCTTTTCAAGTTCAAGATCGTTTTAGCCTTTTCAAGTTCAAGATCGTTTTAGCCTTTTCAAGTTCAAGATCGTTTTAGCCTTTTCAAGTTCAAGATCGTTTTATGGTTCTTCAAGATCGTTCTATTGAGTCAAGGCTAGGATCGTCTTAGTGTCCAAGGCTCAAGGTCGTTTTTACTGGACCAGATTCAAGATCGTCTTAATTCAAGTCAAGATCGTCTCATAGTTGAAGGTTTAAGATCGTTCTAGGTTTAAAGCTCGAGATCGTTTTAGCCTTTTCAAGTTCAAGATCGTTTGGGTCAAGATCGTTTCATTTCCAAGGACAAGAACAGGGTCGTTTCTAGTTCAAGAACAAGTGTTTGAGCAAAACCGATCCAAAGGATTAGTTACCCAATAAACGCACCAACAACGTCACAACACCACACAAGATCGACGAACAAGCATAAGGCACCAAGGTGGGCTGCCTAGGACGATCTTGGGGTCAAGATCGTCCCAGCCAGGATCGTTCCAGGTCCTAAACGGGCTGAACAAAAGCATGGACATAAAACGAAGGTCTAGATCGATTTTAAGACATGTTAGAACATAGCACTAGTACTTATATATATAATAACAACAACTTATATCACTTTTAAGGCTTTTCAAGATCAAATTACACCTGGACTAGTCATGGTACTCAAGAACACACTTTCTTCATTTTTCAAAAATGGGTTTTGAGATTAGAGTACGTTATGACCCAAATTTGTTCATAAAAATGTTGTTAAACACATTTAGACACAAACCCATTAACATTGAACATGATTTTCGTTCAAGAACTGGACCAAATCATCAAGAACATAAACTTGAAAAAGTACACTTTTAATTTGATCAAAAACTCATAATTAGTTGTTGTTACCTGAGATTTGATTCCAGAAATATGTCTTGATTATCACAAGGATGCTAAAAGTACAAACGATTTTGATTTAACAATCCAAAATCAAAAGATGAATTTTTGTGTGTTTTATGGCTGCCAGAGGTGTGGGTTTTAGTGAGAGAAGTGAAAAAATGGAAGAGATGATGAATAGGGTTTTCTCTCTCTAAACTCTTCTATTTATAGTCTCCCATAATAAATGAACTTACTAAATGAAAAGACTATTTATGAACATTTTTGAACTAGAACTTTTATGAACACGAACGTTTACGTACTGCACTTTAGTATTTTATTGAACTTAATCATAAATTCGTCATATAAATCATGATTTAAGATCAAATTGATCTTCATATAAGCACATAATTTAGGTCTAAAGTACGTCAAGAACTTAAATAAATTGAACTGTCTAGCCGTTCGAGTGGCGAAAGTACTTCTTAAAGAGCTTATTTAGAACATTTCTAGGACGGTTGTTACAAGATGCACGGTAGGATTCACATAAGGCTTTTCCGCCACTTGGAGTTGATGTTTCGTTTTTATCATGGAAAAGACTTTACTTTTGTTCAAGTTATCATTGTTGTCGAAACCAATGATAGCACCACCTATCGAGGATTTAGAATTCCTAAAAATACTCTTTAAATTATTGTAATGTTTTTCCCTTAATGTATTTCCAATATTTCAAGACAATGAACTTATGTTAAATGAAATGTTTTCAAAACGACTCCTTTATAGTCGTTCATTATGCCTCGTGTTGTGATTTCATGAATGTTGCACCTCGTACCCTTCCGCATTATTATGGGGTGTGACATACCCGGAGTTGATGATAACCCGAGCGAAGGTCGATTTTTGAGAAGTGCTTAGCACCTTGAAGTTGATCAAATAAGTCATCGATTCTAGGGAGGGGATACCGGTTCTTCACTGTGAGCTTGTTTAATTCCCGGTAGTCGATACACATTCTAAAGGACCCGTCTTTCTTTTTGACGAAGAGAACAGGAGTACCCCAAGGAGATTGACTAGGGCGAATGAAACCCTTCTCTTGGAGTTCCTTGAGTTGAGTTTGTAGCTCTTGCATTTCGGTTAGAGCTATAACCTCTACCATGCAACGTAGGGATAAGGTTATGTAGATATAACCTCTACCATGCAACGTCTAAGTATTTGGACTAAAATCCCATGAAAGACGGCATTAGGTGTTTATTTTACCTTATCTTACTATATATTAAAGGAATACAACTTTTTTTTTCCAGTTGATTTATATTTGATGGCATATTTACATAGTGATTATTTTAAGGTGTTCGTGTGTTAACACGGTATTAGTAATACCTAACACATATAAATAAAGTGACGTAATAAACTGGATATTATTCTCAAAATAGTAAAATGACATTTACTTAAAAAGAATATTTGATACATTATTTATTTTTAAAAAATAATATTTAGTGCAATGATTCACCTTATTTTAACTTTAAGGTAATCTCTTCAAAGAAAGTTATATACAATCTTAAGAATCACAATGACAAATATTTCAATAAAGCTAAAAATAATTAAGACAATATGCATATACATTTCTTTTTTTATTAAAGATTAATTACATTATTCTTAGAAAATGAAAATACAAGACTCAAAACCTATAGATAACCGATCTAAAGCATGATTAGAGATAAAAAATAAAAAGATAACATAAAGGTGAGTTGAAGGTAAAACTTTAAGAGTGTAAAGATGAATGCATAAGTGAAATAGGATATGCGAAAGAATTCACTTTAGGATGATAGTTTATAATTTTTAAAAAATATATTTTGTTTGTTTAACAATATCTGACTTAAAGGTAAAACTTTAAAAGTGTAAAGATAAATGCATAAGTGAAATGGGATATGCGAAACCATTCACTTTAGGATGATAGTTTCTAAATTTTGAAATATATATTTTTTTTGTTTATGTAACACCCCGAGCTAGGCTCGAAATATTACCGAAAAGATATAGCATATGCATGGGATTATCGTAGAACAAGACTAAATGAAATAAAAAGGGATTCGGTGAATCCGAACATCAAATACAAGTACAAAATGCACAAGGAGCAAGTAACCATCAAACATTTACAAAAGATTATCACAAGATGGCTATCGATCCTAAGCATGATGCAAAACAATGGGCAAATGAATAGGAGATCCACGAAAGTCCAAGCCCGAGTCCAAACATAAGCAACAATCAAACTTCACGTCTTGGATTCTCTGGAATACCTGAAAAGTGTACTAAACAAGGTCAACACTAGGTTGGTGAGTTCGTAGTAATAGCTCACAAGGAACCATCATCCATTCAATACGTAATAAGAACAAGATAAAGGCAAGTAACAACTTACGAGACGCCCATATATTACACATGAACGCAAATTACGTTTGCTCAATTTCACAACGCAGTCACACACATAAGTATTCGTATAGGAAACTACACAAGATAGTTAGAGGACGCAAAATAAGTGTGCACAAGTAATAGTACGCCATTAAAGGTATCATATGTGATCCACCACGTCAACAATATAACAAACACTCACAATGTCATCGAGTATATAATACTCGGGTGTACGTAGTACCAAGTTAATTCATCAAGTATATAAAATACTTGGGTGTACATTGTGCCATATCAAATCATCAAGTATCAAATACTTGGGTGTACGTTGTTGTTAGGTCCAGTTTTGGTGAAAACTGGAGCGTCTCCAGTTGAATCTGGAGACCAGAAGATTTGTTCATGAAATAATAGAAGTCCAGTGGCCAGTGTACAGTTGATGCCATTGGAGCTTCCCTCCAGTTGAGATCTGACCATGTCTGAAGCATTCCAGTTGAAGTCGAAGACAACAAGTGGAAGATAAAGAATGACAATGGCAGCGAAGCCCAGTTGACATTCTAACCAGATCAAAACTGGAGATCATCAGTATAAAGCATTTACAAAGCTTTACACTGATTACGAGGAAGACCTTTTTGCTTTATGTACTATTAACCAGACAATAGCAATTGTCTATGTTTAAAGTACAAAAGTACATAAAGCAGGTTGGATAAAGTGACTTTATGTCTTACTTTATCAAGCATGTTCAAGGAATTAAATGCAATTCCTTAAATGCTCTCAACCATATTTGTACGGCCAAAGTTGACATCCCAATGTCAACTTTGCCTATAAATAGAGATCTTTGCACAACCAAGAAAGAACTTTGCATATTCAGACATTTACATATTCTTGGTGAACTTGTGCAACATTCTCTCAATCGCAAAAAGGAACATTTCACAACTCTAAGTAGGGGTGTTGAAAAAAACCATACCCAATTAACCCGACCCAACCCAAATGAGTTTGGGTTATATGGGTTGGGTTATTTGGGTTTCGGGTTCGTTATTTGGTTAACCAAACCCATATAAATTTAATTGGTTTGGGTTATGGGTGATATTTTTTTTATTTGGGTTAACCCGAATAACCCATATAATTTTTTTTTTTATCTATGTAATATTTATAGGAGTATTATATAGTTGACTCAATCTTTATGCTTTTATTTATAAATTACCAAATATGATTCCTGCTCGGTTATTTTTGTATTGTAAGTATTATGGTAGACAAAAATCAAACATACCGTTTTGCCTTTTGTTAGTATTATATATACAAAAGTATTACTATATTACGAGTATAATTAATAGTTATACTATATAACTATTATATAACAATAGCTTAATTAAATTTTACTTCAATAGTTTGCGTTATATATTGTCAAGATTGTTTAATTAATTAAGTGTTTTATATTATTTTGAATAGTTTATAATTTATCAATTTTACATATGTATGACTATTTATCGATTAATACAACCATGTTGTAATGCACCAAATCAAGAACTAGATAATCAAAGTTGTTGAAATACCTTTGAATATAAAGAATTAGTTAATTTACACTTTTACGAAGTATGATTTTCTATGTTTTTGAAATTAAAATTATATTGAAGTATAATTAACCAACTTTTCTTTTAAGTTTAGTACGCTTCAAAGTCCACATAATTTTTCATTTGGGTTACCCAAAACCCGACCCAAACAACCCAAACCCGAATAACCCAAACCCAAAGAACACGAATCTTATTCGGTTTGGGTTATGGGTGAACTTATTATTCTTCAAAACCCGAATAACCCGAACCAAATAACCCGAAACCCGAATAACCCGACCGATCAACACCCCTAACTCTAAGTGTTTCGATTGTTAAGAGAATTTCCAAGTATTAGATCGATTGTATTTCATAGGTTGTTAGGATATTTACATTATTGTATTATCTTGGTTCCGCAACAACCTTGTAATTTATTTAAAGATAATAAATAAATTACACTTGAAAAATTACATATCGTCTCACCAGATTTACCTTACAAGTACTTTAATTATTGCATTGTCTTTACTTATTACTTATTGTCACCTTAATAAGTAATCTAACCAATAACCTGGTATACACACACTGCAACTGGTCGTCTCCAGATCGGTGTGTATATTGCAAAGTAATCTCACCATTGACATAGAGGTGTCTTCAGTGGTACCATCTCTTTAGTTGAGACTTACAGTTGTGTCAACTCAAGTCATCAAGTATAAAATACTTGGGTGTACGTCGTACCAAATTACGTTATACATAACCAATCCATTCACAAGTCCATCATACAACAACTCAACCAAAACCACAATGCACATACACTTCATACGACTTTACAATCAAGGAATCATGGATGCTTATATATAGGGTCACCCGCAGCCTTCCCACCACATCTATAACTCTTTGAAGGCATCATCGTCTTTCATGTATGTACAACTATCCTAGTTACAAACACATTTATAATCGAGTGCATAATAAACCAATCAACCAATCAAACCGTTAATCAAACAAACAACAAGCATGTGTACACTTTTCAGCCCGCATCTCAATCGAGTAGGGGACTACGGAACTCACCTTTGCCAAGCAATAACAAGTTAATATCACTATGAATGTCCAACGTTCACCAAATGTCCACAATCTACCAATATATATCACAATACAACCAACGTGAACACTTGGAACCCTAGAAATGATTTCCAACCCTTGAACGACTCTAGAGGCTCGACCCAAGGACCATGGGAGTTCAACAAGCCCAAACGACTCTTTTGTAGACTACTTTCATATTTTGTAGAATACTTGTCTCTTTGTAGACTACTTTCAGTTTTGTAGACTACTTTCAGTTTTTCTTGACTACTTCCAGTTTTGTAGACTACTTTTGGCATACAAGACGACGAATTGAGAAAAAACTTAATTCTTAATAAATGTAGAGGGCTCAAAGACCTTCTCAGAAATGTAAGGTTTGACTCTTGAAGATTCCTAACGAACGAGTTACGACGTTTTCAAAACAAGTCTGCACACTTTTCGACTAGCTGAAACCTTGTAACCAAACACACCCAAATTCGACCCAAACCTTTTTGACCTCAAATTCGACTAGGAGCTGCTTCCAAACTCATTTTCAAGCATAAATGAACATAACCCACATCACTAAACTTGATTTATAACAATAATTTTGCTCAAATCCGTTCTTGACCCAATTCGAAACCCTAGGAAACCTTAATTCGACCCAAAACTCGTTTTGACCATTTTGGAAGCTACTAAACATGTTACTAACACATTTTGGACAAAACCCATCATCAAAACTCTTTCATTTCAACAATCCAAGACCAAATCACACCCAATTTCATCCAAAACCCTAATTTTGACTTCAAGAACCCATTTTGACCCAAGAATGACTAAGGATACTTAAATTTGACTAAGAAACAAGATTAACAACATAAAATGATGAATATGAGTTAGAAATTACTTATGAAAACCTTCCCAATTTGCCAAATCCGGTTTTTGAAGCAAAAATGGAAGTTCTTTTACTTGAAAATAACCAAATTTTTGATATGTGATGAAGTTGATGATGCTAACAATGATTCCTATACAAATCTTACTTGAAACAACAATCTTGGTGGAAGAATTTTAGAGAGATAGTGAGACGTGTGTGTGTGCAAGAGTTCTTGCAAGTTTTAGAGAGAGGGAGAGATAAGGGAAATGAAATGAGTGGATGGAAGGATAGGGTTGGGTAAGGGGATGGGTAATTGGGTCATGGGTAGGATCCATATCACATTTCTAGTTTATTAAACACCATTTAATACCGTAAGACTAAATAAAATGACCATTGACTTAAATAAGCACATTGCACATAAATGACTTGCCAAAATGACTTCAATTATATTTACTAACTAAAATTCTTAGTCGAATTGTACATTTAGTCAACTGGTCGAAAATCACGAATGTTACAGTTTAACAATATCTGATTGGCAGCTCGACTCGATTATAAAACCTGAAGCTCGAAACTCGACTCAAGCTCGACTGAGCTTTTATTTTCAAACTCAGGCTTACTTACGACTCACCACTTTCGAGCTCGACTTGGCTAGACTCGGTTAAGTATTAAACTAAGTTTTAAATTAAATAATCCTATAAGCTCGACAAATTCAAGCTCGACTCGATTAAGCTCGGCTCGGATATAATTATATAAAAATATATAATATTCAAGGGTAAAGTTGTAAATAAGTACAAGCTCGATTAAGCTCGCCAGCTTTTCGAGTAGACTATTTTCAGGCTCAAGCTCGACTCGAAAGTCTACTCGAGTAGCTTGAGCTCGGCTCGATTCATACCGAGTCGATTTCAATAATTTGCGAGCCGATTTTGGGTAGCTCGCGAACTGTATCGTCTCACTTACACCCCTATTAAAAAGTTCACAATAAAATACATTTTCCAGCTTCTTTACATTTTCATCATTTTCATTCGATTTGTGGAGAAACAAGAAGAAATGTGATTTTACAACACAAATTTCTCCATGACTTTTTGAGGAGAAATGGTGTAGAGTGTAAGCAATGAAATATAAATTATGAAATTACGTGCAAAGCACATTTTCACAATCTACATACTTCATTCAAAATCCGAGCCTTAGGTAAATTTAGGCACTTTTCTACTCTGCTATACTCTAATTTAATTACTTATCTTCTATATGAGTCTCCTTTTACTTTTGTTGTTATAAAGGATTGATAGAACTGATGATATAACCATAATTTAAACATTTTTATTTCTGTGGTTTCATACCAAACAATGGAGTTAATTTCCTTGTTGATTTTTATGAAGTTACTAAAGGAAAGAATTTATTATATTTTATATCAAATTTCATTTTTTTATATGTCATTTCTTTGTTTGAGTTTATTTCCTTGAATTTATACCTATCAAACGTGACCAAGATTAAGTTAAATAGTTAGCAAAAATATAGAAAAAGGAAAGAGTTTATTATATTTTTTTTATATCAAATTTCATTTTTTTATATGTCATTTCTTTGTTTGAGTTTATTTCCTTGAATTTATACCTATCAAACGTGACCAAGATTAAGTTAAATAGTTAGCAAAAATATAGAAAAAGGAAAGAGTTTATTATATTTTTTTTTTATCAAATTTCATTTTTCTATATGTCATTTCTCTGTTTGAGTTTATTTCCTTGAATTTATACCTAACAAACGTGACCAATATTAAGTTAAATAGTTAACAGAAATAAAGAAGGTAAATGGAGGGAAAAAGTAAAGCTGATGTTTGTTAAGTCCAGTTTCACTGGACTCACTCCAGAATTGAAGACTGGAGCTCCACTAAAGATTTGTCCAGAAATAATAGAAGACCAGTGAGCGTCTTACTTGTACAGGAAATCTGGAAGGCACCAGATTTCAGCTCACTGGACTTCACTCCAGTCCAGATCAATTCCACTGAAGACATTCTCACTGAAGTCTGAAAAAAGAAGACTGACAAATGACGGGGCCCACTGGCAGTCTTAACTGATCGATGACTGGAGCTTTATCAGTGTTCTAGATCTTACAAATCTGAACACTGATTACGAGGATTTGAATTTTGCCTTTACATGCTTTTATCCGGACAATCCATTTGTCTACTAATAAAAGTACAACACGCGTGTAAAGGTGGTTGGTTAAAGTATGACAAGTCACTTCAAACATGACTTTATCCTTGTACTTTAACCAATGCATTTAAGGAACTAAAGTTGTTTCCTTAAATGCATCCAACCATATTTGTACGGCATAATAAATTCACTGGTGAATTTATTTGTCTATAAATACCAAGTCATTTCCTTGTACAAATTACTTTTTGCAATTTGGTGAACTTGCTTAAATACTCCCGATCATCAAAAGTAATACTTCACAACTTTAAGTATTTCGATATAAGGAGAATATTTAGCAAATATAGATCATTTGTAATTCATAGATTGTTAAGATACTTACACTTGTGTAATATATTGATTCCGCAACAATCTTGTATTTTATTTAACATTAATAAATAAAATACACTTGAAAATTACGTTGTGTTTCACCTCTTTAATTATTTATTGCTTTAAGTCTTGTGTTACTTTATTTATATACTTGCATTTATATTTAAGTAATACTAGTCCTTTTCTAGTGCATACTTGACTTGTTGTATTTTAACTTTAAGTCTTTAACCCTTTTTATCCATATCTTTCCAAGTATTTCCTTACACACTAGTTCATTCTCTAACTAAATAGTTAACTACTTAACTATCCCTTCTTACTTATGTACGAGACAAAGTACCCGCGCGTTGCAGCGGTGAGATGGTGGGGGTGATAGGTCATAGAGTATGATAGCCAAATGTCTTAGTCGTACGGGCTCCGCCTCGAATTTAAAAATTCGTCGAAAGTATATCGAATGACATCTCTAATGAAAGAGCATGAAACTTTAAGAACACCCATATAATTTTTAGAATTTATCGATGTACGGTTTTTGAGATAAAAGATTTTGAATGAACTAGAAGAATAAAATGATTTATGGAGGAGAGAGAAAAATAAGTGGTTGAGATTTGATGAGAGAGAAAAAAATGAGTGGTTGAGATTTCTTCTAAGGGTATTATGAATAAGTGATAGGAGTATTTTGGGGTTTTCACTTACTTAAAGTTGAAAAAATGAAGGGAACAAATGCTTTATAATGTAGTAGAAATTATTATTATAATAATAATAATAATAATTATTATTATTATTATTATTATTATTATTATTATTGTTTATAAAATATCATCTAAGTATTTAAGAAGTTACATGGGCTGAGACCGTCATCTATTTAGTGATTTTCGGGATCAAATGTAGAAAAATACCAAAAATATCGTTACAATATCAGTCCATATAGGACCGAAATCAATACCATATTTTAGTAATTTTCAGACCAATACTCTTTGTATTAACAACACTGAAAAGATCAAAATGGCAGTCCAGGGATTAGAGACTAGGCTGGTTAGTTCTGTTCAGACTGCAGTCACTGGTGAACTGGCAGGTCTGAAAGAAGATGTTCAGAATTTGGTTTACAGGTCAGTTCTCTGGAGAGTAGACCCACACTAGACCAGGGTGCAGTTGTTAGTACTATAAGTGATGAATGTACAAGGAAGTTCAGAACAATATGTTGAAAGAATTATGTGAAGAAGTTTCTGGGACTGTTCTTCGTAGCATTCATGATGGGGTGTTACCCCAAGTAGAAAGTTACTGGATGAGAAGTTGCCAAAACACTTGCCTAAAGCAGTTGCAAATGTTCAGAAGGAAGTGCAGGCACTTAAGAAAGTTGTGTCTGAAACAACTCCAGTAGAAGGTATAACTTTTGGTGCACTGGATAGACTTATGCTTGAAAAATTATGGAATGATCTCAAGTCAAGGTCTGGTGATCATTCCAAGGGGGAAAAGTCGTCTGGTGACCAAATACTGAAGAAATTGTCACAAAGAGCATATGGCACTGAAGCCGGGCTAACTGAAAGACAAAGAGCATATGGCACTGAAGCCGGGCTAACTGAAGAAGCTACTGGTACTGAAGCCAGTGAGCCCCAGTTTGAGTCCTTCCCAGATATTCCATCAACTCTGAAGTCAGTTAAGGGAAAACAACAAATGGAATGGAGAGAGAAGAGCAAACTCTTGAAGATGCTGATGATGAAACTTCCAAGAATAGAACAAGAATGCATCATGATAGAGATTTTCAAAAGAAATCAAAAAGATGAACTGCTGGCCCATCAAAGGGAGATGGCAACAATTGGTACTCTGGATTCTTACAATGCTGGCAGGTTAGGCATTAATATTG
>CM067172.1:87399386-87614327 GCA_034093135.1 Erigeron breviscapus
AAACACATGCGCATGGTTCCGTCTTTCTTCTTTACGAAAAGAATAGGAGCACCCCATGGAGAGGAACTCGGACGAATGAAACCTTTATTTAAAAGTTCCTGAATTTGCGTCATTAACTCCTTCATTTCTGTCGGAGCTAGACGATAGGGAGCTTTGGCTACAGGAGTAGCACCAGGAATAAGGTCAATAGAAAATTCAACCTCACGATCCGGAGGAAGACCTGGAAGATCTTCAGGGAAAACATCAGGAAACTCGGAAACAACTTCGACATCAGAGACTGTAGGCTTTGCGACACTTTGGTACATATAAACCTTCTTTGCAATTAGATTCATTCATTAATAAGCCTCCATCCTCAGTCAAAATAAAATTCTCTATAGATCTATATTTTAAAAAAGATTATAACAATTTTAAGAATGGAATTTGATTTTATTATATTAGATCTATCCATTAAATATCCTACCATGATTTCACCGTTTAATATACTACTATCATAACATGATTTTCACTCTTTAGATTTCAACGAGAGTTTCGAAACATTTGCAGAGTTGGAAATTCATGGTTTAATGTAGTTTCTTGTTAGTGCGCCAGGAGAGGAAGCAACTTGCAACCATCTCTTTATAAGTATGGTTTTCTTAAATGTTGTGGTTTCTCCCTTGTAATTATATCCAACTATCATAAACTACTGCTAATATGGAATTTACCATTTTCATCTTTGCTGTACTTTCTGCTTTAATCTTTCTTGTATTTATATCTTCATCTGTATTATAAATATACTAATCCTATTAGATATCAACTTTATATTTTATTAAACTTTTTTGTTATTATAAATTATATTTAAGATAATAGCATACCTAGATGTTTTTATACGGTGAAATCATGAATTAAATTTTTATTAATAGAACTGATATAATAAAATCAGTTTTCATTTTTTACGATACAATTTTTTTTACTAAAATGAAATATAAATGAATTATAAGTTTGTGAGGGTACTTCATCGTGGGTTTGATCTATATGTAATGACTCCGGATTATTTATCAAATAAAATTAAACAGAGGATGTCAATGTCAACAACACATATGAAAACATATCATGTGAAGATCTTTTTTTGTGGATGAAAAACACAGATGGTATCCGGCTATGAAACTGTTGGAGTCGACAGACATAGACTTGATACAACAATTAACTCCTAACAACTTTTGTTAGGTCCAGATTTACTGGACTCGCTCCAGACTCGACTACTGGAGCCTTACTGAAGATCTGTCCAGAAATGATTACTGGACCTACTCCAGACTTGGAATCTGGAGTCCCTCTGAAGATTTGTCCAGAAATAATGGAAGACCAGTGAGCAAATACTTGTTATAGGAAATCTGGAGTATTCTCCAGATTAGCTCACTGGACTTCACCCCAGTCCAGATCTATTCTACTGAAGACATTCTCACTGAAAGTCAAAGACTGAAGTTAGAATAAAGAAGACTGACAAATGGCGGAGTCCACTGGAAGTCTTACCAGATCTGAACACTGAAGGTTTGTCAGTGTTCTAGACCTTACAAGTCTGAACACTGACTACGAGGTTTGACTTTTGCCTTTACACACTTTCCAAAGAACATTCCACTTGTTCTTTACTAAAGTACTTACGTGTGTAAAGGTGGTTGGTTAAAAGAATAAAGTCATAGTGATGTGACTTTATCCTTGTACCTTAACCAATGCATTTAATGACCTTGTCGGTTCATTAAATGCATGCAACCATATTTGTACGGCACAAATTCACTGGTGAATTTGTTTGCCTATAAATACAAAGTCATTTCTTTGTTAAAATTACTTTTAGCATTAAAGGTGAATTTGTCTAAATACTCTCGATCTTAAACAGGGATACTTCACAACTTTAAGTATCTCGATCCAAAGAGTTTATTTGGAAAATATAGATCATTTGTAATTAATAGGTTGTTAGGATACTTACATATTTGTATTATCTTGATTCCGCACAACCTTGTATTTTATTTAACATCATAAATAAAATACACTTGAAAAATTACATTGTGTTCCACCTTTACTTTTAGTCGTGTATTACTTTGTTTATATACTTGCATTTATATTCAAGTAATACTAGTCCATTCTAGTGATTATTAGACTTGTTGTATTTTACACTTCTGGGTTAAATCATCTAAGAGAGTTTGGGACTTACAACTTTACATACTCATTTAGTTTGAGAATACATTTGCCATCAATATCGTTGTAGTTGTAGGAAAATTACGAGAAACCAGGAGTTGGAGAATATGAATATAAAGAAATGGATGAGGCGTACTTTTTGGGGGTATTCATTTGTGATATGGTTTGTATGTTTTTCAATTAGTCATTTGATGTATTTATTACTATAATCCTTTAAGTCTTACTGAATTAAGTTTAAAGTTTATGATATTGGGAAATTGAACTATCAAACTGATTGTTGTGATTATTATGTGGTACATATCAAACTGAAGATATACACGATCAAACTGATAAGATTGAAAATTTAAAAATCAAATTTATATAACCAGTTTCAATACAACAAAATATATTGATATTCTAAATAATTCAAAATCAGTTTACTAATAATATATTGATATTCTAAATAATTCAAAATCAGTTTACTAATAGTTTCAAATGTTATTAGTATGTCAGATTGGATTTAAATTCAGATTACATGTAATTAAATAAAGAAACTTTCAATAAAATCAAAAAACATTTCCCGTAATTGAAATCAGATTACATTATTTTATATTCAGTTTTCAACCATAATATCTAAACTAAAATCATATTATAGATTTTTTTATTGCAAGTTTGTTGCCTTAAATCTTTTTAATAATACAACTTTTAAAGATGATTTATATAGAACGAAAAAGAGAATAGATGTACTTCAAATATAACGCCAAATGTAACGACATTGTAATTCTTTTTCATACATTACTTTTTGTTCAAATTAAATTAAATTGTCTACTAATAAAATATTATTACCTAGATACTACAGATAAAGATAAATAAAAAGTTGTTATGTTGAAAAATATTTAATTTCATTATATTATAATATAATGAAGATGTAAAGTTTATATATTCACGTTTAATGTAATTCTTAATACATTTAAAGATAAAAATGATTTAAAAATATTTATATATACAAAATCCTACACTAAGCACGTCCATCGGATGTAATTATCATATAAAGCAGATTTAATTCGATTTGCTTTTTTCAATTTCACATACTAAACTTTACCAGTAGTAAAATATAATTTCCACATCATAAGCCCAAATGTCATTCAAAGTTTGTACATAATTTAAGCCCATCAAAACAAACTTTTTGTCAAACTAGGTTTTGTTATAATAACTGTCATTATCTGTCTTCTAATTAACTGTCATTATCAAGATAAATCGTGAAGAGAGATCTGTACTAGCAGAGAACCTTTATGTAAAAATTAGATATTAGTGAAATCAATAAATCAAACAATTTGTATTATAACATAGATTTGTAACTAAGATAATCACGATCCTTCCAAAATCAACAAAAATTAAAACTCAAACAATCAGCAAAAAATCTTTTCTTGTAAATGAACATTCATCAATAAAACAAAGCAGCTTTCGTCATCCTAAACGATAGCTTGTTTACAGTTATAAATATTAAACGGTAAAATTATGATTCTAAATATGATTTATATAAAAAGTGATAATTTTTTGTTCGTTAAATAAAAGAGATGTCGGATGAGTGATACTTTTAGTTAGAATGGCAGTTTTATAATGAATGAACCTACTTGTAAAGGTGATTTAAATATGAACCTACTTTGTTTTATTTGCATTATTTCCACATCATATTAGGCTATTAGCCTATCAGGTATGTTAAAAAACTAAAGATAATACTAATTAGGTATCTTTAGTTCCAAATATAGTGTTACAATAATAAATTCTAATACAAAAATTGATTCAGACTAGAGTGAAGACCCGTGCGATGCACGGCTGGGTAAGTTGATGTGTTTCACGTCTTGTCTAAAGTTTCCTGATTGTTAATCGGCGTTTATGAAGTAGTTATTTCAATCTAAAACGCTCTTCGTTAACTTCTCTAACAATAACAGATTATTATGAACCAATGTGGATTTAGGCTAGCTGTATTTGAGTCGACCCATCAATCAACAAATATGTGTAGGTTTTTGCCAATCTAAAGAAATAACTTGATTATAACACCCAATACACAATAACACAAAAGAGGGGGAAAAAAATCTAAATGATGATAACTCATTTATAACACTGTGAGACATTGATATAACAGTTAAGAAAGTAGTTCATACATAGATACCATAACATGAATTAACTCAACTGATCATATACAAAAAGAAAGGATTAATTACGGCAGTTGTTTACCCCTACTAAAGAATTAACCCTCTTTGACCCATTACACAACTCACCCGTTTGGCCACCTTTAAGAAATATGCAATTTCTATATAAAAAGTTCAAATTTTCTAAGATTCTACTTAACATATTCTTGTGCAATTTCATTCCAATGAAGCAATATGTCTTCATTAACAGATATTCCTTCCTGCAAACTTGACCAAATTTTCATCCAACTTGTACTTTCAACTACCGATTTTCGACATACAACACCCACGTACCTAAAATAGAAATAACCAAAACCGGTTCTATTTAACTATACAAAATTTAAGGTTAGTTACCTTAAGCATAAATTCAAGTTAATAAAGAGTATCATAATGCTATAATACCTGGAAAATGCTTGGTTATCTTTATATGCAATTAGCCCGTTCAACATTTGTCAATTCAATAATTAGTTGACATCATTATATAACTTAAAAATCATGAGACCATTTCCAATTGAGATATATAAAAGAGGACATCCAAAGTCTTCTATGGCATATTTAGAACTTGAGATGAACAAACAACCAGAAAACATACAACTGACCTCGTCAATTTGTTCAGATTTTGTATCGACTTAATTAGGAGAGCCATCTAATTCCATGTCATCTTCATCCATCAGAGTACAACCAGATGGCCTTGACTCATTCCTCTCAACTTCGAACAGAATTATCAACCAGCACATGAAAATAGTAGATTCACCCGTTATATTTTAGCTCAGGATCTTAGAGACATATATATCACGACATCTACATCTATTAGTCATATACCAAGAGCTCGAATATTACTATTAGAAATGGAAATTATGACCCATTTACTCACTTATAAGTGGGTTGTTGATCTAGATTCTAATATAAAGCTACTCATCATATATATCTATAAAAAGTCTATGCCATGGAACAACATCGAATAAAATAAGGTGCAGCCATCTTTAAATTGAAAGTCACATGAGTTACTAACCAACTTTGATTTCCAGAGTGCTAAAAAAAATAGATTTCAACCCACTCATGTGGTTTAACTGTACGGTTATACACTACTCACCATATAATGAAGCAACTCTATGGTAATGTGCTTTATAATTTACCATTTTGGTTGTTTGGAACTCTCGTCATCTTAAAATTGAAGCTCAAATGAGTAATTAACGAAGTTTGATTTGAGAGTTCCAAACAAAAAAACCGTAGATTTCAATCCACTCAATATATGATGAAACACCTTTATGCTTATGTGGTTTAGCCGTTCGATTATACACTACTCATCATATAATGAAACACCTCTATGCTAACGTGGTTTACAATCTATCATTCTGGTTGACCATATTTAAAAATTAAAGATCAAATGAGTATTTAACCATGTTTCAACTCTTTTCCCTTCCCAAGATTAGCCCCTTCTCTATTTCTAAGTATTTTAGGCCATGGGTGTTCATTCAACTTCTACGTCCTACAACTAACAAACACAACTCAAGCTAAATATATGACAACGATGATAAATATAAGAGAGAAGTTGACCTGATCAAATTCTATGGTGCGATGAGATTTCTTGTCTATTAATAAATGCCTGAAATTGAAATCAGATTAAATTAAAAAGAACTCGAAAAGAAACCGATATAAACCAAAAATCACCAACATTTAGCATAATAATAAGAGATAATATAACCCAAAAATAATAAAGTTGCAAACTTTAACTACTTAATAATTCAGAAGGACCTAATATTTTGATATAGTAGAATGAGTTTTTATTGAGTAAAACAATTTACTTTAAAAATTAATTAGTTCCAGTTAAGAAGAGCTAAAATGGTTGTTGATCAATTGAATGTTTTCTTTACATGTATGCGATATGTAGGGGCAGAATACATACTTCCAGCCATTTTAGTTTAGCACGGACATAAGAATTTTACTCTAACTTGGGTTCATAATTGAAGTCTACATACCCTCGTTAGCTAGCAACAAAAACATGGAGCGGCAACACGATCAATTTTTAAGGATTTAAGTAGTCATTCACTATTGGCCTACTTTTTGTGATTTCTGTACAAAATCAGGCTTCTGTGCGCTTGATTAGACGTTAGTTTAAACGAATCAAACAAACAAAAACTAAAAAATAAACAGATCTTTGTTATGTATCAGGGCCTACAGCTAAAAACTATGACTGACCATACATGACCACCGTAATTAGCGCCCAACTCAGATTTTCTCCTGTTTTCCAAAAGCTTCCACCATAAAAATGCAGCCCACTACCATAAAATTATGTTTGGGCTTGAATATTACTTAGAGCTTTCCATCTTTTTCAATTTCGTTCCATATGATCAAAACTTGAAGAAAACATGCAGATTCACAATAGCACACAAACGGAATGTACCGTGCTCATTAAACCCATAAATTAATCGAGAAACGGCCAAACAGTACAAAGACTTATTAACCCCATGCTTGACCATTCAAAACACCATATGGCTTGACTTTCACTCTCAACGACTAAGGCTTATGACCATTGACTGGAAAACACACAGACTTCATTCTTGACCCAAAAGGTGCATGATTATTTAATTTCTAAGTTACTCCAAAAAAGGTCTAACGGTCCAATGACCTATCTATCGATCCAATATATACATCATAAAATACTTAATGTTATAACTTACTCATACATATAACCCATAAATAACCAGTTTAATGGATAACAAATATGACGAAAAATTAATTGGAAAGTATATTATTACAATATGACATGAACTTTGTAAACTAAGAATATTCAGATTATTTTATTATGCATTCACTTTCACCATGTTTATTCCAGTTAACTCGTCTAATTCATTTATTTTGAAGTTAAAAGTGGTAGCCTAATCTGTAACACCCCAAGCCAAGGCTCAGAATATCACGGAAATCATATAGCACAAGGTGGGATTAATGTAGAACATGAACTAAATGCAAATAAAGGATTCAGTGAATCCATACAATAAGATAAACAAGTACCAAAATACATAAAGAGCAAGTCATCATCAAAGATTACAACAGAACATCAAAAGATGGCTAACGGTTCTAAGTACAATGCAAAAGAAGGCAAATGGATCCTTGATCCATATAAGTCCAAGTCCGGGTTCAACAGCAAGCAAACACTCAAACTCCACGCCCTGGAATAACTTGGTTACCTGAAAAGTGTACTAGCATAGTCAACACGAGGTTGGTGAGTTCGTAGTAATGGTCCATAAAGAACCATCGTCAAAATCATAATATACTAATAGAGGCGAAACATGACTTACAGTGAGCCTCTAAGTAACACAATAACGTCCAACAACAAGATCACACAAAAAAGTAAGCGTGTAATAAGAGTGCACAAATGATGTAAATACCAATACATGTGCCAAAAGCATAAACAGTCATAATGCATCTCATGTCGTATATCAAAATCATAACAACCATGCCACAATTGCACCAAATAGGGTGTACTTGCATGAAGACCGCTTAAACAGTATATAGAAGCGTGTGAACCGCGTATGCAAATAGATTATACTTGCGTGTGAACCGCGTACAAATATATTATGCTTGCGTGTGAACCGCGTATAAATATATATTATGCTTGCGTGTGAACCGCGAATTAACAATCATCAACCATCAATAAACCAAACCAAAACTATACGTACATACACTTAAGAGGATTCTACTTCCTTCGAGTCCTAGATGCTTATATATAGGGTCACCCGCAGCCTTCCCACCACATCTAAAACCCAATGAAGGCATAACCGACTTCCATGTATGCACGTCTATCCTAGCAGTAATAATAATAATAACAATAACCATAATAATAATAATAATAATATCACAATCCTTTACTAAGATCAAATAAACGTAACCAATAACCCATTATTCCATCGCTCAATCAATCATTCAATCGTCAAACATTAATTCATAAGTTCGTCAATACAACGATAAAGGTAGGCTTGAGTGCGTAACACACGAATCAAGTATAGCGAGACGTACATGTTCATTCCAACCATAATTCCAAAATTTATCGCTTTCTCTAAACAACGCGTACACATACTTTGGAGGATTTTACTTTCATCAAGTTCTAGATGCTTATGTATAGGGTCACCCGCAGCCTTCCCACCACATCTAAGACTCTTTGAAAGTAAAACCGACCTCCATATATGTACTTCTACCCTAATACATTACAATAACACAATCACATTCGTAAACCATCACACAATCAATCAAAACTATCTGTCAATTAACAATCAATCAGAAATTAACTAGACAGTCAATCAAATCAACCAAACAATTCAACAAACACGTATATGTACACTTTTCAGCCCGAATCTCTATTGAGTAGGGAGCTACGAAACTCACCTGATCGACAAAGAAGTTAAATTTGATACAAAGTTGAGTTACAGTCGTTTGATGTTCGCTTCACGTCCAACACCTAAATATCGATCATATACATTCATATCAACACATAAACACATATACGTAGTTATTAAATATTCGGCAAAACCCTAATTAGGTTTCCAAAGTGCTTCTCGACGTTAAACGACTTCTAAGACTCTCAATCAATGTTATATAAGATAAGAAGTAAATTAGATTAAGGCCTGACGCGTAAAAAGGTCCAGAAAGTCAAACTAGGTCAAACAAGGAAATTTCAGAAAAACAAAGGCCGTAACTTACGGCCTACAGGGGCGTAAGGTACGGTGGTCAAATTACAACTGGCGTAGCTTACGACCCAAAGTGGCGTAAGCCTAGCGCCCTCTAGAAAAAAGAAAAGTCATTTTTGGCCCGTAAAAGTTTAGCGTAAACACAGCAAGCCATTTTGCGCGTGTACGTAAGACGCGTAAGATGGAAGAGATCGGAGTACTAAGATACGCCCCCAAAAAGAGCACGTAACCTTACGCCCATGAAATTGGGGACCACTACGCGTAACCTACGGCCCTTATTTATTTTATTTTATATTTATTTTATGTTATTTATTCTGGGCAGCAACACTACCAGCAGCAGTTTTAGTGCAGAAAAACGAACCAAATACCCCAAAAATCGACCCAAACCATTCCAAAACAAATTGTAAGGACTTGTAACTCATTTTGAAGTATAACCAAACATCATTAACCATAAATACACATAACCCAACCCACAATTTAGACCAAAACATCACAATCACTTCCAAATCATTCAAACCCTAATTTAAACCCTAATTTCAATTTTACCATTTTCAAGACTTGGAATCACATCAAATCAACTAGAAACATATGAACAAGCATAAATAGAAGTAAATGGTATGAATTAGACTTACCAAAACTTCCTCTTGAGCTCAAACCCGAAATTAGGTCAAAATGGGTTAAAATCTTGCACTATGAACTTCAATCTTTAGGTATGATGAAGATGAGAAGGAGATGATAATGATTCTTATATTAAACAAATTGCACAACACCAATTAATTCAAGAGTTCAAGAGAGAAAGATTGGAAGAGAGAGTTCTTGCTTTTGTTAGAGAGAAAAGAAAGAGATTAGGTTGTGTGGTGAAATGAAAGAGATAAGGGAAAGGGTTGGGTCTTGGAAGGCTCATGGGTCATGGGTAACCCATGGGTCGACCCGTTTCCCTTTACAAGCTAATTCACAAGTCGTTTTACATTTAATCACCGAATAAGTCATACAATCGACCTAACGAACATACCACATTATCATTTAATCACGAAATGAACCAAGATACTTCATTAACTCAAATTGTTAGTCAAATTGCACGTAAAGTCAAACGGTCAAAACTCACGGATGTTACATTATTCCCCCGTCAAAAGAATTTCGTCCCGAAATTCAACGAAACACCAATCGTTAAAAAGATGTGGGTACTTAGGTCTCAACTCTAGAGGTCTCCACCACCCATCAACCCATTTCTTGTCTTCGGCGACTTCATAATGAAGTCCATCACAATTTGTTTTCCTTCAAATTTATCTCCTGGTCTTTCACCATGAGCTTATTCACACCCCTCAAGTTATCATATATTTCGAAACGACACGTGCTACCTTACAACACGAGTTACAGGCTTTTACAGTGATTAGCAAGGACGAACGAGTTGCCCCCTCCCCTTTGGGGCTCTTCAAGTCGTGTGTCTAAATTCGTATCCCGATCGTGGCAAGTCTATGAGGGTTTTGGCTACGCGTGCGACGTTAGGAAGGTTAAGCATATACGAAATTTAAGTTATCGAGATGGGACAAGTCCGGTAAGTCACTCGGAAAAGCTTCGGGAGACTCAAGATTAACGAGACGACGTTAGTTTTCAGATTTCTTGAGACGGTAGCCCTAAGGACCTTTGAGTTTGAAGATCTACACGAGACCCTAAGAACTCTATCGTTAGATATTTTACATTAGCAACCCTACTACACAATTAAGAATCATATTAACCGTTGGCATTTAGATTTGTGCTCATTTTATCGTCAAGAACCTTAATACCATAGATCACAAAGTACGTAAAGAGTTTGTCGTCTTCTAGAGTCAAGATACATATACGGGGTATTTGGCCAAATTTAGTTAGGGAGTCGTTAAACATCCAAAAAAAAAAAATTAAACATATAATTCCAAAACACACGAACGAACGTAACTCAAAGGAGTAACGTTAGGATAAACGAGGATCATAGTCGGTTTTGACATCGAGTAGTGCCATAACATCATAACCGTTAAGAGAAAGGTACCTTAACCAACGTTTGGATCATTTTGGCCTCCATTGCCAATTCCCACAAAAGCTCGGCCACGAGGATGAACTTGATGGCCTTGTTGGCCACGGTTTTGATTCGGCCCGGTAATTTGGAGTTGATTCGATGGACCGCCACTTCAACTTGTTGTCCAATCCATTGCGGACAATTATTCGGTAGTGATCAGGGCTTCCACATTTAAAGCACGTACCCCATGGAAAGTTGCCTTGAGGATGAATGGTTTGAAGAGGTACTATATTCAACGGTGCCGTTTTCGGTGCTCTACAATCTCTTGCCAGATGTCCAAGTTGATTACAATTGAGGCAAGCCCCACATTGGGTGTTAGTGGGATGATGCTTATTACACTTGTTACAAAAAGGATGAGGTCCCACATAAGGCCTCCTCGCCGGCTTAACTGCCGCCATCACCTTTCCCCGGTTAACATTTTTGGAAACAAACCTTCCCATTTTACTCACCCCACTTGACTCTCCCACTTCTTTCCTCTTGTTTGCTGGGGAGTTACTCAAAACACCGCTCCTCAACAAGTCTTCAGTCACACTACCGGCCCGGTTGACAGCATCGGCTAAAGAAGTAGGCATGTTAGAATTCACATAGGATCGGACTTGAGGATTTAAGCCCAATACAAACTTCTCGATGGCCCGAGCCTCAGAATCCACCAAGTGAGGAATGAGGGTAGACAACTCTTGAAATCGTCTAACATAACTCTTGAAATCGGCTCCCTCCATATTGAGATTAGCAAACTCAATGGTCAAGTTTTGTAGTTCATAGGGAGGACAAAACTTCGCCTTCACTTTGTTCTTGAAATCGATCCATTCCAAGTTATAAGTCCGCCCCAAAGTTATATCTTGGTTCCACCAACTCAAGGCGTCATTTTTAAACATGCCGGATGCATAAGAAATCCGGTCGTCATATGTGCAATGACTTCTTTCAATCACTGCCTCGATCTCCTCAAACCACCTTATACACTCTGTGGGACCGCCTCTTCCATTAAACTCCGGTGCCCCACAGCTTTTGAAGTCCTTAAATATACATCCCTGTCGGTATCCCCCGTATTGATTATACATGGGCATGCGGTTATCAATTCTCACTGGTTCCTCTTCTTCGTTTTCCACGGCCTGAGGTTGAGCATTTTCATTATTCATATTTCCTGGGGCTTCATTGTTTTGAGGCCCATTGTTTTGCCCAAGACTTGCCGTGACTTGAGCAATAATGGTTGGCATGATATTGGCGATCGTTTGAGCGATCACCTCAGCCATGTGGCTCAGGAGCTTCACCACGACCCCTTCCTTGGTCTCTACCACGACCTCTACCACGGCCCCTACCACGCCCCCTACCTCTACCTCCTTGTACCTCTGGTTGAGCTTCCGGTTGAGGTTCTTCCGGTTCAGCCCTATAGTTCGTTCCGGCTCTCCTTGGTCTCACCATTTCTATAAAGCAAGTGACACGTTGACCCGAGAGTTAGTCTCAAATGCTCACATGTTAGTCACACAAGTAGTCAATGCTCTCATACCGATACCACATACTCATTTCATATCATTAAGCTAAGGCAAGAGTGCTAGAATCCTATGAGATTGCTACTTAGCATATTATCATGTCAATTTCATTACAATCGTTCATTATTAATTCAAGTAATCATGCTCAATACATCATTAATCAAACAATAACACGAATGGTTCAAAGTATAATCTGAATTCGATATGCTCTCTAGTTATGGACCGTATGTATACAGGGTGTACCAACGGCTAACCCTCCACCCAATCAACTTCCATTAAGCATATTGGTTCCCTATTATACACTAAGCCAAGCAACTAACACGAATGATTCAAAGTATAATCCGAATTCGATATGCTCTAGTTATTGACCGGATATGTATACAGGGTGTACCAATGGCTAACCCTCCACCCAATCAACTTCCATTAAGCATATCGGTTCCTTATTATACTCTAAGCCATGCATGCGCAATCCATGATGTCATTAACTTGTTATAATGTTGGGTGACCATAAAAGAGTTGATCGGGTTCTTTTAGGGTTGCCACAATATTATACTAAGTTAATAACATAACTTCATTTTGCTCTAAAGCACCCAACAAACATCAATCAGTAACAATAATCCATATCAATGACAATCAAGTTCAATCAATGCACACATTAACCACATTGTACCCATTCCACGTTCATCACATTGAATTCAAGTCATCACATAAGTGGTCTTAACTACGAACTCACTATATACACCTTCTAGGGTTCACAAAATTCACGTTGCACACAAATTTCCTAACCATGCATGCTATATGAGGAGTTTTAACTTAAGCCGTAGTCTAGGTCAAACCGCCTAATTCTCTACGACCACGCATGGGCCACCATTCTGTAACACCCCAAGCCAAGGCTCAGATATCACGGAAATCATATAGCACAAGGTGGGATTAATGTAGAACATGAACTAAATGCAAATAAAGGATTCAGTGAATCCTTACAGAAGAATAAACAAGTATCAAAAATACATAAAGAGCAAGTCATCATTAAATATTACAACAGAACATCAAAAGATGGCTAACGGTTCTAAGTACAATGCAAAAGAAGGCAAATGGATCCTTGATCCATATAAGTCCAAGTCCGGGTTCAACAGCAAGCAAACACCAAACTCCACGCCCTGGAATAACTTGGTTACCTGAAAAGTGTACTAGCATAGTCAACACGAGGTTGGTGAGTTCGTAGTAATGGTCCATAAGAAACCATCGTCAAAATCAATATACTAGTAGAGGCGAAACATGACTTACAGTGAGCCTCTAAGTAACACAATAACGTCCAACAACAAGATCACACAAAACAAGTAAGCGTGTAATAAGGGTGCACAAATGATGTAAATATCAATACATGTGCCAAAAGCATAAACAGTCATAATGCATATTATATCGTATATCAAAATCATAACAACCATGCCACAATTGCACCAAATAAGGTGTACTTGCATGAAGACCACTTAAACAGAATATACAAGCGTGTGAACCGCGTATGTAAATAGATTATACTTGCGTGTGAACCGCGTACAAATATATTATGCTTGCGTGTGAACCGCGTATAAATATATATTATGCTTGCGTGTGAACCGCGTATAAATATATATTATGCTTGCGTGTGAACCGCGAATTAACAATCATCAACCATCAATAATTAACCCAAATTAAACTATACGTACATACACTTAGGAGGATTCTACTTTCCTCGGATCCTAGATGCTTATATATAGGGTCACCCGCAGCCTTCCCACCACATCTAAAACCCAATGAAGGCATAACCGACTTCCATGTATGCACGTCTATCCTAGCAGTAATAATAATAATAACAATAACCATAATAATAATATATCACAATCCCTTACTAAGATCAATTAAACGTAACCAATAACCCATTATTCCATCGCTCAATCAATCATTCAATCGTCAAACATTAATTCATAAGTTCGTCAATACAACGATAAAGGTAGGCTTGAGTGCGTAACACACGAATCAAGTATAGCGAGACGTACATGTTCATTCCAACCATAATTCCAAAATTTATCGCTTTCTCTAAACAACGCGTACACATACTTTGGAGGATTTTACTTTTATCAAGTTCTAGATGCTTATGTATAGGGTCACCCGCAGCCTTCCCACCACATCTAAGAACTCTTTGAAAGTAAAACCGACCTCCATATATGTACTTCTACCCTAATACATTACAATAACACAATCACATTCGTAAACTATCACACAATCAATCAAAACTATATGTCAATCAACAATCAATCAGAAATTAACTAGACAGTCAATCAAATCAACCAAACAATCCAACAAACACGTATATGTACACTTTTCAGCCCGAATCTCTATTGAGTAGGGAGCTACGAAACTCACCTGATCGGCAAAGAAGTTAAATTTGATATAAAGTCAAGTTACTGTCGTTCAATGATCACTTCACGTCCAACACCTAAATATCGATCATATACATTCATATCAACACACATAACCACATATACGTAGTTATTAAATATTCGGCAAAACCCTAATTAGGTTTCCAAAGTGCTTCTCGACGTTAAACGACTTCTAAGACTCTCAATCAATGTTATATAAGACAAGAAGTAAATTAGATTAAGGCTCGACGCGTAAAAAGGTCCAGAAAGTCAAACTAGGTCAAACAAGGAAATTTCAGAAAAACAAAGGCCGTAACTTACGGCCCAAAGGGCGTAAGGTACGGTGGTCAAAATTAAAACTGGCGTAAGCTACGGTGGCAAGGGGCGTAAGCTACGGCCCTCTAGAAAAGTCATTTTTGGCGTAAAAGTTGGCGTAAACAGAAGCATTTTGGCGTAAGATGGAAGGATCGGCGTAAGCTACGCCCCAAAGGGCCGTAACCTACGCCCAATGAAATTTGTACCAGCGTAACCTACGCCCCATAGGGCCGTAGGTTACGCCCCCTTCTGGGCAGCAACACTACCAGCAACGTGATTTACAAATAAACCAGCGTAACCTACGCCCCATAGGGCCGTAGGTTACGCCCCCTTCTGGGCAGCAACACTACCAGCAGCAGTTTTAGTGCAGAAAAACAAACCAAATACCCAAAAATCGACCCAAACCATTCCAAAACAAATTGTAAGGACTTGTAACTCATTTTGAAGTATAACCAAACATCATTAACCATAAATACACATAACCCAACCCACAATTTAGACCAAAACATCACAATCACTTCCAAATTATTCAAACCCTAATTTCAATTTTACCATTTCAAGACTTGGAATCACATCAAATCAACTAGAAACATATGAACAAGCATAAATAGAAGTAAATGGTATGAATTAGACTTACCAAAACTTCCTCTTGAGCTCAAACCCGAAATTAGGTCAAAATGGGTTAAAATCTTGCACTATGAACTTCAATCTTTAGGTATGATGAAGATGAGAAGGAGATGATAATGATTCTTATATTAAACAAATTGCACAACACCAATTAATTCAAGAGTTCAAGAGAGAAATATTGGAAGATAGTGTTCTTGCTTTTGTTAGAGAGAAAAGAAAGAGATTAGGTTGTTGTGTGGTGAAATGAAAGAGATAAGGGAAAGGGTTGGGTCTTGGAAGGCTCATGGGTCATGGGTAACCCATGGGTCGACCCGTTTCCCTTTACAAGCTAATTCACAAGTCGTTTTACATTTAATCACCGAATAAGTCATACAATCGACCCAACGAACATACCACATTATCATTTAATCACGAAATGAACCAAGATACTTCATTAACTCAAATTGTTAGTCAAATTGCACGTAAAGTCAAACGGTCAAAACTCATGGATGTTACATAATCTGCTTGATCCTTGCAAGTATCCTAAAACAAACATGTTTGATCAGGTATGGCGTCACTCGACCCAACCACTCAAAATTGAGAACATTTGTAGAGCATAGGAAACAACATTAGCGAGAATTATTTGTAAAAAAAAGTTAGTGAAATAATAATAAAAAACAAAACTGTTCAGAATAGCATACTTTATTAGGGAGACCCAGCATCCTCCTGATGCTACAAAACTCTGACTACAATGTAAAGAATAGAGAACTAATCGTGTAGCTATGTAAACATAGAAACTTCACCTCCATTGGTATCATTTGCTAATTATGTAGTCTCTTCTTACATGTTTCTTACACTTAATATCAACCTCATTATTTAATATTTATTAAATTCAAAAGTATAGTAAGAACTAAGAAGTCAGTAGTGTGCAATATTACATAACACTTATTTAGATTGGCTATATATATATATATATGCATGAAGTAGCAAGCATATCACACCTAAAAATATTTGTTAAAAATAAAAAGCCAATATCCCGATTAAGAGGCATATAAAATGAGTACAAAATTTATAGTTTAATTCAAAAGCCTCAAGCCTAATTGAAACTATTCATTGACTCTATCCTTATCAAGTTAAAAGGCCCATTTTGTGTGAGTGAGGTTATCTATGCGAGCTTATGAGTTTTTTTCCACAAAGGAATAAACCAATAAGCTTATGCTCTTTACTTTGAGCTTATTGAGAAGGCAATGGCTAATAAGCTCTCAAAAGAAGTTGAGATTTCTACATATTCTCGATAGAGTGACTAACTATTACAATGAAACCATAAGACACAACATTCCGTAGAAACTAACTGTGCTTTGTCAAGATCCAAGATATACAATATGGCAAAAATAAGAGAGCTTTGAAAAACTATGAAAACATAAATAGATATATGAAAAACATACTGTAATACTTATACTTCTGGATCAAAATACAAATTCTATATAGTGTGGCAATTCTGATGACATTTTTCACATCACAGATAGTTTGTTTATTCTATTTGGGGACTCTTAACTTCTCAATCAAGAAGCATGATGATTCACTAATCACATAATAACATATTACTTTATATGATACAAACTCATTAGGGACTGAACATTCTAACCTGTGTTCTAAGCTTGAAGGACTGCAGGGAAGTAGCACTAATCATCCTCCTTTTCCATTTACCACCACCAAAACCCGAAGTTGATTCAGAACTTTGCATAAAAAAACATAGCCACACAGAAAATACCATTAAAAATAATAATTAGGGATTAAGAAAACTTTGAGAAAGATTAGTATCTAACTAATAACCCACATGTCCACAACAGAAAATAATTCCAAAATTACATACCTGTGAAATATATTACACAGTCAAATTCTGGAAAAAAATAATCAAAATAACGCCGATCAATTTCAACACCAGATGATCAATTAAATAATAAATTATAAAGTAGTAACATGAATGGAACTGTTGGTGCTAGGAGGTCAAAATAATAACCACAAATTGAGGATTTAGGGAATTAGGGCAAAAACTAATTCAATTGCTAATGATAGACAACAAACCTGGTGCAACGGTTTGGTGGCTGGCCGGAAAATGGTGGCTGACCAGAAAGATGTTGGCTATAGTGGCGTGGTTGTAACACCCCGCTAAAGCGGAATATACGGGATGCACAGACAAGCACAAAGGTACATAGTACAAGTTCCAACACAGCCAATAACATTAATAAAGAACAGAAGTACGATAGTTATTACAGAACATAAATGAACTCAGAATAATCAATATTCTTAAGACAGAACAATTGTCTTTTGGGAACAGGTCTTGCACTTGAAATAGCAAAGAGAGTCTTCACGGCTCTTGATCTTGAACGCTCGAACAATCGCCAAAAAGGATGAGCTTAGAGAGGAAGATTCCTATGCTAACATGATCTACTTACCCTATCCTGAAAAGCATGTAAGTTCAAAGGTCAACTACAAAGGTAGTTGGTGAGATTCACATAAAGTACTAGTACGCTTACATATAATAATATGTATAGTAAGAACAAGTCATAAGATCTGTACGTTTAACAAAAATGCTCTGTGATAGTAAGAACGGTACAAGAACATATAATGAACTTTAAATGAATTGTCACTGCTAACCCGATTGGCCAGAATTGAACTGTAATGAACTTATGCACATAATAATCAAGTACTTCACGAAGATCCAATTAGAACAAGAACAGATAATATGCATCCTCCAGAACTGCGGAGAATGAGGGTGGGCCTACCCTAAACAGCGCTGTCCATAATTATCTACGGTTCAATTCCCTGAACTGTGGGATATGAATTGATAGCAGTGAATAAGAACTGAACAAGTACAAGTACGAACTAGAACATGTTACAGATCAATATAGTAGTATGGAGGTATTTAAGATCCTGCCCATTCAAGACTTAAATACTCCCTTAAATAGTATAAATGTATTTAAGATCCTGCCCATTCAAGACTTAAATACTCTTTTAAATAATTAGGAATCATGTCATAAGTACCTTGTAAGATCATAAAAAGTACGTAAAGTAGTTCAAGAACATATGTATAAGTACAAAGTAGTTTTCATGCTTTTCAGTCCCCGATAAAAGAACTTTGAACAAATGTACGAAAAGGGGATGAGTGAACTCACAGTGATCTGGTACAAGCACAGTAATATAGCACAGAGAACAAGCACAGAGATAGATAGGTTATATCTACCAGTTTCCAAGTACGTCTTGATGGAAGCCTAAGTACATATCATTGATCATAAATAAATACGCATATTAATTCACATGATTAATTAATCATTGAAATGCCCTTGATGAACTGATGATTTGGTCCCTTGAAGATCTTTGAACGTTTTGACTCAAAATGAGTTTAAATGAACTTTAAGTACATGAACTGGACTCGAACTGAACGTCTTGGAACTCACACATAAGTAATTATAAGGTTAATGTGTCTTTAATAATGAACTTTAGCCTTAAGAACTTGATTTGTTTGTTCATAG
This sequence comes from Erigeron breviscapus, assembly GCA_034093135.1. NCBI lineage: Eukaryota > Viridiplantae > Streptophyta > Magnoliopsida > Asterales > Asteraceae > Erigeron > Erigeron breviscapus. The sequence continues at coordinate 87,418,796 of CM067172.1, forward strand.
AACTCGTACTTTAATGATTTCGATGAATCATGACTTTAATGCACTTGGCCAATGATCGAACAATGATCATAGCTAGGACTCGAGTTAGGGCTAACCTTGTCATGTTTGTACGACCTTTAGCGTCTATTATTTTAATGTAATGAAGCTAGGAATAGGTCTAAGGTTATGCACAAGATCTGATCGTCTTAATGTTCAAGTATGACAAGTTATAGGACAGTTCGTGTTGTTTTCTGATTGGTACAAGGTCGTCTAGGGTTTGCTATGAGCAAGGTCGTCCAAGATTGTTCAAGATCGTCCCACTATTTCTAGTTCAAGATCGTTTTGGGTTTAAGCTAAGTCAAGATCGTTTTAGGTTTAAGCTAAGTCAAGATCGTTTTAGGTTTAAGCTAAGTCAAGATCGTTTTAGGTTTAAGCTAAGTCAAGATCGTTTTAGGTTTAAGCTAAGTCAAGATCGTTTTAGGTTTAAGCTAAGTCAAGATCGTTTTAGGTTTAAGCTAAGTCAAGATCGTTTTAGGTTTAAGCTAAGTCAAGATCGTTTTAGGTTTAAGCTAAGTCAAGATCGTTTTATGCACTTGAATCAGGATCGTCCTAATGGACTTGAATCAGGATCGTCCTAATGGACTTGAATCAGGATCGTTTCAATGATCCAAGAACAAGAACAAGACACATGATCATTTCAAGTTCAAGAACACTGATTTGAGCGAAACCGATCTTAGAAGATCAGTTACCCAGGAGTGTACCAACACAACAACACAACACAACCTTCACAAAAGATCAAACGAGCATGTACAAGAACAAAAGGCTGCCCTAGGACGATCTTGGGACCAAGATCGTCCCTCCAGAACCGTTTCAAGGCCAAGAACAGGTACGAGCATGACTAAGGGATCTAGATCGATTTCCGGACTTGTTTGGACATAGCACTAGCACATATACACAATAACACTAACCAATAACACTTTTAACGATTTCAAGACCATCTATAACATGAACAGGTCGTGGTACTCAAGAACAAGTTATACTCTTACTTTCAAAATGGGTTTTGAAGATTAAAGCACGTTATGACCCAAATTGGTTCACACAAATGTTGTTAAACACATTTAGACACAAACCCATTAACATTTAACACGATTTTCATTCAAGATTGGACCAAATCATCAAGAACATAAACTTTGAAAAGTACATTTTTAATTTGATCAAAAACTCATCAAATGTTGTTGTTACCTGAGAAACGATTCAAGAAGTATGTTTTGATTATCACAAGGATGCTAAAAGTACACACGATTTCGATTTAACAATCAAAAATCAAAATATGAATTTGTGGTTGGTTATGGCTGCCTGGAGAGGTTTCTTTAGTGAGAGAAGTGAAATTGAGAGTGATAATGAATAGGGTTTTCTCTCACTAAACCTTCTATTTATAGTCTTCTCATATTAAATGAACATCATAAATGCAAGGACTCATTTGCAATTATTTTTAGTCTAGAACTTTATTAATTCGTCGAATTTAGTCATAAATTCGTCATATAAGTCAAGAATTAAGATCAAGTTGACCTTCATATAAGCACATAATTTCAGTCTAAAGTACGTCAAGAACTTAAATAAATTGAACTGTCTAGCCGTTCGAGTGGCGAAGGTACGTTCTAAGGAACTTATTTAGAACATTTCTAAGACGGTTGTTACATTCTCCCCCACTTGGAGGATTTCGTCCTCGAAATTAAGAGTCTTGCCGATCAAAAAGATGAGGGTACTTTTTCTTAATGAAGTCCTCACGTTCCCAGGTATCATTATACCCATGTCTAGCACTCCAACGCACACGAACTAGTGGTACGCGGCTCTGTCTAGTCTGTTTAGCATCTCTGTCAATGATCTCGATGGGCTCTTCGGTGAACTCGAGCCCTTCGTCGATATGAACATCCTTAACAGGAATGACGGTCGGTTCGTCAGCCAAGCACTTCTTCAAATTGGACACGTGAAATGTGTCATGAACATTGCCAAGTTCTAAAGGTAGTTCCAGTTTGTACGCAACTGATCCAATCCGTTTAATGATCTTATAAGGTCCGATGTACCGAGGCGCCAATTTGCCTTTCTTGCCGAAACGGGCAGTACCTTTCCATGGGGAAACTTTTAATAGAACTTTATCGCCTACTTGGAACTCTAAAGGTTTACGGCGTTTGTCAGCGTAGGACTTTTGTCTGTCACGAGCAGCTTTAAGCTTTTCTTTGATAACAGCGATTTTGTCAATAGTGAACTGTACGACTGGGAGCTTCATCCAACTTCTTTCGCCGGCGTCTAGCCAACAAAGTGGTGATCTGCACTTACGCCCATATAAGGCTTCGAACGGTGCACACTGAATGCTAGTGTGATAACTGTTATTGTAAGAGAACTCGATCAATGGAAGATGTTTATCCCAACTTCCTCTGAACTCTAATGCACAAGCACGGAGCATGTCCTCCAAGGTCTGAATAGTACGTTCGCTTTGCCCGTCCGTCTGGGGGTGATAAGCGGTGCTCAAGTTAAGTCTAGTACCTAACGCTTCTTGAAGTGACTGCCAAAAGTCAGATGTGAAGCGAGGATCTCGATCGGACACTATCGATAAAGGGACACCGTACTTGGTCACAATATCGTCTATATAGATCTCAGCGAGTCTCACCAGTGAGTAGTCATCACGAATCGGAAGAAAACGAGCTGATTTCGTCAGTCTGTCTACGATAACCCAAATAGAGTTATGGTTGTCTTTTGTACGAGGCAGTTTCATGATGAAGTCCATGGTAATATCTTCCCACTTCCACACCGGAACTTCTAACTGTTTCAATAAACCGGAAGGTTTCTGATGCTCGATCTTAACTTTAGAACATGTCAGACATCTACTGACGTACTCAAAGATCTCTCTCTTCATCCCAGGACCACCAGTAGTCTTGCTTTAAGTTCTTGTACATCTTGTCTGCGCCCGGATGAATCGAGTACCTTGAACTGTGAGCTTCCTGCATGATGATCTCTCTAACACCATTAACTGCAGGGATCCAAACTCGGTTTTTGAACTTCCTGACCCCTTCGTTATCAACTTCAGTTCTTGAGCGATTGGGCCTAACCGTTCTGCCTTTATATTATCTTTTGATGCTAATCCGATCTCTTGACCTGCGATCACGCATTGCCTTAAGTCTGTACGATCTGCCTCTTTGATAGATAAGATTTTGACTCGTTCCTTTCTGCTTAGGGCGTCAGCCACTACATTCGCCTTTCCAGGATGGTACTTGATTTCACAATCGTAATCACTTAGTAACTCCACCCAACGTCTCTGTCTCATGTTCAGTTCTTTCTGGTTGTATACATGCTGCAAGCTCTTATGGTCGGTGAAGATAGTACATTTAGTTCCGTACAGGTAGTGCCTCCAAATCTTTAATGCAAAAACGACTGCTCCAAGTTCTAGATCATGGGTGGTGTAATTCTTCTCATGTACCTTGAGTTGTCTGGATGCGTAGGCGATCACTTTGCCTCTTTGCATCAGTACGCAGCCTAGTCCCTGATGTGAAGCGTCACAGTACACGACGAAGTCTTCGGTGCCTTCTGGTAAAGCTAGAACAGGTGCTTCACACAGTCTGTCTTTTAGGGTTTGGAATGCTCGTTCTTGTTGTTCACCCCAAATAAAGTCTTTGGTCTTTTGAGTCAGTTGAGTCAAAGGTAGTGCAATCTTAGAAAAGTTCTCGATAAAACGACGATAATAACCAGCTAGTCCAAGAAAACTACGAACTTCAGTAGGAGCTTTCGGAGCCTCCCACTTTTTGATGGCTTCAACTTTGGCCGGGTCGACATGAATGCCTTGTTCGTTTACGACGTGGCCGAGGAACTGTACTTGGCGAAGCCAGAACTCGCACTTGGAGAACTTAGCGTATAACTCTTCCTCTCGAAGAAGTTGAAGAATGGAACGTAAGTGTTGTTCATGATCCGTTTTGTTCCGAGAGTACACGAGTATGTCGTCGATGAACACAATAACAAATTTGTCTAAGAACGGACGACAGACACGGTTCATTAAGTCCATAAAAATCGCTGGAGCATTAGTCAGACCAAATGGCATAACGAGAAATTCGTAGTGGCCATAACGAGTACGAAAAGCTGTCTTTGGAACGTCACCATCCTGAACACGGATCTGGTGATAACCTGAACGTAGATCGATCTTAGAGAAGTACGAAGCACCTTGCAATTGATCAAACAGATCGTCTATGCGAGGTTGGTGATAACCTGAACGTAGATCGATTTTAGAGAAGTACGAAGCACCTTGCAATTGATCAAACAGATCGTCTATGCGAGGTAGGGGATACCGGTTCTTAACGGTTAATTTGTTCAGTTCACGATAGTCTATGCACATTCTCATGGAGCCATCTTTCTTTTTAACGAACAGGATCGGTGCTCCCCAAGGGGATGAACTAGGACGGATAAAGCCTTTGCTCAAAAGTTCCTGTAATTGGTTGGACAGTTCTTGCATTTCAGGAGGAGCTAAATGGTACGGTGCTTTAGCGACTGGTGCTGCACCGGGAACTAGATCAATATTGAACTCGACTTGTCTAACAGGTGGAATGCCTGGTAAGTCGTCAGGAAAGACATCTGGGAAGTCCCGAACAATGGGAATGTCTTGAACTTTAGGTTCTTTAGCACTTTTATCAATGACATGAGCTAGGTACACAAGATGATCTTTCTTGTCCAAGTACTTACGGAATTTCATTGCTGAGACGATTTTAAGTTCGTTCGTGGACTTATCGCCTTGTACGATCAAGATCTCGCCGTTCGGTAGTGGTATATGAACTGATTTCTCGTGGCAACAGATAGTCGCGTGGTGTTTGGATAGCCAATCCATTCCCACGATAATGTCGAAGCTACTAATCTTGACAGGGATTAGATCAATTGTAAAGTTCTTGTCTACTAAGATCAAAGGACAATCTAGAGCGATTTCGTCGGTACCGTACTTTTGGCCATTTGCATATTCTATCACATATTTATCATTTAGTTTGCCAGTTATCATGTTAGTCTTAGCTTTAAAGTCTAATGCAACAAAGCTACGTTCGGCACCGGAGTCAAATAGTACAGAAGCATAATGATCGTTCAGAAGGAAAGTACCTGTCACAACCCGAGGGTTCTGACGAGCTTCCTCAGCGTTCAAAGCGAAAACACGGGCGTTAGCAGGGCCTGGTTGGTTTTGCTGATGCTGGTTCTGGTTCCTTGGCCCGCGTGGATAAGCAACACGCTGAACTTGGGCGTTCTGATTCTGGTTCCTTTGAACTGGGACAGTAGGGGGTAGGGGAGGTCTAACATTTCTCACTGGAGGATTTCTGTTCACCGGTGGAGGATTAGTTCTGGTCAAGTTCGTTGAAACAGTATTGCAGTACTTAGCCATATGCCCAATTCCTTGGCACTTATAGCAGACAGGACAAGCACCAGTGTGATGAAGGTTGCAGCGAGTGCACTTAGGGTAAGCTCCAGAGTATCTTGTTGGTTCAGGTACTGCGGTCACAGCATAGTTCTTCAAGATCTTCCCTTTCTTACTTGGGGGTTCAGCTTTCCTTTCCACCACTTCTTCAGCCTTCCTCTTCCCCTTATCAGTACTTTCAATCAACCCTCCTGATCTGATTATATCTTTGGTCAAGGTCTTAGCCAGTACAGTGGCTCTTGACATGGTCTTGGGGCCCTTACTGGTGAGGTCACGACGGATCTCAGGAATCAAGCCCCAGATAAAACGATCAATTTTCTTCTCCTCAGAAGAAGCTAAGTGTGGCACAAGTCTGGCAAGCTCATTAAACCTCAGAATGTACTTCTCGATCTCCAAACCTTCCATCTTCAAATCCCAAAACTCTTGTTCCAACTCTTGCAAGGCATCTTTGGTACAGAATTCAGTTCTCATCATCTTCTGAAGTTCTTCCCATGTGTAAGCATAAGCGGACTTCCTGCCAATAGTAGTAACAATGCCCGTCCACCAGGACCTAGCAGCACCATCGAATTGACTGGTCGCATGCTCCACCATCTTGTCCTCAGAGGTTTGAGTGTGGTACAGGGCTTCTTCCATGTTTTCAAACCACATCAATAGTTCAGCAGCACCATCGAATTGACTGGTCGCATGCTCCACCATCTTGTCCTCAGAGGTTTGAGTGTGGTACAGGGCTTCTTCCATGTTTTCAAACCACATCAATAGTTCAGCAGCACCCTTTTCCCCTGTGTAGACTGGGGGTTTGCACTGAGTGAAGGTCTTAAATGAACACCCTCTGCTTTGGCTGACTCTGTCCTCAGCAGTAGCTCGAGTGTTGTTATGACTAGCTCCTTCCGACTCACTGTTCACTTCTTGATTCTGTTCGGGTTCTTCTTGAGTCCTCCTATTCTGAGTTGCTCTAGTAGTTCTAGTACCTTCAGTTAGCGGAATTTCTAGCATCTGAGCAACTTGAGTAGCAAGATTTGGCATCATCGCATTCATGCGGTCAGTGATGAGGTTCGCTACGTCTTCCAAAGTAAAGTTGACGTTCGCATTAACACCAGGTTGGATAGGTGGTTCAACGGCTGGTGCAGTCTTAGGTCTTCGTCCACGTTTAGGCGGCATTCTTCCTTATGCCCCTATTAAGATAGAAATATGAACTCGATTACGTTTCGCACAAGTCTATAGCTCCAAGCACGTAGTACATTTACAAATGATCGTCGTTAGCACAATATATGAACAAGAACAGTCGTCGGTCGCACGATAAGGACCTATAGTCATATAAGCTCTAAGGCCTATAATCGAAGTACTAGAACGTATGTCTTAAGAGAACGAGTGAACTAGAACTGATATGATCGAAGAACGAGATTGTACGAAGTTCTTTAACAGAGTTCTAAGAGACGGATGACGCCTTTAATAACACACTTTGAGTGCTAGGTACTTTATTCGTAATTAGATGTAGTTGATCAGGTTACATCTAATTAGGACAAAAAGTACGTATTACTCAAACCGGTCATACCAGGGATCACCCCAGAGTGGATTCAAGTTATAGCTCGAGTTTTCCTTAAGAAAAGCTCGGTGTTCACTATAACCATGGCTTTGATACCAACTGTAACACCCCGCTAAAGCGGAATATACGGGATGCACAGACAAGCACAAAAGCACATAGTACAAGTTCCAACACAGCCAATAACATTAATAAAGAACAGAAGTACGATAGTTATTACAGAACATAAAATGAACTCAGAATAATCAATATTCTTAAGACAGAACAATTGTCTTTTGGGAACAGGTCTTGCACTTGAAATAGCAAAGAGAGTCTTCACGGCTCTTGATCTTGAACGCTCGAACAATCGCCAAAAAGGATGAGCTTAGAGAGGAAGATTCCTATGCTAACATGATCTACTTACCCTATCCTGAAAAGCATGTAAGTTCAAAGGTCAACTACAAAGGTAGTTGGTGAGATTCACATAAAGTACTAGTACGCTTACATATAATAATATGTATAGTAAGAACAAGTCATAAGATCTGTACGTTTAACAAAAATGCTCTGTGATAGTAAGAACGGTACAAGAACATATAATGAACTTGAATCAGGATCGTCCTAATGGACTTGAATCAGGATCGTCCTAATGGACTTGAATCAGGATCGTCCTAATGGACTTGAATCAGGATCGTCCTAATGGACTTGAATCAGGATCGTCCTAATGGACTTGAATCAGGATCGTCCTAATGGACTTGAATCAGGATCGTCCTAATGGACTTGAATCAGGATCGTCCTAATGGACTTGAATCAGGATCGTCCTAATGGACTTGAATCAGGATCGTCCTAATGGACTTGAATCAGGATCGTCCTAATGGACTTGAATCAGGATCGTCCTAATGGACTTGAATCAGGATCGTCCTAATGGACTTGAATCAGGATCGTCCTAATGGACTTGAATCAGGATCGTCCTAATGGACTTGAATCAGGATCGTCCTAATGGACTTGAATCAGGATCGTCCTAATGGACTTGAATCAGGATCGTCCTAATGGACTTGAATCAGGATCGTCCTAATGGACTTGAATCAGGATCGTCCTAATGGACTTGAATCAGGATCGTCCTAATGGACTTGAATCAGGATCGTCCTAATGGACTTGAATCAGGATCGTCCTAATGGACTTGAATCAGGATCGTCCTAATGGACTTGAATCAGGATCGTCCTAATGGACTTGAATCAGGATCGTCCTAATGGACTTGAATCAGGATCGTCCTAATGGACTTGAATCAGGATCGTCCTAATGGACTTGAATCAGGATCGTCCTAATGGACTTGAATCAGGATCGTCCTAATGGACTTGAATCAGGATCGTCCTAATGGACTTGAATCAGGATCGTCCTAATGGACTTGAATCAGGATCGTCCTAATGGACTTGAATCAGGATCGTCCTAATGGACTTGAATCAGGATCGTCCTAATGGACTTGAATCAGGATCGTCCTAATGGACTTGAATCAGGATCGTCCTAATGGACTTGAATCAGGATCGTCCTAATGGACTTGAATCAGGATCGTCCTAATGGACTTGAATCAGGATCGTCCTAATGGACTTGAATCAGGATCGTCCTAATGGACTTGAATCAGGATCGTCCTAATGGACTTGAATCAGGATCGTCCTAATGGACTTGAATCAGGATCGTCCTAATGGACTTGAATCAGGATCGTCCTAATGGACTTGAATCAGGATCGTCCTAATGGACTTGAATCAGGATCGTCCTAATGGACTTGAATCAGGATCGTCCTAATGGACTTGAATCAGGATCGTCCTAATGGACTTGAATCAGGATCGTCCTAATGGACTTGAATCAGGATCGTCCTAATGGACTTGAATCAGGATCGTCCTAATGGACTTGAATCAGGATCGTCCTAATGGACTTGAATCAGGATCGTCCTAATGGACTTGAATCAGGATCGTCCTAATGGACTTGAATCAGGATCGTCCTAATGGACTTGAATCAGGATCGTCCTAATGGACTTGAATCAGGATCGTCCTAATGGACTTGAATCAGGATCGTCCTAATGGACTTGAATCAGGATCGTCCTAATGGACTTGAATCAGGATCGTCCTAATGGACTTGAATCAGGATCGTCCTAATGGACTTGAATCAGGATCGTCCTAATGGACTTGAATCAGGATCGTCCTAATGGACTTGAATCAGGATCGTCCTAATGGACTTGAATCAGGATCGTCCTAATGGACTTGAATCAGGATCGTCCTAATGGACTTGAATCAGGATCGTCCTAATGGACTTGAATCAGGATCGTCCTAATGGACTTGAATCAGGATCGTCCTAATGGACTTGAATCAGGATCGTCCTAATGGACTTGAATCAGGATCGTCCTAATGGACTTGAATCAGGATCGTCCTAATGGACTTGAATCAGGATCGTCCTAATGGACTTGAATCAGGATCGTCCTAATGGACTTGAATCAGGATCGTCCTAATGGACTTGAATCAGGATCGTCCTAATGGACTTGAATCAGGATCGTCCTAATGGACTTGAATCAGGATCGTCCTAATGGACTTGAATCAGGATCGTCCTAATGGACTTGAATCAGGATCGTCCTAATGGACTTGAATCAGGATCGTCCTAATGGACTTGAATCAGGATCGTCCTAATGGACTTGAATCAGGATCGTCCTAATGGACTTGAATCAGGATCGTCCTAATGGACTTGAATCAGGATCGTCCTAATGGACTTGAATCAGGATCGTCCTAATGGACTTGAATCAGGATCGTCCTAATGGACTTGAATCAGGATCGTCCTAATGGACTTGAATCAGGATCGTCCTAATGGACTTGAATCAGGATCGTCCTAATGGACTTGAATCAGGATCGTCCTAATGGACTTGAATCAGGATCGTCCTAATGGACTTGAATCAGGATCGTCCTAATGGACTTGAATCAGGATCGTCCTAATGGACTTGAATCAGGATCGTCCTAATGGACTTGAATCAGGATCGTCCTAATGGACTTGAATCAGGATCGTCCTAATGGACTTGAATCAGGATCGTCCTAATGGACTTGAATCAGGATCGTCCTAATGGACTTGAATCAGGATCGTCCTAATGGACTTGAATCAGGATCGTCCTAATGGACTTGAATCAGGATCGTCCTAATGGACTTGAATCAGGATCGTCCTAATGGACTTGAATCAGGATCGTCCTAATGGACTTGAATCAGGATCGTCCTAATGGACTTGAATCAGGATCGTCCTAATGGACTTGAATCAGGATCGTCCTAATGGACTTGAATCAGGATCGTCCTAATGGACTTGAATCAGGATCGTCCTAATGGACTTGAATCAGGATCGTCCTAATGGACTTGAATCAGGATCGTCCTAATGGACTTGAATCAGGATCGTCCTAATGGACTTGAATCAGGATCGTCCTAATGGACTTGAATCAGGATCGTCCTAATGGACTTGAATCAGGATCGTCCTAATGGACTTGAATCAGGATCGTCCTAATGGACTTGAATCAGGATCGTCCTAATGGACTTGAATCAGGATCGTCCTAATGGACTTGAATCAGGATCGTCCTAATGGACTTGAATCAGGATCGTCCTAATGGACTTGAATCAGGATCGTCCTAATGGACTTGAATCAGGATCGTCCTAATGGACTTGAATCAGGATCGTCCTAATGGACTTGAATCAGGATCGTCCTAATGGACTTGAATCAGGATCGTCCTAATGGACTTGAATCAGGATCGTCCTAATGGACTTGAATCAGGATCGTCCTAATGGACTTGAATCAGGATCGTCCTAATGGACTTGAATCAGGATCGTCCTAATGGACTTGAATCAGGATCGTCCTAATGGACTTGAATCAGGATCGTCCTAATGGACTTGAATCAGGATCGTCCTAATGGACTTGAATCAGGATCGTCCTAATGGACTTGAATCAGGATCGTCCTAATGGACTTGAATCAGGATCGTCCTAATGGACTTGAATCAGGATCGTCCTAATGGACTTGAATCAGGATCGTCCTAATGGACTTGAATCAGGATCGTCCTAATGGACTTGAATCAGGATCGTCCTAATGGACTTGAATCAGGATCGTCCTAATGGACTTGAATCAGGATCGTCCTAATGGACTTGAATCAGGATCGTCCTAATGGACTTGAATCAGGATCGTCCTAATGGACTTGAATCAGGATCGTCCTAATGGACTTGAATCAGGATCGTCCTAATGGACTTGAATCAGGATCGTCCTAATGGACTTGAATCAGGATCGTTTCAATGATCCAAGAACAAGAACAAGACACATGATCATTTCAAGTTCAAGAACACTGATTTGAGCGAAACCGATCTTAGAAGATCAGTTACCCAGGAGTGTACCAACACAACAACACAACACAACCTTCACAAAAGATCAAACGAGCATGTACAAGAACAAAAGGCTGCCCTAGGACGATCTTGGGACCAAGATCGTCCCTCCAGAACCGTTTCAAGGCCAAGAACAGGTACGAGCATGACTAAGGGATCTAGATCGATTTCCGGACTTGTTTGGACATAGCACTAGCACATATACACAATAACACTAACCAATAACACTTTTAACGATTTCAAGACCATCTATAACATGAACAGGTCGTGGTACTCAAGAACAAGTTATACTCTTACTTTCAAAATGGGTTTTGAAGATTAAAGCACGTTATGACCCAAATTGGTTCACACAAATGTTGTTAAACACATTTAGACACAAACCCATTAACATTTAACACGATTTTCATTCAAGATTGGACCAAATCATCAAGAACATAAACTTTGAAAAGTACATTTTTAATTTGATCAAAAACTCATCAAATGTTGTTGTTACCTGAGAAACGATTCAAGAAGTATGTTTTGATTATCACAAGGATGCTAAAAGTACACACGATTTCGATTTAACAATCAAAAATCAAAATATGAATTTGTGGTTGGTTATGGCTGCCTGGAGAGGTTTCTTTAGTGAGAGAAGTGAAATTGAGAGTGATAATGAATAGGGTTTTCTCTCACTAAACCTTCTATTTATAGTCTTCTCATATTAAATGAACATCATAAATGCAAGGACTCATTTGCAATTATTTTTAGTCTAGAACTTTATTAATTCGTCGAATTTAGTCATAAATTCGTCATATAAGTCAAGAATTAAGATCAAGTTGACCTTCATATAAGCACATAATTTCAGTCTAAAGTACGTCAAGAACTTAAATAAATTGAACTGTCTAGCCGTTCGAGTGGCGAAGGTACGTTCTAAGGAACTTATTTAGAACATTTCTAAGACGGTTGTTACGTGGTGATAGGTTGGTCATGGAAAAACTTAATGAATTGATTGATATCATATATGAAAAGAAGTTGGCTGTAGTTTCTTACCTTAATATAAACTGAAAACACAATATTATTGATGGAACGAATTGAATAGAGATTGTTCGGCTACCAGACATACAATAACACCTCATTTAATATTAGGGATATGAAGCAACGATCACTGGAAAGGATGAACTGAAGCATTAATGAGACATAGTGAATTGAAAACTCAGTAAAAAAAAAAAAAGCCAGATAGTTGTTCGGGTTGGGCGAAGCTAGGAATTGTTTGGGTTGGCTTTACGGATGGGCTTCTCTTGGACGGATGGGCTTCTCTTGCTACCGAATGTGATAAAAGGATTCTGTTTATTAAATAATTGGGGCATCAAAATGCAATGGGTGTAATGCAAAATTCATAATGGAAAAATAAGATGGTAATTAACTAACCCTATTAAGTACCCTAATAATACCCCATAAATGTAACACTAAAAATCGCCAAATTTTCCCACCCCTTGATACAACTTTTAGATATATAATGATTGTTATAAATTAAAATTTCACTTTATTAATATTTATATAATTTTATTAAAATTATTTATAAAAAATAATCATATATACAAAATCCTACACTCGGCCTGTCCATCGGACGGGTCTATACCTAGTAAGGAATTAAAGATAGCATCAAAAGATAAAAAGGCTCACACTAGGGATGCTGGCTCACGAGCAGTACGAGGCACACCTATATGTTATTTTATTTTTTGTTGTTTTACGGCTAGAAGCGATACATCACAACCCCCATTATTATTCGACTACTACAAAATTGAAAGGGACAATGGTTTTTCCTTTTCTTTTTTTCAACCCCAGGGGAACAAAAGACTTTGATCTCATTTTTTTTTTAGGGATTATGGCACCGGAGTGTAACCAACTATGACTCAATGGTTATGTAATGTAGTGACCTTTCAAATTGGCTATCTAATGTAAGTACCTTCTATTTTTGTTCTTTTAATGTATCCTACCGGGTAACATCGTAGTTGTAACCGGTAATGCCATGTTGGACGTAAAAAAAAATATGGATTAAGGCACCGGAGTGTAACCAACTATGAGCGAATGGTTATGTAATGTAGTGACCTACGAAAGTGTTAAATTGATGTAAGAACCTCTCTGTTTTGTTCACTCGATGTATGCTGCCGGGTTACTCCGACGACTTTATACTCCGGTCATCTTCTCCGGCTAATTTCCGGCACTATGTTCGGTAACATTTGTTTATTTTATGTAAAATGATAAATCCTCCTAACCAAATAGCCTAATAATCCTCCTAAAACATTAAGAAGGTGACATGTGTTATCCACTAATTCTCTTTCCTAATCTTGCCCCTGATTTTTCCACATGTCATCATCTCATAGTTAGGAGGATTATTAGGTTATTTGGTTAGGAGAATTAATCATTTCACTTATTTTATTTATATTTATGGCATTCAGCAGTGGCACGTGTTCGGATGTGGAGACGGTGAAGAGATGGTCGCACCTCTTGAATGGAAGAAAAAATGAGACAGACCACCCACTACAACCTCGTCGGAGTCTAAGACCATCCACCATCCATCTCGTCGGAGTTCACAACCCACAACCGTAACCATAACCGTACAACGGGTCAACCAGTACATGAAAAAAACAAAAATGAGTGGTTCTTACATCGGATAGCCAGTTTTAAAGATCACTACATAACATAACCATTCAGTCATAGTTGGTTACACTCCAGTGCCATAATCCTAAAGTAAAATTAACATTGTTACCGGCTACCGGTACAACAAGTCAACTGGTACATTAAAAGAACAAAAATCAAAGGTACTTACATTAGATAGCCAATTTGAAAGATCACTACATTATATAACCATTAAGTTATAGTTGGTTACAATGCCATAATCCTTTTTTTTTATTTACCCTAACGAGCCAGAACAAGGCGTTTGGGCCTTCTTTTATTTCATTTGCCCACTAAACATACACAACATGTATTTGCTATTGTTAGTTTTGTAATTTACAGCCTGGACCAATACGAAATAATGTGATCTTGAGAGTTTTACATACATATGAATTAGAATGAAATGTGGTTAAGTTCACTCTAGTCACTCATTACAACAAATACAAATTTAGGCAGCAACACCTTAGACCCACAAGCTACATAACCACACTTTAACTTCACTTATGCTTACGGGGATAAACCACATCATAAGCATTAATGGTAAATATTTATTGACATCTTTAATCACACTAAATGGGAACACATACCCCGTCCACTAAAGGACACACATTTTAAGCTACCTTAATAACAACGTAATAACCCACATAAAGCCACTTAACGATAGGTCAACATTTGACTAACAGTCAAAGTCAACGAAATGAATAAAAGAGTTCCGGATGTTACACTGCTTTACCTTGTTTACTTCATTCTCATCATTACTAGTTACAATAATGTCATCAACATATACTAGTAATGCTATAAACAATTTAGAATTACTTTTGATAAACAAGGAATAATCACTTTTACTCTGTACAAAACCATATTCAATCAAGGAACAAGTAAGTTTATGGTTCCACTGTCTAGGTGCTTGTTTAAGTCCATACAAGGACTTAACAAGCTTACACACCCTAGTATCATTTTTGAAATAATAACCGAAAATTCGACCAGGAGTTTGCATTTGAATGGAGTTGGTAGGGGGCGGCAGTTTCTTTTGGGTAGAGTTGTTTTGCCTTTTTTAATTTCCACTAATACCCTTTTTAATATATTATCTATTAAAATAATTAACATAATTGCAAAACCGTAGATTATGGAAATGTAGGGATAGGATTTGTTCTTATTTAGTTCTCATTTTTACCCTGTTTGTATTTGATGGCCACCCTATGACCAAAATATGATGAAGACATAGAAATACTAGCATACATGACTAAAAGATGCATATCAATCAAGATATAGAAATTTTAGCATACATAAGCAAAAGATATATAGTCAAGTAACGCACCTACACGATGATATATAAGATGAAATATTGAGTGTACGGGCAGGCCTGCTGTAAGCAATTCAAAACTAACAAATACCAGATAGTGATCCCCGACTAGGTTATAGCTGAAAATAAAATTCAAGCCAACAGCCACCTTGATATTAGTCCCATCGGCGGTTTAATAAAAGATGATCAATCTTCCCCACCGTTGGTTGTGAAGTTCCACTGGAAAAAAGGTCATTGACCATCATTGACGTGCATTGAAGTTGATCCCAAATACTCCTGCATATATGGCAACCAGCTAGGTTCTTGCACAACACCCTGGCCAAGATGCACTGCCGATATAATCTGATATCTTTCGCTTGCGTTGATAAACCAACGACTTCTACCGCCTTTGTACTTCACCCCGGTCCCGAGCTTGGTCCATCCTTTAACCTGCGTCCCAGCGTTTGGAAGGGCGGGTGGCATGGACCCCTTTGGCCGAATAAACGATGGGTTTGTTTGTTCCCTCGAAAAAGTCTAAGTTGCTAGCTTTAACCCATTGATCACTGCCTGAGAAATACATGCTCCAAAGTTGACCGTCAAAGTTGTTAACGCGAAGTGTAAAATGCTCCCAACAGGCGACGTGATGGCTGGCCTCGACTTCCTTGTTCATAAGCCAGCCAAGGCTGATAATATCGGCCCCTTTAAAAGGAAAGAAAATCCACATATCTATGTCGGTGAAAGTACCACCAAAAGCAGGTCTGACATGAATGTAAAGTTGTGCGCTACTGAGATCGCCATGTTTGAGGTGGTCATTTTCTGGGCTTGAATCCAATGTGAAATCCCCGTCGTTAGACTTGTCCGATTCTTTGAAGAAAAAACGGCCACCGTTATTGAAATACCAAGGCACAGAAGAAGGGAAGTAGACCTCGTCTGGATGGAAGTAAACGATGGGCCCATAAAAGTGAATTAAGGCCTCCAGTTGCTCCAGATTTGGCATAGCATTGTGATGATTTGGATTCAAATTTTTCAAGCACAATTGGTGACCAGGATGACACGGGACTGGAGGGCGATCAAAAAAGGTGGCGACAGGAACAGCTGACTTAGTAAACATCCTCCCCTGCAGCTGGTTGGCTGTATTGGTGTTGAAAATTTTGAAATCATCCGAGGAGTTGTCTAAAGTACCAATTGCTTTTAGACTATTTTCTAAAAGATCTCCTCAAACACACATAACTCTTTGGTTGCTTGGAAGTGAGTAGCCTTCATCCATTTTACAGGTGGGCACCAATGAGAGATACATATAGCCAAGATCAGGCCTCGGAATCCACAAGCAACAACCTGATTGAGACCGGTGTCTCTTGTAAAAAATGGGAACGTGATAGGAGGATGACGACGACGACTGGTGGAGGAGGAGACGTCTCGGGCAACAAGAACATAGCTACCTCTTTTAGGTTGTTGTTGATTGTTGGCGGCTTCCTGAACCAAGTAACTAATAGGGAAGAAACCATCGGGTATGGAGACCGGACTAAAGAATGAAATAGGACAACGACCCATGGGTCGGGTGTGAGTGCCTACATACTTGAAATCTTTCACCATTGCGACCTCTATTTCTCCCAGGTTTATTCTTCCTGTACCAAACTCACTTTCACCTGTACATGAACAACAACAATAACAACATGATTGATGATGATGATGGATATAGTCGGTCTCGGTCAATCATCTTACACGTTTTTTATTTTGCCGGTTCAAAGATTCTAAGTAAATTCCTAGCTTTGAACTAGAAATTAAGATTCTCAGTATCATCAATTTCAAACATACATGTATGTATGTATATATATATAGGTAGCCATTCAAATACATTCCATCATAAAATAAGAACAATGTGAGAACGGATCTAGATCGTTGATCCATTAAATCAAATGCTTCTAGTTTTTCTGTTTTCTTTTACATTTATTGGATGACTAAAAGGGCATTCATGGCATTTTAGAAAAACTTAATCATCATCATCATCATCGTCGTCAGCATCATCATCATCATCATCGTCGTCAGATAATAAATAACAATAACATAAATATTAATTTGTGCAGATTAAATTTAAAATTCAAAGAGTCTAAAATAAATGAAATCGATTATCAAACAAATAATTTTATTTTTTTTTAAAAGGGCATTCATGGCATTTTAGAAAAACTTAATCATCATCATCATCATCGTCGTCAGATAATAAATAACAATAACATAAATATTAATTTGTGCAGATTAAATTTAAAATTCAAAGAGTCTAAAATAAATGAAATCGATTATCAAACAAATAATTTTATTTTTTTTTAAAACCCTGAATTCATCATCATCGTCAGATAATAATAACAATAATAATAAAATAAATATTAAATTTGTAGATTAAATTTAAATTCAATTAGAGAAAATTAAATGAAATCGGTGATCAAACAAATAAAATATTTATTAAAAAAAAAAAAGGGGGGGGGGGGGGGGGGGACCTGATATCATCATACATGTATGTATGTATGTATATTAATAGTAATAATAACAATAAATATTAACTTATGTAGATTAAGTTTAAATTCAAAGAGAGTAAAATTAATGAAATCGATGATCAAACATATAAATTTAGAAAAAGAAAAAAAAAAAAAAAAAGGGGGGGGGGGGGGGGGGGGGATCGTCTGATATCATCATCATCATCATCATCATCATCATCATCATCATCATCATCATCATCATCATCATCATCGTCAATATAATATTCATAACAATAATTTAAATAAAGAGAGTAAAATTAATCGATGATCAAACATATAAATTTAGAAAAAGAAAAAAGTAATACCTTTGGGCCATTCAGGAGGAGGAACAAGTTTTGATTCTCGATTTCTCCACAATCCAAACATCCTTTTCTTCTTCCGTTTTTTTCGTCGATTTAAATTCTACTTCTTTCAATTAAAACCAATACTTAATTGGAATATAAACATATATATAGGCATCCACCCCCTCTCTCGCTCTCTTTGTTGTCGGTTATTTGTTTCTAGGGTTTTCTGGATAACCTTAATATTCATCATACACAGAAAATGTCACAAATCATCCCTGTGCTTGGTAGTATTTTCACTTTAATCCCTATACTCTTTATAAGTGGCCTTAAGGTATGCATTTTCATTACCACCTGCACCGGGCACTAACAGCCGTCACTTTTGTGGCGTTAAACCCAGATCTCTTTCAAACACCCACATCCCATATGTCTGGATTTTTTAGCGGAATAATCGGAGGGGATTTGATAGGAAAAGCTTCAAGAGATTAGTAGAGTCATGAAGATACAAGACAGAGTCAGACGCTGTTAATTGAGACACGTTTATGGCATTACAGTTTGTGACTCAAACTACATAGTTCGTTATCATTGTAGGTGTTGATTAGTTTGATGATAAATCTTGAAATTCAACTTCTCTATTATATGTCAGTTAAACAAACCGCGATTAATTTCTCAGGCAATAGATCCAAGGGTGAAAGATTGCATATGCTTGATTCGGATATGGTTACTGTTGAGGGGGAGAACTACGATGAGATGTGTTGGATTATGTAACACCCATCGTTTGGAAAACCTGAATTTTCAAAAGTTTTCAAACACCACAAAATCGGACTGTGATCCGATAAAATTCTGGGCAGAGCCCGATAACTCGCTTTAGGCTAGGTTTGCCAAACATTGCTACAAACAACAGTTCTATCGATTCTAATCAACTTATCTCCCTTCATACAAGTAAATTTCCTTCCTTGCGAAATAAATTCTATAACATCTAAACTAAGTAACAAATCTATTAGAATTACGAGAGCACAAATCATTTAGTTGGAATTAAACCTGTCCTCGGGACACAAAACAACATTAAAATCATCTAGCACAAAAAACTTACGCGACATCGAATTTTTTTACCGCAATTATATCATCCCACAACCGAGCCTTTGCTCCTACCACCTATGGAGCATAAACATTAAAAATGCTGATCGTGTCTGACTGTCCATGAGAAGTAAGCGAGAGGACCAAAAAGTTTTCCTTAAGAATGATTGGAACATGCTGAAACAAAACTGGGTCCCAAATCGACACCAATCCACCAGATCTTCCATTAGCATTAATAACGACATTTGCACAACCTGCCCTACCCCAAAGATCTCTAAAATCTATAGTATTACCATCTTGAATCATAGTTTCTTGCAACCTTATGTTCTTTGACCATCTCCTTCACCCATGCGATTTTTTTCAAATCCCGTACACCCCTAATATGGATAGATAAAAGATTCATTGTAAACCATTTGAAACCCCATCTCCAATGACAGCTTCACAAACTAATGGATCACAACCATCCAATAGAGCCCCAATTTTAACCCCCAAATCAATAGTATTCTTGACATCCAAGTCAACCGCAGATAACCCTTATTAACCTCGTTATCCACAGCCGCACCAAGGGGGCTGTTTCACCATCTCATCTCTTTCACCTTCTTTTTCACCTTAACCATTCACCTTTTATTTAGACCCCACCTTTTTCACATACATTTTTTTATGGTAGTATATGAAAAAAATAAAAGAACAACTCAACTACCCATCTTCTTTCATGTATCATCTGTTTCTCTATTATACATGCATATATGACTATATATCCATATTTTCCACACAATTAAATATAATCTCATATAGCTCAAGCAAAGTAATTAAATCTCACCTCAATTTGCTAACCCAAGCCAACTTAAACTACAAAACAAAAATGCAATTATATTTTGTTAGATGAAGTCGGCGTTGAAATGAGATGGTAGATATAAAGAGACATTTTTCTATACATGACTAGTTTATATTTATATAGTTTAATATAGATATGAATTCAATATATAGGTGCAAGTTATTTTAGGACCACTTATTTTAGGACATGTGTTTTTTGTAACTTATACACCACCATGATCATCTACTATGATATACAAGACTTTTTTGTAAAAACACTAAGACTTTCCGGCCACCGCGTCGCCGGAAAATCATGTGTAAGTTAACTTACACATGTGTAAGTAACTTACACATGTGTAAGTTAACTTAAAATTGAATTTCCGGTGGGCCCGTCGCCGGAAAGTCTTAGTGTTTTTACAAAAAAGTCTTGTATATCGTAGTAGATGATGATGGTGGTGTGTAAGTTACAAAAAACACATGTCCTAATTGGTCCTAAAATAAGAGGTGATCCTAAAATAACTCACCCCTATATATATATATATATTATACATAAAATAAATATATATATATATATATATATTTCATATTAGCCCCACATTGCCACAAATGGTGACTCGGTGAAATATTTGGTCGACCTCATCTTCATCTGGCAGTTTCACCTATTAAGTTTAAAGCTTTCTCCTCCAAGTCATTTGTCATATCATCTCATTTCATTTTTTTCCAATCAAATGGTCTAAGAGTACTTTATTCATTTGCAAACAAAAATTTAAGTGAAAACGAAAGAACAATATTTAACCATTAGATCAATTCCATTTACGGTTCAGATTTAAAATAATGATGCAACACGGAAGGGTAAATAAGGTTTTTTCCCCAAAAAACACCCTCCTTGCTCACTTCTCTCTTCATTTTCACCCTGCTCCAAAAATATCAAAACACACACATACTTTTTCTCTCTCCTACGGTTACACAGTACACACACTCTATCTCTTTCTCTCTCATTTCCAGCGATGGCCACCATCTCCGATCACACCACAATCTCCGACCACCACCAAGGGCGGAACCTGTACCGATGGAACGCACACAAACGCAAATGCTTTATCTCTCTCCATCCCGGTGATTTTAACCTTAAATTTCTTTTATTTATATCTGTATTCGTATCCAGTGGCGGCCCTGGGAATTTAAGTGCACAGTCCGAGCCGAGAAAAAAATGCCCCCAACTCTTAGGAATCCAATTATATTAGCAAAAAATATATAATTTAGACGTTATAACAATAACAAAATGATAGTATTAGAAATACATACCACAATAGTTAACCAATGATTCGATAAGCTCGCCTAGCATTCTTCATAGCAAATTCGTTGGTGAACCCCAAATGAACCTTTGATGTGGATGATAAAGTGTAGGAGGCTTTGTGTGGATGAAAAGTGTCTGGAAAATTTACTTTTTTATCTTTTAAATTTCATTTACTTTAATTAAAGTAAATATATTAGTATAATTTAATAATAAGGACATAACTTTATATGGGTATACATATTTAGTACCTAAAGGATTGTATATTTATAATTTAGGCATTAACTTGTTTATGAAAACAAATATATATATATATATATATAAATATATAATATATTAAACTTTTACATATATAATATATATAGAAAATTTTTAAAATTTTTGTGCCCCCTCAAAATTGTGCCCCGGACGAATGTCTTGCTTGCCCCCCCTCCGGGCCTCCCCTGTTCGTATCTATATATGTGTATCTATATCTGTATCTATATATGTGTAGGTCCAATTCGAAGCTCATGTATTCCGATTGTTGAATTATACTGATTCTGTTAGCTCAGTTACTACTTATTTTATTTTAGCTAATTAAGTGTTAATTCGAATTCAAATTAGAGATTGAAGCTTAATCTGTTACTTCATCAAGCTATATATATATGTGAAACTGTATCTGTATCTATATATGTGTATGTGTATCTGTATCTATATATGTGTATCTGTATCTGTATCTATATATGTGTATCTGTATCTGTATCTATATATGTGTATCTGTATCTGTATCTATATATGTGTATGTGTATCTGTATCTATATATGTGTATCTGTATCTGTATCTATATATGTGTATCTGTATCTGTATCTATATATGTGTATCTGTATCTGTATCTATATATGTGTATGTGTATCTGTATCTATATATGTGTATCTGTATCTGTATCTATATATGTGTATCTATATCTGTATCTATATATGTGTAGGTCCAATTCGAAGCTCATGTATTCCGATTGTTGAATTATACTGATTCTGTTAGCTCAGTTACTACTTATTTTATTTTAGCTAATTAAGTGTTAATTCGAATTCAAATTAGAGATTGAAGCTTAATCTGTTACTTCATCAAGCTATATATATATGTGAAACTCAGTTACTGCTTAGTTTTATTACGTAAATCAAGCTAACTAAGTGTTAATTCTAATTCAAATTAGAGATTGAAGCTTAATCTGTTACTTCATCAAGCTATATATATATGTGAAACTCAGTTACTGCTTAGTTTTATTACGTAAATCAAGCTAACTAAGTGTTAATTCTAATGTAATTATCTATATATCTATTCTATACTATATTATATAGCAAATTTACTTTTGATTTTGAACATTAAACTTAATTTTTCAATGTTGATTTTAAGTTTCAATAATGCACACATTCTAATGCATGATGTACCATACATCATAGCCACTTTACATCGATAACTTTCACTATTGAGGGGCGCCACCACCACCAATCTCCGCCGCCACCACTGCCTCTACCGCCGCCACCACCCGTCACCTCCATCACCGCCGCAACGCGCGGATACCGTTCTCGTGTATAGTTATATAAAAAATTTATTACTTCACTAAGTTTAGTTACTAGTCTTTATTTTCACATATTGTAGTTCGTTAGTGTGTGTGATTGTACCAGTTGGCAGATTTTGATTCATTCCCATCTTAATGGAGACATTATATGATAAGTAGCTTGTTTAGTGTCGGTCTTTGCTAGGTCTCGGTTTGTTAGTTCCATATTCGCTGGTTGACTTTGTGGAAATTCATTAGGTGGAACAATACTTTCATCAATAGTAGAGCTTAAGACACTTGGCACTTTAAACATCAGCAACAATGGTTTATAGTCTGAAAGGTGATAATCCCTTGGGTTTCAGTAAACTGGAGATGCTAGAGCAGTTGGATGTTTCTCACAATCGTCTAACTGGAACTTTACCATCACTTGCGGGGCTTCATGTGACTAATAATTTCGTACAACCTCTTCATGGGTCAGATACCAGCAATGTGTTGCTGAAATTTCTCAACTCATCTTTCTATTCATTCTTTGGGAACTCGGGTCTTTGCGTGGATTGTGTTCTGAATAATTGTGATGCTGCCGGAGATTTGAAAGTATTAAGGGGACACAACCGTGCTTCTTCTTTTACAGATAGTTAGACTACCTAATAGTTCTATGGTAAATTTAGTCTAGCTATCATTGATGATTCTAATTTTTTTTATGAGTAGTCCTTTCTTTCATCATACACCCATGTTTCTCAGGCAAGGATCTTCCCAGCCACAGGAGCATTAGAGTAGCAATCTGAGATTCCGAGGACAAGGTAAATACAAGCAATTTAATTTGAGGGCTTGCGAGTTGATGTTTGACATTATTAGTTTGTTTTCTATTTTATAAAGTCTGTATATACACCTAAGTTCTTCCAAAAATAATGGAAAATTACCTCTATTACTCTACATAGTTCATGTTACAGAAGATCACGGGTCTGTTAAAAATGTCAGGGCAAGTAATAAGTGAACCTCACTTACGGGCATTGCAGCACGCATCATGTGCTTTAGCATTGTCTAATTCTTTGTTGTAGCTGATCAAACTGCTTATTTGTTTGTGACAGTCCACAATTTGCACAGTTATGTTTGTTTTATCTAGACAAGAAAGTAAAGAACAGAAAGTAAAGAACATGAACAAGAATAAGTTCAAATGCAAATATCTAAGCAAGTCTAATCATATGTATCATTGATTTAAACGATGAATACATGGTCGATATTACAACTTGTCTTACAAGAATACAAATGAACTAAATAATTGCTAAGTCTAGACACTCTATAAACTTAAGCAATTACCAGAGAGAAAAATAAAGTGACACACACTTTGTGGTGACAAACACAAAGTATAAATGATGCGGCTGTGTTGCTTTATATAGAGGAGGAATTAGGGCAACACAGCCTTACAATGATCGTGATAGAATGGTGGTTGTCGACTTCTCATAGGCTCGTTGTACTTGGATCCAGAAGCCTTTGTCTTCTTTACCAAAACGGGTATGAAAGAGAAAACCCTTGTTTTGGTCCCAACTGTACCTTTACCATATAAGGTAACATTCAGTTGGGAGAACCACCATGTGACTTCTTGTCTTCTTGTTGGTTTG
The DNA here is from genome assembly GCA_034093135.1 of Erigeron breviscapus. Lineage (NCBI taxonomy): Eukaryota > Viridiplantae > Streptophyta > Magnoliopsida > Asterales > Asteraceae > Erigeron > Erigeron breviscapus. The sequence goes on from CM067172.1 coordinate 87,443,197, forward strand.
AAAACTTCCCGCCTTGACACACAACTTGGAAAGTAAACCACCCGCTGACAAGAGTCATTGACTCGCTGATGACTTGCTGACGACTCACGTCAGCGACCAAGTCTGGTCAGCGAATCCTTGACTCAACAATCTCCCCCTATTCGCTGAGAAGACTTGCTGAGTAGACTAGACTTGATAAGAATAAAGGAATGATGAAAAGATGTCTTATATATGAACTTTAAACATTTACAATGTAACACCCGTCGTTTAAAAACTTGGATTTTTCAAAACTTTGCCAAACGGCATTTAAAATAAGCGGAAAGGATCACTTTCAAAATCTGCCCCATCCGTAACGAATGGTACCTTTAAAATTTGGTGTTACTACTAGCATCATCAAAACAATAAAAGTAAATCCAAGCTTTGGCACCAACATAAATGCCACATTAATACAAGTCTTTAATCATAAATGAAATAGCCAAACATGAGGCTAAAAGGAAGTCTAAGCGTTTAATGTCTTAGCTAAGCTCCTTTATTCGTCTACCCAAGTCTCACCAAGCTAATCCTCGCCTAGCTCACTTGATTATCCTGAAGGCACAACATTTTCAAAGAACAAGTGTTAGCTAATAAAATTAGCTAAGTAAGATAACATAACTTGAAAACGTTTGCCAAATTCATATATTAACAAAATCTGCATTTTAAGTTAATATCACACACATACATAACATCATAAGATACACATTAGGTTCAACATGTCCTAAGGTGTGCCTATACTTTCTTTCTTCATCTTTCTTTCTTTATTTCTTTGCCAAGACGTAGGCTAAGTGACTTATGCCACTCACATAGGGATGTGGGGTTGTGTGTAGGCGGTCATAGACCATACATGGAGTCCTCACCCCCGACATGATGGGTAAACCATAAGGTGGTCCATCGGCGTCGTTAAGGAATGACAAAGTCAATCCAACTGAATAAACCGTTTATGCCTTTACGCATTGGTGGTTAGTTACTTCACCCGGAATACTCAAACGTAACTATGCCACAAGGAGCAACTCAAGTGACCATGTACGCACCAGCCCCGAAGAGCTAGCACGGGTTAAGCTTAACACAAGACTTTACATAATGCTCGAGACTTTAATCGCTTAATTAGTTTAGGCTACTCTTTCACCTAAGCTAATCACATATCATCTTTTACTTTAGGGCCCTTAACGTGCACGTGAACATGGCAATCCTAATCAAAGGACTAGTGACTAGGTGATCAAGCCACACATGCAATCACACATATCATAACATTTCATCATTTCATGGTCACATAATTTAAACATCTCATCATTTCATGTGTACTTACTTACCTCATACCTTTGCAACCTGCATAAGAATGTTATACATCATAAATGGTAAGTAGTATATCCCTTTGCAACCTCCCATAGTCTCCCATAAACATAAAACGTGCATACATATTCAATTGGAAGGTTTAACTTATGAAAACGTGTTTTGTTGTACCAACAGGTGACAAAAGATGTTATCTTACCTCGATACAGCTTACCAACAAGTTAAAAGTATCTTATAGTGCTTGCTAAGTGCTCCCGACAACCTAGAATGAGTATAAGATCGAAATATAAGCTAAACGAAATGTTTTGTGAAAACTGGACAAGAGGTGCGCCGCACCTCCCACATGGTGCGTCGCACCTGGAGTGTCGACCAGAAATCTAATCTTTGTTCTATGATCAAACGAATTCCATACGAACCCATACCCCAAATCCAACCTGGGGACTTAAAATTAATCCTTTTAATTGCACTTTCATCAACTTAAACCATCCTATTAATCCCTTAATCCTTTACATCATAAATGGTAAGTAGTATATCCCTTTGCAACCTCCCATAGTCTCCCATAAACATAAAACGTGCATACATATTCAATTGGAAGGTTTAACTTATGAAAACGTGTTTTGTTGTACCAACAGGTGACAAAAGATGTTATCTTACCTCGATACAGCTTACCAACAAGTTAAAAGTATCTTATAGTGCTTGCTAAGTGCTCCCGACAACCTAGAATGAGTATAAGATCGAAATATAAGCTAAACGAAATGTTTTGTGAAAACTGGACAAGAGGTGCGCCGCACCTACCCCTTTGGTGCGCCGCATAAATTGATCAGAAATTCTGAACATATGAATGTGCGCCGCACCTACCCCTTTGGTGCGCCGCATAAATTGATCAGAAATTCTGAACATATGAATGTGCGCCGTACCTTCCTGGTGCGTCGCACCTGGAGTGTCGACCAGAAATCTAATCTTTGTTCTATGATCAAACGAATTCCATACGAACCCATACCCCAAATCCAACCTGGGGACTTAAAATTAATCCTTTTAATTGCACTTTCATCAACTTAAACCATCCTATTAATCCCTTAATCCTTTACATCATAAATCAATCTTTAAAACACCCGAATAACATGAATTCAATAAACGTTTGATCGAATAACCCAACCCAAACCCTATGGCCTGGATCGAAATCACTACTAAGACATACATGATCAGATTTAAGAGTAAGATCAGCCATAATACCTGTAGATGACTTTGAGGATTCGAAATCTTAATCAAACTTGATCGAAACGACACGAAACGATTGATTCTTGGAGAAAACTTGTCTTGAGAGGGAGGGGATCTGTTCCTAGGGCTTAATCACGAAAATTTGCAGCTATTGGGTCTTACTAGACCTTAAACTCCTGACCATAAGTTTCCTTTAGTGCCCATAGGCCCCTCGACTTCCTAATCTTTACTTTCGTAGCTAAATTAACTTACCGGGAGACTTAACGATCTAACAAGCACTTAACTTTCATACTTTACTTTAAATTACTTTCATTTAATTCACTTTACTTCATTTCATATTAAACACATAAGCATTTAATCACATAATCCCTTATAAGGCACATAAACATAATAGACCTAACGTTAACTAACGGAAAGTCAAATAGTCAAACATAAAACGTTTGGGATGTTACAATTACCTCCCCCTTAAGAGGATTCCGTCCTCGGAATCGCCTCAGAAGTGAACAAATCTGGGTATTTCTCTTTCATCACCGACTCGGTCTCCCAAGTTAAACTTTCACCGTGGTTATGCTTCCATTTTATCAACACGAGATCAATCAACTTTCGGCGAAGTTTCTTTTGCTTTCTTTCGAGTATCGCTACAGGTTCATCCACTATTCTTTTCTGAGGATTAATGCTCACATCCTCAATTGGAATAACACTCGACTCATTGGCCAAACACTTCCTCAAATACGAAACATGAAATGTGTGGTGAATTCCATCCAATTCTGGGGTAGTTCCAATTGATAAGCTACATCCTTGATACGTTTCAGAATTCTAAACATATGAGGTGCGCCGCACCTACCCCTTTGGTGCGCCGCATAAATTGATCAGAAATTCTGAACATATGAATGTGCGCCGCACCTTCCCTTGGTGCGTCGCACCTGGAGTGTCGACCAGAAATCTAATCTTTGTTCTATGATCAAACGAATTCCATACGAACCCATACCCCAAATCCAACCTGGGGACTTAAAATTAATCCTTTTAATTGCACTTTCATCAACTTAAACCATCCTATTAATCCCTTAATCCTTTACATCATAAATCAATCTTTAAAACACCCGAATAACATGAATTCAATAAACGTTTGATCGAATAACCCAACCCAAACCCTATGGCCTGGATCGAAATCACTACTAAGACATACATGATCAGATTTAAGAGTAAGATCAGCCATAATACCTGTAGATGACTTTGAGGATTCGAAATCTTAATCAAACTTGATCGAAACGACACGAAACGATTGATTCTTGGAGAAAACTTGTCTTGAGAGGGAGGGGATCTGTTCCTAGGGCTTAATCACGAAAATTTGCAGCTATTAGGGTCTTACTAGACCTTAAACTCCTGACCATAAGTTTCCTTTAGTGCCCATAGGCCCCTCGACTTCCTAATCTTTACTTTCGTAGCTAAATTAACTTACCGGGAGACTTAACGATCTAACAAGCACTTAACTTTCATACTTTACTTTAAATTACTTTCATTTAATTCACTTTACTTCATTTCATATTAAACACATAAGCATTTAATCACATAATCCCTTATAAGGCACATAAACATAATAGACCTAACGTTAACTAACGGAAAGTCAAATAGTCAAACATAAAACGTTTGGGATGTTACAATTACCTCCCCCTTAAGAGGATTCCGTCCTCGGAATCGCCTCAGAAGTGAACAAATCTGGGTATTTCTCTTTCATCACCGACTCGGTCTCCCAAGTTAAACTTTCACCGTGGTTATGCTTCCATTTTATCAACACGAGATCAATCAACTTTCGGCGAAGTTTCTTTTGCTTTCTTTCGAGTATCGCTACAGGTTCATCCACTATTCTTTTCTGAGGATTAATGCTCACATCCTCAATTGGAATAACACTCGACTCATTGGCCAAACACTTCCTCAAATACGAAACATGAAATGTGTGGTGAATTCCATCCAATTCTGGGGTAGTTCCAATTGATAAGCTACATCCTTGATACGTTTCAGAATTCTGAAAGGTCCTATGAAACGTGGGCTTAGCTTTCCCTTCTTTCCAAAACGAATTACTCCTTTCCATGGAGAAACTTTCAGCATTACCAAATCACCAACTTGGAACTCAATTGGCTTCCTTTTCTTGTCGGCATAAGTCTTTTGTCGTTCTCTAGCCACGCGAAGTGCTTCCTTTGCCACATTAACTTTTTCAGCTGAGATTTCAATGATTTCAGGACCCGTAAACTGCTTTTCACCGAGTTCCATCCAACAACTCGGAGTCCTACATCTCCTACCATAAAGCATTTCAAATGGTGGCATTCCAATACTTGCATGGTGGCTGTTATTATAAGTGAATTCGATCAATTTCAAGTGTTCATCCCATGCTCCACCATACTCTAATACACAAGCTCTCAACATGTCTTCCAACGTTTGTATGGTCCTTTCACTTTGCCCATCAGTTTGAGGGTGATAGGCGGTGCTCAAATTAATTCTGGTACCTAACTCTCGCTGAAGACCCTTCCAAAAGTTAGACACAAATCTCGTATCTCGGTCTGAAACAATGGATAAAGGAACACCATGCTTTGCTACGATCTCATCCACATACATCTTTGCCATCTTAGTAAGTGGCACATCTTGTCTTGTTGCCAAGAAATGAGCACTCTTTGTCAATCTATCCACAATAACCCATACCATGTCATTTCCTTTCGGTGTTCTTGGTAGTTTGGTCACAAAATCCATAGTAATATGGTCCCATTTCCATTCCGGAATCTCTAATTGATGCAACATTCCATATGGCTTTTTGTGATCAGCTTTCACACGTGCACAAGTCAAACATCTTTCAACAAAATGAGCAACTTCTCCCTTAATGTTTGGCCACCAATAGATGGGCTTCAAATCTGCATACATCTTGGTAATACCTGGATGGACTGAATATCTTGACCTATGAGCTTCTTCAAGGATCAATTCTCGGTTACCACCAAGCAATGGTACCCATATTCGACCCTTATAAGTCTTAAATCCACGGCTGTTCGTCTCCATCACAAGTCTTTTCTTCTTTCCAATACTTTCATTATCGATATTATCCTTCATTAAAGCCTTAACTTGGGCTTCCTTGATGCGGTCGAGTAACCCCGACTTGGCTTGAACAACCATGCTCATCAATCTACAAGAAAAATTCTGCACTTTCCTACTTAATGCATCCGCCACCACATTGGCTTTACCGGGATGATATTTAATCTCGCAATCATAATCTTTCAGAAGTTCCATCCATCTCCTTTGCCTTACATTCATTTCCTTTTGTGAGAACACATATTGCAAACTCTTATGATCCGTAAACAATGTACATTTGGTGCCATATAAGTAATGCCTCCACAACTTCAAAGCAAACACTACTGCAGCCAATTCAAGATCATGGGTCGGGTAATTCTTTTCATGAGGCTTCAACTGACGTGAAGCATATGCAATAACTTTGTCCCTTTGCATAAGGACACAACCCAAACCTGAAATAGAAGCATCACTATAAACAACAAGATCATCAGTACCTTCGGGTAAGGCTAGGACAGGAGCTTCACATAACTTTGTCTTAAGCGTTTGAAAGGCCTTTTCTTGAGCTTCCGTCCATACAAACTTTACTCCTTTCTTTGTCAATTCAGTCATTGGCTTAGCTATTCGGGAGAAATCTTGAATAAACCTCCTATAATAGCCAGCTAAACCGAGAAAACTCTTAATCTCCGTGGGTGTCTTTGGCTGTTCCCATTTAAATACAGCTTCAATCTTGGCAGGATCAACTTTAATACCTTCAGAAGAGATAACATGCCCGAGAAATTGAACTTCTCGGAGCCAGAATTCACACTTGGAGAACTTTGCATATAACTTTTTCTCCCTAAGAACCTCAAGAACAGCTCTTAAGTGCTCACGGTGCTCGGCTTCGGACTTTGAATAAATTAGAATATCGTCAATGAAGACGATCACAAAATGATCTAAGAATGGGCGACATATCCGATTCATTAAATCCATAAAAGCGGCTGGAGCATTTGTCAACCCAAAAGGCATGACAAGAAACTCATAGTGCCCATAACGTGTACGAAAAGCTGTCTTGGCCACATCTTCCTTTTTGACTTTTAATTGATGATAGCCAGACCGCAAATCAATCTTAGAGAAGTAAGAAGCACCATGGAGCTGATCAAAAAGATCATCAATACGCGGGAGAGGATACTTATTCTTAACCGTTCGTTTATTCAGCTCACGGTAGTCTATGCACATGCGCATTGAACCGTCTTTCTTTTTGACAAAAAGAACCGGAGCTCCCCAAGGCGAGGAACTTGGTTGTATGAAACCTTTGTCAAGTAGCTCTTGAAGCTGGGACATTAACTCTTTCATTTCTGTGGGAGCTAAACGATATGGTGCTTTTGCAATAGGAGTAGCACCGGGTACGAGATCAATCTGAAAGATGACCTCTCGGTCGGGAGGAATACCGGGAAGATCATCCGGAAAGACATCAGAAAATTCAGAAACTACATCAACATTAGGGATCGGAGACTTCTCTTTTCGTGTATCAATAACATAGGCAAGAAAGTGATTCTTGTTATGCCGAATGCAATTGAGAGCCTTCATCAAATTAATAATCTTTATGCTCCCCTTCTTCTTATCTCCATAAACGGAAATGACCTCACCATCCGGAGTAGCGAATCGTACGACCTTTTGAGAGCATATAATAGTAGCATCATTTTGAGACAACCAGTCCATACCTATCACTATATCAAAACCGGCTAAAGTGGTAGGCAATAATTGAACCGGAAAAGAGCGACCTTCAATCTCAATAGAACAATCATCATAACCTACTTGAATGTCACTAATGGTACCGTTAGCAATTTCAACCTCTATAGAGCAATCAAGAGGAGTAGTGACCCTATCAAGCTTGAAGCAAACACAACCTCGATATCATCCAACCATTCCATGGCACCTACAGCATCTAGAGTACCATCAAATGCCTTTGCTCCACATTTCTGAAAGCTCTCATACTTAAAGTTACTAGTACGAGGAGCGACTACAACACGAGGCTCCACCACATTATTAACACCATTCACATTAGCAACAACATTTTCAGGAGCAACTTGTGACCTTACCATTGATGGCTCGGTACGGTTTGAGCGGTTGGAGTAATTCCCATCCGTATGCTCATCCCGTTGCAAGCTAGCTTCTCTTTCAGCCCTAAGTTGATTCAACTCCTCTTCATTTCTCAACAAAAGAGCTCGAATAGCCCTCAACTCTTCATGCATTTCAGCTTGAGTAGGAACTTGCTCAATCACGGGGTTAGCTCTATCAATTTCAGACCTTGTAGGTTGTGCACCCGAAAGTGGTCTTCGAGGAGGCCTTAGGTTAACACCATTTCCAGTCCCGTTTGGATTAACCGGAGCATCGCTAGCATTAGCTCCATCTCTTTGACTACTAGCACGGGTATTAACCATCCTTCTACAATTTTAGTGACAAATGTTAGAGATGAATCGAATGAGAACAAAGTATGGTCAGGCCTACTAAATTACATAAGCATAACATAAACATATATGAGCCATAAACCTACTCTCACACTCATCCCAACCCATCTTAAAAGCATTTTCATCATAGAGCTAAAGCATTACTACTTAAGCCAATCATTTCTCGTACGGTTTAAGTCCAAAATCCTAAGGTCTTGGTCGAATTTTGGTTCACTTAAACCATTTCTCTGATACCAACTTGTAACACCCGTCGTTTAAAAACTTGGATTTTTCAAAACTTTGCCAAACGGCATTTAAAATAAGCGGAAAGGATCACTTTCAAAATCTGCCCCATCCGTAACGAATGGTACCTTTAAAATTTGGTGTTACTACTAGCATCATCAAAACAATAAAAGTAAATCCAAGCTTTGGCACCAACATAAATGCCACATTAATACAAGTCTTTAATCATAAATGAAATAGCCAAACATGAGGCTAAAAGGAAGTCTAAGCGTTTAATGTCTTAGCTAAGCTCCTTTATTCGTCTACCCAAGTCTCACCAAGCTAATCCTCGCCTAGCTCACTTGATTATCCTGAAGGCACAACATTTTCAAAGAACAAGTGTTAGCTAATAAAATTAGCTAAGTAAGATAACATAACTTGAAAACGTTTGCCAAATTCATATATTAACAAAATCTGCATTTTAAGTTAATATCACACACATACATAACATCATAAGATACACATTAGGTTCAACATTTCATCATTTCATGGTCACATAATTTAAACATCTCATCATTTCATGTGTACTTACTTACCTCATACCTTTGCAACCTGCATAAGAATGTTATACATCATAAATGGTAAGTAGTATATCCCTTTGCAACCTCCCATAGTCTCCCATAAACATAAAACGTGCATACATATTCAATTGGAAGGTTTAACTTATGAAAACGTGTTTTGTTGTACCAACAGGTGACAAAAGATGTTATCTTACCTCGATACAGCTTACCAACAAGTTAAAAGTATCTTATAGTGCTTGCTAAGTGCTCCCGACAACCTAGAATGAGTATAAGATCGAAATATAAGCTAAACGAAATGTTTTGTGAAAACTGGACAAGAGGTGCGCCGCACCTCCCACATGGTGCGTCGCACAAAATCATCAGGGAGTTCTAAACATATGCAGGTGCGCCGCACCTACCCCTTTGGTGCGCCGCATAAATTGATCAGAAATTCTGAACATATGAATGTGCGCCGCACCTACCCTTGGTGCGTCGCATACTCCAGAAACTTATATCCTGGTGCGTCGCACCACCCTCCTGGTGCGTCGCACCACCCTCCTGGTGCGTCGCACCACCCTCCTGGTGCGTCGCACCTGGAGTGTCGACCAGAAATCTAATCTTTGTTCTATGATCAAACGAATTCCATACGAACCCATACCCCAAATCCAACCTGGGGACTTAAAATTAATCCTTTTAATTGCACTTTCATCAACTTAAACCATCCTATTAATCCCTTAATCCTTTACATCATAAATCAATCTTTAAAACACCCGAATAACATGAATTCAATAAACGTTTGATCGAATAACCCAACCCAAACCCTATGGCCTGGATCGAAATCACTACTAAGACATACATGATCAGATTTAAGAGTAAGATCAGCCATAATACCTGTAGATGACTTTGAGGATTCGAAATCTTAATCAAACTTGATCGAAACGACACGAAACGATTGATTCTTGGAGAAAACTTGTCTTGAGAGGGAGGGGATCTGTTCCTAGGGCTTAATCACGAAAATTTGCAGCTATTGGGGTCTTACTAGACCTTAAACTCCTGACCATAAGTTTCCTTTAGTGCCCATAGGCCCCTCGACTTCCTAATCTTTTACTTTAGGGCCCTTAACGTGCACGTGAACATGGCAATCCTAATCAAAGGACTAGTGACTAGGTGATCAAGCCACACATGCAATCACACATATCATAACATTTCATCATTTCATGGTCACATAATTTAAACATCTCATCATTTCATGGTCACATAATACTTAAACATCTCATCATTTCATGGTCACATAATTTAAACATCTCATCATTTCATGGTCACATAATTTAAACATCTCATCATTTCATGGTCACATAATTTAAACATCTCATCATTTCATGGTCACATAATTTAAACATCTCATCATTTCATGGTCACATAATTTAAACATCTCATCATTTCATGGTCACATAATTTAAACATCTCATCATTTCATGGTCACATAATTTAAACATCTCATCATTTCATGGTCACATAATTTAAACATCTCATCATTTCATGGTCACATAATTTAAACATCTCATCATTTCATGGTCACATAATTTAAACATCTCATCATTTCATGTCACATAATACTTAAACATCTCATCATTTCATGGTCACATAATTTAAACATCTCATCATTTCATGGTACATAATACTTAAACACTCATCATTTCATGGTCACATAATTTAAACATCTCATCATTTCATGGTCACATAATTTAAACATCTCATCATTTCATGGTCACATAATTTAAACATCTCATCATTTCATGGTCACATAATTTAAACATCTCATCATTTCATGGTCACATAATTTAAACATCTCATCATTTCATGGTCACATAATTTAAACATCTCATCATTTCATGGTCACATAATTTAAACATCTCATCATTTCATGGTCACATAATTTAAACATCTCATCATTTCATGGTCACATAATTTAAACATCTCATCATTTCATGGTACATAATACTTAACATCTCATCATTTCATGGTCACATAATTTAAACATCTCATCATTTCATGGTCACATAATTTAAACATCTCATCATTTCATGGTCACATAATTTAAACATCTCATCATTTCATGGTCACATAATTTAAACATCTCATCATTTCATGGTCACATAATTTAAACATCTCATCATTTCATGGTCACATAATTTAAACATCTCATCATTTCATGGTCACATAATTTAAACATCTCATCATTTCATGTCACATAATACTTAAACATCTCATCATTTCATGGTCACATAATTTAAACATCTCATCATTTCATGGTACATAATACTTAAACACTCATCATTTCATGGTCACATAATTTAAACATCTCATCATTTCATGGTCACATAATTTAAACATCTCATCATTTCATGGTCACATAATTTAAACATCTCATCATTTCATGGTCACATAATTTAAACATCTCATCATTTCATGGTCACATAATTTAAACATCTCATCATTTCATGGTCACATAATTTAAACATCTCATCATTTCATGGTCACATAATTTAAACATCTCATCATTTCATGGTCACATAATTTAAACATCTCATCATTTCATGGTCACATAATTTAAACATCTCATCATTTCATGGTACATAATACTTAACATCTCATCATTTCATGGTCACATAATTTAAACATCTCATCATTTCATGGTCACATAATTTAAACATCTCATCATTTCATGGTCACATAATACTTAAACATCTCATCATTTCATGGTCACATAATTTAAACATCTCATCATTTCATGGTACATAATACTTAACATCTCATCATTTCATGGTCACATAATTTAAACATCTCATCATTTCATGGTCACATAATTTAAACATCTCATCATTTCATGGTCACATAATACTTAAACATCTCATCATTTCATGGTCACATAATTTAAACATCTCATCATTTCATGGTACATAATACTTAACATCTCATCATTTCATGGTCACATAATTTAAACATCTCATCATTTCATGGTCACATAATTTAAACATCTCATCATTTCATGGTCACATAATTTAAACATCTCATCATTTCATGGTCACATAATTTAAACATCTCATCATTTCATGGTACATAATACTTAACATCTCATCATTTCATGGTCACATAATTTAAACATCTCATCATTTCATGGTCACATAATTTAAACATCTCATCATTTCATGGTCACATAATTTAAACATCTCATCATTTCATGGTCACATAATTTAAACATCTCATCATTTCATGGTCACATAATTTAAACATCTCATCATTTCATGGTCACATAATTTAAACATCTCATCATTTCATGGTACATATACATAACATTTCATCATTTCATGGTCACATAATTTAAACATCTCATCATTTCATGTGTACTTACTTACCTCATACCTTTGCAACCTGCATAAGAATGTTATACATCATAAATGGTAAGTAGTATATCCCTTTGCAACCTCCCATAGTCTCCCATAAACATAAACGTGCATACATACAAGCTGATACATACAGCATTTACATTTATAAAACATCTACAGATTTTCGGCTTCATGCTCCCAAGCATGTTCTTGCTTGGCAATTTGAACTGCTGGGTCCTTATATCTGTGAGGCTTAACCAGTTCCTCATCCAATTTGCTGATAAACCATCTGTTGTTGGTCGTTTCAGCACATCTTTTTCTTATGCTTAGAATGAACCCAGTGGACGCCTTTTCTAATTCAGATAGGCGAAAGAACAGCTGATTATTCTGAAAATTTGTGAAGAAAATGCCAGCCGGACTCTCTATCACTCTTCCTTCCTCAAATAAGCTTCTGGGAGGAAGTCTGGTGTTCAGCGAGGCATCACCAGTGATAGGAGGAAGGTCCATTGTCAAGGTTCGGTGCTCTGCTTTCCTTTTTCTTTGAACCCTTCTTCCTGCTGAGGAGGAGACAGCTGCTGGAGTACCAAACACTTGCCTCAGCATGGGCAAGTCTGCTTTGAACTTGGTTTCATACTCCCTGGCTTTTTCAAAATAATCCTTGAGCATGTTTTGCAGTTGTTCATAGCTGGTAGCCTTCTTATCTTTCACCAGCATGTAAACCCTATCAACTTAAAATCACAAATTTGTATCTTACCATAGCTGGACAACTAAGAAACCTCCTTCTAGGGTTCTTTCTTGTCCATGAAGTTCTAGGATTTATGTGAAACTCAAAGTCACATAGTTAGGTTCTTCCTTTGGATTTGCTTTAATTAATTTTGTAATACTCCAATATTAAAAATTGCATAATATGTTTGTAATGTTTCATCTTGATGTTGGGAGAACAACTGAACAATTTAGGCGAGCAAATAGCAACAAATTAATAATTTTATAGTTTGTATACAAAGAAATTAAAATACTGAGGTAGCTTGTTTCTAAATTTGTCGGTTGCGTAAAAAAGGTGATGGATATTCGGATATTTATTGTTTTAATTTGTTTTCTTCTATATATTATCTAGATTATATACCGCCTAATACGCGGATAGACATATATATAATTAATAAAATACTAATGTTTCATGATATCGTATATTGACAAATTGTAAATAAATGGTGTTGAAAAACAATAATGTTATATTTGCTTACATATAATTAATGACTTTTAAGTATATATAGAAAAAGAATTGGCACGTGTAAATAAAAAAAAAAGAAGAGATTTTAGTGATTAATTCTCCATATACCTACTTTTCATATGTAACAAACATAGAGGCTTCAAGTATGATGCATCATTATAAAGATGGTGAAAGATTTATGAGGATCATAAGTTTAAAACTTGTAATTATATTTACTTGTCTATTAATAGCTTTTTTGCATCTAAGAGTTTCTATGAACAAAAATATTAAAACATTAGAGTATGTGATGAATTTCATATCTAAGCATCGGTACATGTCAACCACGCACCCATTTTTTTCAAAAATTATTTGAAAATAAATGCAATATTTGTAAAATCTTTTAAAATTTTGTTTTTTAACAATCTTTTAGATATAATGTATCTCATGTTTCTATTCATAAGTTTTAGGTTCAACGACAAGTTTATGGAGTTTTTTTTTCCTCCTTAAATTATTTATAACATACATCCCCAACCTTAAAATAACTAATTACCTTTTATATCAATTACTTTTACATTAATGGCACACCGCTACCGTCGCACCGTCGTCACCGCTAATGTCGTCGCATTGTACGAGTCCCTCTCTGTTTTTGATAAAATGAGTCATATGCCGTACAATGCGGCGGCGATGGTGATAGCGGGTGCGGGGTGGTGCGGTGGTGACGGGTGGCGGCGACGGGTGGGCGGCGGTGGCGGAACGGGTGGTGGGGGCGCAATGGTGGTGAATGTAAAAGTAATTGATGTTAAAGGGGGTAGTGTAGTTATTTTAGATTGAGGGATTTATGTTGTAGATTATTTCATTAAGGGTATTATAGATATATTAGATGTGAATGTTTAAATTAATGAATAAAGGAGGAAGCTACTTTTAGTAGATTGGAGTTGTAATTTGAGATTTGGGGAGAGAGTACCTCTTTTATATAGGAGTATAGATATAGATATGTAGTATAATATAGTAAATTTAATATCTTCGGTAGAATTTAGATAGATTAAATAAAAAATCTTCTATTCGTTAAAAATAGAGATTAAATTATGTTCTTGAATTTTATTTGAGAAGGAAAGGAAAAGAAACTAAAAGATATATAGGGCGCGTTTAGTTCGAGAAAACACCCCCTGTTTTCCTTTTTTGTTTTCCAAGAAAACAATAGAAAACAGAAAACGCGTTCAAATTGCATTTTCCTAAAACAATTTTCCAAGAAAACAAAAATCCTTGTTTCCACTTTTTGAACTAAAATTAGAAAACTACTTTTTTTTGTTTTCCGTTTTCTATTTTCTGTTTTCCAAGCTAATAAGATGGAGAAATAGAAAACAAAAACAAGTGAATTTGAACATGTTTTCTAGTTTTCTAAATGAAAAAATGAAAATTGCATCTTTTATTTTGAACGCGTTTTCAAAATTTTCAAAGGTTTTCTAGAAATGAAAACCTTTTCATTTTTTAGAAAATTAAAAATGAAAACTAGAAAATATTTTTTGAACTAAACGCACCCATAATTTTTTGTGTTTTTGAGTTTTTTTAAGGAATGAAGTAAAATGATATAAAAGAAACTGGATGAAATATTTTAATTATTTTAATATAAAATCAATCATTTCGGTGATTTGAAAAGAAAGAAATAAAATCCCTCTTTTCTAATCATTTTTTCTTCTAAATATAAACTCAAGAACACTAAAGATTCGAGAGTTAATTTCATTACATCACCCTGAGGTATATGATTTTATTAAGTTTCACCCCTCAACTTTTTTTTTATTATTACATCACCCTAAAGGTGACTTTTTGTATCAACGCAGGCCCTTCACCCTAACGTCCGTTTATGGGTCTCCGTTAAGCCCCTCATGTGCATTGCACATGAGGGTATTTTTGTCTTTTAACAATACAAGTCTTCTTCTTCTTCAAAACTCCATCAACAACCCCAAATCTTCACTACAGTCGATCTATTCCAACTACAGTCGATCTATTCCAAATCTTGAATATTCCAAATTTTGATCAAATCTTAACTAATAGTAATAATAGATCTATACATACACATAAATATCTATCCATAAACATATCTTTTTTTTATCATTAATTCGAATCCCCTGTATATGTGTATATATATATATATTTACACTAAGCATTAATATGATTACAAATAGTCAAAAATGAATAAGCAGCTGCAATCTATCAATACTTAAATACGAAGTAATGAAACATACCATTGTCATTAAATTAAAATGTCATCACACCACAATCAGGAAATAGAACATATTTGATTTAGTTAATCATATATATTCCAATATACGACATTCATTTGTATTTCGTTACATCAAACAAAATGATAATGAAAATCTTTGACTTACATCACCCAGCCACTTAAACTAACCACGTTTACTGAAAGAAAAAAATGGATGGATGGATGGAATCTTGTATTGGATTTGTGTGTGTTTTTAGGGTTGTTCAAGAGTATGGGTTTATTTAGTGGATTTGAAGAGTGGCAAAGGAGAGAGATAAAGAGAGGGTGTTAAAAGGCAAAAATACGGAGACCCATAAACGGATGTTAGGGTGAAGGGTCTGCGTTAATACAAAAATTCACCTTAGAGTGATGTAATGATAAAAAAAAAAAAGTAGAGGGGTGAAAATTGATAAAATGATATACCTCAGGGTGATGTAATGAAATTAACTCTATTATGATTCAGTTTTTACAAAATGGTCGGGGAAGCAACTTGGCTACTATTAATTAAATAGAATAAAATTAAAAATATTGGACATTTAACATTGACCTCATTTTCATTTTCTTTCTATATTTAATCTAGTTGAACCGGAAAAAAAAAAAAAAAACAAAGTAAAATAAAAATACTAGTACTAAATTAAGTTATTTTTAGTGTTGACAGCAGTAAAGCCGAACAACAGTCTATCTAAAATTGGCGCATCTTTCTCTCCCAATATTTCCAACTCTTTGCTATACCCTCTCTTCAATACGTCGTCGTTTGATTAGGGTTTGTAATCAATCTTTTGTTCTATTCTTACTCTTTCATTTCTTAACTTAGATTTCTCAATTATGGATTAAAATCCTCAATTCTGTTATATTTAATTATTGTATGTTTAAATTATTTAAGTGATCCCGATATATACTCCGTCCACCCGTCTCAAAATAAGTGTCCACGAGAAAACGATAAAAACGTAGTTTTAGGAATGTATAGTTAATGAGGTTTTTCAGTTAGTTTGAATTACGGTTTTGCCCGAATAAAGTTGTAAAATTTACGGTTAGTTTAGTTTCCATAATTGTTAAGAAATTGACAAGTAGTTGCAAGAACAGTTATTTTGGGAAAAACTAAAATAGAAAGACGGAAGAGATGACCCGTTTCTTTGTTTTGTTTTGTTTTGTATACCGCGATAGCTTGAAGAATAAATGTTTTTTTGTACCTTTCGAGTTTCATAATTTCATCTAAATATCATAATGTAGTAGGGTACACGGATATGTTTATTTTTATCTTAATCCATAAAAAGATGACTTAAGTTCAAAAGTCACCGACTTTTTAGCTCTTTACAGACCTTCATTTAGACAAACACTTTATCCATATAACAGTTAATGCGTGAAAAAACAAACGAGCCTTTAATTTAAGTATTTACTTTCTGTATAGTGCTTATGTCATTGATGCACAAGGTAGTTGCATCACACTTTTGTCCTTTAGAAACAAACAGTAAAATTTATTGAAAAAACACTTTTGTGTAATAATGGGTGGAATGGTGAAGTATCTTAGAAGTGGATGGTATTTGGAGAAATTTGAAATAGTTAGTGGGTGGGCAGTAATATTGAGACGGAGTGATGTTGTTTTTCATGTAGGGATAGAGGTTTGGAGAGGAATATCTTGGAATATATTATGGCAATTTTTAGCGTTATTATCAGATTGTGTCTTGACATGTTTTCTTCTGGTTGTTATTTTTGTGGTGGCGGTGGATGGGAATTGGTAACAGTTTTCCTGTAAAGTAATTATGTCCATATGCTACTTTGTATATAGTTATATTATGTTATATTATATGCAGTCATGCTAAACTTTGATTATTTTTCAGAATACGCCGACATAAGTACGGTTCTAAACATCAGAATGGGGATATGCTTCTCTAAGGTGAGTATTCCTTGGTCAGTGCCTATTAACATTACAAAGTTTGCAGTACTTTGCATGTTTTGACAAGAACACACTAGCTTTTTAATCTCATATGAATTCTTCCACTTGGTTACTATTTGTATCCTTTTACACTTGAATCCATTATCCTTAAAATAGTCGTCGTCGTGAATTGTGCATATTTCCACAATATGAGGGTTTTTGTTTTTTTGGTAATTTGGGTGTCAGACATTTCGCCAACTAAATATATGTCGTTAGAGTCCCCCGCCATACAAACTCCCTAAATGGCTGCTCTGAGTTGTTGAACATGTCTACTTGTGGATTTGGGCTGAGGTGGGAAATAAAGTTGGTTGCTTGAAAAGCATTTTAATTTATAAAGTTCTACCCGGACCTCATACTTTTTTGCTTCTTGTTCATAATTATCATATTTGTGCCAAAATTATTGATGAGGCAGGCAGGCAATTATTCTTTTATTGTTTTATTTTTGTAATGATATATCAACACTTTATTTAGTAAGGAGAATTGATACACCCTGAGCATGCAAATGAATGTTAACCAGTAAATTCAAGAGCTTGGAATTTGGATAAAGGTTTTTCTCATGTTGTTGTCCATTAACCGAAACTAATATGATCAATATTCAAGATAGATCTCTTAAAAGTTTTTGTAACAAAAAAAAACGCACTATTGTCGATTGAAATCATACAACTTTGATGAAGCCAAGCGAATTTCTAATTAAAATGACAAATTTACATTATGATAATACCTGTGAGCAACATAATGACCTATATTTAGTAAACAGGTCAACTATCCATGATCTGCAATCACGATAATTGTCTATGATAATAAATATAAGCATGATAATATAACTACTACCCCCTATTTATAGATCTTCATAAGAATGGCAAACATCAACATTGTCCTTCACAAAATGATGTAGGCCAATCATAAACATGAGCAGTGTCCTCTTTAACTGGATTCTGGGAAGCTAGGTATATGTTGGTAGTATAGACGAAATAAATGACCTCAACAAGAACTAGCAATGAAATTAAGTTTGGATGTGCCTTTCATGTAACTCCCTAAAGTCAGTTTATGCGGATCCACTAATCTAAATCCTGCTACATGGACTCATTAGAAAATCAAATCTGGGGTATCACTAATTTACTATACAGAGAACAATAGAAAAAGTTAATAGGCAATTAGGCACTATCGTCAACGGCATAATAAGGGCAGCAGTGGTCTATTCATTTGCATGCCTAAGGTCCCACTATATAGTGGTTTAAGATCTGAATGGTGTGATCAATGAAGACATGAGTGTGCATCCTATTTAAAGATAAGCTTACAAAGATTTTGCTTACTTGGTCCGCACCATGGTACACAATGCCTCTTTCTCTTGACTGTTCTGCTCTATAGTATGCATTCAGGGTCTTTTCTTCAAAAAGTTTCGCATTTGTATTCTGACCTTAATCCACTGAGCTCATGTAAATTGAACCCTATACCCTATGCATTCAAGTATATTTGGTTGAAACTTTCAAACCATTTGTTTTTCCTTTTTTAAATTTTAGAAATACAAGTAATTACACATAGTTCCAAGTTATCAATGGGATTGGCACCCACAACCTATTGGTTGATGAGCCACCTCGAATACCGCATGGAGCTGGTCGTTTTTCAAACCAATTTACAACACAGCTCAGATATTGTTGCAATTTAATTATGTTTTGAGGTTGAGTGGTACTGGCCGTATGTCTAATTTAGTATGGAGAAACAAGGGAATCATTCTGATGGTCAATATGGTTAAAATACATCGCATGCTTCTCAGCTTCTTGTTGATTATGTGAATACATGAATTCCCCATGTAAAGTTGAACTCTTTTTTGGCTATGTTCTTCCCAACACTCTTCCTAGTTCTGTTTGCTTATTTATAAGATAATATAGACGAGTTAATTTATCTCCCTATGGGTTATTTTATATAAAATTATGAAAAGATGAGAGTATGACCCTATGTTATTCCCTCTTGTTGGCTCGGTAACCAGGATGTTGGGAGTGTGTATAGTTAACGCTCATGTTTTCTTAATCATATTTGGTGGCTCACTTAGGCTTGTGCATTGCTTCAATTTGTTATTCATATATATGTACAATGTGTACGAAAATCAATGAGATAAAGTCTATTTCATTTTGGGAGCTGTATTTTGGATTTTATATATATATATATATATATATTTCACAACATATATGTGTTAAACAAGTAGCATACTTACAATAGTGTAGCATAGACGTTGATCAACAAGACAACAAGGTAGCGATCCACTTTAATTCTATTAGTCTTTGATGGTTAGTCTAATCCTTATATATATTGGAATTAGATGAACCATGAAATTTGATGCATCTATTATTTTCAGTCTCAGAACGATGGAGATGACTCTGATCATCATGCTGAATTTGCTGGAGGTAATGTGACTCTTGTCACCACCAAGGATGCTTGGGATCAAAAGTTATCAGAAGCAAAGAAGGAACACAAAATAGTAAGTGATAGGTCATATTTTGATATTATAAAGTACCTTGTATACTTTATATATTGTAGAGGTGCAGAAAAGGGTTGGTTATGAGCCAAAATGGGTCAATTTATATATTGGTCAAAGCGGGTAGGTTGACACAGAACGCTTTTTTGTCAAATTGTTTCTTTCTAATAAATAATAAGGATGTTAAAAGTGATTATAAAAACTGTACATTTTAGTAGGTTTTTTAACTTATTAGATAACATGATGTAACATATATGTATTAAAAGCTCACTTAGGGAGACTTTCGACCCATGTGACGCATTTCCTTTCAAGATAATTTTTTGTATTTTACTCGAGTGATTCCTTGACAGTGTTCAAGTTTTGTGTTAATCATCTAAATTACCTTTTAGTCATGACGGAAACTATGAAGACCTTATTGACCAAAATCATTAGCTTGAGAGACTTTTTAAATGACAACAATAAAGAAATTGGAGTATTTAGCTTGCAACTTTTTATTCCAAATAAACGAATCTTGTGCACTTTTCATGGGACACCCAAAAATAGATATGGTTGCGATTTGTAACATAGAGGGAGCAAAATTTACCGAAAAGAACTACCTGCTATATGTTTATTTGGGTTACAGGTGGTTGCCAACTTCAGTGCATCATGGTGCGGCCCTTGTAGAATGATAGCACCGTACTACATTGAGCTATCTGAGAAACACCCTTCTCTTATGTTTCTATCTGTAGATGTTGATGAATTAACAGTAAGCTATGCTTCCTCCTTCCTTGTTCCTTGTACTATTATATCATTAGTTTCAGATTTTCTTATTTAAATTGAATAATAATATTCAATCTCTGGAAAGGGATCCTAATGATGGAAATGTACGAGTTCTACTTAACTTATATTTTTTAAAGACAATGGCTTACATACACACCTATCCAACTTTGTCCCTAACAGGGCTTGAACCGACAACCTACCTGAGGACAACACTTATTTCAATTCCACAATGCATTTAAAGTCAAATTGTTATTTTTTTAAGATTCATATAAGTGTTTTTGTCAACTTTAACACCAATTTCGACTATCTAATATGAAATTGAAATTCAGCCTAATTAATACTCCGTATAATAGATCAAAATGTGTCCCTTGACTACGTTCTAGGAAGAAACAAAGCCCGAAATGTCAACATGTGTCCCTTCTTCGAGCATATGACTCTGTTGTACGTCGAAGTGGCAAAATGGTCGAATCGAATAGTTTGGTTCTGTGGTCAAAACTGGTCAGTTTCTGGTAGGTTTTTGTCCAAATAGTTCTTGTTCTTTCAAACAAATGGCGGTCAAATATGGTTATCAAAGTTGTATATTACATTAACTTTTTGGAAGATGATTTGGAAGGTCATTAAAAACACAGTTTGGGTGATCTTAAATCTATTTAACACGGTTGTAACATAAAGCCGTTTCTGCCTCTTGTTGTACTCATGCTTGTTTAGCAGTATCTTGAACCAGAATTCCAATTGCTATACAAGTGTTTGGCTTTCTGCCACCTAATGATTGAGTCTTTCTTTTGTGTCGATGCAGGATTTTAGTACACAATGGGATATAAAAGCTACTCCAACGTTCTTCTTCCTTAGAGATGGAAACCAAATTGATAAGCTTGTTGGCGCCAACAAGCCTGAGCTACTGAAAAAGATAAATGGAATTGTGGATTCAGAACCCCGCCACCATACATAACCGCCTCATGGTGTTCACATGCCAAAACCTGTATGGAGTAGTGCATTGGTACATAATGAACCCTCGGAGTATTCTGTCTTTCTTTTATTTTTTTCTTTCTATATTTGTAGCTTTATGCAACATATGATCTTCTGCCATGTTTAAGCTGACAAACACAATATAAGTGCTCTATTACTCTACATAATGGGATTCATTTGTTGCATATTTCATTGAATCTAATTATCAGTTGGTCTTTAATTAGTGTTGCCATATTTACCTTGGTTTATGAATTATGATGATGCAAAGTTCAGTTAAACGAGGTTTGTTGCCTTGCATTTTGGTACCGGCACACATCTATCAACACCTTGTTGTTTATCAATACTTTTTTCGTTTATGTTTAAAAAACTCTAAACTTAAGTTCTCGTAAACTACATACGTTGTATTGTTGTACTTTCATTTCTATCAACACCTTGTTGTTTATGTTTAATAATCTAAAACATTATTGTAGTTTAGAGGGCTCTTAATGGTGTTCATCACTTGAAAAGCAACGTATGTCATTTTTATGACACCATAGGCACCAACCTCTCTCGTGAGTTAAGTGACGAGCATTTGACGAGGAGAGAGGCAATACAGTTGGTACCCAACCAATGCAAGCCACTCTTTCTTTCTTTTCGATTTAATATTTGGTTAAATAATTGTAAAAAAATAATAAAGTAATGAGAAAGTGACGAGTTATTGTTGATAGCGCTTTGAAAATGAATTATAACGTAGATAATAATGTAAGGATATAATCAAAAGTAAACAAAACATAGTTTATTGTAGAAGTTTGAAGTATAAGAGGACTTTCAATGGTGGTATTTCATTTTATTTTTGCCATTTGTAGTCAAAGTACTACAAATTAAGTTACTTTGCCATTTTATTTTTAAAAAAAATTAGTTGCTATTGTCGATTTCTATTGGAATTATATTCATACTAAGAGTGCATTCTTATGCATACACAGGTCTTCATCAACAGTTGTGTACTTCATTTAAATATCATCATTATATAGCTTAATATGAAAACTTATAACGTTTAGATACATCCATTTCAACAAAATTCAGCAAAAAAGTGTCACCTTGCCAAAAATCAAGCAAACCAGTAGCAGATCACTGTTTCAGCTAACGTCCATTCGGGTTCATAATCTGAGAGAAAACATCACTCCCCATCAAACCATCAGAATCCTCAGTAGCAAGACTCTGACCCCCTAGAGTCGTGGACAGACCGTTGCTTATTGTTGAGTCAGTCAAATTCCCATCAATATTCTTGGACTTTGCATTAAGTGGCATCTTATCAGAGACTTCATCTACCATATCGGCTGACCCGTCATCTCTGCTCTCTTGAAGCTTCAAAGCAGTGTTGAGGTTATGTAAAGCATCCCACATTGAGGGCCTATCAGTCCCTACATCAGCAAGACACTTGACTGCCGTTTCAGTCACTATCTTGAAACACTCGGGTGCAATTTTCCCTTTTAGATACGGGTCAATAATCTGATCAAGCATGCCCACTTTGTGACAATGTAATGCCCATTCGGCTAAACTCACTTGCTCTTTTGGAAGAGCAGGGTCTAGAGCAGGTCGGGCTGTTAAGATCTCAAAAAGCACTACCCCAAAAGAGTACACATCTGACTTTTCAGTCAACTTCTGTCTCCTGTAGTATTCAGGATCTAAATACCCAAAACTACCCTTTACAACCGTGCTTACATGACTGTGATCCATGGCAGGACCCGTTTTGGATAGCCCGAAATCTGACACTTTAGCAACCCAATTTTTATCCAAGAGAATGTTTGTTGTTTTCACGTCACGGTGGATGATGGTGTGCTTGGCACCCGTATGAAGATAGTTTAGACCATTGGCAGCTCCTATACAAATCTCGAGGCGTTTCTTCCATGTCAAAGGTTGGTTTTGTGTCTTGTAAAGATGTTCTCTTAAAGTTCCATGAGCCATGTAATCGTATACAAGGATCATTTCAGTGTCTTCTTCACAATAACCAATTAAAGAAACAAGATGACGATGCCGAAGCTTAGAAAGCATTTCAATCTCCGTCCTAAATTCGTTCACACCTTGATCAGAAAGTGGGTTCCCCCGTTTTATAGCAACTTCAGTCTTTCCATCATCGATTTCACCTTTATAAACCTTCCCAAAACCACCAGCACCAAGAAGCCTAGCCTCATCAAAGTTATTGGTTGCAGCCTTAATCTCTTCAAAAGAAAAATGGCGCCCAAGGTTTGAAGGTGCAGATCGTGCATAACTTCCTGTAGTGTTTGTCTTAGCAGTCAAGATTGAAGAGTGTGTGTTTTCATATAATGAGAGCGGTATCCAATTAGATGTCACATCACTCGAGTTTTGCTTCTTTTCTTTTCGTCTGCGTGAAACAAAGCAAAGAAAGAAACCAACAAGAAAGATAGCAGCAATACCACCACCAATCGCGCCACCAATTATCCCATTTTTGTTACCTGAATCATGTGGTAATACTCTTGACAGGTCAATAGCATCTTGTTTCTGAATGGGATTTGGAAGTGCTCCTGCAAGATTTCCATCACTGGAGTTTATTTTGAATATCTCCAAACCGTTTAAGATTGCATCGAATAAGTTTGGTTTCATGTAAGTGTTGGGATGCAATTTAAGCCACAGATCTTGTCTCGGACTCTCGGGTGGGAGATATACAACATAATCTTTATATACGGGAACCTTACTCTTGGTTGCCCAAGCAATAACATCTGCGTCTGGTTGTGCAGTTTGATTGTTTATAAAAATTTCAAAGACCCTTTGGTTAATTTTAGTAATATCCGGAGCAACTTCACAAAAATGAAGCCTAACCAGGTATGAGAATCCGGTATCAACGTCAAAGTACCAAGAAAGATTGAACCCAAGGTTGATTTCTGGAGTTGGACCCATGGATCTAGCGGTTTCATACACATCAACTGGTGCAACATAATCTGGCATTCCTGCAGGATAACTAATTGTAATATTCGGATCAGTATCAACAGAAACCCCAATAGCAGTGCCAAAAATATAAGCAGTGTCACCCTCCCATTGTCTATACATCCCGGTATCCCCATTAACTGAAATAGCCTGTCCACCAACATTTAACCGGTTTACATTCTCAAGGGCAGTAGAGTTATCAATGTCAAAAGGTCCGGATGTACCAACAAGCATAGAAGTTCCCGAATATATATCAGGGTGAGATACAATTTCAATCCCATTGATAAATGCATAAGACTTAGGAGTGTCCCGAGAAGGAGTAAACGTCACATTCAAAGTCCCAGATTCGACATTTATAGAATACTCTTTAGAAATGAAATCGTAGTTGAGATTAGTAGCGGTATCATATGCACTAAAGTTTTTCAAAAGAGTATACTGTCCAGCTTTGACAGAAAAAACGCCTTTAGTAACATCAAGGTTAGGATAATCTGCAGGGTAGAAGTAGAGGCGGAGAAACTTCCGACCAGATGCTAATGGAAAACTATAAGTGAATTCAGATGAAAATACCCGAGCAGTCATGTAAGGAGTTATGGGAACGGACGGTTTTTGAATAGTAGCATCTGAAACTTCTGAATTCGTTCCAGGAGGTACAAACTTTGATCCAATATCCGTGGTCCATTTCCTACCATCAATATCACTTGTTTCGCCATTTGCACCGCAATTTAGCAAAATTTTATCCCTGGGAGCATAATTTGCAGCTAAAACCATATGAACAAGTAGTACAAAACAAGAGAGCTGCTCCAGTAGATAAAATATATTGGGATTTCTCATTGTATTCTCACCAACTTTAAAGCTGAAAGGGTTCATAAAATATAGAGTTAATGATTTAATATAACAGCATACATTTACATTTGTCTCTTTGTAACCATTTTACTTCTTTTTTATTTTATTTCAGTTAACCAACAAACTTTTAAAATTTGTCTTTTAAACCATTATGTAACTCAAATATCAAAGAAAATTGTAAAATCTTGGTAAGCAGAGATAACATGACATAATTTAGCTTATAATGATACTTTCATACAATTTTGATTCTCAAGCAGTGTGGTTTGGATCAGTGCTAAACACCCTGGCCTCTAGAGACAGAGGTTAGAGGTTCGATCCTCATCCCATGCAAAGGTCGGAGGTCCTTTTCTACCATTTAGGTAGAACCTGTAAGCAGCCTCTCAACCTAGGTAGAGGTAAGGTCTGTCTACATCTAAACCTCGACGGTATTGAGGCCCAAAACCCGTGAAAGACGGCAGTTGGCAGTTCCTTGCTTACAATTTTAATTCTCAAAATAACTTACATTTGGATTTTCCGAGCACTATACAAACTAAGATTAGAGAATCCTCGCATTACTATCACCAGTTTACAAACTAAATTATGTCATGTCATACTTAGCATAATAAGATTTTATTGTCTTTTTTATAATTCGAGTTACATAATGATCGCAAGAGAACAAATTATAAAAGGCCGTAGTAAGAAACGAATAGAAAAGTATGTTGTTAATTAAAAGGACAACAAAATTAATCAAATTTCATCACAAATATACATTAATAAAAAAAAAACCCAGATATAAAAAAGATTAATAAACAGATATATTTGAAGCAATAGTTTTTAAATACTTACTAGGGGTTTAAGAAGGAAATAAGAAAAAAAAAATAAAGCTAAAAAATGACATATGAATGAAAACGCGTGAAATAAGCAGATCTATGAATTATATTTATTAAAGAAAAAAAAAAGGTATATAAAGATGATAATAAAGATAAATATTACCTGAAAAATGGAGAGAATTTATGAAGTTGGTGAAGAGAGTTTAACAAAGAAAAGAAACAGTGGATGAAAAAGTAAGCAGATTATGATGATTTGTTTATTACGTTGTGAAACAAAGAGTCAAAGAAACAAATATTAAAAAAGGGAGAGTGACGATTGTTTTTTCACCTGATAAATTATCTGTCTTCGTTTAATAAGCCCAAAAAAGTCAAACCCCGACCAGGCAGCATTAGCGGCGACGTCGCCGCTAATACTGCGGGCCCCCATGTCAGTAACGGCTAATCTGGCAGAATATTAGCGGGCCCCCGTCAGTAACAGAGTATTAGCGGCGACGTCGTCGCCGCTAATGCCCCTGGTCGGGTTGACCTTTTCCTGGTCGTGTTACCTTGTGCCTTTAATATTTTTGGGGAATTATATATGTACAGACAGAAGCGTACTTGTTTATATAGTCTCGGAATGTGTAATCTTTTCTTTTTGTACTAATATTGCGAGATTTTTTATCATATTATGTCTTTGATATTTTATATACTCCGTATCATACCTTAGATTTGAGAACATGATTTTAAGTGGTTGAGATGATACATTCAATCATTTTAATCGCTCAGTGTAATAAAAAAAATATATTTTTTTCATATTAAGTTAGGAGGTTTTATGTGGTATTGAAATATGAATGGGGATATTAAGATGATACTTTAATAGTCTATCAGTGATCTAAATTAGCTAAAAAAAATTTAAATTTGAAGGGTAAGTTAAAAATTATGATGCTTCGGATATTGATCGGGTAAAAATAAAGTTAGTTTTGGGAAACAACAGGTGGAACAAAAAAGTGGGTTTTTAAAGCATTTCAAATTTGTGTTGTTAATGACCAAAAAATTAAAAATCTAATGTTCGAGTGAACACACATTTTGAAAAAAACAATACTGAGTGAACGCACAAAGTTTAAAGAAAACATTGCTTCCATACTTGGAAGGACTTAATACCTTGGGATTTTGAGCTTAAATACAAGTGTGAGTAAAATGCTTTTCAAAACAGGTGTTTTTTTAGAAATAATCAGATTGCTTTTGAGATTGTAGTATCATCGGGAAATTCCAGTTTTATCTCGGTCCCGTATCGATACTAGTTCATTCGGAACCGGAATCGATACCAAGATTTGTGATTTTCGGGATCAGTATCGTCTATACCGGGACTGAAATGATCACATACCCATCTTTAGTGTTGCTACTTGCCACTTCCTCGTGTGATGTCTAATCTTCTTTGAACTTTTGTGATTTTGGGCCTGTGTATTTAGTTGCTTAGGTGCATATTGTTTATAAAGAAATATTTTTTGAGGAGTTAGACTAATTTTTTTTTTGTTTATAAAGAAATATTTTTTGAGGAGTTAGACTGTCAATGGCGGATGCAGCGTACAAACAGGGGGTCCATGCCCCTCCTCGACTTGGTGCACCAATTAGAAAATTTTTTTGGATACATCAAACTATTCAGATTTTCAAGCATGTGGTTTGCACTTTGTAGTTGTAAGATCTGGAAATCATTGTCCTTTTTATCCCTTTTAATTCTAAAAATATGTTGAATAGAAGATAAATTATTAGTGCTTAAACTTTAATTTTGAGTTTTTTAATAAAATATATTGTTTCAATATATCATTTAAAATTTAGGAATTAATGTTGAACTTTTATTAATGTTATTTACTAATTTGCAATACTATTTAATGACGCATATACTAATATATGACAATATTTTGATTTTTTTTTTTTATAATTCATTGAAGTATACATCGTCATCATTAATGTTTGGTGCTCCTTGCGGAAAAAATTTCTGGATCCGCTACTGGTTAGACTAATTATCATATCATAACTGATGTTTGTATACAAAATTGATATTGTTGTTAACATTTTATCCACCCACATAAAACTATCGGACAAGCGTATCAAAGAATAATATTTCTGACATACATGTTGTTCAACATTGATTGATAATTTACATATTTAAGTATTCTTTGGTTTAGGGGAAAAAAAAAGTAAATGATCCATTTTGAACCAGGGACTCTTTATTTTATTTTTAAAAATGTAAATTATTGATGGAAAAAAATGTATATTAGTGAGACTTTTTCTACATATACTAATACTCGTAATATATATGGATACATGATTATTAAAATTTTTAATTTATAATTATATTATTAATGACATCATCAATTTTCAATTTTAAAGATTAAAAAGTTGTGATTGGTCAATAAATGGTTAGATCAGTTGTTTTTTAGTATCTACCAATAAACTAAAACAGAATTGTAGCCTCTATTTGACGACACGTGACACTATATTAAAACGACAAGTGTCCTTTTAGTCATATACAATTAAAAAACCTTTTAAAATAATAATTAAGTTACGTTTATATCCATAATAAAAATATATAAATTACGTATCCTTATTTGTGCTATTCTCCAATTGTTATGTTCTTTTCCTTATCATACTCTAACACTTTCCTTAATTTGATTAATGATTAATAATAAAATTAATGCCCATATATATATAAATTCTTCCGATGCCTATATGGCTATATATACTTTCAAGGGGATTAATTTTTCGATCAAGTTTGAATCAATGCGTTTTAAGGTTTTAAAAGGGTAAAATAACCGGAGGAATGAAGATGATGGTTTTCCAATATATCGTAGACGAGATGATGGCAAGATTGTCATGAAAAAAGATATCCCACTAGACAACACATATGTAATTGGATACAATAGTTGTCTTATGAGACGATATCGGACCCATATAAATGTGGAATGGTGTAACGAAGTTGGTTCCATCAAATATTTATTCAAGTACATAAACAAAGGCAATGATAGGGCAACACTTGCGGTAACAAACAAAGATGATGAAATAGACGTATACTATGGATGTCATTATGTTTAAGCTTGCGAGTCAATATGGAGAATATACTTCTTTGATATTCATTATCGCAAACCAGCCCGTAGTTAGACTTCCGTTTCATGTGGATGGCGAGCAAAATGTAACTTATGATGAAACAAAAGATACTCCGTTGAAGATGTCGCAAATAGACCGTCGGTGAACACTTCAATGTTTCTAGCAAGGTTTGAATGTATCGAGGTAATAAAAAAGGCAAACAGTTACGCCTCGGGATCATACTTGCGAAAGTTGCATGCAATGTTGATTGTTACAGAAAGTGTACTACAACCTAAAATTGTCTGAGCTCAAACATGGAATTTGTTGGTATACGGTATACTTCAAAGAGAACAGAGAACATTTCAAAGACCAGACAATAATCTAACTATTAATTTATATATCTTTTTTTATTATTCTTATTATTAATTTATTATTATGAACATGAAGTACAATTTTAAAAAAGCTTTCCACTCTAATGGAGAAAATATTTAATTTGAAAGTTTTTTACCATTGGAGTATAAATCTTTCTTTAAAATAACCTCTTACACACTCTTACACATTGTTTTACAAAAAAAGCTTTAAAATTTACCATTATAAATGCTCTTAATATATAATCGTTTAAAAATGTTTCACCTTGCATTTAATTACTTATGCACCGGGATATATAAGTTTATAATAAATAAAATGAAATATAAATACACATAACTATAAGTCAACCGTGCAACGCGCACGGGTATTAGTACTAGTATATATATAAAGAAAATATGGCATGCTATATTATTATGGATATATGCATATATCTTAATTCAAACCGTATAAGGTAAACTGAAAAATAGAACGAATATATAATTTAAATAGGACATGTGTCGCTCTACAAAAGAGCTACATGTCGATTAAATAATGTCTCAATCTTGTTTTAGTATATCAACTAATATACTAAAACATGATTGATGTATTTTTTAGTCGACACTTGGCTCATTCTTTGAAGGACACATGTCCTTTTAATTTTAATTTTGAGTTACCTTATATTATCAAATACTAACATTATTAATTAATATATTTTTAAATATATATCTATCTATATTTCGTAAGGATTATACATTGAAAATTTTGAATCAAGTATGGTAGATATCTATCGATATTTTAGTACTAATATTTTATTTTCAACGGCATTTTAGTACTAATATATTCAAATTACATTAATGAAGATCTATAAATTAATTATAATACTTAATTATAACAAAAATCTCTAACGTGAATAAAGTGTAATTTACATGGTGTACATGATCGCTAATGGACGGGTAGTCTCAAAATATATTAATCAAATCTAAAAAATTGAAATTCAAGTATATTAAATAGATACCGAATAAAATTAAAATACCTAAAAATAAAACATAAAACGATTAAAATAAGGCAAAAATTTGAAGAAGTAATGCGTATTCTGACACACAATAAACATCCATAAAAAGCAGTTGCTTGATTAAAAAAAAAGATGCACAACTTAGACGATTTAAAAATTTACACAATAACAGTATGATTCGAGCAACCATCAATATGACCAATACACAACTTAATCAATACGAAAGCTAAAGAAGAAACATATGAAAATTAATTCCATATAAATATTGATTCCAGTTTACCCCTTTTTTTCAACTTTAGTTAAATAAAAAAATTGCAACAAAGTATATAATTTGAAAAATACATACCAATTCATTAACAAAGACTATCTCGAACGTTTTGATTTTCTTCGGGTTGTTTCACTCCGAAACAGTCCATACATGCACAACACGGAGTCGTAGATGATGGTTAACATGTGTTGGCTTAAGATCTTCAAGATGAACTAATGTGGTCTTATATTTTGTTGTTGAAGAATAAGTCATAACGAACCTATAATAGACAACAAACTAAATTAAAAGAGATAACAATAACAATAACATTACACACCCTAATTGTAACATATATGTAAATCAAACTTGGACTAAGTACATTGTAAGTCCCAACTCGTTAGATGGTACTACTGAAGACATTTCTATGTCGATGGTGGAGTTACTTTGCAATATATGCACTGAACTGGAGACGACCAGTTGCAGTGTGTATATACCAAGTTCTAGATATATTACTTATATAAAAGACAATAAGTAAAGAACAATGCAATAATACAAATAACTTGTAAGATAACTTGATGAGACAATATGTATTTTTCAATGTGTAATTTATTTATTAATATTAAACAAATTACAAGGTTGATGCGGAACCAAGATAATACACGAATGTAAATATCCTAACAACCTATGAAATACAATTGATCTACACTCGGAATTTCTCAAGACAATCGAAACACTTAAAGTTGTGAAATGTTCCTTTTAGCGATTGAGAGAAGATTGCACAAGTTCACCAAGAATATTGCAGGTTTGCAAAGTGTGAACTCTATCGAAGTTTATTCGAAGAAGTTATATTCTTGGTTGTGCAATGACCTGTATTTATAGGCAAAGTTAACATTGGGATGTTAACTTTAGCCGTACAAATGTGGTTGGGAGCATTTAAGGAATAACATTTAATTCCTTAAAAAGCAGTGTAAAGTCGCATGTTAAAGTGACTTTACATAACCACCTTTATGTACCTTATAATACTTAAATAATAAGATAAGGCTTATTATCCGGGTAAAGGTACATAAAGCATACAAGTCAATTCCTCGTAATCAGTGTAAAGCTTTGTAAGGGCTTTCCACTGATGGTCTCCAGTTTGTAACTGACTAGAATGCCAACTGGGCTTCGCTGCCATTGCCATTCTCTATCTTCCATTTGTTGTCTTCGACTTCAACTGGAATGCTTCTTCAACTGGTCAGTTCTCAACTGGAGGAAGTCTTCAGTTGCGTTGACTGTACGGTGCAACTGGACTTCAATATATTTCTCGACAAATCATCTTGGTCACCAGTTTACTGGGTCACCAGATGCAACTGGTGACTGGTCAGTGTGAACTGGTGACTGGACAGTTCCAGATGAACTGGTCCTAACATACATAATGCATATAAAACAACTATATTTATAAAGAAAAAATCTTTATTACATATGTTCACTCCAAATATTAAAAAATGAAAATAAAATACAAATAGTAAGCCCTCCTAACAAAATTCTTACTAATATACTCATGAATCAACCTTGAACTTACTTCATAAAACATATAAAAATAATTATAACTTACAAAGATAGCATCAATACTACTCCCTCCGTCCCAATTTAAATGTCATAGTTTGACATTTTTGGTCTTTTTTGTTTAACTTTGACCGTCTAGATTTTCATTTGTGTTATGTAATACTTGATGTAAGATATATGAATCGATTGAGTTTCAAATGTACGTTACAATGATATAACTTTCATCAAGTATTATAAAACACAAACACTAATATTTATGGTCAAAGTTGCGATAAAAAGACTTGGACAGTCAAAATTGGAAATAAAAAAAAAAAAAAAAAAAAAAAAAAAAAAAAAAAAAAAAAAAAAAAAAAAAAAAAAAAAAAAAAAAAAAAAAAAAAAAAAAAAAAAAAAAAAAAAAAAAAAAAAAAAAAAAAAAAAAAAAAAAAAAAAAAAAAAAAAAAAAAAAAAAAAAAAAAAAAAAAAAAAAAAAAAAAAAAAAAAAAAAAAAAAAAAAAAAAAAAAAAAAAAAAAAAAAAAAAAAAAAAAAAAAAAAAAAAAAAAAAAAAAAAAAAAAAAAAAAAAAAAAAAAAAAAAAAAAAAAAAAAAAAAAAAAAAAAAAAAAAAAAAAAAAAAAAAAAAAAAAAAAAAAAAAAAAAAAAAAAAAAAAAAAAAAAAAAAAAAAAAAAAAAAAAAAAAAAAAAAAAAAAAAAAAAAAAAAAAAAAAAAAAAAAAAAAAAAAAAAAAAAAAAAAAAAAAAAAAAAAAAAAAAAAAAAAAAAAAAAAAAAAAAAAAAAAAAAAAAAAAAAAAAAAAAAAAAAAAAAAAAAAAAAAAAAAAAAAAAAAAAAAAAAAAAAAAAAAAAAAAAAAAAAAAAAAAAAAAAAAAAAAAAAAAAAAAAAAAAAAAAAAAAAAAAAAAAAAAAAAAAAAAAAAAAAAAAAAAAAAAAAAAAAAAAAAAAAAAAAAAAAAAAAAAAAAAAAAAAAAAAAAAAAAAAAAAAAAAAAAAAAAAAAAAAAAAAAAAAAAAAAAAAAAAAAAAAAAAAAAAAAAAAAAAAAAAAAAAAAAAAAAAAAAAAAAAAAAAAAAAAAAAAAAAAAAAAAAAAAAAAAAAAAAAAAAAAAAAAAAAAAAAAAAAAAAAAAAAAAAAAAAAAAAAAAAAAAAAAAAAAAAAAAAAAAAAAAAAAAAAAAAAAAAAAAAAAAAAAAAAAAAAAAAAAAAAAAAAAAAAAAAAAAAAAAAAAAAAAAAAAAAAAAAAAAAAAAAAAAAAAAAAAAAAAAAAAAAAAAAAAAAAAAAAAAAAAAAAAAAAAAAAAAAAAAAAAAAAAAAAAAAAAAAAAAAAAAAAAAAAAAAAAAAAAAAAAAAAAAAAAAAAAAAAAAAAAAAAAAAAAAAAAAAAAAAAAAAAAAAAAAAAAAAAAAAAAAAAAAAAAAAAAAAAAAAAAAAAAAAAAAAAAAAAAAAAAAAAAAAAAAAAAAAAAAAAAAGAATGTCTATTTCAAGTTTGTATATAAAAAAAACAAACAGAAAAAAAAAAAAAAAAAAATAAAACAAAAAAAAAAATAAAAAAAAAAAATTGAATTAAAAAAAAAAAAAAAAAAAAAAAAAAAAAAAAAAAAAAAAAAAAAAAAAATAAAAATCTACCATTAAGTCTAGTATAAAATTTTTCGACCCAATCAATATACATAAATAAATTATGAAGTAACTACATAATTAATGAAGTAAATACATAATTAGCCTGATGTGTGAAATCTAGTTTTAAAAATTTATAACAAGATCTACCGTTTACTGACTACCACACACTTACGGGCAGTGTACCCGTTCGTATGTAATATAGTTAACTGGCAAGACCAGGATCGAACACAAGGACTGAATGTTGTACTAAAGGTTGTGAAAATGCAGAACAAGAGAAAGTTTGGTTTGTGACCGACTTGTCACTTTGCGTTTCCGAAAGCTATGTAATTAACAAGTAGATAAAAGTACTCAACCGGCGTCAATCGAGAGCACACTAAAATAGTTTGAGTGTAAACAAATAATTAAAAAGCCATCTATGTCGAATCCGCTATACAAAAAGTCTAGGTTGCATATAGGTTAAGCTCACGGTTCATATAAGTTGGTGATCATAATCGTGATAAGACAAGAACACATTCGGCGTGCACTCCGTTTGTAAAATCGACTCAATCACCTAATCAATCCAATTTCTTGCAACAAGTGACTACCACACACTTACGGGCAGTGTACCCGTTCGTATGTAATATAGTTAACTGGCAAGACCAGGATCGAACACAAGGACTGAATGTTGTACTAAAGGTTGTGAAAATGCAGAACAAGAGAAAGTTTGGTTTGTGACCGACTTGTCACTTTGCGTTTCCGAAAGCTATGTAATTAACAAGTAGATAAAAGTACTCAACCGGCGTCAATCGAGAGCACACTAAAATAGTTTGAGTGTAAACAAATAATTAAAAAGCCATCTATGTCGAATCCGCTATACAAAAAGTCTAGGTTGCATATAGGTTAAGCTCACGGTTCATATAAGTTGGTGATCATAATCGTGATAAGACAAGAACACATTCGGCGTGCACTCCGTTTGTAAAATCGACTCAATCACCTAATCAATCCAATTTCTTGCAACAAGTGGTACCACCAACCCTATTACAATTCCTTGAACTAACTAGTTTGTTTGACTATTTACGTAACAATTCTATCTTTGTGAAAGAAACGTGGTACCACCATCCGTTAAATCCACTTAACAAAGCAATTTCTATTAAACTTGTATCTTTACTATCATACCATGACCTAGCAAGAGTCGTTCATAGACAAACGACTAAAATAATACTTGTATTCAACTAGTACCACTATCGAAAAACGCAAATATCACCAAGTACACAAGATTAAGTATAAGAAATCACTTCATTAAGATCTTGACAAAATGTTAAGTAAGACCAACTTGAATTCAAAATATTATGCAACCATAACTAATTGTTTCACTTCATCTTCATAGATGTATAGCGATTTAGCTACTCATAATGAAAAGAACTAAATATTCAATTAGAGAAGAGAACATAGTGTACCAAATATAGAGTAGAAATCCAAATCGAGGTTACAACCGAGCTACAATAAGTAACTATAGCCAAAATAAGTCTTCAAATCTTCAAAATGATGTTGGAGGAGTGAAAACCCTTGGAAAACCCTTCAAAAACGGCTAGGAGTTAAGTATGGAGGCTCAGGTGTCCAACAACCCTTTTAGGGTAAAGTGGGGGTTTGTATTTATACCCCAGGAGAGAGAAATCTGTCAGTTCAGCGTCAGGTCGCGCCGCGAGTGGCTTTCTCGCGTCGCGAGTCGTACCAAAACTGGAGCCTTTCCAAACAGGGACTTTTGTCGCGTCGCGAGATTCCCAGATTGCGCCGCGAATGAAGTTTTGTGCTGTATCGCGCCGCGATGCTATTTGGTCGCGCCGCGAATGCTGCAGAATTTGGAAATTCAGCTTCGTTCTTCATCGTTAGTGCATATGGACCATTCTTAAGCTATTTTCTACCACTTGTGAGCGATGTACCTGCTGTAATCCTGAAAACACTAGCAAATACCATAAGGCACCACAAAACATGTATAAACGGCCATAATTCGTATACAAAACGTCCAAATAAGATGTGGAAGATATGTATAAATTGAGCCATATCATAGCCCATTAAAGCAGCAAAAGTTTATAGGAGCAGCATGACCAAATTACCAAAATAATGTAGTGTGTATTTGTCCATTCATTGTGGTATTTGCCAATAATAAAAATGGAAATTGATAGTCCTTTATGCACAAAATAGTTACCACTCTTATGATCAGGAAAGGAGATGATGCATACCTGTTGCTACTGGTAGAAGTAAATTTCAAGTGTCAAGTACAATTAATCTCTAAAGCAATATAATCATGGTGAATGAAAGAGTACAAACATTAGTCCGATTCATGTAGTTTCCGTATCATGATCTATAATCAAGATACATACTTTTCTTTAAATAGATCAAAATACATAAATTATTGTTATGAAATTTAAAATATTTTATAACAAAAACAAAAATTAAAAAAGAGAAGAAGAAGCAGCAACTACTATTTATCAAATTGAGGAGAAGAATATGAACCAAACTTCTGGCAAGAATTCTGATAGAGCCTTTTTTAGTAGGCAAACACTCCAAAGAATTAAGAGAGGAGACAAGAGTTTTGGGGCAATTTTCTCATTAAATTCCAAATGCAACAATTACAAGTATTTAAAGATGCATGAGAATACATGTCCACCATGTCCCTTCCCTTATTCTAGCCATGATCTACCACTATCATATCCTAAATGCATGCAACTATGTTGAACAATTCAATACTAAAAGTAACAGAAATAAACGTGCAGAAATAAACGTGCTTGTAACCAACTCCTAATGACTGGACTCCTTAATCCAACAACCTGCTGGGCTTTTGTTTGATGCGTTTGGGTCGGCCTTCAATCTGGGGTTGGGCCTGGGCCTGTGCAGTAGCAGACTGGGTCGTATCATCACCCCCCTCTTCAAAAACGACGTTGTCCTCAATGTCGGCAAAAAATGGGAATTGCTGTTGTAGAACCGATTTATCCTCCCAGGTAGACTCTTCCAATGGACGATTCTCCCACTGTATAAGAAGTTGTTCTTCTCCATCCGATCCAATTTTTCTGTCTAAAACAGCTTCTGGTAAGAAGGATACTGCCCCCACATTAAATGCTTCAATGTTACCTTTGTTTGAAGCTATGTTGCCAAAACTTTGCTTCAACAATGAAACATGGAAAACTGGGTGTATTTTTGATGATAGTGGCAACTCAAGCTTGTAGGCAACCTTCCCAATACGATCAAGTATCTTGTATGGCCCAAAAAAACGCCTCGACAGTTTTGGACTTGCTCTAGTACTTACTGTTTGTTGCCGGTATGGTTGGAGCTTCAAATAGACCCAATCTCCGATGTCAAACTCTTTCTCCATTCGATGTTTATTGGCTTGTTTGACCATGCGAACTCGTGCAATTTCCATAGACTTTTTTAAAGCTTCTATAATTTCTTGGTGATTCGAAAGAGACATATCAATAGAAGCATTGGAATTGGTTCCCGGAACATAATCATGAACAGACGTAGCTTCGTGACCGTAAAGTGCTTTGAATGGCGTCATGTTGATTGAGCTGTGAAAATGGGTATTATAAGAAAATTCTGCCATATGTAAGTACCTTTCCCATTTCGACGGTGTATCAAAAACAAATGCTCGCAAGTACGCCTCTAGGCAGCGGTTTACTACTTCCGTTTGCCCATCCGTCTGCGGGTGATAGGCACTTGAATGTAATAGCTTTGTGCCCATTTGTTTGAACATTTCTCGCCAGAAGGTGCTAACAAAAATGGGATCGCGATCCGAAACTATGGTTTTTGGTAAACCATGCAGCTTATAAATGTCTTTCATGAAAATGGTAGCAAGGGAGACTGTTGTATAATGCGATGGAAGAGCAATAAAGTGTGCAAATTTTGACAAGCGGTCAATGATCACCCAAATCACTGTTTTACCTTTTGATGGAGGTAGATTTGTGACGAAATCCATGGAGATGTCGTGCCAAGTGTGTTCAGGAACCGGAAGTGGCTGAATTAAACCATAAGGTTTATGTGTGGGCATTTTGACAGCTTGGCATACATCACAATTCCTGACAAAGGAAATAACATCTTTCTTTAAGCCCAACCAAGAAAAAGAAGTGGATAACCTCTTGAATGTAGCTGTGCTTCCCGAATGGCCACCCACCGGAGACGAGTGGAATTCTTGTAACAATCTTTCTCTTACATTCCCAATTGGTGGAACCAGAATTTTGCCGCTGACATAAACGAGGCCATCTTTGTAGAGATGATGAGGGAACGCTGCTGGATTCGATGTGATTTGTTGGATGAATGCAATGCCCGTTGGGTGATCTTTGTAGTAATGCTTAATCTCATTTAGCCAAGGTGCTGTCACATGAGACAAGGCCAACATTGCAGGTATCTCAACTCTACTCAATGCATCCGCCACAGTGTTCTCTTTTCCCGGTTTGAAGTGGATTTCGAAGTCGTAACCTAACAGCTTTGTGATCCACTTTTGTTGTTCTGGTGTGTGAATTGTTTGGGTTAACATGTGCTTGAGACTATGATGGTCGGTATAGATACGAAAGTGGTTTCCCAATAAGTATTGACGCCATTTACGAACGGATTCCGTAATAGCATACAATTCCTTAGTGTATATGGATTGGGCTTGCATGGTGGGGCAAAGTTTTTTTGAGAAAAATGCAATGGGTCGATTGTTTTGTGACAGAACAGCTCCAATGGCATACCCCGAAGCATCGGTAGTGACATCGAACGGTTTTGAGAAATCGGGTAAGGCTAGTGTGATAAGATGTTGCATGTGAGTTTTGAGGGTGGTGAATGCGTTCTCGGCTTTATCGTTCCAGATAAATTCCTTGGCTTTGAGAAGGTCGGTTAATGGTGTGGCTATGTGAGCATATTGTGGCACGAATCGACGATAGTACCCTGTAATACCCAAAAATGCTCGTAATGTGGTGAAAGAGTTTGGTTTCGGCCACTGTTGAATAGAAATTATTTTCTCTGGTTCTGGACTTACACCAATGCCTGAAATACGATGTCCCAAAAACGAGATATCGGTTACTGCGAAGACACATTTTGATGCCTTTGCATGGAACTGGTGATCCTTTAAGGTTTGGAAAACAAACTGTAAGTGAGCATAGTGATCTTCTTTCGAAGCACTGTAAATCAAAATGTCGTCGAAAAACACCAAGACAAACTTGCGTAGAACCGACCGAAAAAGATCATTCATAGCCGACTGAAACGTTGATGGAGCATTGGTTAGACCAAACGGCATTACCAAAAATTCATAATGGCCATCCGTTGTGCGAAAAGCGGTTTTATGGATATCTTTTTTTGCCACTCGAATTTGATGGTAGCCCGAACGGAGGTCAATTTTAGAGAAGATGTTTGCACCATTAAGTTCATCTAAGAGCTCATCAATAGTTGGGATTGGAAAACGATCACGAATGGTGACTGCGTTTAGAGCTCGGTAGTCAACACAAAAACGCCAGGTACCATCCTTTTTCTTCACTAATAAAACCGGTGAGGAAAACGGGATTTGACTTGGTTGTATGATTCCATCGCGCAGCATTTCGTCAATTAATTGGGTCATTACTTTTTTCTGAAAATGAGGGTATCGGTATGGCTTCACATTTACGGGTTTGTTGTCGTTGAGTAGGGGTATCTGGTGGTCATGGGGTCGTGAAGGTGGTAATGTATGTGGTGTAGCAAAAACAGTTTGAAATTCATTCAGTAAGTTGGTGATGAGAGGGTCGGAATGGGTTAGTGAATCTGTGGTGTTGCTGGAGGGTTCCAAAAGTAAGGCATGAAGTGAATCAATTGACCCATGGCGAAGCATAGAAGATAAGGAACTTGAAAGTACCTGTTTGTTCATGGGTTCTCCTGTGAGGGTGATGGGATTACCATTGATGGTAAAGGATATTTTTGGTATGGAGAAGTCAGCAATGATCGGCCCCAGAGTCCCCAACCAAGCGATACCAAGGACCACATCGGCTCCTTGTACTGGAAAAACGAAGAATGGAATTTGAAAATCTGCTTTTTGAAGTTGTAATGGAACGTCTGGACAGTGCCCTTGGCAGTGAATGTTTTGACCGTTACCAACCATAACCGCAAAGGGTTGTAGCGGTTTTGTTGGGAGGTCCAACATTGATACGATTCGTGGCTGTATTATATTGTGGGTACTACCACAATCTACCAAAACTGTAACTGGACTGCCGTTGATGTATCCTGTGATACGAAGAGTTTGTAGCGAGGACATACCAAAATAGGCCGCATCAGATAAAGACATAAATTGTGGGGGTACTGTTTTTGTTTCCTGTTGATCGGGTGGTTCGTTTTCAGAAAGGATCTGATCATCATTATCCACAATCAGCAAGAATTGTGGAGGTGAACATTTGTGGCCAGGAAAGAACTTTTCGGGGCATCGAAAACACAAACCTTCTTTTCGACGTAGTTGTATAGCTTCAGGTGATAGTTTAGTGAATGGTAAGGGTTTGGGTGGCGACGGCATTAATGGTGGTGTAGTCGTTACAGGTGGTGTTGTAGTTGTTGGTTTTGTTAAATTGGTGGTAGGGGCTAGGGACGTGGAAGTAGGAGTGGAAATCGGGTTTATGGAGGAGTTTGTTGTAGAATAAGATTTTGTTGCATAAGGTGATTTGGATTTGAATAAATGGTTAAATTTATCCTCAATACGTCTAGCCAGGCCACATGCGTCTTCAAAGGTATTGGGCTTAATGATAGCTATTTCGGCCTGTATCTCAGGTTTAAGCCCAGAAATAAAACAATTGAGTAATGTTTGGGCTGAGAGACCTGTAATACGATTGCTGAGACGTTCGAATTCGGTTTGGTATTCTGTCACCGTTCCTTGTTGACGAAGTTTAAATAGGGTAGCCTCATGATTGTCAAATGTTGATGGGCCGAATCGAAGTTCAACGGATCGTTTAAATGCTGTCCAGTTTCCTAGCAAGCCGTTTGTAGATTGGTTTTGGTACCATGTTAATGCATCGCCAACGAAGTGAAATGCTGTGAGGGTGACTCGTTCTTGTGGTGGAATTTGATAATATGTGAAATAATTTTCTGCTTGAAATATCCAACCTAAAGGATTTGAGCCATCAAAATTTGGGAGTTGAATTTTTGGTGGTCGTGGGTTGCGTGGTTGGTTGAGGTTAAAGTGGTGACGGCCGGGTCCTTCCTCGTCGGATTCAGAATTGAAACGATCAGCGAGGCGAGCTACATGATTGATGAGTCGGGCTGTGTTTTCAGTTTGTGCGTCGAGTTTTGTGTTGAGGTTGGTGGTGGCTTGGACTAATGCTTCAATTTGGGTGTTAAGGGTGGCTTGGTTGTTTGCAGAATTGGTTGTGATATTAATCAATTGGTTTAATTGGTCGTTGGCATTTGATGACATTTCATCAGAGGATGAAACGTCTTTTCGCGGTGGCATGATGGAGGATGTTGAGACGTGAATGAAAGCACCAAAATGATAGAGCCTTTTTTAGTAGGCAAACACTCCAAAGAATTAAGAGAGGAGACAAGAGTTTTGGGGCAATTTTCTCATTAAATTCCAAATGCAACAATTACAAGTATTTAAAGATGCATGAGAATACATGTCCACCATGCCATGTTCGCATGTCCACCATGTCCCTTCCCTTATTCTAGCCATGATCTACCACTATCATATCCTAAATGCATGCAACTATGTTGAACAATTCAATACTAAAAGTAACAGAAATAAACGTGCAGAAATAAACGTGCTTGTAACCAACTCCTAATGACTGGACTCCTTAATCCAACAACCTGCTGGGCTTTTGTTTGATGCGTTTGGGTCGGCCTTCAATCTGGGGTTGGGCCTGGGCCTGTGCAGTAGCAGACTGGGTCGTATCAAATTCATAATCACTTACAGAAGAATAGTCGTAGGTTAAATAAACATACATAAATTATTGTTATGAAATTTAAAATATTTTATAACAAAAACAGAAATTAAAAAAGAGAAGAAGAAGCAGCACCTACTATATATCAAATTGAGGAGAAGAATATGTTGAATCAAACTTTTGGCGAGAATTCATAATCACTTACAGAAGAATAGTCGTAGGTTTTTTTCTTTTTTAAAATATGTGAGGTTTTTTCCGTATATATATAATAGTTTTTGAGATAGTTTTAAGGATAAAAAGATTTGTTTTTTATTTTTTTATTATTAGGTCGGCCTAGCAAAATTTTAATTAAAAAAATTAAAAAAAATAGAGGATTAATTAGAAGGGAGAATTAGGCTCAAGGAGGGATTAATTAGAGGGTGAATTAGGCTAGAGGAGGGGGATTAGGGGTACCCGCAACCTCCTCTTTTAGTTATATTATAGATATTCGTTATATTTCGTAAAACGACTTATTTTTGTATTCCGTATTTGGTTAGTTGTTTTGTAGGTAGAAGCTATGAGTTGAAACGTTTCTATTATTTTTTACTTATATTATTACTCCGTCTACTATGCAGAGTTTATTAAATTAAAATATTAAGTTTTATTGTATACAATTACAATAAAACGACTTATTTTTGTATTCCGTATTTGGTTAGTTGTTTTGTAGGTAGAAGCTATGAGTTGAAACGTTTCTATTATTTTTTACTTATATTATTACTCCGTCTACTATGCAGAGTTTATTAAATTAAAATATTAAGTTTTATTGTATACAATTACAATCAAGTGTAAAACTTAATTAAACGTAATAAAGTTGATATCTTAACAACTTTATTAAAGTTAAATGTTTTATGACAAAAACATTATAATATGTATCTAACAAAAAAAACAAATGGCTATCTTATGCTTCTGACTTTAAAAATTATCGGATGAGTACCGGATGAGCGGCTAGACAAATTAACCGTTTATTATGTAAAGTTTTAATACCTAATTTGGCATATACCGACAACTATTTTTTTCTCTCCATAAAACGCAAAAAACACATCCTCATCGGAAAATACTACCCAAACACTAAAAACACCTAAGATAAGTTTTTATTTTGTTCTGATAAATTAGAAGCAAAATGAATAAAATGAAATTCTTATTAACTTACAAGACAAATACTATAAGATAAATTATGAATACCGTGCAGCACGCACGGGTATTAAGACTAGTTAATAGATATAAAATTAATGATAGGTATCATAATATCTGGGATAAAGATGCTATAATCGACATATTAGAACTTTGATAGGCAAATTGGATTAGAACAAAAAATCTAAATCTAAATATACTATATATATTTAGGGTGGGGACCCGGTTATCCTAATTTTTGAGAAATAAAGTTGAAGGAATCTTGACAATTGGATTAAAATCGATTGTCAAGATTAAATTATCATTTTAGAATCTTGACCCTTAATTTTAGTTATCATTTTAGGTTCAATTAAAGTTTTAATTGTCTTTTCATGATTATTAGAAAGAAATATATTAAAATATCTACCAATAAACTAAAACAGGATTGTAG
Organism: Erigeron breviscapus; assembly: GCA_034093135.1. Classification (NCBI taxonomy): domain Eukaryota; kingdom Viridiplantae; phylum Streptophyta; class Magnoliopsida; order Asterales; family Asteraceae; genus Erigeron; species Erigeron breviscapus. The sequence goes on from CM067172.1 coordinate 87,486,801, forward strand.
AATTCTTTGATCGACACGTGATGCGATATTAATACGACAAGTGTCTATTCAGTCATATTTTATAAAAACCCTATTTAATAACCATTTTTTTATCTCTCCTATATCTATATTCAAACTATGATTCTTATCCGTTAATAAATTTTATTATTTAAATTAAGATATCCATATTTATTAAGTTTTCTAAAACTTCGTAAGTTCCTAAAGTTTTTTTTTTGATCTATAGTAGTCCTTACTTAATTGTTTATTTGTTTCTAAATATTTTAAAATCTATCTATGGCATTATATATGTCTAAGTTATCAATACATATAGGATTATTATAAATAATTAATATAATATGTTATAGTAATATCTCCAATAAATTAAAACAGGATCAACATGTTCTTGAAAAGACACGTGACGTAATCCTTGATCGATACCTGTATTTTATTTATTTATTTTGTTAAATTAGTTTTTTTAGTTGTATATAAATTCAATTTCCTTATTAGACTTAGAATTAAACTCTAACTTTTGGCTTATTAATACAAAAGATATTATAACCTTATTTGATTGATCGTTTTCTCATTAATAAATTGTCTCTTTTTCTTTCTCAATTCTTCAACTCCTATTATTTATATTAATTATAATAAGTTATTAACATGAAGACTTCAAAATTTTGAGTTTACGATTCGAAATCACAAGGCTATTTGTCATCATCCACTATGCTTACAAGTTCCGATTTTGATGTGGTTCTAAAAATTTAAGGTAAATCCAAAACTTTAACTAAACATATATTATATTTATCATTACTGTTTATTATAATTTAGCTTCGATCATCGATTACTTTAACCACAATTTATTTCATAATCACGAATCATGTATGAGGTATATTCAGATTTCTGTATGATATAATCTATATAGCTACCGTACATCGTACGGGTATTAGGACTAGTATATATATACGGGTATTAGAACTAGTAATAATATGTATTCAGAGCTTTTTATTTTATTTCAAAGTATGTTGCTATCGTCGATTAATCAAACTATTAAATTATATCCATTTAAAACTCATCATCTATATTCTTTTATAAAGTTTATAGACCTTTTCATTTTAGAAATAGTTGCAAAAAGTTACATTAAAAATGACTCAATGTCCTTAATGAACTCACTTTAATAGTTACAAAAAGTTAGTAAAAGTTACTCAATTTATCTTTATTAAATTAATTTACACCTTAAACCTTACTAATTTATACTCTAAATCTTATATTCTAAAATAGTTCAACCTATACCACTCGACGTCCTCAACAACAGACCGTCATCACCACCGCCATCGTCGCATTGCTATCTACTTTTAATGTGAACTTCCAAATAAGGCCATATCCTAAAATGCCACATCAGCCTAAGTAATACACTACTGTTCTGTTTAGACGTCACCAGCTGCTTTTTTATTCTTCTTTATTTTCTCCACTCAAACATCCTCATCTGCTTTTCGTTTTTCCTTCACCTACACGCGCAAAACTGTCATACACACGCAGACGATCGAGGATCTCGAAAAATGGAATGGAGCTCCACCGGATTGTTCTTCTAGCAGAGCAGTACCTTCTCTCAAATTTATCACTTTCATCATTTTTTTGACTGGCAGATAATTAGATATAATTAGTTGAACAATAATTTTAGTTTTTTTTTAGTTTTATCTTTATTTTATAGATTTTACACCCTATTAGGCTATTAGATTAATTAATTGAGTTAATTTCGTTTCGATCAGGAGAAGAAATTGTAATTAGGAGGAGGAAGAACCTGAAAATGGGCTTTGATCTTTCTGGTTCTGAGCTGTTTTGAATTTTCGGTGGATAATACATTTAGCGTAAGCAAAAACAATTCCGGATTAGTGTTGTTGTATAAATTAAGAAATAGATTCATTAAGTAATAAGTTGTTTGCTTAGAAATTTGGGAAAGAGCAAAAACAGGTGGAAAACAGAATAAATGAAACAGGTAATGCTGTTAAAAGTGGCAGGAAACAAAAAGCTGGTCCGCTAGACTATGATTTCGTATTGAGAGAAATGTCGAGGGCTTTGGAAGTAACTGATCGAGCTTGTGTATTTAGATAAGGTTATGGATCAATATCCAGAGCTTGCGCTAATCCTATCCGCGGTTTTGATGAGAGACGAGGGTGTGTATTTGATGATATTAGGAGATAGTTGGGCAATCGTTGCACAACACGAACAAACAGAAGATCCAACTCAAACATAGGATATTGTTGAGGTGTAGTCAAGGAAACCTTAAATACAGTTGGGGCGGGGAATGACACAGAAAAAGAAGTTCCTGATCAAAACATGCGGTTGACTTTAAGAAAATACTTCAAGATGCCAAAAGCAAGGAACCAGTGATGGTCATAGTAACTGAGCTTATTTCTGGCACGACTTTAAGAAAATACTAGTTGAATATGGACCCAAACAGATTGGATACTTGTGTTGACACAGGTTTCGCATTCAATATCGCTCCTACAATGGGGGATGTTTTCACATTCACCGCGACTTAAAACCAGGCAAGTCTCACTTTGTTTTGCTGTTATATGTTATGCAAAATATACAAGTTCTTTATCATAGCTTATGAGACATATTATTGCATACAAACAATCTGTTATGTTTAGACCTTTACAATCTTGCCTGATTCATTAGGCGTGTTTAGATATATGTAGATGACTAAATGACTGCATCATAACTTCTATGATAACTTATTCTCAGAAATTTTGCTGCTTACTGCTGATCGTAAAACTATCAAACTTGCTGATTTTGGATTGGCACGAGAAGAATTGTTAACTGAGATGATGATTGCAAAACCCAGAACCTATCGCTCCAGAGGTAATCTTTAATAACCTTTTGTTACTTGTCAGTAGAGGTGGCAAAAATTGGGTGGTCGGAAGGTTTGGGCTAACCCACCATCACTATACATAATTAAATGTGTGAAATATAACTATAAAAAGTATATATAAAAACATAACTCTCAATAACCTTTTTTTAGGCAAGTGTAATGGTTTCAGCACTAACAAAACTAACGATTTATATTTAGCTTTACCAGCACGGTAACTCTGAGGCAAAGAGAAAAGAAGCATTATAACCACAAAGTAGATGCCTACAGCTTTGGAATTGTGTTGTGGGAGCTCATACACAATAAGTTACCAATTGAGGGCATGCAAATCTACAGGAGGCTGCCTACGCAGGTGCTTGCAAGGTATTCATCCTCTTCAACTATAGATTGCAAAATGGGTGGGTCGGACATTGATCTGAAATTTTTGGGGTAAATCTCACTTGGATGTGCTCAGTAACGGGTCAAAACAGTTTTGAGTCAGCTTGAGTCGGCTCACCAACACTTTGTTGCACTAACAAAAGTTCTGTTTGACAATAATGTATTTTTGTAGTGTGGATCGCTAGATCGTTATTTAGATAAGCCAAATTGTGGCATTAAACAAGCTCAACTGATATATGTTTTTGTTAGTTATTACAAATATTTTTCTTTTGAACTGCTCTGTTAGTTACTCATTGATTAATGAGAATATAAGCTACTCCACTCAGATCTGAAATCTTAACCATATTTGATTATTAAATTAGAAGGCATATCATCAAAAACGTTGGAACTTTAGGTTCAGAAAATGTTTCAACCGACCAAAATAACTTTCATTTGACCATATTAAAATGGGGCAATAATGTCACTAAAAAGTGAATTGTTTTGGCCAAGTTTGGTACTCAGATAGGGGCCCTTTTGCTACATTACCACCAACCTTCTTTTTCTGGGAAGAAAATAATTCCAGCAAGTAATGTACTTTATGCTTAGTTTTGTTTTAGGCATTATACTTTAATGCCATAAATATGGGATTGTACTTTGTTCTTCGTTTCTACTTGATGCACTAAACATTATTATGAATGAATCACTAGAGGTGAGATGGTCTCTATAATAGAAACATAAATTGTTTTTTGTATAGTCTATTCTTTGTAGTTTTCAAAAACACAACGGCTAAAAAGGCTTAAATAATAAACTTATTTGGATTTATTGTTTTCGAACACCCTGCGGACAGACATCGACCCGTGTTTTTTAAGTAAATAAAAAGAATATCATGTTGACGGAGTTATCGTTTCTTCAAAAATTTTCACAGAACGTGAGACCGAATGCTGATGAACTCCGTGAGGATCTGGCTCTACTTGTGACATCATGTTGGCATGAGGATCCAAACATTCGCCCAAACTTCACTCAGATAATACAAATGCTTCTTCATTATCTATCAAACAGTGCACCACCTGGACCCCGCAGCTATCCCAACCCGAAACTTCATTTCCCAGAATGCTGCATTTTTATCAGATTCTCCTGGTACAAGAACACTGATTGTGAAAAGAGACGAATCTGTTGAAACGCCGAGAGTCCTTTTCTCCTCCTTTTGTCGGTGCTTGATCTAAAACCCATATTTTAGGTAAATCAGTGATTAACACCCGTTTACTATTGTCAGATGTTAACGGCCGTTAGGGGTTTGTCATACCTGTGATGATTTCCCCACTGGAATGGCCGTTAGTCATAGTAATGGCCGTTAGGCGGAATGGCCATAAGGTGAAAAATCAATTGTGGGTTTGGTTGTTGGGCTTCCTTGTAGCGGACATAAAAAAGGGTTTTTTTTTTTGGTTTTGTTTCCTGTTAGCCTACACACACACAACCCATAGAAATCTTTTCTCCTTTTTCGATTCTTATTCTGCTTTGTCTTCTCCTATTTCGATTCTTTCTCATCAGGCTTTGTTTCTTTTTTCTTTAAGAGTATTCTTCTTCTCTCTTTTTTTTCTTCTTTTTCTTTTCGTTTTCAATAGATATCAAGTGTTCTTGCTTAATTTTGTTTGTATCTTTTCATTATTACTATTAGTATTATGTTTTTTCTTTATTTATTATTACTATTATTATTTATATTTTATTATTTTATTTTTAGGGCCGAAAATTGTTATCTTTTAACCATGGGCTTATACTGCTAATGTTTATTTGTCAAGATTTACTTGAGGTTTATATTAATTTGTGACAATGAGCATGCATCTAAGATTTTGATAATTTCAACCCCATTGTTTGTAATAAGTGTGGGGGTTGAAAGTTTTTGTGTGGAATTTAGATAGTTTGTAATTAGCTAGTGTTTTGAAAAGTTAAATTTTAACAGATTATTTACTTAATGTGATTATGTAAAATTAGGATTCATCCTTCATTGGGTTAATTTTAGTTTTATATTTTCTGTCTTTAATTTATTGAAGTATGTGATTTATGCTAGTACATGAGGATGGAATGTAAAGATTGTGAATTGTTGGTCATTGCATATGTTGTGCTTTTTAGATCTTTATTTTTAGTGACATGTCTTTGACGAGGAATAATGAATATGAACTTGGCAAGTTTTATTGAATTTCTGTAAATAGATGCATGCATATACATGACGATTAGAAGATACTTTGAATTTAAGCATGTATAGTGGTGATAAGTTTAACAATTTTGTGGTTCTTTTAAACAAATATTTTGAACTCATTATGTGTTGGTTGTTTATTTTGTAGATGGCAGGCACAAAGCATTTAACAAAGCGTCAACGTGTATTGCGTGCAACCAAAACAACCAAACAAATGAACCACCCGCGATAGCACCTTTCTCTTTACCATGTCCCCTCTCGTATAGATACAATGCTACACACTCGGCCAAATTACACGGTAGAGATAAAACACATCTTGAGAAGTGACGTAATTCAGACAACTACTGCGGTTTGAAAATGGACTCGGCTATACCAGAATTCCATGCAATGGGTTTTTCATTGAAGATGGCTTGATGTTATTATGATAATTCTGTCGGCCAAATGATATTTTTCCTATAAGGGCAACATTCATTGTTGATGTCCAAGTCGCCAATCCTTTTTCTTGAAAGTAGTCGTCTTACTTCATTTGTCGTGTACAAACCCATATTCATCCCAAATTCAGCATATGACATGATGTGAGCACGACCCCTAATTCAAATGTCATCACTGTGTCATTGACCTTGGTCTAAGTAGTGTTCAAGCGAAATGCACCGATGAGTTCTGCACAAAATGCCTATGCACGGCCGTCCTTTCGGCAAATAGGTTCTTCCAATCATTAGTCAACAATTTGTCCGTTTGCTCCTTATACCCCAATGCCTCTAGACTAGCAAAATTAAGTGTATGATGACCGATAATTTTCTTACACTTCAATCAATGGGTCTGTCATGCTGACCGGATTATCATAATAGCATCAAACACTCTTCAATAACAAACCCATTGATTGAAGCGTAAGAAAATTATCGGCCATCATACACTTAATTTTGCTAGTCTAGAGGCATTGGGGTATAAGGAGCAAACGGACAAATTGTTGACTAATGATTGGAAGAACCTATTTATCATAAGGACAGCGGTGTATAGGCATTTGTGTGCAGAACTTTAGTACATTTCGCTTGAACACTATAGAGACTAAGGTCAATGACACAATAATGACATTTGAATTAGGGGGTCGAACTCACACTATGTCATATGCTCAATTTGGATGAATTGGGTTTATACACGACAGATAAAGTAAAGACGACTGCTTTAAAGAAAGGATTGGCGACTTGGCTATCAACAATGAATGTTGCTACCTTTTGGGAAAAACATCATTTGGGCCGACAGGATTATCATAATAACATCAAACGGTCTTCAATGACAAACCCATTCCATCGAATTCCTCTTGTATGGTATAGTTGAGTCCATTTCAAACCGCGGTAGTTGTCAGAATAATGCCATTTTTCAAGATTATTTTTTTTAATCTCTATTGTATGTTTGAAATGGTATTATGTAATTTGGCCAAATGTTTAGCATTGTATCTATATGAGAGGGGACATGGTACAGAGAAAGGTCTTCATTTGTTTGTTGTCTAGATATTAGGATGGGTCTTATAGTTGTTGATGACACTGAAGGATTGGTGGTTATATGGTAGTGTTACCGTTGGATTAATTAATAACGTGGCTTTGCGCAAAATGAATATGCTTGTTAAGGACGATACGTGGTTCAGATGAGGATGGTTCACACGGAGAAGAGTCTGGGGATGGTCGAACCCAGCCTGCGGGGGTTGCCCAGGATCTTCCTTATGATTTTGCAGATTTGGGTTGTTAGGTGGGTCAGCTTGTGACATCCCATACACAGATCAACAGACATCTATACTAGAGCATTTGAGGTATATATCTAGTCACTTGGGTTGTCCTTTTCCATGTGCTTGCAGTTCGGGAGCTAGAGCAGGTAATTGACACGCCATTGGTGATAGTCCTGAGCTAGCTACCGGGATCCCATGCAGCAGTGAACATAGGTGGATGGAGCTGTCGTTGTCGCGGGTAAGGAGGCGACACTTTTTATTTTAGTATAGTGTTTTAGACATTATTACTTATTTCATTCAGCCCTTTCTTTGTTTAGTCTGGTTTGTCTGTCGCCTTTGTTGGCGATGAGATAATTTTCTATTTCTGTCGCTTACTTTATTGTTAGACTTTTAAGTATTATTATTGTTGGGTCATGTTATCTTGGATACTTCTTGTTATGCGTTAATTTGTGTGTCCAAGTTGATTGTTATGTGCATATGCTAACGGTAACTTCAGCGACATATTTTGGTTGGCATTATTCAAACATGGAATACACAGTCACACCTGACAAGTTTTTCTTGTTCTTCCTTATTTTCTTTTTGTTTGCTTTCCCCTATTTCCCATAGTTTGCTTTAGTTCATTGGACATTGAAGACATCGTCTAACTCAAGTGTGGGCAGTGGTAAATAGGAAAAAGTCGGGTGGATTTTGTTAGAATTTCAAACTTTTTTATGTTTGTCCTTGTAGTTAATTGCTTTTGTCACTTAGATTTAATGATATTAGTAAAGCAATTTGACTACCCTTTGGTACAAATTTAATCAGAAAATGTGTCTTCAATGATTAATTAGGCAAATCCCTTTTGGATTAAAAACATGACTTGTACACTTATAGCCCAAAACACCAAATATGTGAGGATTCATTTTCATTTTATATCCATATATAGCACATCTTTTGAGCTAGAATTTTCTTTGCTATGAGTGTGTCGGTGATTGTGTTGATTCTAGAACTTGTCTTGGTTGATCATTTCGAGATCGCAGTGAGATCACTTTGGTGATATATGTAAGACTAGATGACGAAGGGGCAAATTCAGGATTTAACCATTGTTGCTTGTATGTTCACCCATTGTTTTGTAAACATGTGTTTATGTGCATGTTTTGTTCATGTGCTTAGTAACTAATCACATTGGTTAGTGAACTACCCCTGTTAAACCTTTATATTACACTCATTTTTAGTGCAAGAAACAATAGAAAACATGTTATCACTAGCCTGTTCTTTGTGTCATTTCCACCCCAGATATTACACCTTTCCTATCCATACGGAAATCCAGGTGAGTCATTGGTTGTCGCTGCTCGTTTGGATGGTTTGAGTTTGTCTTATTGTGTTGGGTTAGTATATTCTCGTTATTTAGAATAGATTGAGTTCGTCAAACTATTTATTCAAGTCTAGATTATTCAGATTAGCTAACCATTGCATGATTTGTCACCGTTTTGAATCTTCCAAAAGAGAATATCAATTCTTTAAAAGTAAGTTTGAAATTTTTTTTTGAAAAGAAATGAAAAATAAAGAATAAAAAAACACAAACTAGGACTGTCAATTGATATTTCTCACATTTAAGTCAAGTCATTTTGTGTTGGTATATTTTTTTAAACCAACAAAAGCTTTATCACATCTCATATTTCTCACGTTAGAGTCGGTACATTGTTTAAACCAACAAAAGTTCTAAAATTTTTCATATTCTTCACATTTGGAGTTGGTGCGTTCGTTAAGCCAACAACGGTTTGTTTTCGTTGAGTCGTCTTGAATGTCATACACCACAATGATGTCGGTGTTGATCGGCCTATTGGGTTGTATTGTCGGGATAACGTCTTTTAGGCTCGGTGGTAAGATGGCAACTGATGACATGGGTTCTGTAAACTAGACTATTTTGTGAAAAACTGTTTATTGTTGTGTTATTTCCTTTTAACACTAATTTATATCCTAAATTTTCATACTCTTTGTGAATTACCCTTTAAGCCTTCAGATTACATTACAGCCTGTAAAGTCATCTTCTGATACTTGTACTTGGTGCTTACGCCACGTCGGTGGTGAAATAATTTTGGAACAAGCCTATGGTAAAATGGTATGCATCACGACTAAGCCTTGAGTGATTTATACAATATTGAACCCTAATAGTTTGTTTGTTTGTTAGAGTAAGATAGTTGAGATGTGATTGTTTCATTTGTTCGGTGCTTAGTCGTTATATTGAGGCTTGCTAATCATGCACGTGTTGTCAAACATTTTAGATTTCATTTAAGATTAAAACTACTTAACAATTTTAAATCGTTTCAAACATTAATGGTTTAGCTTCTTTTTGACTATTGACAAGTTTTTCAAGTTGGTGTACCAAAGGAAATATGGATTTGAAGTTTGTAATTGTTTGAGGAAAAGCAATGCTTAATTGTGGGGGGATTTGATGTGACTAAATATATACATATTTTCCACATGGTTCTTAGGCTATTTTATACTTAACTATTAGTCATTTGCATGTATTTTCGAGGCTTAATGGTATGTGTGAGTAATTTCAGGTTTATAGCATGCGAGACGGATGAAAATGGCTAAAACGACTTAACTAAGGTTTAAGTAAAGTTTGTGATTGAACTGGATGCCAAAATGGAGAAATTATGATGGGAGGAGCTTAGCTCTTGTTACAAAACTTAATAGCCGTTAAAAGGATCCAGTAGAACCATTTCATGAACTAACGACCATTAGGGCCTGTAATGGTACACTGTAGCAACTGTTACGGGCGTTAAAGAAGTTTACGAGCATCAACATGTGAAGGACTGATATCGAAATGTTTACAAGCTGAAGCGACTAATGGGCGTTAGATAGTTAACGGACCCATGTAACGGCCGTTACATTTACTAACGGCCATTAAGTGCTGATTGCATATATAAACTCGTTTCTATTTAATTTGGACGGAACGTTAATACTATTTAGCACTTTTAAACCTTAGAATCACTAGCCACGACTTGGAGACTTTGATAGGTCAATTTCCTATCATCCATTGTTCAAGAATATCAATTTTTGTTCAAGGATTCGTTATTGTTTTTGAGATTCATTCAATTCATTGGTACAATAGTTTTCTCTTAGTATTATTTGTGCTTTCTTGGTTATTATGAGTGGCTAAATATTTTTACAACCATTTGGATATGTAAGCATGTCATAGGATTATTATTATGTTATTCACAATTGTTGAACACGGCTTTATGTTTAATCGAAGATCCAAATTGAATTAAGTTTTCTATATTGTTTTTAATCTTGTAAATTGATTGATTGTGTAACACCCTAAAATTTAATATATTTTACTTATATATAAGTAGTAGAGTTATCGACACAAATCTATATCTATATCTATATCTATATCTATATATCTATCTATCTATATCTATATCTATATCTATATCTATATCTATATCTATATCTATATCTATATCTATATCTATATCTATATCTATATCTATATCTATATCTATATCTATATCTATATCTATATCTATAGTGTTCTGATCTATATCTATATCTATATCTATATCTATATCTATATCTATATCTATATCTATATCTATATCTATATCTATATCTATATCTATATCTATATCTATATCTATATCTATATCTATATCTATATCTATAGTGTTCTATACTATATCTATATCTATATCTATATCTATATCTATATCTATATCTATATCTATATCTATATCTATATCTATATCTATATCTATATCTATATCTATATCTATATCTATATCTATAGTGTTCTGATCTATATCTATATCTATATCTATATCTATATCTATATCTATATCTATATCTATATCTATATCTATATCTATATCTATATCTATATCTATATCTATATCTATATCTATATCTATATCTATATCTATATCTATATCTATATCTATAGTGTTCTGATCTATATCTATATCTATATCTATATCTATATCTATATCTATATCTATATCTATATCTATATCTATATCTATATCTATATCTATATCTATATCTATATCTATATCTATATCTATATCTATATCTATATCTATATCTATATCTATATCTATATCTATATCTATATCTATATCTATATCTATATCTATATCTATATCTATATCTATATCTATATCTATATCTATATCTATATCTATATCTATATCTATATCTATAGTGTTCTGATCTATATCTATATCTATATCTATATCTATATCTATATCTATATCTATATCTATATCTATATCTATATCTATATCTATATCTATATCTATATCTATATCTATATCTATATCTATATCTATATCTATATCTATATCTATATCTATATCTATATCTATATCTATATCTATATCTATATCTATATCTATATCTATATCTATATCTATATCTATATCTATATCTATATCTATATCTATATCTATATCTATATCTATATCTATATCTATATCTATATCTATATCTATATCTATATCTATATCTATATCTATATCTATATCTATATCTATATCTATATCTATATCTATATCTATATCTATATCTATATCTATATCTATATCTATATCTATATCTATATCTATATCTATATCTATATCTATATCTATATCTATATCTATATCTATATCTATATCTATATCTATATCTATATCTATATCTATATCTATATCTATATCTATATCTATATCTATATCTATATCTATATCTATATCTATATCTATATCTATATCTATATCTATATCTATATCTATAGGTAAATAGTGTTCTGATCTATATCTATATCTATATCTATATCTATATCTATATCTATATCTATATCTATATCTATATCTATATCTATATCTATATCTATATCTATATCAAAATCAAAATTACTACAAATTTACATGTATATCTATCACAACTAATCTATACACCATCATCATCATCTTCCGACCCATGTATATGTATATCTATATCTATATCTTTATTTACATGAAATAAAGAAAAAACATAGCAATAGTACTATGACTTTTCTTTTATAAACAACCAATATATATTAGATATTTCCCAAAAGTTATGCCGAGATCATTTAAGAGCATGGGCACCACGTGAAACTAAGCAAAAGGCAAGGCAACCCATCAAAACCGAGAGACGGGGGTGTTAGTGGAAGGAGAGAGTGGTGGTCGGCCGATGGAGAAAGGGGGTAGAAATACATTTCGTCAAAGCTAATTTCGGCCACTTCCCACTCTGTCGTTTGGTGTTAGGGCGGCTATGGCGGTCGACCGGTGGTGGTGGCGGGTATTGTGGCGGTAGCAAAAGAAAAGAGGAGTTTTAAACAATAACTCATTCTCAATCAATCAATTTGGTGTAGCTTTTCCGGCGAGAGTGGGTTGTAAACCTTAACCCAATTAATAGCACGACAACAGTGGTGGTGGTTTCGACAGTGGGAGCGACGACACTGTTTAACCCATGTTCTACAGTGACATCGACAACAATGGTGGTGGTTTCGGAAGAGCTTTTCTATGACAGTAGGTTTTCACCGGCAGATTTTGTTTTTTCTTTACTTTGTCTTTGATTCATAACGAAGTGTATATGTAGGTGTTGGAATGTATATGTGTTTGTGTTTGGAATTTTTTTATAGGTGTAGATATATATATAGGATGAATATGTGTAGTGAGTATATATATGAAAATGAGATATAGATAGATGATTGGTAATGGTGGTGATGTATAGATTTGCAAGTAGCAGTGAAAGAAAAGAAAGAAAGACAAAATTCAACTTTGGTCCTTTAGTGATAGCAAATGACCTAAATACCCTCACATGGGAGGCACGTGAGGGTGTTAACGGAGGAGACATAACGGTCGTCATCTTAAAGGACGAAAGGTGAACCTTATCCTTCTATAAAGGTTTTATAAAGGACTGCTAATGAGGTTATTGAACCACAGGGATGAAACGTGATTTTTTGGGTAAACCACAGGGATCGTTTATGTTGATTACTCTAGAACAAATATAGAACCAAAATGGATGGTTAAGTAGTATTTTGTAAGTGATTATATAGAATGTACATATGTATGAACTATTAATGTATTATCATTGTTATTGTTATCATTAAAATTATCATTATCTTTAGTATAGAAATAAAATAGATAAGAAAGAAAAGAAAGTTAAGAGGGATATAATAGGGCATTTTATCTATTTATCTTATATCTAATCTATTTATATATGTATATTATTATTGCTAAATAAGAAAAGAAAGAAAAAAGAGTGGAAAGAAAGAAAAACAGAAGAAGACAGGTGAAGAGTCGAGAAAGAGCGGGAGAGAAAGAGAGAGGTTACGTGAGAGAGATGGAGTGAAGGGAAAATAGGTTTCAAGATTGAATTCATGCATTAAGAGTGGAGATTAACTTATAAACATCATCTAAATCTTATGTTCTTCATATATTAACCTAAAAATGAAGAAAAGTGGTGATTCTGGGTTGGAATCATGATAATGGATAAAATAAAAGATGGGTTTGGTTCTTAAGGTAATTTTATAACTTTAGGAATCATAAATCTTAATTATAGGAAGGAATTTTGTAGAGAGGTGATTTTGAGGCATATGAATATGATTATGTAAAAGATGGATTTCTAGATAAAAGAAAGTTAATTTATGATTTTACCAGCTTAAATAGTTACTAACTAGTATTAGTATTAATTAAATGGGTAAGAAGGTTGGTTAATCTTGGAGATGCATTAAGAACAAAGTAGTATGGATATGGTAAGTTTGACCTTAAAAGTCAAACTAGTCAAATGAGATAAGAGAGGTAATTAAAAGTATGAAAGGTTGTATGTGATGTTATATATGTTTAGGGCTGTAAATGAACCGAACAGTTCATGAACCGTTCGGCGGGAAGTTCGTTCGTGTTCGTTCGTTTAGTTAAACGAACGAACATGAACACAGCTCCCGTTCGTTCACTTATGTTCGTGAACGTTCGATAATATGTTCGTGAACAATGTTCGTGAACGATGTTCGTGAACATCCTTTCATTTATGTTCATGAACATCCATTCGTTTACGTTCGTGAACATTGTATTTGCTATATATACTAGTATTAATATTAACATTAATATCTAATAATTTATATACTTAAAAAGAATATTAAATACAAATTATAAAGATAAATACTTACATTATGTCAAGCCGTAAGATATTTTCACTTTCTAAAGTAGGAAAGTTTTGTAAAATTTTTAGCCGATCAATAATTTGTAACCTTGAATATGAAGTCTAATATTTCTAATTATATGTTTGTAAATATTTTTAGTTATATGTTTGTTCGTTGGTGTTTGTTTGTGTTCGTTCATTTGTGTTCGTTCGTTTGTGTTCGTTCATTAGTGTTCGTTCGTTTGTGTTCGTGAACATTCGTTCATGAACACAAATGAACGAACATGAACAAGCCATTATGTTCGTTTATCCGTTCGTGAACCGTTCGTTAAGCTAAACGAACGAACATGAACAAGCTCTCGTTCGTGTTCGTTCAGTTCGTTTACAGCCCTATATATGTTGCCTTTAGTTTGTCGTTGTAATATGTATATGTTGATTTATAGGTGCTAAGGACTCGAAGAGAATCATTACAAGTTATCGTTGTTGAACCCGAGGTGAGTATTATAGGGGATTAAACGAGTTAGATGATTATATGGCACCGGATTACATCCGTGTAAGAGGTGTCGTATAATCCAGTGGAAGTTATATTATGTATGTCATATACTAACCATTATAGTTGTTTTTGCATCATAGGGATATTCTACCTTCATGCTAGATTTGAGTTGTTATGTGCTAATGTGGTTTTGTGCTAAAGTTGTTGTGTTTAAGTTGTTTGTTGTTGTACTTGAACGGATCCGTTATGGTTGACAGTTGCATCCCTATGATTGTTTGTTGACAGTTGATACTGGCTATATGCTAGTCAGTTGATAAGTTGTTTGTTGTTATGTTGCGTATAATGCTCACTAAGCTTTATGCTTATTCTTCTTAGTTGTTTTATATTAATAGGTACAAATAAGTACAAGTGGGTCAAGTGACAAGAATGTGTACAAGTGGGAAGACTGCTGAGGAGACTTAGCGTGGATTCACTGTGCTCGTGGGTATATGCAAGTCTCCTTTAAATTGTCGTAATGATACATAGCTTGATGTAAATCGCCCTTAAATGAATTTTTGCGTTTTGATATGGTAAAATATTTTAAGGAATCATTTTTATCTAAATAAATGTAAAGTTTATGTAATATAAAACTAATAATAACCAATAAAGTTTTGGGCGTTTCAGATTGGTAATTGTTTATAGAAGTTTGAGAAAAATCTATTTGATTGCTTATAGATTAATGAAATGATTAATCGGTCTTTAATTAATTTTAAGTCGTTGGAGTTCGAGAGAAACTACCGATAGGAATTTAAATCAATTAAACTCATTTGAATGTGTCAATCGTTTATAAGTAGAAATTTGAAAGAAAGCTTTTTGAGATTGTTTCGTAATACCAGCTTTGAACTTAGTGCTTAGTTGTTTGAGTAGAAATTATTCGCAAAGCGATAACTATACTTTTTGCAATTAAAGATTTAAGTATAACGAGAGTTCATCTTAATTATCTATTAAGTTGTTCAACATTGCGAGTGACATTGTGACATTTTGTTTGACATGTGAGTTATTCCAAGTGGGTGTGTTTTTTATATTATTGTTTACAACAACAACTTTTTGGTGTAATAAGTTTTAAAACTCGATTTTCGTGAAATAATTGTTATCTATTGCTTTTTATATTCCAAGTGTGTAGTCAGTAGTAAGGTAGTTCGTGTAATAAGTTTTAGATATCGATTTCACACATCCAACTACCTTTCTCCTTTATTCACTAATTTAAATATCTCCACCTAATATACCTATAATTCACTTAATAAAGTTATTTACAACATACATCTCTCAACCCTTAAAATAACTAAACTACCCTTATTTATATCAATTACTTTTACATCAGTAACCACCTCACCACCGCCATCGCCGTCACCCGTCACCTCCACCGCTGCATTGCGCGGATACCCATCTAGTATGAATGATGAAGACATTCTAGAAAACTTATGAGCCATATATCTTTTTTAAAAAGCTTTTTTATAGGTGTTATAGGAGCACAAATATAGGATTTGCTGTGTATTCAATTTAGATTGTCTGAATACATAAAGATATATCAACAAAATGAACCCACACATTCATATTTGTATACTTTTTAAAAACATGTATTGATCACAATAGTTATCAAGGCATTTAAAGACAATGTTTAAACCTCAATCTATTAGAAAGGCAAATTGGGTCCGGATGTGAACCCATGATCACCCTAAAAGCTAGCCATCTCCAAAAGAAAACCCTTCAAACAATTTACAACACATGTATCAACAACAATAATCTTGAAATATATATTTATAAAATTTTTAAAAACTTTTGATCTTGATTATAATCTTGAATTCAAATCGTAATATTTATTTGACAATAATGTTGTTGTGGGGAAAGGAGGAGAGATTAAGGTTAGACAAAGAGAGGACAGAAAAGATGCTTGAAGATAGGGGGCTAATGTTGGAGATGAATGCAAAAGAAATCGAACAAAAAATTGAGACTCAAAAGACTCTCCAAATGGAAGCCGATCTTTTGTTTCGGTTTAGATCCATACGCAATGTAAGTTAGATGTTTGAAGTTTTAACACATTCAAGGAAAACGTTTAATTAATTATTTTATTTTTTTATTTGTATTTCAGAAAATTCGACCTCTAAGAGAAAATGAGCAACAAAATGTGAAGCAAAATTTGTAACAGGTAGATCACTGAGCTTCATCATCTTTAAATAATTTATTTCTAGCATTTAGACTTATGGGGACACGAACGTGGGAAATACTGATTTGTAGATATTTGAATTATTATTGATAGGTACTATTACTACTATATATCAAGCATATCTACCAATATAACAATGTTAAAGAAAAACAATCTTTTCTATCGAAAAAAAAAGTTGAAGATAATTAGATTAATTTAGAAAATAGATAGGGAGGTTGTTAGTTTGCGGTCCTTGTAGATAAGACAAACTTTTCATAAATAAATGAAGGCCACAATTTACAATGGTCCTATAACTTGTGTTTCACGTGTTTAAATTATGTATGAACATATGTATTTTTTTTTGTTTTAATCTAGTTTCTTCGGAATTAAGATTTGCCTTATAAAAATACAAATATTGTAATTTGATCGTTTTCTAATATCAATTCGAAACGGGTAAAAGAAGAGGGGCTATTTGGAGACTATGAGTCATTTTGGTTCAAAATAGCAGCAGCAACAACAAAGATACTTAATTTTGACAAAAGTAAGGATTTAAGGGAGGTATGATATAAATAATCTTACTCATATCTAAAGGTAGAGAGACAACATCCAGAAGGACTTTTATCTTAGGGCTTTTAATCTTATAAAAAATTTTCGACGGCTTTGTCTTGATCTCAGATTTAGAGAGAAAATTCTCGATCTAAAGAGGGATGTAAATAGAGACAGAGAGAGAAAGCCGTTAGAGGGTTTGTCATTTTGACTCAAAAGTAATGGCCTAATTGTTTCTTTTTTCTCCATAACTTATTGTGGTTATTTTTCATGTCACGTGTAGAGAGTTTGTCACCCGAATTCATACAAGTGTGTCCACACCCCCCAAACTGACTTGTACTCTCTCGACCAGGCATAAACAATAGGCTACTCGTATCCCAAAAGAGCAGAGTATCCCAACATGCCCGAATGCCTTATCTATAAAAACAGTCAACTGAATTTTGAACGAATTCGCTACGAGTTTAATACAATATGTCTAATAATATATATAAGTCTGAATACATAATCACGCTAATGGTGATAATAACACTTGTATGAAAATCATACAATGCCATGCGTTTTTGGGTTGTTTACAAACTATCTCATTATATATATATATATACATTCTAAAAACCAATATGCTATTTACCAAAACTTATGCATAAGGTACAAGTTAAGATAATTTTTCAGCTTTACATCTTTTGTTGCATTTTGTACCACTTTATTGCATAGATGTATCATGTATGGATATGTGTTCTTTCTCTTTGCAAATAAAAATCTATATCACTGCCAATATATACTCTTTGTTAATATTGCTTCATTTTCTCCAATGTTTAATCAATTACATAATTTCAAACAAAATAAAATTCAAGCGGCAATTATAATGACCTTTTTTTCATTGATAGTAATAATAGTATTACAAAGCTAAAACTCGCTGACAAATGACATGCCTTTTGAACATAGGGGATGATATTTGTACCATTTGTCTTAATATTCTTACCACAATGTACAAGTATCGTTACAGACTGTACAAGTACTAAATGCACAGATATGGTAAACTAATCAAATAATGTGGTACTAATATCAATTCTCTTTGAACATCGATGCAACTTTATCACCAATGTCTCATACAACAAAAGTAGAACATTATAGTGGGTGTTATGCATTGTATATCATGTCACCTGTACTCCTATGTAGTAAATAACAATAACATATTTTTTTGTTAACACCTTTAAGATATCAATAAGATGTGCATTATATATATTTCAACACAACTATTTTTGTATTAATGCACCGTAAGTGTCTAGATCAACAACGATAATATCCTATCAAAACTGCCGCAGCAACGCGCGGGGTTTATTACTAGTATGTTTCTAAAACTCAACAGAAAAATAAAAAATAAATAATAATTTATTAAAAACAGTCAACTGAATTTTGAACGAATTCGCTACGAGTTTAATACAATATGTCTAATAATATATATAAGTCTGAATACATAATCACGCTAATGGTGATAATAACACTTGTATGAAAATCATACAATGCCATGCGTTTTTGGGTTGTTTACAAACTATCTCATTATATATATATATATATATATATATATATAATAAATACAATAAATATAATTTGTTTACTAAAATAATTATTAGTATTTTCTATGTATACATATAAGATATATATATATATATATATATATATATATATATATATATATATATATATATATATATATATATATATATATATATATATATATATATATATATATATATATATATATATATATATATATATATATATATATATATATATATATATCTCTGTGAAAAATTAATAATTTCACGCACGTTATATATATATATATATATATATATATATATATATATATATCAAACATATATATACACCTGCACGGCCATATATATATATAAATTCGTTTTTTTTAATTCAACGTAAACCACCATTGGCCCCACACAAACCACCCGACGTTGCGTCCAAGTTTGACACAAACCAACCGACGCCGCTAAGATGTAACATCCGCGAATTTTGACCCGTTGACTTTTCATGTAATATGACTAACAATTTAAGTAATGAATTAATTGGGTCGTTTTGTGATTTTATGACTATGTGGTATATTAGTCGAGTCGTAAATATGTCGTTTGGCGTTTAGTAGTGTAAGTGACTGTTTATATGGCTTGTGGGAGAAACGGGTCGGCCCGTGGGTAGTCCATGACCCACCAAGCCCCAAGACCCATCTCCCCCCCCCCTTATCCTTTTCCTCCCTCTCATTTCTCACTACTATCTCTTTCTCTCTTTCTCTCTTTCACCCAAAAGCAAAAGAACCATTTCAATCTCTTCACCATTCTTGCATCAACTAGTAGTGGATCGGTTTTAATACAAAAATCGCAATCATCATCTTCTCATTGTCGCCATCTTTGAAGAATCAAAGGCCAAGTTCTTACCATTTTACCCATTTTGACCTAAATTCGGAATTGAGCACTAGGAAGAGTTTTGGTAAGTCTAAATCAACCCATTTACTTCTATTTATGTTTGTTCACGTGTTTCTAGTTGATTTGATACGATTTCGAGTCTTTAAAATGGTAAAATGGAGTTTTGGGTTAAATTAGGGTTAGGGTTAGGGTTTGATGAATTTGTGGATGATTTTGGTGTTTTGGTCGAATTTGTGGGTTGGGTTATGTGTATTCATGGTCATTGATGTTTAGTTATGCTTCAAAATGGGTTACAAATCGTTTTGGTGTGGTTTGGGTTGAAATTGGGTGTTTGGGTTCGTGTTGCTGCACTTGCAGCTGCTGGTCCTGGTGTGCAGGTTGTCCCACTGCGGCGCAGTGGGAGGGCATAGTCTCCACTGCGGCGCAGTGGATTTCCTCGGCCATTTTTACTTCTTAGCCCACTGCGGCGCAGTGAGCATGGTCCTTGCTCACTGCGGCGCAGTGCTTTGTCTCGGGTCCTGGTTCAGTTTAGCCACTGCGGCGCAGTGGGCATAGTCTGGCCCACTGCGGCGCAGTGGATGGTCTTTGTGTTTATGTGTGTTGATGAGAATGTATATGATCCATAATTAGGTGTTGGACGCGAGGTGAACTTCGTTCGGAGATAACTTAACCTTATAGCGATCTTATCTTTCATAACCAATCAAGGTGAGTTTCGTATCTCCCTACCCGCTTGGGATTCGGGCTGAAAAGTGTAAACCTGGCGTGTTTACTTGTATTTATTGATGTATTGATTGTTTGACATGATTGTTGGATTGATGTGACGTGTCTTGTCGTTGTTTGACTTGGATTGTGTTTTCGTTAAGTGTTACTTATACATTAGGATAGACGTACATACATGGAAGTCGGTTATGCATCCATTGGGTTTCAGATGTGGTGGGAAGGCTGCGGGTGACCCTATACATAAGCATCTGGGACTCGAAGGAAGTAAAATCCTCTGAAGTATATGTACGTATAGTTGGCTATATTGTGATTAGTGATTAATTTTGATTGATGCATATGTTGTGCATATGTCCCACTGTTAGGGGATTTGACTTGTGTATATTGAGATACGGGCTTGTCCCTCTGTTGACAGGTGTGCCCCGTTACGATTATTGATTGTTGGTTCATGTTGTCGAATGTTGATTATTGGTTTATGATTGACGGTTATTGATTGTCGGTTTATGATTATGCATTTACATTGGGTTGTAAGCATTGCATACATTATTGTTGGACCCTCGGCAGGGGATTGCCGGCATCCTGGAGCATAGATGTATGCACCCATTTTGGATGTAGACCTGACTCCGAGTATATAGACATATATATCTCGATGTTTTTGAGATACAGCCCTGTCCATGGCGATGGCAGAGGGGTATCGTTGCATACGTGATTGAAGGTCACGCTTGGGATAGGCATATTTGCTTATTCATTCATTCGGCATTTGCATTGATACATACATCATTTGTGCATCCTCATTACACTCTCATTTCTTTTGTGTAATCTTGTTGTTGGACGATATTGTGTTGCTTAGAGGCTCGCTGTAAGTCATGTCTAGCCTCTAATCTTATATTGTGATTATTGATGTTGGTTCGTTACGAACCATTACTACGAACTCACCAACCTTGTGTTGACTATGCTTAGTACACTTTTCAGGTAATCAGGTACTCCCCGGACGTGGTGTTTAGTTGCTTGCTTGCTGTCTAACCCGGACTTGGACTCATGGATCAAGGATTCATTGACCCTCCCTTTTGCATTATACTTAGGATCGTTTGCCATCTTTGGATGTGTTATGTTAACGTTGATGGCTATTTGCTCCTGTTGTATTTTGTTACTTGTATTGCTATGTTTGGATTCACCGAATCATTAATTGCATTTAGTTGTTCTATTGTAATTCCACCGGGTGCTGTATGATTTCCGTGACATTTCGAGCTCCGGTTTGGGGTGTTACAGAAGGCGGCGGTGTTAGTAGCGCCCGACATTTCACCGGCGTCCGACGTGCGTCCGAAGTTCTTATAAGGAGGGGTCTAAGTAGTCATCTTAGGATTTAAGCCCTAAATACCAACGTATTTTTAAGAATGTACAAAGTTGCACACCATATTTTTTAATTATTCTACAAAAAACAAATAAAGACCTAAGAACAATCCATATCGTTGATACCTCTTTTTCAGTTCTTCTTTACAACTACGGTATTTCGTAATCTTCATCAAAGAAACGATATTTTCTTTGATTACGTACTTAGTTTTGCTTATTCTTGGTTTTCTTTTAGATGTAATAAGTTGAATTTATCTTGGATTGAGTGGTTCAAAAAATCAAGCCTTGTAGATGTAACATTTTTATTTATCAGTAAAATTTTTTTCAACCGTCAAATATCATTAATAAAATGACTATTAAAAAAATTATATTCCAAAAACCTCATTTTTCTTTTCTTGGTGGATAAATCTATTGACCCACCCTACACACCTTATGCTAAATCTTGACATACGACGACGTCATCCAAGACAAGGAGGTTCTTTCACGACTCGCTAAATGGGAATCAAAATCTTTGCGCTATATCCCCGCGTCCTTGCACGGCTCGGCTCGTTCTTCGAGCCCTGCTTCGCCCTTCCCCCTCTCTCCGTTCTACCGTCCAAAACATGCCGTATGAAGTATAGCCAAATAATAAAATCTTCAAAGACGAGGAAGAAAGACGATAAAAACGAATGTAATCTACAATAAATTTGTAATTAACCCAACAAGTCCCTTAAAATCTAAATCAACAATCAATAGTAGTTTATTTGCCATTAACTCTTATTTAAAACGACTGATAAAACCTTGAGTCAAATTTACTTGCAGGTTAATTAATTGATCAAAGACTTAATCAAGTGGGGACTAAAAATATAGTTTCAGATCTCTATCTTTTCTAGAATACTTCCATTGCACGAGTCTCCTTTCTCTCTCTCTCACACAGACACACACAAACACACCCTTTTTTATACATATATTTCTGTATCTATATATATCTATATATTTGTGCAACCAACACTTGTTAAAACGCTTCAGAACTTGTCATATAACACGTACACACTTCCACATATTCCTTTACCCTTTTCACTTTCTCACAAAATTAGCTCAAACCCATGTCTGAATTTTAAGTTATATCGATCAAAATTGAATCTTTAAGTTGACCCTTTTTGGTTTGATTGATTTTCTCATCTGGGTCAGTTTTATTTAGTCAGTAAATCTCATAAAGTTTAGATTTTTATTACTGGGTTTTGATTAAAAAGCCCAAAAGATTTGGTTTTGTGATCTGGGTCAGTTTTATTTTTAGTCAAATTAAGATGAAAGAAATAGGGCTTAAAATAAGTGTAATTATATGTGTTGTGTTTATTATGTTTGGATCATGTTTTGGAAGATTTGTTGTTGAAAAGAACAGTTTGAGAGTGACATCACCTGATAATTTAAAAGATACATATGAATGTGCAATTGGTAATTTTGGTGTTCCTCAATATGGTGGAACATTAACCGGTTTCGTTAAGTATCCGAAATCGAATACAAAGGCATGTCAAACATTTGATGAATCTTTGAAATCAGAACCTGCTGGTGGTCTTCCAACTTTTGCACTTCTCGACCGTGGTGGTAATAATCTTTTTTAATGCTAGTTTTAATTTTAATTATGTTTCTGGTGTGAATTGTATGTAAATAATTGATTGTGTGTGATTGATTTAATTATATAGTTTGGGTTTGTGTGTATTGTGTTTCATGTTTGTTGAATATGATCAAGTTTTGCTATTACAAGGTTTCTTGTTTGAATTGATAAACTTTTTTTAGATAACCTAAAGATAGTAAAAAGAGAAGTCAAGTAGTGACATGAAATTTTGCCCAAATCGTTTTGGTAGTTGTTATAATAGGGGTGTTTGGTTGTGGAGTTAAGATTGATTTTTCTATTTGGCAAGAGGTTTTGGTTTTACCTGAGTTATAGTTTGTCTAATTTTGTAATAATGTAGTCTGGTTGCATATGCCATAGAAAATCTATATTCTAATGACAATACTTACATTTTATTGATTAAATTTTTATAGGATAGTTTATGCATCAAAGTTAAACTGTGGGTGATCTTTGTCCCATTAGATTCAATGTTATGGTTTTTAAACTTAATTTAGTTGTGTGGCCCGTTGTCGATAAAGTAACCCCGTATTAACCCATTTCTGAATAAACAGGTTGAAATGGCCATCTGTAGAAAAAAGAACCATAATTTGCTTGTATCATTTGACATCCACTTAATTATATGAAATGTTCATATGCAGATTGTTATTTCACATTAAAGGCATGGAATGCACAGAAAGCCGGAGCTGCTGCTATTCTTGTTGCAGATGACAGACCCGAGCCATTGATCACCATGGATATGCCTGAAGAGGAAAACGCACATGCAGATTACTTGCAAAACATAAGCATCCCTTCGGCTCTCATCACTAAGTCTCTTGGGGACGCAATAAAGAAAGCTTTAGCCAAGGGTGACATGGTAAATATAAAACTCGATTGGACAGAAGCTCTTCCTCACCCTGATGAGCGTGTAGAGTATGAGTTTTGGACGAATAGCAATGATGAGTGTGGGACCAAGTGTGATAGTCAAATAAATTTTGTCAAGGACTTCAAAGGAGCTGCTCAAATACTTGAAAAAAAAGGATACACGCAGTTTACACCACATTATATTACGTGGTATTGCCCCGAGGCTTTCACATTGAGTAAACAGTGCAAGTCTCAATGTATTAACCATGGAAGATATTGTGCTCCAGACCCTGAGCAAGATTTTACTAAAGGGTATGATGGGAAGGATGTGGTTGTTCAAAATTTAAGACAGGCTTGCTTCTATAAAGTGACGAATGAAACCGGAAAGCCTTGGCTTTGGTGGGATTACGTGACGGACTTTTCTATCCGATGCCCAATGAAAGAAAAAAAGTACAACAAAGAGTGTGCGGATGAAGTTATTAAGTCACTTGGTGAGTTCATCTAGCTGCTATATAATTGTATGTAGAGTTTTTGGGGGTGGGGGGTTGGGTTGGGTTGACCCACAACCACTTTTTCATGCATATGTTTAGAATACTTGAGTTCAATAATATGGTTTAGGAGCCCTTCATGCATTAAAAACACACTTTGATCGGCTTTTTACCTGTTTCACCTGTTTTTTAAGCATTCACTTTCTGATTAAGTTTTCTTGGTTTGAGATGTAAGAAAAAGGCCAACCAATTCCTTAAACGTTCTTGGTTGAAATTTCCACCTCTAAGCTATATAACAGTTGACTGTTCGAACCATCGTGGTTGCCTATCATTGTCAACATAGTTGTTCTTGTAAAATGCGAAAAGTGATACACTTCGTAAGAACGGGCGTTTCGGAAGTTTCCGAGACCTGTTTTGCATCCACATTTCTACAGTTCTTCAAAAATATATTCGTTCTCGCAAACTAATGTGCTTTTGGCATTTTCACTATAATGTCTGTTAGTTTGTAAAAAAAAGTCAAGGAAACAATTGAAACAAGTGTTGCTCCAATAATGTTATAATTAATCATTATTTACAAATGATATAAAGAGTTAGTCGAATGTAGTTTCAAGCACGTATCAACACTTACAATATTTTTACCTCCCTAGTGTGCATTCAAAGTAAGAAATATGTGTAGACCATGTGATGTTGAATCTAGTATTTCCTGTACAACAAAAACTGTATGCATGTAGATTGATATTGTTTTATCGTTAGGTGTTGATCTGAAGAAAATAGATGAATGTGTCGGTAATACAGAAGCAGACGTAGATAATGCTGTCCTTAAGGCTGAGCAAGAAGCACAGGTAATTATTTACAATCGATTGTGGTAAAATCTTGCTGTAATGTACGTATCTCAAGTTACTGAAAGTAATATATTGTGGTTCTGGTTTGGATTATGGTTGATTTTGTAATTTTGCAGATAGGAAAAGGTAAACGTGGGGATGTGACGATACTGCCTACTCTTGTGATAAACAACAGACAATATAGGGGTATGTAGTCCAGAACCTAAATTATAATCGATGGATCTTTTCACAACACATCACTTAAAGTTATAATTATTAAGCAATAACTTTATATTGTTGGCAGGTAAGCTGGCAAAACAAGCAGTTTTGAAGGCCATTTGCTCAGGATTTGAGGAGACCACTGAGCCAGCTATATGTTTGAGTGATGGTTAGTACCCTTAGCTTTTTGTATACTGGTTTAACTGCTTTCAATGCAATGCCTACATATTTATGCTGCAACTAGATATCTGGGAGAAATTGCCTGTAGAAGGAACATACTCACTACTCGGTCAATTTGTTATACTCGGAAGTGCAATTCAGGACTAAGGTGTCAAGCCTATGTTATATAATAACTAAATTTGGATTCTAGCTGTATAGCTCTTAAGCCTCATGGTCCTTTGTTTAGTTATGAACTTATAACATAGGCCTATAGTAAAATGCACGTTACCCAGATAGTAATATGGAATTGCTGGCTTCAGTATTTAGTTGTAATTAAATGAAGTCGTGCTTGTAGTGCTTCTAGGATAGTTGTTGGTATTACTGTGTTTTATACATTATATGTATAATATGATATGTTCAATGTTCTTTACAGAAATACAAACAAATGAGTGTCTAGACAACAATGGTGGCTGCTGGATGGACAAAGCTGCTAATATAACTGCATGCAGGGTACATGCCATTACCCCATTAATTTTACGGATTTTGAATGAACATGTTTTTATCTGATGGGCATCTCTTTTTTGTTGGTACAGGATACTTTCCGGGGGAAAGTTTGTGAATGCCCTATTGTGCAGGGTGTAAAATTTGTTGGTGATGGTTATAAACACTGTGAAGGTATTGTTTTCTTAATCTTGAAGTAATGTAATTATACTAGCAGAAAGTGATGCCTTTTTGTTTGATAACCTGCAGCTTCAGGAGCACTGCGTTGTGAAGTTAACAATGGAGGCTGTTGGAAAGGTACCCAGCAGGGCAGGACCTATTCTGCATGTATTGTAAGTTCTCTCTCTCTCTCTCTCTCTCTCTCTCTCTCTCTCTCCCACACACACACACACACACACACAAAATTTGGGTCGCTATTAGAGGTTGCAAGATGAGCGGGTAGGGTATGGGGCAGAACATGTTTGGGTTGTGAGATGGGTTGGCTTTTCCCATGAGCATTTCTTTTTGTGTATTTCTTTGATAAATGGTTATTGCATTAAACATGATTACAACAGTCGTATAAGTTTTTGAATAAAAATTAGTTTGGAGGCTGTATGCATCATAACTAGGCTTTGCATATGTTTAAGCGAGTAGGACTCGTCCCCTTTTTGGCTTAACTTTTAAATTTGAACAGCTTTAGATTAAAAGCGACTCTGTTCGACCCATTTATTAGCATTTTGTGAATCTGCCACTTTCTATGCACATGCGCACACGGATGCACACATGTATATTTATCTATATACATATCCATGTCTATACTTACATATGCAGAAACAGAAACAAGCAAGGCTACTCTTACCGAGCAATGCTAAATTCTCCTAAACCTTTTTTGTCTTCCAGGATGACCACACAAAAGGTTGCAAGTGTCCACCAGGATTCAAAGGCGATGGGGTCAATAGTTGCGAAGGTCTTTTTTTACTCCCAAATTCCATTTCTGCACAAAAATAGGGAAATATTTTTATTGCAGTAATGCTCGTCTGTATTAAAAGCGGTACTTGCTATTTGTTTGATGATAGTTATGTATATATTTCAGATGTTGATGAATGCAAAGAGAAGACGGCATGCCAGTGTCCAGACTGCAAATGCAAGAATACATGGGGTAGTTACGAGTGTAGCTGCAGTGGCAACTTACTCTACATGAGAGAACACGACACTTGTATAAGTGAGTCATCATGTTATATGCTTTGTTTAACTATTTATACTCCATTGTGTATGATTTTAGTTTGTTGTATTCATACTGTACTTATTTATCTTTTACATTAGGCAAAAATGGTAAATCGGAAGTCAGTTGGGGATTCGTATGGGTCATTATTCTTGGTTTGGCAGCTGCTGGAGCCGCAGGATATGCATTTTATAAGTACAGGGTCCGGGTAAGCATTCTTTTCTTGAAACTTGGAGATAACAAATACGTAAACATTATCTGGAAGTAGCAATTTCGACTCATTTACCTATAAATAGGTTGATTTGGGTTATTTATATCTAAATTGGGTCTCTATTTTAAGACTCCTGGCAACAAGATGAATACACATGACAAGATCAAGTGATGTGATAAAAGAAAATTAGTGGGTTACACATGTCATGAAGTTGTTTGAAGAGGGTTCGTTGGAGGAGGCTGGCTTGGGTTATTTTATATCTAAATTGGGTTGAATAGGTTTTTTTTAGACTCATGGCAACAACAAGATGAAAACACTGGGCAAAATCAAATGACGCAATGAAAGAAAATTAGTGGGTTACACATGTCATGAAGTTGTTTTAGGAGGGTTAGTTGGAGGAAAATCTGTCCCTCTCATACTAATGATAATATTGATGAAATCAAATTTATTTACATTAACTTTTATTAAAATCTACCCAACCCGGTACACTCCCGCTTACCATGCCAGCCCCAACACACATTCTTGATTTATGACGAATGTCACGTGCAGCAACAAAATGATCCTTCTTATCTATACTATATAAAAATTATACCCCCATGTTGAAAAGTTAACATTTTTGGGACACGCGAAATTACCATTTTACCCTTAATGAATTAATTTACACAATTATTCTATTATCTTCCAAAAGATATTCACTACTCTTTTAAATCAAATATCTTTATATCAAATACCTACACCGCTTGACGCATCGGCCGCCACCGTCACCATCCGTCAATACCACCATATAATTGTCACTGTCATCGCCGCCGCATTGCGCGGGTACCATGCTCGTATTATCTCATTTAAAAGAAATGGCCTGAAAAGGTGTTTCAAGTATCGGTTTCAACTGGTACTGGATTTGACCTGGTTGACCCTGACGCGCCTGATTAAACCATGTCTCCATGCAACATCCTTTTCATATTTTTATTTTGGTTAATATAAATATCTTATGCAGACATACATGGATTCTGAGATCCGGGCTATCATGGCACAATACATGCCGTTGGACAACCAGGGGGAAGTTGAAGTTCATGCGACTCATGGAAACGTGTAAAAGAAGGCATGTGCAATAAGATACAAACTGAGAGAGCAGGTTTAAAGATCCACAGCCAATGTTTATTTAAATCAAAGGTTGTGAAATTTAGTTGCAACTTTTGGACATGCTTTTGTCTATGTATATGTCAAAGTTTTCTTGATGCTCATGAACTCCTAAGGTTGCACAAGTCGAGTAAAGATATTTGTGATCAACGTTCTTTATTTATGTTAGCATACTAGAATAAAGCTGTTTTAATCTGTGTGGATAATGTGACAAACTTTGAAACCATGGTGTGATTGATCAGCGGAAAAACACAGTTTGTGTGGATTTAGAAGTTTAAATAAAAAGGTCAGCCACTAGTACTAACCGAAGTCATTCATCATCGGTCTTTAGATTGGCAACGCCAATAACAAAGGCATCACATGAATCAACAAAATTTGTGTCACCTTCACAGACGATACAGCCATCCTTTTGTTAGTCCCACCAACCATTGTTTCGGAGCTAGGAGTTGCACGATCACTACTGCCGAAGTTTACCTTTTATAAGTAGTCATTTCCAGGTTTTCATTTCAAGGTTTTCATATTTGCAAATGTAAACATTAGAGTATTGATAGTTCAAAAACTAAAAAATAAAAACAAAAAAACATTAGAGTATTCACAAAAATAAGGGAGTTCTACAAGTACCAAGGATGGTTGAACTCTTTTTACCAGTCTGAACATTGGATCACGAAATGTCAAATACAATGTCATGGAATGTCGATCACTCATTTATGCCCATTACTAAATAAATAAAAAAACAAAAACAAAAACAAAATTTGATTTCCATACTTTAGGCCAATTACATCGAGGAACACAAAACATAATAACTTACAACAATCATAATCGTCATGTTTGAAACCATTACAAGTCTAAGTATGCCGAAAGGAATATTTCTTAATAAACATGTTGGCGTCAAAGGTGGGTGCGGGCAGGTTATTGCTTTTTTGAACTCTAAATTTAAACTTCTACAATTAACAATAAGATCGTAGGTCTTAGCATGCCAAGTGCAGGTTCCAATCTGAAGGGTTCATATCTAAAGCAGTATATACCAAATCTGGATCCAAACCATCACACAAGGCCACAACTGCTCACGCCACCGTCAATCACTCAACTTTAACCCTGAAATGTGAATTTGGTTAGCATGGCAGACCAGTTAAAGTACACTGAAACTGTCTCTCTACAGTACAGGTGACAAGATGTACAGATCGAGTGGGTCTTGGTTGACAAGTCAAAGCGGATCTAGAATGTTCTTTTCCAATATTTTCCCACTGTTTCGTAAACAAATAAGTGTGGGAAATATGATGGAAAAGAATTATATCGTTTCAAATTGATTTAGGAGGTTCTTTTTAAAAGATATTTGGGCAACTTAAACCAGTGACTCATTTGAAAATTTCTTTTTGAAGACATAACTCCAATCACCCAATTAGTATGCTAATGGAGTTGAGATTTCTACCTCCATAAAACATGTTGACCCAATACAGTATCATATGGGAGTTTTAAAATAGAGAGCAGCTAAGTGAATGCAGCCTAAGATTTGCCAGTTAAAAAGCGCTCAAGGTTCAAGAACAAGTGTTGCTAAATTATTCTCAACCTCTATATACCCTTATAGACGGACGAATTAGGCCCATTTGTGTTCTATAAAAAATATACTAGAGCTAGACTGAACCACATATGTGACTTGATAAAAAAATAATACAATAAAGACCAGAATATTAAGTCCATACAGATATGAACAAACGGTCTATGTGTGGGTGTTAATTCTATATGTATCAAGCTATCAAAAAAACAACCCACGGTTCATCAGTGTGGCTGAGGACTGTAGGTCAGTATGATGAACCAGATGCCCTGAGAAGCCTTTCCATCGGCCACAAAATTTACAATAGTTAAAAAGCATGGATGCAGATGATATACGAACCTTGGAACATAGACCTAATTATCTGTCTTGGTCTCATAACTTGATTCTCCTGTTGACTGTCCACGAGAGTATGTGATTCTATAGACATAAAATGCCAATGCTGCACCACTGCACATTGAAATGAAAATAAGTATAAGCAACATGTTCAGCATGAATGCAAGATCGAATACCAACTCTAAACATTCTAGCAGAAGAGGGATAACCAAGTTTAAATACAATAAAAAATTGGGATTATTACCTACGGATGTAACTAACTATGACCAAATGTCTATGTTATGTAAAGATCTTGTAAAATGTCTATGTCATGTAATGAACTTTCAAATCCCAATTATTGGATGTACCTGACCAATCAAAAACTTACACGTGGCAGATTATATGGTTGCCACATATACCCGGGTACATCCAATAACCAAGATTTGAAAGTTCATTACATTACATAGAAATTTTACGAGATCTTTACATAACATAGACATTTTGTCATAGTTAGTTACATCCATAGGTAATAATCCCTAAAAAAATTTAAATATGAAGATCATTGTAATACAGTCATAGTTGTTAATCGTGACTCGTGTCTCGACAAATCCAAAATTTGACTCGTGACCCCACTCGTAAGCGTCATGATATAATTTAATAAACTTATAAAGTTATACAATATACATTTAAAACCTATTACCTATATATAGATTTTATGTTTGATTAACACTAAAACCCTTAACTCTGCCTCATATTCCAACTGAACTCGAACAAAAAATAACCCACCGTACCCAATCCCGTCTTTGACGATGTATGGGGGACAGGGGGGGAGGGGGGAGATATACACAACCTTACCCCTACCCTAAGGTAAAGAGACTGCTTCCAAAAGGACCTCCGGCCATTTTGTATGGAGTGAGGATCGAACCCTTTACCTCTGTCTCCAAAGGCAAGGATCCAGCTCTACTTGTTTCCGACGGAACTCTAAAAGGTCCATAAAAATAAAAACAGCAATGACAAGAAATGAAGGAACTATGTTCAAGGGGATACTACTGATGACTATGAACTGGACTTGACAGACTATGGAGGTGATGCAGGTTCGTCAACCCATTTTACCATTTATTTGTTCGACTTCCCAGACTCGTCCGACTTATGAGTAATATCAACTCGGACCAAGTCACTAAAAAATTAAGAGTCATGTTCAATCCTGAGTCACACGAGTCGGCTCTTTACTAGTTCAATATGGTAGGAGTCGACTCGTGACTCGTATGAGTCTAACAACTATGAGTACAGTACATAATACATGGCAGATGCATTATTAATGGTGAGTGTTTTATGACTAGCCCCACAAATAGGTTAATGGGTGTCAAATCTCTAAAACGCTCCTCATTTAGAACAATTATAGATATCTTGTGGACCAAATTCAAAAGTTACATATCTTGCAGATGAAATAAATGGTATCCTGGTCAGCAGCCAGTAAAAACTACTAACAAGCGGCTAGATAGCTACAGCCTTAATTCTTAAGATATCATCATAGCAGTTGATAACTTTCACATTAACATTGAGTACTAGACTGTTTCATCAATTATTTTTAAACACTTAGATATGTACTAGCATCAATGCCAGTTAATACTAGCATGTTACCCGCCCAATGACGGTACCATATAGATCTTGATGGCTTTTAGATTTTTTATTTCTGCCTTCCATTAATTTATAGTGATGCAGCAGCGGCTATTGGCAGCGCCCGACGGCTGTAAATGACGACAAAGGCGGACAGCAGTGATCACTTAAGAGAGAGAAAGAGAGATTGTCAAGTGTCACATTTTTACTGTATTTAGAATAAAGGTTGATGTGTCACATATTGGGAGGGAAACAGGATGATGTGGCACTATATGATTTGTGTTATATAATCTAATAAAGGAGAGGAGGTAAATGCTTTATACAATAATATAGATACGATTATGTAACTTTCCAAAAGGTAAGCCACTCCAAGATAAAACAGAGTTGATGACTGTTGTCTAAAAGAAGATACTGACGCAATATCAAGATAACCATAGGGCAGAATGCTTGCTAAATACGACTATACAAGTGAAAAATTTCGAACCTGATCATTAGTGCAATATATCTGGTGAATGCTGGCCTCTGTAGTGAATGAAAATGCAACAAACGTTAGTGCCACCAGTAAAACACACACATTCACAATCACATATAATATATATACCCTATAGATATTTATTCATAGACAGAGGGATGGAGAGACATTCATACAACTAATTAACGCCCTTACCGAGAAAACCAAGCGTACATCCCTCAAAAATAATATTGTAGCAATGGCTGCAAAATCAAAAATTCTTCATCAAACTCAACAGTAATACTTAATGGCTAGAACATATTAGACACATAGGCTGCATCTTGAGTTACAGATTCAATTCAAAATGTTTAGATTCAGTCAAATTTAACTTCTGAATCACAAATGGGTTTCTCGAATAAAGTAAAATTTTAATTAATTACAATGAAGCATCAAACATGTATCTCGTTCAAAATACTATGAACATAGAGATAACTGCCTTTCCTGTTAATATGGTAAAGGCTTATCTGCATAGGAAATTTTGACAACCAGCGTTGTAAATATAAACAAACTCAGTCAAATACTCGACCACGACTTGTGATTTGGGGGGTATGGGGAGTCGAGTCAGTCAGATCGGACTAAAAATCGGTCAACTAGCCAAACTGGGGTTGATCTTGGTCAAACTTGGCTTAAATCAAGTCAAACTCAGGTCAAGATTGGTCAACTCTTTCTGTTTTTAGTTTTTGTTTACAAGTATTATGATTATAAGGAGTTTCTAGTATATTTTTAATTTTCTAGTACATATAACTGCTAAAAAATATTATATAAAAACATTCCCAATCCGATTATTCACGGAGTCGCCAAAAACTTTCAACTCCCCCCTCAACCGAGTCTGAGTCGTGAGTTCCCCAAAATTGTTGACAACTGAGCCAAGACTATCAGTTTTGATCAAAACTATAAATCCTCGGATCACAAAATATATGTTGTTTAAACCACGGATCACTATGTGGTTAAACTTAAAAGTAAACCAAACACACAGACGTTTCTCGGATAGAATCAAAAGGTAGACTACAATACCAACCTGCCTGGCCTTTCAAAGCAACAGAACTTGAATCTCCTTTTTTCCATGATCTTAGACTATAGACAGCTAAGGCCAAAAGGGTTCCACCAAGAATAATACCAAATCTGATAGCAGAGACACTTCCGGTAATCATGAAGGAAAAAAACCCACCTAAAGTAAGTAGCCCTCCTGTAAAGCACACAATAAAGTATATCAAGATTCAAGAAGCCACATGAAGGAACTGTGAAACAGTTTGCAGGATAAACAACAATTCATGACAGAATAACCTTACCATATGGGATACCGACATAAAAGTCAAGCACTTGCGATACATCTTTTAAGTCATCAGTTGAAGAAGCAAAGGTCTCCACAATATCCTTGACATGCTCAGGGGAGTTCTCTGCAGCTGCGGACAAATACACTTTACCTTCTTCGCTAAGTTCCTTGGCAATGACACTCAAATCTTCACTAGCTTTATCAGCTTGGATCTTCAATTGCTCTGAGGTGTCCTTTAGTACTACCGTGGCTTTCTTTAAGTACACTTCATAAGCTTCTTGGGAAACTTTCATCATTTTCAATGCTTGTTCTTTGAAAGAAGCTAAAGTTTGTTTCCAGGCTTCTTCAGATTCTTCAGCTTTCTCTTTAAGACTACTTGCTTCCTCCTCTACTTCAATATCCGAAGACTTCTAAAATGCAAAGAGAAAGCATCATTAGCCTTATGTTTTAAAAAAGGCCGGCTAAAACCTTACTGCAGTCAATACACAAATAGCTAAGCTAGAGACGGAAATGAGCTCGGGATCTAAATCTATTGAAACGACACCCTATAAATGGAAGCAAAATACATAACTTTCATAAAGATAGAATAATCTAGCCTACCTTTCATGGGAATATAATTAACAAAACACCTAAGATACTCGGTTTTCAACAGCACATACAAAAACCAAAATTAACTACCAACAACTTATTCTTAAGCTGCAAACTCTGCTTTCTCTTCCTATTTTACTTATTTGAAAATAATGTATGTATAGAAACATACACAATTAGGGGGCGTTTAGTTAGGGAAAACACCCTTTGTTTTCCATTTTTTTTATTAAGAAGACATGGAAAACAGAAAACGCGATCAAATCATAGTTTTCCAAAAAAACAGAAAACAACTGTTTTCCACTTTTCTATGGGAAATTAGAAAACACTTTTTTATTGTTTTCCACTTTTCATTTTCCATTTTCTAAATTTTAAAAACCTCAAATTGTATTAACTCTCCCCCTATCACCCCCTGCCCCCACCCCCCCCAACCTCTTACTTAACAAAGTATATTAGAACATGTTTTTTAATATGGAAAATGAAAATAATAACATTTTCTAGTTTTGAACTCATTTTCAATAATTTTATTTGTTTTCTAGAGAAGGAAAACTCCTTCAATTTTCTAGAAAATTAGATATGGAAAACTAGAAAACATTTTCGACAACTAAACGCGCCTTTAAAGTTTATCATCTACATTTAACCATCTCAAAAGTTGCCTAGTGCCCTAGTGGCAACTGGCAAGGGCCTAAAGGTATCAAAAGAGACCCGGGTATGAACCACACTAGATAAAAATAAATCTAGGAAACGGCCATGGCAATACCAATTAGGCCGCGTACATTAAAGCTAAAGTCTTGACTTTTCTCGGGTAGCGGCCGTTTGTGATCTACCTTTCACATATCCTATTCTATATTTTTTGTTCAATCTAAATAAACATTCCTAAACTAACTTCCAATTCCAAAATCACCCCAATTGAACAGAAACTTCATACATATATATATATATATGCTAATAAATACAATAAAACATCAACAAATTGTAACTTACAGAGTCCTCATGAGAAGCCGCAAACGAAAAAATCAAGCGGTTTCGGTAATTCGAATAAACTAAACCACGTTTCGGATAACCGGCAGCAGAAACCGCAAGAGTGAGTACAGTTGAGCTACGAAAAGGGCGGAGAAATGGACCGAACCGATAAACCGCTTCAATTGTAGAAGATTTTTTTGAACATAGTTCATTTTTAGGGTTAGGTTTAGTTACTGTAAATGTGTTAATTGCACTGCTCATTTTTTATTTTTTTGGTTTTGTAAAATGAGGGTGGGTAACGGGTGGCTGCTGGAAAGATTGAAAGGCGAAGGGAACAATGAAGAAAAGAAATGAAGAAGGAAGGTTAAGGTAGAAAGGAAAGAGGGGTGCAACGGAAAGTATCTCTTTGTTGACACGTATTGAATCCGATGGTGTGGGGTTTTAGTGTATCTTTGTACCATGTACATGTATTCTTTATAAATTATATATTAACCTTTATACTAAAAACCAACTTATTTTGTACAAGTGTATAATGCATGGAGTACAACTATATGTAACTTTTGTTTCTTTTTGTTTTAACCCCTACAACTTTTATGTTTTAACATTTTAACCCACATAAATACATAATACAACTTTTATGTTTTAACATTTTAACCCACATAAATACATAATACAACTTTACGTGTTAAATAAATTTTTTGACTTTTGCTTTTTAATATTTATTAACTTCTCAAGTTTGTAGCTTTTAACTTTTACTCTTTATCAAAAAAAAATTTCATTTTTTTGACACCAAACTTTTGGGTTATCATATTTTTATCATACAACTTTTATAGATTACGATTTACTTACGTTATCATGTTTTTATTATACAACTTTTATATATAACGATTTTACTTTTAAACCCTTGGTTTTGATTATATTTTGTATTTATAGCGCCTTTAAAATATAATACGGAGTTATAAAATTCATCACCATTACATCTTAAGTTAATGTAAAATTTAAAGCAAGACAATATATTACATTACATCGTCAAAATAATACTGTTAACAATCATATAAAAAGACCGTTCAAATATTGCTAGGTTTTTTTTTGTTCCTCACAAAATCTACAAATTATTGCATAAGTTATATGTTCATATGTGAAAGGGTAAATTACACAAATGGTACCTGAGTAGGTGTCGAAATTTCACTTTTCGTACCTCAAAGAATTTAATTACGCGAGTCATACCCAGAGTTGCCAAATTTGCACACTCACCATACCTCCGCCTAACGGAGACTAACGGATCGTTAAAATTGGTCACATGTCACGCACATGGGGGAGTAAAAGACGGTTTTACCCCATATTTTTATATATTATATTAAACCATACTAAAAACCAACTTATTTTGTACAAGTGTATAATGCATGGAGTACAACTATATGTAACTTTTGTTTCTTTTTGTTTTAACCCCTACAACTTTTATGTTTTAACATTTTAACCCACATAAATACATAATACAACTTTACGTGTTAAATAAATTTTTTGACTTTTGCTTTTTAATATTTATTAACTTCTCAAGTTTGTAGCTTTTAACTTTTACTCTTTATCAAAAAAAAATTTCATTTTTTTGACACCAAACTTTTGGGTTATCATATTTTTATCATACAACTTTTATAGATTACGATTTACTTACGTTATCATGTTTTTATTATACAACTTTTATATATAACGATTTTACTTTTAAACCCTTGGTTTTGATTATATTTTGTATTTATAGCGCCTTTAAAATATAATACGGAGTTATAAAATTCATCACCATTACATCTTAAGTTAATGTAAAATTTAAAGCAAGACAATATATTACAT
Organism: Erigeron breviscapus; assembly: GCA_034093135.1. Lineage (NCBI taxonomy): Eukaryota > Viridiplantae > Streptophyta > Magnoliopsida > Asterales > Asteraceae > Erigeron > Erigeron breviscapus. Next base: position 87,524,612 of record CM067172.1, read on the forward strand.
TACATCGTCAAAAATAATACTGTTAACAATCATATAAAAAGACCGTTCAAATATTGCTAGGTTTTTTTTTGTTCCTCACAAAATCTACAAATTATTGCATAAGTTATATGTTCATATGTGAAAGGGTAAATTACACAAATGGTACTGAGTAGGTGTCGAAATTTCACTTTTCGTATCTCAAAATTTAATTACGCGAGTCATACCCAGAGTTGCCAAATTTGCACACTCACCATACCTCCGCCTAACGGAGACTAACGGATCGTTAAAATTGGTCACATGTCACGCACATGGGGGAGTAAAAGACGGTTTTACCCCATATTTGTATGTATCTATACTAAACCTTTATACTAAAAACCAACTTATTTTGTACAAGTGTATAATGCATGGAGTACAACTATATGTAACTTTTGTTTCTTTTTGTTTTAACCCCTACAACTTTTATGTTTTAACATTTTAACCCACATAAATACATAATACAACTTTACGTGTTAAATAAATTTTTTGACTTTTGCTTTTTAATATTTATTAACTTCTCAAGTTTGTAGCTTTTAACTTTTACTCTTTATCAAAAAAAAATTTCATTTTTTTGACACCAAACTTTTGGGTTATCATATTTTTATCATACAACTTTTATAGATTACGATTTACTTACGTTATCATGTTTTTATTATACAACTTTTATATATAACGATTTTACTTTTAAACCCTTGGTTTTGATTATATTTTGTATTTATAGCGCCTTTAAAATATAATACGGAGTTATAAAATTCATCACCATTACATCTTAAGTTAATGTAAAATTTAAAGCAAGACAATATATTACATTACATCGTCAAAAACCAACTTATTTTGTACAAGTGTATAATGCATGGAGTACAACTATATGTAACTTTTGTTTCTTTTTGTTTTAACCCCTACAACTTTTATGTTTTAACATTTTAACCCACATAAATACATAATACAACTTTACGTGTTAAATAAATTTTTTGACTTTTGCTTTTTAATATTTATTAACTTCTCAAGTTTGTAGCTTTTAACTTTTACTCTTTATCAAAAAAAAATTTCATTTTTTTGACACCAAACTTTTGGGTTATCATATTTTTATCATACAACTTTTATAGATTACGATTTACTTACGTTATCATGTTTTTATTATACAACTTTTATATATAACGATTTTACTTTTAAACCCTTGGTTTTGATTATATTTTGTATTTATAGCGCCTTTAAAATATAATACGGAGTTATAAAATTCATCACCATTACATCTTAAGTTAATGTAAAATTTAAAGCAAGACAATATATTACATTACATCGTCAAAATGTCATTACTTGCATTAATATAGTTATTATTTTGTTATATGCTTTTATACATCTTATTATTATTAGTATACGTTATTATTATTAGTGTTACATCTCTATTGCCTTTTTAAATTTGCATTTGTATATTTTGACATAGATGTATTTGTATTACACCAATACTATTATATATTGTTTGTATCCCAAACTTTATCATGTAAAAAACGTATTCCGCAGCAACGCGCGGGTATAACAACTAGTTAATTATTCTATTATCATGATGCTCTAGTGTTGATATAGAATAAAAGTAATGTTAAGTTTACAAATATTTATAGAAAAATGAATATATGGCTGTTAATTAAATACTTAAGTTTAGGTATATAACCTTTCACATATTAATATATAGTGTATAACATAAATGAATGATTGGGTCTCATGTTTTTTATGGATTAAAATATTAAGTTGTGAAAGGTTTTATATCCAAGTTTAAGTATATCTAACAGTCACATATTCTTATTCTTCTTTACAAATACATGTAGTATCTAAAGTTGCCCATTAATAAAAAATGAAAAAGAAGAGAAAAATTAAACATAATTAAATCGGTGAAAACTGTATTCGTAAAGATTGTTTGTAAAATGGTAAACTTAGCATTACTTTTCTTACAATACTTACATTATTTAGAAAAAATATAAAATGCCTATGACAAATTGAGATTATTGACGGGCCAGTGGGTTAGTAGTTCACCCGACCATCTCTCACTTACCAGAGAGAAAAATTTTCATGAGGAGGATAAGTTCCCTGTTGCAATATGAAACCCAAACTTTTATCACATATGAAACTTGAACTCATAACCCTTCTATTACTAAAGTACTCAACCATTTAATGGTCATTGCAGTCTATGTCGACAATTGATTTACAAACTTGGTACCCTAAAACATCTTATTATCAGTATATAATGACAGTATACAAAAGTTATTCTAACACTCACAATTTTAGAAAGATAAATAACTAGAATATTTATATTATTATACATGGTAATTGGTATGTAACTAAAAGATGGATAATACGTTACTAGACGTATGATTGCGCGATGCAGCGGCGATGATGGCAACGGCGGCGGTGTGGTGGTGGCGGCGGCTGTGTGGTGGCGTGGGAGGCGGTGTTGGTGGTGACAACGACGGCGGTGGTGTGGTTATTAATGTAATGGTAATTGATGTAACAGAGGATAATGTAGTTATTTTAAAGGTTGAACTATATATATTGTAAAGGTCCTTTTCTAAATGTTGTAGTTATTTTAAAGATCATTTTCCACCATTTAGGTAGAACTTGAAAGCAGTCTGTTTACCTAAGTAAAGGTAAGGTCTGCCTACATCTTAACCTCCCCATATACCGTTCGAATATTGGTATCCTAAACCCGTGAAAGACGACAATGGACAATTCCTTTAGATGGCCACATTTCAATCAAGGAATATTTATAAGTGCTCAACAAGTTGTTTATCAAAGAAATTGGATGCGGTGTTTATGGGAATGACTTGAAATCAGGAAGAAGAAGGGGGGAAACAATTAAGTAGTTAGTGCTTGATGAAGGTGATTTTGGAAAAGAAGTTGATACAGTGTTATTGCCTAATTTGTCAATTATCCAAGGTGAGTACTAGGATTTACATCTTAACCTGCCATTCAAGCTATATTATGTGATTAGATTTGATGTTGATTACCATTTGGGCTATCATGTTGCAATAGTCCAAATAGAACTATAGAAGTATGTTGATATGTATTTGGAGATATTGCCATGGGCCATGGCCCATGAGGGCATGTTATTGCTGAAAGGACTATTGTTTGGGCTATTGCCATGAGGGCTAGTGGTTAGTTTGTTACCGAAATGGATAAGTCGTAACTCGTACGTGCTATGTTGTGCCATTTGGGCTATAGCCATGGTGGCTATTAACATGATTGATTTGATATTGGATACGAAGTAGATTTATATCATATGTTATGTAATTAGAAATTAACAAAGAAGGGTATCAATAAATATAAATAGTAAATTTTATTTTATAGTTTTAAGGGAATCAATGTTTTATTTTAATTAAATTAAACCCTTTGGGTATTAATTTTTGATATATGGGCTAATTACTTAAAAAAGTATTATACTCTCATTTTTTTACTATAACATGACCCAACCTTTTTTTCCACCTAATGAAAGGATCAACGTGACAAAAAACATATAAAATGAGTACTAAAACCAGCATCCGGTTTGATGAGATCTACGAGACCCAACCTTTTTTTCCACCTAATGAAAGGATCAACGTGACAAAAAACATATAAAATGAGTACTAAAACCAGCATCCGGTTTGATGAGATCTACGTGGAGGTGGTTTTGTATGTTTTTCTCAATGGCAGCTTCCACGTGGACTCTTTGTTGACTAGTTGACCAAGACTTGATGTTTTTGGGAGGAATTTGATGAGCTGTACACAATATATATCTATATCAAATATACATATATCCATTTCTTATGTATCAACGAATTCATCTCCAAACACCCACCGGAGAATCAATTTTCCAGTCATATTTACCTCATTTCAAGTTCTTCAGACAAGCCCACTTTAGGTTTCATCCCTGTTGACCCACTTCAAAAACCCATCAAAAATCTCAAATCACCACCTCGCGTTTCCGAGATAAATTAGATGAACCAACCACTCAAACCCTAAATCAATTTACCTGATTTTTCTTCAATAAAAGCGCAAAGATCGAATCTTTTTTTTTTTTTGAATGATACTCCGTAATTCTTTATATAATAAATAACAAACCCCCTATCGATTAACCTGATTATTCTTCAAAAATCTACAAAGATCAAAACTTTTTTTTCTTTGCCTGGAAAGGGCGGATTTAAAGGGAAAAAAACGTTGATGGACATGAATTTATTTGTAGACTTGATGTTAGTAAGGAAGGAAACTTTGGAGCAGTTTTAGCGGCGGCAACAACCGGCTTTTTCAGGAAGGGGCGGCGATGGTGGCCGTTTTATTTTCAAGTAAAATGCAGTAAAAGTGAAATTGTAAAAGGTGAAGGAGATAACTTATTTGGGTTAGTATGTTGATGTTATGTATCTGGGTTTTTTTTGCTTTTGTAAAAGATTTTTGATGTTTTAACGATGGAGGTGAAAGTTGAAAGGATGAACTGATGAAGGAGATAACTTTTTCTTTTGCTCCTGTATGTTGTTGTAATCAAACTTACATTTGATTGAATGTTAGGGGACATCTGTAGAGCATAATGAAAACTCAACTTTTGATTAGATTTTGTTACTTAGAATAATGAATTTAGATATATATGAGATCAAGAACAATGAACGTTGTTAAATGATTTTATTTGGGTTTCATCATGTTATAAGGGAAGAGATGATACACGTAGATACCTATGTGGCAAGGTTACTAGGCAAAAACCATCCCATGGCAGCTAAAACCACCAAGTGGTATTTTTAAATACTCTTGTTAGACGGTGTTTACACCATTGATGCTTACATTAGGTGAAAAAAAAGTTCAGGTCATGTTTTAGTAAAAAGTGACGAGTAAGATACCTTTTTAACTAATTAGCCTTGATATATTCCAATCTTCATTTTTGATGTTTAGAGATTTTGTTTGGCATATATGATATTTTGGAGATTAAAAAGGATATATTTGAACCTTCTTTTCTTATTACTTCCAACAAAAGTAGTTTTTGTCAAGTTATATAATAACCGTTTAATGATCTGAAATTTCGTTCATACAATATGAACAGGGGCGGATCCATAATGAAACCACTGGGGGGTATGGCCCCCGTTGCAACTCAAAGATATTCTAGAAACAGTTGGTTTTATAGCATCATTAAATTTATCCTACATGCATTATATTAAGTTTGCCCCCACCTAAAAATATTCATGCCCTCATCCGAATACACAAAAAGCTAAATTACCTTAGAAGAGTATGTTTATATCTTAAACAAAGTTATGCGAAGTGTTATATTTATAGAAGAGAATAGTGATAAAATTAGTTTCGTTGTCCGATGTAGGACAACTACTTCAAATGCTACCAGACTACTAATTTGAAAGAGTGCTATTTTTTTTTCTTCTCAACATTCATAAACACATTAGTTGTAAGTATTAGACATACAAAGTTAACCATGGACTTGATTTTCAGTTCTGCTTATATTAAGCAGATTTGATATCAATACTTATAACTTGAACTTAACCAAATCAAATAAAGAGATTGTAGACTATATCTTGGCTGCCAATGAGTTAGTCTAATTGTAGAGCATAATTACTTAATTAGCGTCCATATATAACTTATGTTTCTCACCTAAGCCATTGTTTTTATAAATCCAAGAATTAATAATACATGAAGTGTAGACTGTAGACCAAATTAAATTTTATAAAGATATTAAGACTACAAGTTAATTTGACCCGACCCGTTTTGACATACTAAAATTGATCCGTTCAATTTGTGCTATCCGACCCTTCTTAGTACTTGCCCCCATTTATAGTATTTTCTAGATCCGCCACTGAATATGAAATCAACCAAATTTCATTACAGTGTCATGCCTTCCTCCCTATTTTTAAAAATAACTTAGATTATTGAATAATGAAATGTGTTATATTGTAAATCAACGGAAAAGTTTAATATTGGAATAAATTTTTTAGTGTAGACATGATTACAAATATATTTTGTTACATGTAACAAACGTTAGCAAACTTAAATACCATGATGGGTGTTAGCTAGAACATATATTTAATTTATGAACAATGATATGCGGACTAGTTTTTCTGGGTTTAGTATAGAGATTATACATACATCATTATTTTTATTTATAAACCACATTATATTGTATTTTATAACATTGTAAGGACGATGATCATGATATAAATCATAATTCATGTACAAATAAAAGTGTATCTATTCATGATTATATTCCTTCGATACATGGTTTCTATTATACTTGCAAAAGCTTATACTAACTTGACAAATTATATAATGAGATGGGCAAGTTGGGAAACTTATCATCTTGAAGAAAAAAGATAATGAAATGACAACTTAATTTGAAGAGATTTTTTAAGGACATTCAATTGGATTCAAAAAGCAATGCACCTTTTAGTTTCGTATTTTGTGGATTGAGGTAAGTTCAATTGTGCAACATGGTTTCAAAGTCAGGATCGAACTTGTGCTTTTTGAATAGAACGTACATTCACACATTTGACGAGTAGTTTCACTGCTTAGAAGATATCTTTTTTTTTAAGGTGCTTAGACGATAGTTAATGTGTAAATTCATTGTATTCGCAAGGTTAATTTTTTTCGCAAAAGATATTAAGTCTCTGCCATCAGTCAAATTTACAAATCACTTGAAAAGCGTGAAAGTATTAAATGATCCATGGTATTTTTTGTATGGTACTGGTACCTTGAGTGTCTTTGTCACTGAATTTGATTCAATTTAGTAAAAAAAAAAATAAAAAAAAAATACATTTCTTCCTAAATGATTTTTGGTATATGATTTCAAATAAGACGTACGATGTGGGACTTTTTGTTAGTAAATGAATTTATTCCAAACGTCATTTAAGACGATTATTTTTAAATAGAAGCAAATTTTACACTTATCTTAAACTACCCAGATAATAATACAAATTAACACCATGTTAAGGATTGAATTTTGATCTCTAAACTAAGAGTTGATAACTTTTACCAAGTGGGCTAACCTCAATTTAAGACGATTATCAACATAATGTTTAGAAAAATACATCATTAATTAATCTAAAAACATTAGGAAAATCATTCAATCAAATATCTATTGATGATGTATCATCTCTTAAGAAATTAAGCCTAATACATTCGAAGGTAAACAACACTTACCCAGCTAATTAGGTCGGAGTCGAATCATAACAAGGCTCCGGCCCCCTCTTCTTATCCGGAACCTTTTAAGACCTCAAGAAACATTAGTAGTTGACTTGTACTAAACATGACGTAGCTCAAGTACTAATGCTCAGACTCTCTGTCGTATATGGATAGTAAGACAAAGTTTGTTATGCTACAAGCCACACCGAATAACGGTCTCTGGCCAACAGTGGCGAAGCTAGAAAATTTTCAGTGGGGGGTCGGGATCTAATTTTTTTTTTCCTAACGCTAAAATGGGGGGTCGAAACCGAGTATATCGAAATTTTTCTACACGAAAACTATATACTCCCTACATCGCAAAAAAATCAGACCCCTGTCGTTTATGAATATAAGACAAAGTTTGTTATGCTACAAGCCACACCGAATAACGGCCTCTGGCCAACAGTGGCGAAGCTAGAAAATTTTCAGTGGGGGGTCGGGATCTAATTTTTTTTTTCCTAACGCTAAAATGGGGGGTCGAAACCGAGTATATCGAAATTTTTCTACACGAAAACTATATACTCCCTACATCGCAAAAAAAAATTCGGGGGGTCGGCCCCCCGCCCCTATTAAGCTGCGCCCCTGCTGGCCAACAGACGTCATGCCAAAGGGGACCAGTTTATGGATCCTTCCCTTAGGCCCTATAAATACCCTCAATTAATCTTCTAAAGAAACCAATGAAAAAAAACACACAAACACTCATACACACACTTGGTGGCGTGAGACAATCTGAAAGTTTCACACCAATTGAGAACCGCCAACAAGTATAAATCTCTTATAATCATAATCCAACTCTAAAGAATTTAAGTGTAACATTACCCTTAAACATCTATCAACAAAAGTGTAAATATTTTCTCCATGATGGCACGCAAACAAGGACAAATCGTATATATATAAAAGTGAAAAATGAATCATATATATACTATCATATAAATTAAAAATCCAGTAAAAACTTTTGTGTAGAGGAGGTCCCCTTGAAAGTAAATATATTAAGGAATAACCCACATGCAAAGGAAGAATAAAGCAAACAAGCAGCATATATAAATAGCTTATGGCTAGCTGCTTAATTGGCCGCATCAGCTTCAAGTTTGGCTTTTCATGGCTCCACCTTATATAAGTGATAAAAGTTATTAGTAACAAATTTTGCCCATAAGATTAACTAACTAAATACGAGTATATATTTTGAATTCAGTAATGCGGAGATCGAACAACCAAAATATTTATGGCTTGTCAAAAGAAAAAAAAAAATAAAAAAAAAAATCAACTTTTGACATATTTTGGAGAGACTTTAGTAGCAATAATTACAATTTTTTTTTTTTGAATCCTTTAGAAATAAACAAATCATGATATTATTAACTTTGGTAGATGAGTTTTTTGTTTGCATTAATAGACTGCATGCAATGAATAGTTTCACAAAATTGACCACACCTTAGATTTCTAAGTTTAACCCAACAAATATAAAACAAAATAAAAATTGGTTACGCGTTAAGGACGTACATGTTCATCAAAATTTCTCTTGACAAATAAAAAACAAATAAGAACGTTTAACATTAACTTAATAACTTTAAGTTATATTCAATACGTTAAATATATTTTTAACTTTTTGAGTTACACGTTAAATAAACTTAATTAAAATAAATAAATAATGTAATGAATGTAAATTTAATGTAAAAATTCATGATAACAATTTAAATAATTCCAACGTTTCAGGTGGAAGACCGCATTAATTACACTAAGATGTTCACTGAATTTTGAAAATTTTCTTCCAATAAAAAGATGAAAATTAAAATGGACATTTGTTAAATTCAAAATGTAGTTTGAACATTTTATTACTCCAATATGTTTTTATTAATACTCGTATGATTTTCTATTTTCTTATACTATAGCATTTTCTTTTAATTCGGCACTAATTATTAAGTCATTTGATAGTTCAACAAAAAAAAAAAAAAAACAAACAGATGTCAATCACTTTTTTTTTTCTTTTTTCAAAAGTATATATTATACGAAATTTTAAAATTAGAATTTTAGATATATTGAAGTGTATTAAAGATGTCAAATAATGTTTCAAAATTGGCATTAAATTCTTTTCATCCTTTTAGCTCCCTTCAAGCCAAAGCCTTACTCCATAAAGCTTGCATCTTTCATCTCACACACAATTCTGATATCTTGCTACACACAAACAAGCAGAGTCAGACAAAGAGAATATCTTATACTATATATTATTATTTTATATAATACATATAAATACATCAACATAATAATGTATATGTATATATATAAGAAGAATTGGGGTGAAAAAGATTTTATAGAGAGTGAAATGGGAAAAAAAGCAATGGAAGAAATGGAAGTGGTTATGAAAAGATTTGGTGATGAACAAAGCACATTACTAGATAGGTTTGAAAGGCTTTCATTTGAGGTACAATTGAATCAAGCCATTCTTGGTAGGAGCTTTTCGGAACCTCGTATACCAAGATATGATCAGCTGCCACCACTACCGTTACCGCCACCTTTGGAAACAAAAAAGGCGACTCAAGAACCGCGACAAAATCATCATCACCGAGGGATCGGGTTTCAAAAGGTATTGAAGAAGCTGTTTAGGCCAATCTTTGGTAGCAGGAAAGATCAAGGAAGAAAAGAAAGTATTCCGGTTCAAAAGAACTTCAAGTTTATGAAGGCACTTAGTAGGTCTCTAAGGGTTTAAAACATAAAAATCTTAGATTGTTTTATTTACACACTTTTGAATTTTAATAACTGTTTATGTTATTACTTTTTTATGGTATAATGTTACTCTAAGTCCAAGCTTATGTAATAGGGGTTAGCTTATATGCTTTCAACAACATTTAACCGCTCCTACTATCCTTACATTCAGGGAGGGCTGATTTTATATTTATCACGTTCTAAAATTAAAAAAGATTGATTGTGAGAGCATTATATATGCTTTCAACATCATATATGATTTTCCCTATGTAATATATAACTATGTTATATGTACCTATATTTGAATATTTTAGTTAATAAATATTGGACAAACATCAAGGGATTTTGGTTCTGATAGTATGTGAGTTGTGTGACACAGCAAACAATGAAACAACTGGTAATTTCGAGTTTTAGTTAATTCTATGTGACATCTTATAAATATGTGTAGATAGTGATTGTATGTATACTTATCTTTTTAAAAAAAAAATTTTATGGGCGAACTGTTGTTCCCTAGCCTACGTATTGATTCAATGATTCACGAATTTGGGCACTTCATTTTTCTTTTTCTTTCTTTTATGAAGTTTGAATGAGGAATGGACTGAAAATAATATATTGCTGGACAGTGGCGGCTATAAAGGGCAAAACCGGATTCTCGTTTCAGATCCGCCCTTTTTAGAAAGGGAAGTAATATTTGTACCACTTCTTTTGATAAATTACCACAACTGTGCATTATTGGTTTGTATAGTCAGCTGTAATAGTTGTACATTGTGGTACATCAATAAAAAAAACGTGGTACGAATATCACCCCCTTTTAGAAATGTTATTTATAGGTTTCTCTAGCTATATATTTGAATTCGTTAAAAATTATGTGGTTTTTTTCTCGGTTTAATTTGATCATTTGAATTTTTAAGACCGACTTTGTTATTGTTGAGAACACCCCATCTATATGCGTTACGTATGTAAAGTAAAACTTGGACTTTCAAATGGGGATGGTGCTCGCCTATCTCAAAGTAAACCGGTAGGTGAAGTAGAATCGATTGGAATATATTTATAAAAGTTCGGTTGTCAAATGTCCCTCGCAAAGTATTTAAGTGTTTTTATTATATGAGTTAATTGCAGGATTTATGGATAGGTTTGTTTATTTTCGTGGTTTAATTTACATCAATTCTTAAATTTTAATGGAATAGGTCTAAATTATTTAGTTTTGTTGTGAGTCATATTGCTCAGTTTCGTTGCGAATTACATCCTTGTGGTTTGTTCATTTTCGAGATTTACATCCCTCTTTAGGAATGTAACTCGCAACAAACTGAATAGTTTGGACCTATTCCACTAAATTTTTTGAGGAGGGATGTAAATGACGAAAAAGAATAAATCACGTGAATGATTGCTGCAATTAACTCGTATCATATTATTAAACGGAATTGAACAAGTTAGGAAGGTTTGTACCAAACAAAACTGAATTTGCCAACTTTTCTTTCTTTAACTTCATGGTTTCAATTTCACATTGTACTTTTTTACCCATCCATGTATTTTATGTCAAAATATTAAAGACGTTAGTCGTAGAGATGAAATTAAAGTGTAAGATTTGCCAAAGTGAAAGGGTTTTTTTGCTACCTTTCTAGTTGAATGACCATAAGGTAAAACGTTATAAACCACATGGATGGAAAATGTAAATTTACTCCTATTTCCTTTTCTTTTTAAAAAGGGAACTAAACATACATCCAAAATATCCATACATATGTAAGTTGTTTACCACGATAGGAATATCACAATCCAATTGTTAATGGGGCATTACATACCACTATCATTGGTGCAATAGTCTTTTTAAACAAGCTCACACGATCAACACACTACCATTAGGGGGGTTTTCGAGAGTCCTGAGTTTCATTCCAGGCATACGTGGTTCGAGTACCGCATACTACCCAATTGAATGTCACTGTGGTGTCTCGAATGATAATTATTAACTACTAACTCGTTGTTAAAAATAAAAAATAAAAAAGAAAACGTGGACCAGGTGGAGAGAAGGACTCGTTATTAATTGATAGGTATTGATCATTGACACTCATCAAAAAGCTTTTTCAGATACTTTCCACATTGATTGGATGTCATATTCGTTACCAAGAGCTGGATCATTGATTCATAATCTAGTAATCTAGTACATCATTTGTCCCTAGAAATACCAACAATCCACAGTTTGTTAAAAGATTTTTTTTTTGAACGGCAGAAATTTGTTAAAAGATTTACTATAACTTTTTAAGCACAAAGTGTTTTACAAATTACCAAAGATAATATATAACCATGTAATATGTACAAGCTACAACTGATCTCTTCATTCGACGAAAACTCAAAAGCTAAGACAACTAATAACAGCCTAAGACAGAAGTAACCCCAAATACTGTCTTCTATTGGTTTTCGGTTACCGTCTTTGACAGTGTATAAGGGAGGTTGAGATGTAGACAACCTTATCCCCTACCAAAGGTAAAAAAGGCTGCTTTCAGGTTCAAACAAAAATAGAAAAGGACCTCCAGCCTTGCTGGGCATGAGGATAAAACCCTTGATCTCTATCTCCAGAGACAAGGGCTACAACCACCAAAGCCTTGCTGGCCAGATTCATGTTCAAAAGCCGTTGCTATATAGGCGGTACAGCCACCAAATGCCTACAATTCGGGCATGACATATGGTCAAGCAACCACTGATCAACACACTTGACATGAAATTCATGGTTACATTCAGGCAACACTCTTACCTTCTCTCCATCTACAAAATGACCTAAACAAATGGAGCATTCAGCTGCTAGAACTTCTTCACCTCTTAACTTTATAACCTCCACAGGAATTTTCTTTATGCTTTGTTTCTTGAGACCTTCCGCCTTGATTACTTCAGGATCTAATAAGGCGCGTCTACGCCTTAATGCATAATGTATAATTGAGTTGAGTGCAAGGGCTCCTACTAATGTGCACAATAAGGCTGCTAGGACGACGATTGTGTTCACATCGAAACCAGTTTCTTTTACGTGGGAAGAATCACTCGTGTCGTTCCCACTCGTGGGGTAATGATCAACTCGCACGAATACAAATCGAACCATGATCGGTAAATCAAGTGTGATCCTTAAAATGAAGTGTTATTGTATATATGCAAAAGGATGTGAATATGAACGAAAAGATTAAAGGATCTGCTTACCTAATTATTACTACTTAAATGTTAGATGGAGTTGTACTACCGAATCCACTTGGAACCTTTTTAGAAATGTCATGGTCCATGGTGTTTTTTTCTTATTTTAAATACCCAAAACTATCTATTATCCATTAGATAATAATAAAGGGAATAAACACGATTCCATTCAGATAATAATATTCATCAATTGATTTTGTGAAACCTGTAAGGGCATTAAATATGTTTGCCATTCATTTCGGTTTTCCAAAACAAGGTAATTAAGTAATAATGGGATGAGAAATTCGGCTAGAAAGTAATGCATGAATTTACCAGAGTAAAACACACGAATTTGGTTGAGAGTTTAGTATGTGATTACCCTTAACTTAGGGTTAATGACTCTCCATTATAATGAGAGTATTTACATAGTCAACCCCTTTGGTGTTTAATGTGTACACTGTTAGTCCTCTTAGTTCCAATCACTTGATGGTAAACCCTATAGTATGTATTTTAATAGTAAGTACGCCCATCATATATTTACTAGACATAGAGATTTCAGTTATCGTCAATTATTTATTATATCTGGAATAATAAACGATCAGTGACAGTCACACTAATGTGATTCCAAAACAACCCTCTTGAAAGTTTAAAAAAACGGGATGTGTCTTCGCGCTTGCTCTAGGAGCCATATGTTTATATATGATAACATGTAGCAGTATTTATAATGTGTTTTGGAACATTTATTGTGTATGATAATATGTAAAATTTATAATATATGCTTTCAAGATCATTTTATATTATTTAATTGACACAGAGATTACTATATAATACCCTGAATTTTTATTAAAAGACAATGAATAAATAACAATAATATAGATAACTTTTAGGCTAAGAGGAGTGAGGCTATCCCAAGTGTGGGGGACTTGTGCCATGTGGCGCCTAGTCACACATTGGGTAGCCCCTTGAAAAAGTGGGAGTGGGCTATCTAAGAGGGGGGGACTCTTGCCATGTGTCACCTTTTAATCATTGATTTTTTTCACTATTTACATTTAAAATAAAAATATACCACTATTAATATACAAAACATAATACATTATATAAAATTACAATCCATTACATAAATTTAAAATTCATTACAAATAAAACATAATATAGATTAATTATTAACAAATTAAACATAATACAAAATTTCACTAATAAATACCAATAACTACTACAAATTTTCCAAATTAAATATAATACAATAGTTAAGGGGGTGAACTGAAAATTGATTTAGTCTTCTCTCCTTTCCAAACAAATATAACTAACTAGGTGATACCCGTGCGTTGCACCGGGCTATCTTATATCAAAGTATTAAACCTTATTTCAAAAGGAAATTTGCAAACATATTTAAATCTTATAACATAAACGGAAGGTTTTGAGTATATGCACATTATCATCACCGGATCATGTTAAATTAGTAAAGCTTGGGTAATTTTTTTTTATATAAAGGTATCAGTATACTTCTTGCTCTATATGAAGATTTATAACCATATAAATTAAAATCTATAGCTACTTATATAAACACCAATCTTCACATATATATATATATATATATATATATATATATATATATATATATATATATATATATATATATATATATATATATATATATATATATATATATATATATATATATATATATATATATATATATATATATATATATATATATATATATATATATATATATATATATATATATATATATATATATATATATATATATATATATATATATATATATATATATATATATATATATATATATATATATATATATATATATATATATATATATATATATATATATATATATATATATATATATATATATATATATATATATATATATATATATATATATATATATATATATATATATATATATATATATATATATATATATATATATATATATATATATATATATATATATATATATATATATATATATATATATATATATATATATATATATATATATATATATATATATATATATATATATATATATATATATATATATATATATATATATATATATATATATATATATATATATATATATATATATATATATATATATATATATATATATATATATATATATATATATATATATATATATATATATATATATATATATATATATATATATATATATATATATATATATATATATATATATATATATATATATATATATATATATATATATATATATATATATATATATATATATATATATATATATATATATATATATATATATATATATATATATATATATATATATATATATATATATATATATATATATATATATATATATATATATATATATATATATATATATATATATATATATATATATATATATATATATATATATATATATATATATATATATATATATATATATATATATATATATATATATATATATATATATATATATATATATATATATATATATATATATATATATATATATATATATATATATATATATATATATATATATATATATATATATATATATATATATATATATATATATATATATATATATATATATATATATATATATATATATATATATATATATATATATATATATATATATATATATATATATATATATATATATATATATATATATATATATATATATATATATATATATATATATATATATATATATATATATATATATATATATATATATATATATATATATATATATATATATATATATATATATATATATATATATATATATATATATATATATATATATATATATATATATATATATATATATATATATATATATATATATATATATATATATATATATATATATATATATATATATATATATATATATATATATATATATATATATATATATATATATATATATATATATATATATATATATATATATATATATATATATATATATATATATATATATATATATATATATATATATATATATATATATATATATATATATATATATATATATATATATATATATATATATATATATATATATATATATATATATATATATATATATATATATATATATATATATATATATATATATATATATATATATATATATATATATATATATATATATATATATATATATATATATATATATATATATATATATATATATATATATATATATATATATATATATATATATATATATATATATATATATATATATATATATATATATATATATATATATATATATATATATATATATATATA
Source organism: Erigeron breviscapus (assembly GCA_034093135.1). Classification (NCBI taxonomy): domain Eukaryota; kingdom Viridiplantae; phylum Streptophyta; class Magnoliopsida; order Asterales; family Asteraceae; genus Erigeron; species Erigeron breviscapus. Next base: position 87,540,989 of record CM067172.1, read on the forward strand.
TATATATATATATATATATATATATATATATATATATATATATATATATATATATATATATATATATAATAATGACTTAATAACAATAATCTTTAAAATAAAATCAGAGTAACCCTCAATATATATATATATATATATATATAAAATATATATATATATATATATATATGATATATATATATATATATATATGTGTGTGTGTGTGTGTCTGTGATCTTATGTTGAAATACGAATTTACGTACTAACACTAAAATCATCATCCATTTGATATAGTTTAGAAATATAGAGAATATTCCAAGTAAGAAATATAAACCATATATTCCAAGTAACTATTGTTGAATATGTTTTGATATCCAGTATCTTGATAGTTGAAAACCAACATAATTTTCTTCAAAGGTCGTATTTTATCATTTAGCCATGCCTTTTAGGCTGTTTCTAAAAAATAGAGTTCAACATGTAAAAATTGTAGCCTTCAAACATCTACGGGTTTTTTTTTCTAAAAAAAGGACGAAAAATATACGTATATATGTTGCTGTACAAACTTTGACCCTTTAACTTTTACAAAAATATAGTATAGTAATATACTTTCTACATATGCCCGAAAACTTACTATTCAAAAATACATACAATATTAGTAGTTCCAATTCCAATTCCAATGTTCCATTATCAAAAGAGAGAAAATTTGCCTACATAAAAGGTATTTCAATAATATATATATGATAGATAAATGCATCAATAAACCGTTTAACATGCAAATCTTTATGATAATTGTCCTTGGATATTTGAATTCAATATTTAATTGTGTTGCATTTGACTCCTTCACCAGCATAAAAGTCAACCCACAGTACAATTTACACATGAAATATCCCACAAAAGAGCTTTACAAAATCTTCTAAAGTTATGATAACTTTATAGATAAAGTTGAGAGGATCTCAACCTTTGGATTGAAATCAAGGGTTAAGATTCAAAAATCAAGTTTGAATCTTGACCTTTGATTTTAATCCAAATGTTTGGATCCTCTCAACTTTACCTATAAAGTTATCATAACTTTAGAGGATCCTAATGACTATTTATCACCTGATGCGTTTACCATAAGAAATAATACACGACATCAATAGAGTAAAAATGTAGATTACGACTTTCACCTTGCAGTGTCTCTTTGAAATTGTAAACTTCTCAGGGATGTGCCATACATGCTGCCCTTTTGAGTTTCATATGCATTGCCATTATGAAACTAATAGCCTACACACAACTTTTTATCTTCATCTTCATGAGACCCGGTACCAATGTACAATCACTTATTTAAGGACCATTAAAAACTCGCTACATATGTATAGAAAAATGAACATACATACATGCACAGTGTAAGTAATAAGGGCATTAATACCAATTCATTCCAATTCCAATTCCAATTCCAATTCCAATTCCAATTCCAATTCCAATTCCAATTCCAATTCCAATTCAATTCCAATTCCAATTCCAATTCCAATTCCAATTCCAATTCCAATTCCAATTCCAATTCCAATTCCAATTCCAATTCCAATTCCAATTCCAATTCCAATTCCAATTCCAATTCCAATTCCAATTCCAATTCCAATTCCAATTCCAATTCCAATTCCAATTCCAATTCCCGAATTAATTCAAATACAATATTAGTAGTTCCAATTCCAATGTTCCATTATCAAAAGAGAGAAAATTTGCCTACATAAAAGGTATTTCAATAATATATACGTATATGATATATAAATGCATTTAAACTAATAATACATATATATATATAGATATATATAGATGTATTTATATTTGTCAACCATTCATTTTCCAGATATATTTATATCCATATCTATACACACATAGCATCCATTTTTTAGATTTATGTCTAACTCTTTTTAAAAAAAAACCATTTCTATATGTATATGATTTAGTCGCCAATTATGTTCATGTTATCAATCTCTACTTTATTTCCCAGATTTATATACATACACAGATATATAAATAGTACTAATAAAGAAAGAAAATGGACAGATACATCAGATCTCCATGTCCATTTCATCCACCTTTCTCTAAAATCCAAACATCCCTCTTTAAAATCTGGCCACTACCACCGCGTGTTCTCCATCGTGTATTCAGCAAAAACACCCCCCTCAAAAATCCGGCCACCACACACCGCGTGTAATCCCCCATCGGTTATTCAGCAAAATCCTTCAAAACTCCGACCACCATCGCAGGTATTCCCCATCGGGTTTTCAACAAAATCCTTCAAGAATCCACCCACCACTACCTTGTGTATTCTCGATTGGGTTTTTAACAAATTCCTTACATTTAGACACCACCACCGCGTCTATACCCCATCGGGTTTTTAACTTATAAAGATAGATTGATCTTCAATATATAGAGATATAGATGTTAGTTGCAGATATTGATGAATGTAGAGTTCGATTATGACTTAGATCTAGAGTTGATTTTTGTTTTATTTAAGTTTATATATATATATATATATATATATATATATATATATATAGATAGATAGAGAGAGAGAGATCTGGTATATGCATATATTTGGTTTGATTCTTTTTGGTATTTTTAAATGTTTTGTTGTTGTTGTGTTGAATGGATTTGGATTGTGAGATTATTGGATTTGGATTTGGTATTTGGATTGTTGGATGTTGGTACATGCAGGTATTTGGTTTGATTTTTTCTGGGTTTTGTTTAGAGGTTGAAGAAAGGGGTGAAAAGACCGGAATACCCCTCACGTGGGAGGCACGTGAGGGTGTTAACGGACGAGAGATGACGGTCAACAAGTCAAAGGACGAAATGTGAACCTTATCCTCCTATAAAGGACTGACCTTGAGGTTACTGATCTTCAGGGATGAAACTTGATTATTTGGGTAAACCACAGGGACGATCCGTGTCGATAACTCTAAAAATTATAATCTAAAAACATAAATATAGAAACACACTTATGGTTAACCAAAACGTGACACATGAACTAAACAATAAAATCAGCCTCAACAATTTCAACTACTTGTTCCAATAGAAATAAGAAAAGTGAGAAAGTAGAGATCATAATAAATTTTTGTACTAATCTAGTAAATTTGTTGGGCTTGCAGCAAATTTTTATCATAAGCAATTAAGCATAGTAGATTGCTAAGAACTTCAATTCTTAGAAAATAACAGGAGTAGCATATACGAAAAACCAATCGGAGCAATATTGTAGAACACACGTTGAATCAAGTAGACACAATCACTAAAATTCTGAGCATATACGAAATGTCATTAATAAAAATCTGAGCATATTCGACAATCCATTAATACAAAGAAAGGTTTGTTTGTATGTCCCCTATAATCTCGAATCACTAAACCTAATCTCGAATCACTAAACCAATCTGGCTATCTGAGTATATACGAAAATCCTTTAATAAAAACACAAAAAACAATGATTATTTTGACTAAAAAGAAATCATACCGTAATCTTCTTCCCGAATTTGTGAGGTTAGGGAAGTGCGTGAGAAATTTTTGATAAAAACCCTTTAATTTAAAAACCCCCAAATCTTAAATTTAGGGCTTTGATCTCTTCTAATTCAAAAGGCTATTTCTTGTAATTCCAAAACATGTTGATCGTGATTGTGAGAAAATAATATTGAGAATTTGAGATTCCCTTTCCATAATAAAATATGTTTATTTGTTTTCTTGCAAGGTATGTATTAATTTGATTGAAATAATTAATATTTGAAATTCATGGTTGTATCGATCTGTATGTATATGGTGTATGTAAGAAGTTGTGGCATAAGAGAGTGAGATTCTTTATTAAAAGTGGATTTCCAATTTACAAACAAAATCAATTCTAGTTCAAGTGGTACAACTGCTTACATTAGAATCCGCAGGTTGCGGTTCGATCCCACCTCCGGATATTTTTTATTAAAAAGTGATTTAATGACTTTTTTTTATTAAAAAGTGATTTAATGACTTATATATGTTTAAGTGGACACTCCACTTCAGCATATAAGTTGCTTACATGGTTGCTGGCACAACTCAGATCGTTCTGGTGACTAAGAAAATGCTGACATGGCGGGTTCAGAGACCGCCACCCGAGTACTTTGAGATAGCTCCATATATATATATAGAGATAGAGATATCTAAATGTAGTAATAGTTTAGAGGATAAAAAAAATTGATTTAAGTATTATATCCACTTTTGACCACTTCATCTTCTACATTTGCGATCTGCAAAAAAAAAAAAAAAAAGCAGGGGTAAGAAAACTCAAGCAAAACAAATAATTCAATTAATAAAAGCAAACAACTAAAATAAATAAGAAAAAGCCTTGGAACTTGAAAAACTCAAGCAAATATGGGCGACCCATACAAGTCGCTTGAGGGGGGAAAAGTGGTCGGATCGCCTAGTGGGGACGGTGTGTCCGGCGACTTGATGGCGAACGGCCGACGAACCAGGGGTGGGTTCGCCCCACTCCCTTTAGTCTTAAACCAAGTTAGGAACGAATATGGATAGCATATCTATTATCTATAATTATATTTTACATATATAATATATAATAATATAATACATGGACATACTTTTTAAAAAAAAAAGCATAAGCTAAGGATAAGGTAGTAACAATATAGGTTTGAATAACAAAATTCCTTTATATGTCGGCAGAATTATTAGGGGCGTTTGGTTCACTGAATGTTTTTGAAGGAATTGGAATCTGTCAAAGGAATTGGAATTTGAAGGAATTGGAATTTGAAAGTTTTAAAATCTGTCATGTGTTTGGTTGACAGAATTCAATGGAATTCAGTTAAAGGAATTCATAGAACTATAACAAATGACAAAATTACCCTTTATAAAAAATTTACAATTTCTTTTATGTTTTAATAACATAATATCAGAATATAACATCTTCCATAAAATAATAAACAATATTAATTAATAATAATATATAGATAGATGGCATCCAACGTACTAGCACATATTTATTTTATTTATATTTATATTTATTTATATTTAATATTTAACTTCATTTGTTCACAAGAAGTCATCTTCTCCAAGTCTCCATACCTGCAACAGTTTTCTTTCTTTTATGAACATATACAAAGATTCTTTTAGATCGATTATTAGCAAATCCAACAAGATCTCCTTTTTCCAAATCAAATAACCATAAATAACAACACAAACTATTATTTAACAAAAACAACCCGATGAAGTTTGCGATTGGTCAGAAATCATAAGCAGCGCCGGTGGGGAATCATAAGCAGCATCGGTGGTGGTTGATGGTGATATGAGTTAGAGATCTGGCCAGACTTCAAATCAGATTTTAAAAGGGAGTTTTTATTTTTATTTTGGTGTATAGTTTTGAGAGGGCATATAGGTAAACATACATGAATTCCTTTAAATGTTTATAGATTCCATCAGATTTGTGAAGGAATTGTGAATTCCATGAATTAAAGAATTTGATGGAATTTTTGAAATTCCAATTCCATTCATTTTTCAACCAAACAAGGGAAAGGAATGGAATTTGGATTCTAATTCCTATAAATTTCAAGGGATTCCATGAACCAAGGGGGTGTTTGGTAGGATAGAATTGTAGAGAATGGAATGATAATAGAGAATAGAAATGGAATAAAAGAGAATAGACTTGAAACAATGAAACCTATTCCTTTGTTTGGAGCCAACAAAGAATTGACTAAAGATATACAAAAAAGAATGAATCTCGTTTTGGCTCGTATCAAATGGGGTGGAAATAAATGAAAGCAACCAGGGGTTTGTTTTTACCTGAAACATATATTCAATCAATATACAGAATCCAAAAAAATATAAAAAATCAAGATGTTCAGATCTGACTTAATATATATATATATATATATATATATATATATGTTAGCAAGAGGTGAGTAAGCATGTGCAGGTTTGAGCAATATGTCTACGATGGTGATGATGATCATTTGAATGGAAGAAGTGGGCTTGCCCTAGTGATGTGTCAGTACAAATAATGGAAAATCCAATATTGATCGTAAGAAAAATAACAAAAGGAATGAAGACTCAATAGTCAACACAGGCTTTATCATTCACACCGTTTCCATTCCCTTGCATTCTTTGCTTTTTGTGGGGAATAAAAAACTGAGAAAGAGAATGCTAAATTGGCTCATCTATTCCATTCTCTGCATCTAACAAACAAGAGAAGAAATTCCTCTTCCATTTCTCTCTTTTCCATTCCATCCTACCAAACACCCCCTTAGAGTGTTCGTAATGGATGGTGGGGTGGTCGGCGTGGAAGCCCACCACGTCGGCGTCCTGGGGTGAACCGTTACAATCTCAGCGTCGTTGTGGTGTTGAAGGGCCAAGGTTGGTGTGTCGACGCCGGATCTAACGGGGTCGTTCTGCTTTCTCTGTTTCTTTATTTTTTTTTGTGTGTGTGTGAGGTTTGGCTTGTGCGTAGAAATATATATGACTCTAGTTAAGATAACTGTGTGTAAAAAATTTCATTAACAATGTCAATGGCGTCTGTGGGTTGTAAGTGTGTCTATGGCAATAAGTGAAACTGTGAAAGAGATAAGAACTTCTTTTCTTTTTTCTTTATTTCAATATTATTTTACAGTTTAAACCTTGTAGTTTCATATGGTTAAAAAGTTTTCAATATATATTTCACCTTGGCACCTTTTGTTATTACTTATATTTTATTTCAACCTCCTTGTTACGTAGCTAAACACTTAAACAGTTAATAACATAATATAAGTAATTTAATTATTATTCATGTCATGTAAAATGATGTCGAAATATATTTAATGTATAACAAGACATCGCCTTTAACTTAGTTTAATTTAATTGTGTTATCTTTAAATATATAAAATAAGATGTGGTGTGGTTATTATTACGGATGTGGTGTGGTTGTTGGGTGGTTATTGGGTGGTGCTGATGTGGCGGTGATGTGTCACACCACCTGGTGTGGTGGTGTGAACCATTACTGATGCTCTTAGTGTTTAACATGTGAAACACAAAGTTTATATACAACTACCACTCGTAGATATTCATTCATAAATAATAATAAAAAAAAACACAATCTCAAAATAATATGCAAGAGGAACCTATTTGGAGGTTATTCAATTCGGTAGGATAGTAGTAATCGTCGACATTAGGAGTATAACAAGAGAAAGTTTCTGATTCACTTCGAGATCTATTCTTTGAGGTATATATCTTAAGTCATGATCGTTTACGTACTTTAGAATTAAACCAATTTCCATTAGAACCTCTTTTATAAATTATGTTTTTAGCCAAATATATCTTGCGTATTCATTGGAGATTTAGTTTAATTAAGTGTAAACAATACCCAATTAAAGCCTGTATATGTTGGTATCATGCGTATAAATCAATCACAAAGTTTTCGGTTACAAATACTTTTAAAGTGTTCTTTTGTTTTCGAACAGCCCAATCATGGACAACAATTTGGTCTTATAATTTGAATGTTATATCTTTTTATCATGGCTACGTGATTAATTAATCACTGATTTATAAACGTTTATAGGCTTTTGTGTTAATAAAAGATTTTATGGAGTCTTATCATATATAGTTTTTTTTTTTTGAAAGGTGAATTTTGTTGGAAACTTCGTATCGTGATTCGACAGCGAGAGGTCTAGCATACGTTGTCTTAACCGGATCGGCGCTAGAGAGCTCCTTCGAAGTAGAAATGCCTATTTCAAATACCCGATGGGGAGAAAACCTACTACTAATCCGCCCGAAGGCACGGCGATTAATAGGGGTAAACCCTGCCCCCTCATAAAGGGACTTAATTCCTATGTTCTCCCCAAGGCTTGAACACAAGACCTCTTGCAAGGGGGAATGGTCTTTTAACCATTGAGCTAAAGCTCAAAGACAAATCATATATAGTTTTAACACGCTAGATTTGGCTCATTGGCTAAACAACATAGTGCTACCAATAATAAGGTAAGAAAGGGATAAGTAGAACAATCACACAAAGACTCTAAATTGAGTTTAAATATTTAATGTAGATTTTGCTAAGGACGTTCGTGGAGTTTTGATCCTCGCACTTATGAAGGTACGGATTCTTATTTTTACGTAAATATATATCAACACTATGATTTTGAATTTCGTTTATTTTTTTTCGTGTCACTCTGTTATTAAATTGATTTTGACATGCCTTTTAAGGCCTCAAAACTATTTTGCTTGTTTCGTTTATATGCTAGTTATGATTTAAAGTATTTATCTAATTTTTAGAAGTATTATATGTATGAAAGTTCTTTTGACAACCCGTATATATGTGAAAATTATGATTCGAAATATGAAAGCTTTTGGTACATTGTATGATAAGAATTTGTGAAAAGCTATTTACAAGTTGTTTTAATATATAGAAATTTGATATGAAAACTCCGAGCTAACCACCTGTAAGGGTACTATAGGCACAACATTTGTTGCAAATGGGGTGACACTTATGTGACAGATTGGTTACGGTGTCTCCGTTTGTAGGTGTGCTATAAAAGCATTGCCTTTTTGTTTTGGGAGGCGTATGAGTTGACTCTAGTTTGTAGGTTTTGGTAGGGTGGATGTTATGTAGTGTCTGGCACACCATTGCACATTTGTAGGGTACATTTGGATCTGCAGGTCCATTGTACATATGTCTGGCATTTATTTTGTCGGTCCATTGGATTCGATATGCAAATGTATGCGTTTTTGTTGTAGGTAAATTCTTGGTGATTAAGGTGAAAATGAGAAGGCACATGAAATCTTTTTAGAGTGCATATGCTTGCTCATACTTTGGATAATCTTTAGTGGTTAAGACCGTGATTTCGACTCTTGAAGTGTCAAGAGCTTTGTTTAATCCAAGTGGTTATGTTTGATTGACGTAACTCGGTCTCTCTACTGGTTTTTGAAGATACTAGTGCTACAAACTTTTGATTCGTTAGTCGGGGAGTAGATTACGGTACCTTCGTTAACTGATAGGTCCCAAAGTAGATTACAGGATGGTATAAAGTATCTCAAAGAGTTCCAGAGGGGTGCGAATACAACTTTTCACCTCTTGACAAGTTTTGAAACAATCTTTTAATAATATTTAATGCAAAATATATTAGATATAACAATGAAGACTAAATGATACAATATTAAAGACAATAATGCAAAGTGCCTCCAAAGAACAAAGTTATAATATTTTTCAACTAATTCTTTTATTAATGAATAAAAAGAATTACATGTAGTTGTGGAACAGAAACGCCTATGGATTCTAACTACTTTGTCGAATAGCAAGTTACAACTTTGTTTACTAATTCTACTAGCCTAAGCTGAGTATAAGAACACAATGCGGATCCAAGCTGAATGCTTTAGTCGTTGTGAGAATTAGTAAGTAATGGATGCACTATAACATTTGTGGTTTTGACTGTTGACTAATTGTGCGATTTAACTAACAAACTTAGTTAGTAATATATATTTGAGGTCATTTGTGGTTCAAAGGTAGTGAAATGCAAGACGAGGTCAATTGATCGTTTAATTTGGTCATACGATGCTAGATGATATTTAAATGAATTGAAATGTGAAACGGGTTATCCATGGGTCCGATCTATGACCCATAACCCAACTAACTAACCCAACCCAACCCTATCCCCACCTCTCCTTTCATTCATCCATTCATTTCATTTTGTTATCTTTCTTTCTTTCTTTTGTTACAAGACCAAAAACACACACACATATCTCTCTCTCTCTAGAATTCTTACACCAAGATTACGGTTTCAAGTTAGATTTGTGTTAGAATCATCATCTTTATCATTATCTTTATCACATATCAAATATTTGGGTAATTTCAAGTGCAAGAACTCCCATTTTAGATTCAAAAACGGGTTTGACATCTTGGGGAAATTATGGTAAGTCAAATCTAACTCAAATTCATTATTTCATGTTGTTAATTATGTTTCTTGGTCACATCTAAGTGTTTTTGGTCGATTTGGGTTCAAAAATGGGTTTGAGTTAAAACTAGGGTTTCATTAGGGTTTGATTAAGTCAAGAATGGATTTGGACTTGTCTTGATGTTATGGATCGAGTTTATGATGTGGGTTATGTCTATTTATCTTTATCTATGTCTAAAAATGAGTCTTGAAGATTTCCTAGTCGATTTGGAGGTCAAAAGTGAGGCTTTGGGTTGAAAAATGGGCTTTATGTCCATTAGTGGGAGCACGACTTCTGAGAGGTTGAGCACGACCTTTGCTCTGCACAAGAGCCTTGCTCTACTGACCTCGTCGGATACTTTTCGTTTCCCGTTTCGTCCAACATTCAATTTACTCGTAACTTTTAGCGAAGTCTTATATCATCAAATAAAAGACAAATAACTTGTTAAAACGCAAATTTAAACACTTTGATTTTCATGTCAAATTTTGGGTGCTAAGTCGTTGAAACGTGTTTAACCAAAACTCTTTCTTTGTTATCCAAACGTTCCGAAACCACTTCTAAAGTACTTTTGGGGATTGTGGCATTGTATAACTAGCTAGACCTTATAGTTGGAATACCTTGTGATATTTTGAAATTGTAAAGTAGGTTGTGATCGTTGTTGAAGTTTTGGTTGTGGACATTTGGCGATCATTGGACATTCGTAGCTTGATACTAACTTGTTGTTGCTGAATCAAGGTGAGTTCCGTAGTTCCCTACTCAATAGAGATTTGGGCTGAAAAGTGTACATTCCTTGTTTGAAGACATGATTGCTTGTGTGCATTTCTTGTTAGATGACATTGATTGTTTGTGTACATGTAGATTGATGACTTGATTTGTTGTGCTTTCGTTATTAGTTACAATTGTGATCTAGGTTTAGTAGTGCATACATGGTGGGCGATAATGCCATCGAAGTGTTATGGACGTGGTGGGTTAGCCGCCGGTACACCCTATATATAAGCGTCTATGACACCCTCGATGGTAGTATCGTTTCTAAAGTGTATGTTCGTATTGATTTGTTGAGCTTTGGCGGACATTGTAATTGATTTGGATGACATGTCTTGTTGGTGACATTGATTGATTGATGGATTGATTGATTGTACATTCGTTATGGTTATATATATTGTGATTATGATAGTTGTGCATACATGGAAGACGGTAAGGCCTTTGAAGGGTTATAGATATGGTGGGAAGGCTGCGGGTGACCCTATATATAAGCATCTATGACTCCTCAAAAGTAGAATCGTATGAAGTGTATGTACTTGTCGAATTGTTGATATGATGATTTTGGTTATTGTGCTTGATGTTATTGTTGTTGATAATGATGTTGTTCATGAGGTTGATATTGACGTACGCACCTCGTTGTTTGGGAAACGTGTGCGAGGACGTTCGCACCCCGATGTATGGGAAGCGTGTGCGAGAACGTACGCACCCCATTCTGTGAAAAACGTGTGCGAGGACGTTCGAACCCCGATTAATGGGAAACGTGTGCGTTGTTGTTGATTTTGAGATGCCACATTGGTCATGGTGATGACATTGTGAGTATTGTTGCATTGATGACGTGATGGGATACATATGGTACATTTCTTGACATTGACATGCATTTGGTACATTTCTTGACATTGACACGCATAAGGTACACTTCTTGATATTGACATGCATTTGGTACATTTCTTGACATTGACATGCATTTGGTACATTTCTTGACATTGACATGCATTTGGTACATTTCTTGACATTGACATGCATTTGGTACATTTCTTGACATTGGCATGCATTTGGTACATTTCTTGACATTGGCATACATATGGTACATTTCTTGACATTGACATGCATTTGGTACATTTCTTGACATTGACACGCATAAGGTACACTTCTTGATATTGATATCACTTGTGCATGTTTATCACGCGTTTTCTAACTATCTTGTTTAGTTACTCGTATGAGTACTTGTGTATGACGAGGTTATGCTATGAGCAAACCTAAATTACGTTCATGTGTTGTAGAAGGGCTTATTGTAAGTTTTTCCTTGCCTTTATCTTGTTCATGTGGTGTATGATTGACGAAGGTTCCTTGTGATCCATTACTACGAACTCAGCAACCTAGTGTTGACCTTGTTTGGTACACTTTTCAGGTAATCAAGTGAATCTAAGACGTGATGGTTGATTGATGCTTGTGCTAGGACTTGGGCTTGGACTTACACGGATCCAGGATTCATTTGCCCTTTATTTTGCATTTTGTACTTGATTGTTGATGTTGGATTCACCGAATCCCCTTGTTTAGTGGGACCCAGGTCATCATTATATTTTGGGCCCGTACGAAATGGGTCTTTACCCTAGTACTCAAAATGACAATTCTTAGAATGGAAAGTTCTAGAGTGTGTGTCATATTTATAAATCCAGTGAAGATTTACAAGTCACAATAATAACTAATAATAATATTTAGATTGATATTAAATAGAAAGATTGGGGGAATCCTTAAGCCCCGTATAAGATTTGCCCTCTAGGCTTCTCCAAGACTCCGTCTTAGCTAGGTTTCACATAAAGGCTCGCCGATTGGGCCAGGCCCAAATTCTGACCTAGCCCGCGTTTTACATATGTCATGTGTGTACAGATTAAGCCTCGCCAAGACCTTGAAGAGCTTCGACATTTTCTTGTCCTCACCTAAGGCTCGCTAGTGTCTTGCCTGGGTCCCACTCCAAGGTTCGCATGCCTTACCTTCCTCTCTTGTCTAGCCTTAAGCCTTACTGGGGCCCCACTCCAACCTTCTCCAACTCCTACCTAAGCCTCGCTGAGGAGAAGCCTTCTCTTTCTAAGCTTTATTTTGAAAGCCTTCTCTTTCTCTGCTTTGCAAACTCACCACCACCACCACACACACACACACACACACACACACACACACACACACACACACACACACACAACACACACACATACACACACACACACACACTATATCTACCAATATATATATAACAAGGTCTTAAATTCATTCCTAAACAAATAGGAACCTTTGGATGAGTTCCAACTTTGATTTAGAACCATTAGATCAAATTTAATTATTTCATCTTTATAGAATGACGATATTAATACTTATATTTTATATGATTTGTTAAAATATACCCTTAACATTAAATATAATATGAGCTAACCTTCCTTAATATATACATTTATATATACGTAAATCTATAAATCTATATATAAAATAAATTAGCTAACTTTGGAACCTTCCTTAACTTTATATATACGTAAATCTATTGATATATAAAATAAAATTAGCAAACTTTTATATACGTACAAGTAGATATATTATAGTATTTGAGTTATTTCATAACTATATCTATACTCTATTCAGCTTATTATTCGGGAACCTTTTGTTTAACGGCAAATGTTAGATATTATTGTTTGGAACCCTAACAATGACAGTTTGAATTACGCACTCGTGTAGAACGTGAGTGATAACACGTACGCTCACAGGCTCTAGAGGCAAATGACTGAAACCACATGAAATCAAGATTCACACTTAGGTCTCCAAGCTAATATCATTTCCGCCAGTTTATTAATCGGGAATCTAACCTCTCTTTTTTCAGAAAAGCATATTAACCTACCCAAACTATCTCTATCATTTAACTAATTTAAATATCTTCACTTAATATATCTATAATACCTTTAATGAAATTATGTGTAACATATATCAATCAATCCTAAAATAACTACATCACCCCTGGAAAAGAAGGGAAGGGAGGGGGACATTAATAAGTTAATAAATACAACGCTACTGCCGTCACCACCACCACCACCTATCGTCACCGCCACCACCACAGCCACAACTGCCGCCACATTCCCCACCGACCGTCGTTGTTGACGTCGCCACCACCACTATCAGCAGTCGCCACCACACCGCCACATCATTTATTCTTGGATATATTTATATCTTTTTGTTTATATCCTTTTAATGAACAAACTGATGTCATAAATTAAATAAACTTTCGACTTAATAATAGTAATACATAAATATATTTAGCAAGTAATATATTTGATCAACTTAACACTTAGATTATCCTGATTTTAAAATTCCAAGTATTATAATATCTTCATTTTTCAGCAGGTAGTCACTACATTTAACTTTACAACGTCAATAAATCTCTCTTTCTTTATAAAAATTCAAACACCCCATCCTTCTAGAAAGGGAAGTGATAATTGTACAATGGCTTTTGCTTATTAAGTTAAGAAACAAACATATTTGATTGACTTAATGAATTAAGGCAATTAAGATTAAGTAATGACTTTTTAATTAAGACATTACCAAACACTACCTAATAGTACTTCCCATTTAGATTATGCTATAAGAAAGTTGGTTCGGAAATGAGACAATTGTCCTTAACGAACCTCCGATGGAAATAGTTATTATAAATTACATAATTCGTTATTAATGAACTAATTTACACCCTAAACCACCTACATCACCCGGCAATGTCACCACCACCAATATTAACCGCTATTACCACCCGTCGCCTCTACAATCTCTGCATTACATAGGTACCGTGTTATAAAGATATAACATACATATCCTACCAACCATTTTTGATACAAAACATTTTCCAGAATGATAATATCATCAAATTTTAACATGTTTTATCCATAACTACTTGATTATGTTATAATGAAAATTTAATATGTTTATCTCGCGTATTCATTCTTATACAAATAAGAACCCTTAGATGAATTCCATCTTTGATTTAGAACCATTAGATCAAATTTAATTATTTCATCTTTATTAAATGACAATATCAATACTTATACTTTATATGATTAGTCAAAATATAACCCTCTTACATATATACTTTTAATAATATTAAATTAAAATACGCAACTTATAAATATGTTAGATACTTCGTACTTCACTTTTAATATATCCTAGCCAACTATTATATAATAGTAAGGGATAAGTACCTGGGAATGTAATGAACTATGCACGAATGTTTATGTTGTGCAATAAACTACTTGGATGTTTATTGTATGTAATGAACTTTCAAATCTCGGTTATTGGATGTACCCGGGTATATGTGGCAACCATATAAGCTGCCACTTGTAAATTTTTTTATTGGTCAGATACATTCAATAACCTGGATTTGAAAGTTCATTACATACAATAAACATCTAAGTAGTTCATTACACAACATAAACATTCGTGCATAGTTCATTACATTTCCAGGTACTTATCCCTAATAGTAATAAATAAATTATGTTTCATGTGATCGTACTAGCTATCTATTTTGATAATAAAACATGTTTGATTTGTCTAGCTTTGTCCTCATGCATATTTTCTATACAAAAATTTAAAGGCCATAAATATATCATCATATTTATGTTTTTTATGATAAATTAATCAAATTATTTTAATTTTTTCAAAATTCACATTGTTTATTTTGGAAGCTTTTATTATACATATAATATAATATTATTGTTATATCCTACTCTTAAATCTAAATTACACATATGTAAACCCACGACTAATTTCAGAAAAACCTTTTAATAATCCACCTCACAAATGTGAGAATGGAGACTCAAATGGGTCTTATCAATGTAAAAGCCTTACTAATAGACCTCCAACCCTTGTATTATATGTTATGCTAGCTAATCAATCCGAGTTCAACCCGGGTTAACTTATAAACGCTTTGCAAATAAACCGAATAATATCCGGGTAGCTTTAAAATATGTTGTCATATTAAAATGTATAATAATAGCGTTAAATAAGTTGAAAACTTGTGATAAATTATGTAAAAAACGAAAGTAAACGAAAACAAAAGTTATGTAGTTGTGGACACACGTTGAAACACATACACTTGTAAAAGGAAAAAAGTAAAACCGTTATCCGGAAAGACATTATAGTTTTTGACTTATTATAACGAAACTGAGGTGATTAAAATCTTACATCACAATGTGGGCATTTAAAAAAAATTTATATTAATGATATATAATTAGAAAAGGAAAGATATTTTAAATTTTAAAATTAATAAAATATGATGATGTCATAATTAAATTCAAAGGATGTATGGGAGTACCACATAAGAGAATTTTTTAAAAAAACTTATGTCATCACAATTTTTTTTTATTTATATAATAGATATTGATTTATTGTTATTTTAATATTTTTAAAATTTGGTAACTGTCATTTTCAATCTTAAGAAATATTCTTTTACCTTATTTATTTCATTTCATGTCTATAATCTCAACTCTGCAAAAATCCCTATCTGTTAAGACTAGAATTCGAGCTTTAGTGTGTGTTTTAGTGTGTGTTAATGGAGGTTTCTAGTGAGAGAAAGTAGAGAGAGAGTAGAGAGATGTCAGGGAAAGATTAGCTTGTATAATGTGGTAAAAGGTTACATATTCACTTATGGAGGGGGTTTATATACATATGATCTATTTACACTATGCCCCCTTCCATTCTAACATGTTTACATTCTAAGTACAAGACAACATAAAGTTCACAAATCAACTACTACATATTATATTTCTAACAATCTCCCCCTTAGTAGTGATTTGTCAAAAATATCCAGTCCTTGTCATTCATCAAGCTCTTGTATTCGGTCTATCTTTATTTGGATGCCAGAACCAATTATCTCCTTCTGGTCTGTCATCAGGAACAATCATGTTTGCTTCATAGTTTCTTGGTGGAATGTTTTGTGGGCCTGGAAGATGACTTGGCTCGTACTTGATCCAACAACCTCCTCTTCGACGTACGACGTACTTAGACTTTTGAACATTCTTTGCCTCTCTCATCATTCTGATACTGTCTCTGTACTCGAGTCTTTGGTTGATCTTGGATATTACCTTATCAAGTACTTCCTTTTTCTTTTCATCTTGATCATCTTCTTTCAAGCACAACAAAACATTTTTACAAAATTCTAGTGTTCCATCTGAATAAGAAGCAAGTTCATCCATACGAATGAAGATCTTCTTTTTTCTGCTGTTCAAAAAGACAACACCAAAGGATGGTTCTTCTATGATCTGACCAATACTGAGCTGTTCAATGTCTCTGGTGTAAAGACTTTGATCTGGATATGGTACATTAATCTTTCTCTTAACCACTTCAAAACCAATTTGAAAGTCTTCCAATGAAGCGTATTGAATGCAGCTTGACATATATCTTTTAACAGCTTCAAAGGCAATAACACCTTCCTTGTACCTTTGCATTGCATTCAAGAAATGGTTGTAGAGAAAGATAATGTCATCAACTGGTAGCAGCTTGAACTGAGCTTCTGTGAATCTGTACATCTTATTGTTATCTCTTTTCACATGAAAGCAAGGTACAGATATAGAAATCCTTTTAACCAAAATCACTCTGACGAGCACCAAAATCTTGTGGTTTCTTTGTTCTTCCAGAAGCTTTGGATTGTATTGCTTAGTGAGTTTGAGAAGCTCTTTGTATTCTTCGATTTGTCTTGCTTCCTTAAACTTATACATCGAATCCAATTCTGGTCTCTTTGTTTTGGTTACTTTTGTAGCTCCACAGAAGATTGGATAAGCTCTTTCTTCCATCACCACATCTCCAACATTTCCTTCAACTCTTGCCGAAGTACTATCAATGTTTGTTTGACCTTCTCCTTGGTTCTCCCCCTCGGGGTGATCATCAGAATCAGGATCATCCCGACGAGAAGGAACCGAGGCCGGTCGGCAAGACTCTAACGCCAACAATCTCAATTCAAAAGCAGCAAGCTTTGCATCATATTCAGTCTTTTGACGTTCAACTTGATCTTGTAACTCTTTCACTCTTCTTTCAGTGGCTATTTCTCTTTCTCGCACCTCAAGAGCATTCAACACCCCTCTTTCAGTTACCGTCAACAAATCACCCTCAGACCTTAAAATATTCAATAAAACTTCCTTTTACCTTTGCATTGCATTCAAGAAATGGTTGTAGAGAAAGATAATGTCATCAACTGGTAGCAGCTTGAACTGAGCTTCTGTGAATCTGTACATCTTATTGTTATCTCTTTTCACATGAAAGCAAGGTACAGATATAGAAATCCTTTTAACCAAAATCACTCTGACGAGCACCAAAATCTTGTGGTTTCTTTGTTCTTCCAGAAGCTTTGGATTGTATTGCTTAGTGAGTTTGAGAAGCTCTTTGTATTCTTCGATTTGTCTTGCTTCCTTAAACTTATACATCGAATCCAATTCTGGTCTCTTTGTTTTGGTTACTTTTGTAGCTCCACAGAAGATTGGATAAGCTCTTTCTTCCAGAAATCTTGACTTCTTAGCTGCCTCCTTTGGCTTAACACCCAGAGCAACCATTCTTTCTTTATCCCTCAAGAAGTATCCCCGATTAATAAACCTCCTTTGTTCCTCAGTTAATTCTGTTGGAAAATAATCAGGAAGGACTTCCTCGGATATGATTGCTTCTTTCAACACTTGTTTATACGTTGATTTCTTGAAATTCTGGGATGCAGCTTCAGGAGTCTTTCTTAATTCATCAAAACTATTGAAGTCTTCAAACGTATAGTGTTGAGGAGTTGTGAAACCTTGAGTAGAAGATTCTCCAGCTTCTTTTTTGCTTGAAGAACCTGTTTCAAAATAATCAAGATCTGGGAAGTCTTCAAACACAGGTTCCTCAACAGCTTTATCATTTGTTGGATTCTCAACTATTTCTGGCTCATCAAATGTTACATTATCTTTCAATGCTTCAATATCTGCATCATCTTCAGCATATTCCATAACTTCACTTTCAATCATAAATCCTTCTTCTTCATTAACCTCAATATTTCCAAACTCTTCTTCACTTTCTACATCCGACTCAGCACCAAACACATCAACTAACCTTCTTCTAATCACATCATCTATTGTTTCCTCAACATTCTCAACAGTCTCAACTTTCTCAACATTCTCAACATTTACGCCCTCGGCTCTTTCTTCCATCACCACATCTCCAACATTTCCTTCAACTCTTGCCGAAGTACTATCAATGTTTGTTTGACCTTCTCCTTGGTTCTCCCCCTCGGGGTGATCATCAGAATCAGGATCATCCCGACGAGAAGGAACCGAGGCCGGTCGGCAAGACTCTAACGCCAACAATCTCAATTCAAAAGCAGCAAGCTTTGCATCATATTCAGTCTTTTGACGTTCAACTTGATCTTGTAACTCTTTCACTCTTCTTTCAGTGGCTATTTCTCTTTCTCGCACCTCAAGAGCATTCAACACCCCTCTTTCAGTTACCGTCAACAAATCACCCTCAGACCTTAAAATATTCAATAACACTTCACAAGCAGCGTCTTTTGTAGGTAAATTTGTTGAGGTTGATGGAATTTCATTTGGTGTTGGTGTTCTTTGTGTTTGTGTAGGAGGTGGAGTAGCCAACCCGGGGGTTGTTGGCACACTTGTGGTGTGACCTAAATTCAGCGATGCTGATTCAGGATTTCCCGCGGATCCTCAGGTTAGACCCTCACCAGCAGTTTCAGATTCATGGGCCTTGCAACCCGAATCAATTGGTGTCCTAGACTGTGATAAATCACTGTCCTGGACTTGTTGTTGGGCAACACCACTAACAACACCGGGGTCACTGAGAATGCCCGTTAATACAGTCTCAGGTTGATCCTGAGGAACAGAAGTGTCACTACGGCGTTCATACTGCTCCCTAGTCTCGGTCTGAGGACTGTTACCTGTGGCTAAAGCTGGCGTGATGTTAGCTAAGGCAGGATTTCCAAGCTGTCCTTGAGGGTCACACAAAGTGGGTCCCTCTCCGCTTGTTCCGGCTCCAGTACTCAACTGGGCTTGTGAATCAGTGTCCCTAGGGGATCTAGACTCTTGTGCAAGAACTGAAGGCGAGAGGTGGGGCTGGTCCTCTCTAATTTCAACACTCTCATCCTCCAAATGAGGAGAGTGTGGTGAGCGTGGTTTATCCCCGTGTATTTCTGAGACTAACTCCTGTTGTGAGGAGTTAGAATGGCTGGGAGAGGTTGGTGCAAACGAGAATGGGCAGTTCTCGATTTCTACCCTAGGGTAAACAACCCGGCTAGACACATTTGTTTGAACTAATGGAGGGCCATCGTTTTCTTTTTGCCCTTGTCCTAACCCGGACCGCACATCCTCTCTGGTATTTTCAACTCCTCCCTCAGTCTCGCCTTGTTCCTCCTGCACAACATCATCTCCAGTGCAAATATTCTCAGGCTCAATCTCAGATTCAACATTATGCACAATTCTTGTTGCTTGTTCAACATCAAACTCCGCTGAGGCACCAGGTTGGTCATTCACATCTGCTGAAGAAGATTCTAGTCTTTGACTTGCAGATCTAGACAACTTATGTTTTCTTTTTGATTTCTTCTTCTTTGAAGTCTGCTTTAGAACACTTCTAGTAGACATTTTAAGTCGTCTACCTGGTGGTGGAGTTGGTTCATCAGGTAGTATTGAAGCAATTGATCGAGGTGGTGTTAGAATTGGTGGATTCGGTGAAACAACGGATGGTAAAGGTGTCGATTGCGAAGGTGAAGATTGTGAAAGGGGAACGGTTGGTGTAGATTGTGTAGATTGTGAAGGTGATGTTTGTGATGTAACATTCGGTGTGGATTGTGAAACAGGTGATGAAATAGGTTCAGGTGAAGCAACATCTTGCTGAAACATAACTCTTTTAGACTTTCTTTTCCTCTGCTCAGAGGGCCCTTCATCACTAACCCCTCTTTTTCTTTTTGACACACTAGGACCCTCACTTGGCGACCTATGTTCAGCTTGGGAAGGAGTCTGTCGGCTATCAGACCCCATCGCTGAGACTAACCACTCAAGATAAGCCCTAAGGTGAGGACTCTGAGCAGGAACCAGGTTTATCAAAAACGGTGGAATCGGAAAAGGTCTTACGGTTTCACAACTTGTGCCTCTCAAGTTGGATTTGTATAAAGCAATCACACATTTAAAGCTGTCTTCTAACCTTGGAATTTCTTCTGCATTATCAAGAGCATCTTCGATAACCAGAGTGAAAAATCTGATGAAGGGAATGTACTTTCGGTCTTGTTTATCCTTTCCCTTAACAACTTGAATCAGCTTTTTCCATATTATCGCCGCAAAGTCACACTGCACATTGTGAGTGACTGCATAATAGATTGCCAAAGAATCTTTTGTCATCAGATCAATTCCTTTCTGTGACGGCATCAAGCAGGTTGAAAGAATATTGTACATTATATGCCAGAGAGTTGCTACATTACTTCTTCTGAAGTCTCTCATCGTTGTCAAATCTCCTGCATACCCCAACGAATGAACTCCTGCCAACATTTCTTCTACAGATAGGAGTTCTTCGTATTCTTCTAGAACGGGAAATCCAATAATTGTTCTAAATTCATCCAGAGTTAATCTACAGTTGAAGATTTCAGCTTCTGATTCTAGTGAGAATTTGAAGTATTCTGCTGTGTTGTGCCTTTTACTTCCTCGCACATATTCAATAGATTCCCACAGCTCAAAGACATACTTCTCAGGTACAAGTGCACCTCCAGTCAATGCATTATTCAGTGGATGATAGCTTAGAATCTCTGGAATGATCGGGAATTTACAAGCAAAAGGAATATGTAGTGCTTGATTAGCTTGCATTTTCATCGAATCTCCTTCTCTGAACATTGCCATCTTTGTTCTTTATTATTTTATTTTTTTTCTGTTAAAGACAAACTGACCAAAGTATTTGACCAGAAAAGACATGTTAAACACAGAAAAATAACAAAAGATACCAACTTTTAAAAAACACATTTATTACACAGACAATGTTTTGCATATATATTAAAAATGAGAGAACAAAGTAGTACACAAAGGCGTTCGATACCTTGCATCTCACCCAAATATATATACAAAACATGACAATATATAGAATCACATAAGTATTAAAAGATAAGAAAACAAGGTAGTACACAAAGGCGTTCGATACCTTGCCTCTCACTCTAAACACTTATGAAATACTATATATTTACATACACAATACACATATACAAATAAACATTTTAAAACACAGCACAAATAATAATAAAAGAAACATAGAATAAAATAAAGAATAAAAAAATTTGAAATTCTAATTTGTATTGGAGTTGAAACATGTAAATGCAGAGCTCAAAGCTCTGCAAATGAGCTGTTCAGATTCACTCCTTTGAAATGTATGAAATTTTCTTATATTGAACAACAAAAATGTTGTCAATTGATAAAGAACAATTTCAATTTGTACTGTTTGCCGAGCAAAATGCTCTGCAAACAGTTGAATTTAAGACTTTGTGAAAAATTTTCATTTTGTACTGTTTGCCGAGCAAAAAGCTCTGCAAACAGTTGATTTTAAAAAAAACTTGGTGAAAAATTTTCATTTTGTACTGTTTGCCGAGCAAAATGCTCTGCAAACAGTTGAATTTAAGACTTTGTGAAAAATTTTCATTTTGTACTGTTTGCCGAGCAAAATGCTCTGCAAACAGTTGATTTTAAAAAAAACTTGGTGAAAAATTTTCACTTTGTACTGTTTGCCGAGCAAAATGCTCTGCAAACAGTTGATTTTAAAAAAAACTTGGTGAAAAATTTTCACTTTGTACTGTTTGCCGAGCAAAATGCTCTGCAAACAGTTGTTTTAAGACTTGGTGAAAAATTTTCAAGTATTTGCCGAGCACATGCTCTGCAAATGGATGGTTCAAGTCTTAAAAAAAAATCCAATTTGTACTGTTTGCCGAGCAAAATGCTCTGCAAACAGTTGTTCTAAGACTTGGAACAAAAATTTGGAAAAAAAGCACTGTTTGCCGAGCAATGAGCTCTGCAAACAGTGGTTTTTAAGGCTTGAAAGACTTGGAAATAAAAAATGCCTGTTTGCCGAGCTCAAAGCTCTGCAAACAGTTGAATTTAAGACTTGGATCCATTTTGAACAAAATGCACTGTTTGCCGAGCAAATTGCTCTGCAAACAGTTGATTTCATACTTGGAAAAAAAATTTGGAAATCAAAATGGCATGAATGCCGAGCAAAGTGCTCTGCATTATGTTGTTTTAGGACTTGGTGGAAAAACAAATTTGGTTTGATAAAAACAAGTATTTGCCGAGCAAAAAGCTCAGCAAATGACACTTTTGATCCAAAAATTTGTTTGAGATTACCAAGTACATGTTAAACAAACTTTATGATGATTTGACGATGATCAAGAACAAAGTACCCATTTGCCGAGCAAAATGCTCTGCAAATGATACTTTTCATAAAAAAAAACAGTTTACCCAGCCCTTCAACCCATTAAAACCAGAAAAACTCAAACATAAGCAGATTAAACCATTCAGTACAGATTAACAACAAATATAAACCCTAAACATGCATCTACGATCATCAAAACATGAATCAAAACACCAAAATGAGCATAAAAAAAAATCAAAAACAAATTTGGTTTGATAAAAACAAGTATTTGCCGAGCAAAAAGCTCTGCAAATGACACTTTTGATCCAAAAATTTGTTTGAGATTACCAAGTACATGTTAAACAAACTTTATGATGATTTGACGATGATCAAGAACAAAGTACCCATTTGCCGAGCAAAATGCTCTGCAAACAGTTGATTTCATACTTGGAAAAAAAATTTGGAAATCAAAATGGCATGAATGCCGAGCAAAGTGCTCTGCATTATGTTGTTTTAGGACTTGGTGGAAAAACAAATTTGGTTTGATAAAAACAAGTATTTGCCGAGCAAAAAGCTCAGCAAATGACACTTTTGATCCAAAAATTTGTTTGAGATTACCAAGTACATGTTAAACAAACTTTATGATGATTTGACGATGATCAAGAACAAAGTACCCATTTGCCGAGCAAAATGCTCTGCAAATGATACTTTTCATAAAAAAAAAAAAAGAAAAAAAAAAAAAAAAAAAAAAAAAAAAAAAAAAAAAAAAAAAAATTAACCAAAATAACACAGATTAAAAAAAATAAAAAATAAAAAATAAAGCAAACAAAAAAAATCTTTTTATTATTTTAGAATTTTCTAATTTTGTATTTGTTTTTTCAGATTTCAACAACAAACACACATACAAATAAAGAAAAAAAATTTAAACAAATAAAACAAACAATTAACAAATAAGCAAACATTTATTCACACGCATTTGCACACTCCCCCTCAAATTAAGCATTTTTAGACTATACTAAATTTACAAACTCCCCCTAAAAACATGCATTCTACCCTTTTTCTCCCCCTCAAACATTGCATGTAATAACAAGGAAAACACATCAATGTTTGAAACAGAGAATGAATAGAGAATACATGGCATGAAAGCATTTAAGTTTGTAAATCAAGCATTCCCAACTTGGTTTTCAGAAAATTGAACCTGTTTTCATCCAAAGGCTTGGTAAAAAGGTCTGCAAGTTGGTAGTCTGTTGGGACAAAATAGAGTTCGATGTTACCTTTCTCGACATGATCTTTAAGAAAATGGTACTGAACATCTATGTGCTTTGTCTTGGTGTGTTGTACAGGATTGCAAGAAATAGCAATAGCACTCTTAGAGTCACAGTAGATGGGAATCCTGTTGAATTGAAATCCATAATCAGTCAACTGTGTCTTCATCCAAAGAACCTGTGAACAACAACTTGCTGCAGCAACGTATTCAGCTTCTGCAGTAGATGTGGATACACAATTCTGTTTCTTTGAAGACCAACTGACCAATCTATCCCCTAGAAACTGTACACTCCCAGAAGTACTCTTTCGATTAAGCTTACAACCTGCATGGTCAGCATCCGAATATGCAATTAACTGAAATCCGGTATCCCTTGGATACCAGAGGCCAAGGTTCACTGTGCCTTTCAGGTATCTGAAGATCCGTTTAACGGCCTGGAAATGACTTTCCTTGGGATTGGCCTGGTACCTGGCACACATGCATGTGGCGAACATAATATCCGGGCGACTTGCAGTTAAGTACATGAGTGACCCTATCATACTGCGATATTTCTTTTGGTCAAAAGATTTTCCATTTAAGTCAGCATTTATCTTTGTTCGAGCTTCCATGGGTGTTCCAATTGTTTGACAATCCATCATATCAAACTTTTTCAACATGTCAAGAATGTACTTAGATTGACAAATAAAAAAAAAAAAAAAAAAAAAAAAAAAAAAAAAAAAAAAAAAAAAAAAAAAAAAAAAAAAAAAAAAAAAAAAAAAAAAAAAAAAAAAAACAAAAAAAAAAAAAAAAAAAAAAAAAAAAAAAAAAAAAAAAAAAAAAAAAAAAAAAAAAAAAAAAAAAAAAAAAAAAAAAAAAAAAAAAAAAAAAAAAAAAAAAAAAAAAAAAAAAAAAAAAAAAAAAAAAAAAAAAAAAAAAAAAAAAAAAAAAAAAAAAAAAAAAAAAAAAAAAAAAAAAAAAAAAAAAAAAAAAAAAAAAAAAAAAAAAAAAAAAAAAAAAAAAAAAAAAAAAAAAAAAAAAAAAAAAAAAAAAAAAAAAAAAAAAAAAAAAAAAAAAAAAAAAAAAAAAAAAAAAAAAAAAAAAAAAAAAAAAAAAAAAAAAAAAAAAAAAAAAAAAAAAAAAAAAAAAAAAAAAAAAAAAAAAAAAAAAAAAAAAAAAAAAAAAAAAAAAAAAAAAAAAAAAAAAAAAAAAAAAAAAAAAAAAAAAAAAAAAAAAAAAAAAAAAAAAAAAAAAAAAAAAAAAAAAAAAAAAAAAAAAAAAAAAAAAAAAAAAAAAAAAAAAAAAAAAAAAAAAAAAAAAAAAAAAAAAAAAAAAAAAAAAAAAAAAAAAAAAAAAAAAAAAAAAAAAAAAAAAAAAAAAAAAAAAAAAAAAAAAAAAAAAAAAAAAAAAAAAAAAAAAAAAAAAAAAAAAAAAAAAAAAAAAAAAAAAAAAAAAAAAAAAAAAAAAAAAAAAAAAAAAAAAAAAAAAAAAAAAAAAAAAAAAAAAAAAAAAAAAAAAAAAAAAAAAAAAAGTGAAGTGAAAAAAAAAAAAAAAAAAAAAAAAAAAAAATAGGAAGAAAAAAAAAAAAAAAAAAAAAAAAAAAAAAAAAAAAAAAAAAAAAAAAAAAAAAAAAAAAATAAAAAATAAAGCAAACACAAAAAAATCTTTTTATTATTTTAGAATTTTCTAATTTTGTATTTTTTTTCAGATTTCAACAACAAACACACATACAAATAAAGAAAAAAAATTTAAACAAATAAAACAAACAATTAACAAATAAGCAAACATTTATTCACACGCATTTGCACACTCCCCCTCAAATTAAGCATTTTTAGACTATACTAAATTTACAAACTCCCCCTAAAAACATGCATTCTACCCTTTTTCTCCCCCTCAAACATTGCATGTAATAACAAGGAAAACACATCAATGTTTGAAACAGAGAATGAATAGAGAATACATGGCATGAAAGCATTTAAGTTTGTAAATCAAGCATTCCCAACTTGGTTTTCAGAAAATTGAACCTGTTTTCATCCAAAGGCTTGGTAAAAGGTCTGCAAGTTGGTAGTCTGTTGGGACAAAATAGAGTTCGATGTTACCTTTCTCGACATGATCTTTAAGAAAATGGTACTGAACATCTATGTGCTTTGTCTTGGTGTGTTGTACAGGATTGCAAGAAATAGCAATAGCACTCTTAGAGTCACAGTAGATGGGAATCCTGTTGAATTGAAATCCATAATCAGTCAACTGTGTCTTCATCCAAAGAACCTGTGAACAACAACTTGCTGCAGCAACGTATTCAGCTTCTGCAGTAGATGTGGATACACAATTCTGTTTCTTTGAAGACCAACTGACCAATCTATCCCCTAGAAACTGTACACTCCCAGAAGTACTCTTTCGATTAAGCTTACAACCTGCATGGTCAGCATCCGAATAGCCTCAATTCGTGCAACTGGTGCGAATGTCTCATCGTAGTCAATTCCATCTTGTTGGCAATATCCCTTTGCAACCAATCGTGCTTTGTTGCGTACAACTACTCCATTTTCATCCTTTTTATTCTTGAAGATCCACTTGGTTTTAATTGGCTCCTTGTTCTTGTAAGGATTTGGAACCAATTTCCACACCTCAAGTCTTTCAAATTGATTCAGTTCATCTTGCATCGCTTTCACCCAATCTGGACAACTTAGAGCTTCATTCACTGTCTTTGGTTCAACAATGCTTAGAAAATTCACAAACAGACATTCATTCGCGGAAGCGGATCTTGTCTGAATTCCAGTTGTTGGATTACCAATGACTTGAGAAATTGGATGAGCTCTTGTCCATTTTGTTGTATGAGGAATTGGGTCAATTGGATCACCAGATTCTTCAGAATCAATAAAATCAGGAGTATGTTGTTCTGTCAATTGTTCAAGTGAAGTAGCAATTGGTTCAACAAAGTTATCTTGATCATAATCTGCTGGATTGGTTTATGGATTTGTCACTTGAGAAATAACATGAGGTTGAGTATGCAACTCTGAATAATCAGTAGGTGGAGGAGAATCAGATGATGAACTAACATCTGATGATTGTGATGGTGAAGACTCATTTGGATCCATCTCTTTCGAATTTGAACTTGATGGTTCATTTGAATTCTCATCAGATTCAGACACTTTCTTAGGAACGTGGAAAAATTCTTCAAACAAGATATCCAAATCTTGTGAAGTCGGAGTAGAGAATGATTTGACATTTGATGCAGTTTTAGTTGTGGAAGCTTGTGGACATTGAAGTTCGGGTCTTGAACTGTGTTGTTCAAGAACCATTCCTGAGAGTTCATCAAATTTGACATTCATACTCTCTTCTATTCTCTTGGTTCTTCGGTTATAAACACGATATGCAATGGATTCTTTTGAATAACCGATGAAATATGCCTCATCGCCTTTTGGTTCAAATTTGCCCAGATTTTCTCGATCATTGAGAACATAACACACACATCCAAAAATGTGTAAGAAGTTCACATTGGGCTTTCTTTTGTTGATCACCTCATACGGAGTTTTATCAAACCTCTTGTTTATGATGGATCTGTTTTGTGTAAAACAAGCAGTAGCAACAGCTTCAGCCCATAGATTTGGTGGCAACTTCGAATAGGCAAGCATTGTTCTAGCTGCTTCAACAAGAGTTCGATTTCAACGTTCAACTACTCCATTCTGTTGAGGTGTTCTGACAGCAGAAAATTGGTGTGAAATACCCATGGACTTGAAGAAAGAATCAATTGTTGAATTCTTGAATTCAGTGCCATTGTCTGAGCGAACAGTTCTAACAGATGATTTAAGATTGACTTGGGTCTTCTTGATGAAATCAATAATCACTTGTGGAGTTTCACTCTTTACATGAATAAAGAATTCCCAAGTGTAACGAGAATAATCATCTACAATCACTAGAATGTATCGCTTCCCATGGATACTTTGAACTTTCATTGGGCCACACAAATCCATATGAATAAGGTGCAAAGGACCTTTTGTACTTAAGTGCTTCTTTGGTTTGTGTGAAGCTTTCTTCATCTTTCCAATTGCACATGCTGGACAAACATGTTCACTTTCATACTTGTAGTCCGGAAGACCTTCAACAAGTTGTTTATCCACGAGTGTATTAATTGTTTGAAAGTTAAGATGAGAAAGTCGGCGATGCCATAACCAAGAGTTTTGTGCAGTTGCTTTCGAAAGAAGACAAATTTCTGAAGAATTGGATGTGCTGTTGTTGAGATCAATTGTGAACAAATTATTGTCTCTTGTTCCAGTCAGAATATCCATACCATCTTCAGTCTGCACTTTGCATTCATATCTCCTAAATAATACTTGAAGATCATTGTCACAAAATTGACCAACACTAAAGAGATTGTGTCCAAGTCCTTCAACATAGGAAACTCTCTTGATAGTAACTCCATTTTTGACAATGTCTCCATAACCAAGAATTGGAGCGATATGATCGTTTCCGAATCTTACAGTTCCCATAAACTTTTCAACAAAGTTCGAAAGAATTGATTTGGTTCCAGTCATATGGCGAGAACATCCCGAGTCAACATACCATACACAAATGAGATATTCCTGCAAGGACAGGGAATATGGTTTAGGTACCCATGTAGATTGGGTCCTTGCAGGTTAGGTGGATAACATGCAAGTACACATAAAGAAAACAAAGCAAAATAAACATCAAACAATATGACAGACAAACAAACATTTTATTGAAATAACACACAAGCACACAGAATTGTTCAAAACACAAATACGAATTACAAGCATGGGAATGTAAAAGTTTATACACATGATTTGGTACAAGCAGGACTTGTCCTAGATTTAGATGCATTATCTAATGTAGATGATCTACGGACAATCCACACTTGTTTGACATGGGTAGTTTGTCCATCAAGTTTAACTTTTCTAGTAGCATGCAAGAATTTATCTTTTGGAATCCATTTACTGCTACTTTTCATGCACAAGTCACCTGAAACACGAACATTCTTAGAATTAGCAACTAATTTTGCATTTATGTTCTTAACAGGTTTCTTCTTGATGGGTTCTGTGGTCTTATTCACTTTCTTAATGTTATTAGGTGACAACCATCCATACTGGTCTTTGTATTTAGTCATGCCTGTAACAGTATCTCTAACCCTATGTAAAGTGCACTTAGGATTCTTCTGAGAGTACCTAGGAAAACTAGAATACCTAACCTGCTGAGGTTGTTTGTTACCTAATGAGAAAGTTTCAATCTTAACAATCTTCGGACCACTGCTTGTTTGACTTCTTTCTGTGATTTAGGTTCAGATTTGACCTTGTACATCTGTGTTTGCCTAGAGGTCACATTGGGACCTTTCTTTGGTTTTGGTCTTGAAATAGTCTCAGGTGATTGGTTAGTCTTGGGTTTTGCAACAGTCTTTGGTATTGGTTTGTTATTTGGTTTTGAAGCAGTCTTGGGTATTGGTTTGTTATTTGGTTTTGAAGCAGTCTTTGGTAATGGGTTGGACTTTGATTGTTGGGTGGTCTTTGGTCTTTGGAACTCATTGATTGATGAAGATTGTGAAGAGTGTGACTTTGGAATCTTCTTTAGATTAAAATCAAGTTTTTCTTCCTTTTTAACAAAATGTTTTTCAAACTCAGGATCAAAATCATGATTGTCTTCCAAAAATGTTGACATTTCATCGGTTTCCAACTTCACACTGACTTCACTTTTCTTTATTGGACATGGACTTTGCTTGAGTGAAATTGATGCTTTTTCATTTTCTTTATGAAATTGAAGTGCTATTTTCTGAAGTTGGGATTCAACTTTTAAATCATTAAGTTCCTTTAGCACATTTAATCTATGTTTTCTTTCTTTTTCAAACTTTTGTTTGAAAGCATCAATTTCATTCAAGTAAGATTGAGTTCCTTCAGAAAATTTGGTGAAAGTGTCAATTTCAGAGGTAATTGGGAAAAAATAATCATCAATATCATGAACATCATCTAAATCACCATCAGTTTGAACAGAAACATGCACAACTTGACTCTCAGTTTGCACAGATGCATTCATGATTTCACAAATTGAACATGCAGTTGGTGAAGTTGTCTCATTCTGACACACAGACTGGTTTGGTAGATTTGGAGTGGCCATAACTTCACAAACAGGACAATCGGGGTGATCACAATCATTTTCATGATTCTTAGGTGATTCAATGACATAATGATTTTGAGTCTTCAAATTTTCTATCAAAGATTGCTTTTTCTCAAGAGACTTTTTCAGATCTTCAATTACCTTTTCCAAAACTTTTTGTGGCACATAAGGTCTCAAATTTTCAGGTTTTGGAATAGGATTAGAATTTTCCAAAGGTTTTTCAGTAAAACACTCTAGAATTTCGGGTATTACAGCCTCATGATTGTCTTTGATTGTGTTGCGTGTAGAGTTAGCGAAAAAATCATATGACTCATCCATTAACTCATAGTTAAAGTAGACTTTTGCACCCTTTTCTAGAAAATCATCAGCCTCATAATCACTATTGGTCGGTCTCACAAATTGGTCTGTCATCCCACATCTCAGATAAGATTCGTTGTATAACGATGGACTTCTTTTTGTGCTTCGAGCAAACATTTTGGATTATTATAACCCAACCCTGATGTGAAAATTGTTTCTGAATTTCTGGGCCTGTTCAAATAGACTTGTTGATATGAACGATTTATCTTATACAACTTTTCTTGATATGACTTGATTTCAGCTTTCAACTCATCATTTTCTTTATCAAGTTTTTGTTTAAGAGAATCTTTTATACAACATTCATATTTTAGGTCAGAAATTTTATTTTCAAATTCCGTCACATCAGGGATAGATACTTTCATCTTGATATTCAAAGACTCAATGTCTTCAGCCAAAGCATTTGCTCGAAACATCTCATTGGTCTTCTCAACTTGAAGTTGTCGTACAATCTTGCTCAGTTCAAGAACTTTGGTCTCAAGTTCTTGTTTCTCAAGATGCAGTTTGGAGTTTTGAGTAAAAGAGACTGCTGCTTTTTCAGATTTCAAATTTTCAAATTCTTTTTGAAATGTATCAATTTTAATTTGAAAATCTTTTTCTTTGTCCTCCAAATCTTTCTTTAATTTTAGATTCTTTTTACTCAACTCCCTGCAGTCTTTCCTTGCTGTCTCAGCCATATCCATATAATATTTCAACACAGATTTGGGAATAGAGATTACCTCATCCTCGAATTCAGAAACACTTTCATCTTCTTCCTCCAACTCCTTTGACTTCTTGATCTTTGTCATGAAGCACACATTTGCTGCAAGTTCGTCTGTCTCCTCGTCAGAAAGATGTAACCACTTGTCATCCTCAGCGAGAAGAGCAATTCCGCTTTCCTCTTGTCTTGCCAGCAAAAGTTTGTACTTGTAGTACTCGGAGTTCTTCTGTCGAGGTTTGGTGCAGTTGATTGCAAAATATCCAGTCAAGCCACAGTTATAGCACTTCTTTTCTTCATTCCCTCTCTCCATTACCTTCTTCTCAAACTTCCTCTGATTTTCATATTTCTTATCACCTCCAACAAACTCTTTCTTTTGATCAAACTTAGGAGCATTTGCATTTTTAGCATAAGAAGAAACTGACGAAGTCCTAAGCTGATTGTTTGTTGGTTTCTTTTTGAAGAATTTCTTCTTGAAAGCCTTGGTGAAATAAGCGAGTTCTTTGTACATCTGTTTTTGGTTGTCATCCAGATCAGAATCACTCATATCACTCGAATCAGAATCAGTTTGAACTTCAACAAAACTGTGTCTTGACATTCTAGGAGTCTTCTTTTCTGCAACCAAAGCCAATGGATCTGAATGTACACTCTCTTCTTTCTTCTTCTGAATTCTTTTAACATCTTCCACATTCAGTTGTAGCTTTTCAAACAGAGTATGAATTGTGAGCTTTACAAAATCTGATTGTTGGTTGAGTTGAGTTCCATATACTTGCCATTCTTCTTCCAAATTCTTGATGAATTTGATGTTCAGTTCCATATTGGTTCTTTTAACATCATTCTTTCTCAGCTCATTGATGACATTATAGAATCTGATGTATACCTCATTCAGTGGTTCACCTTTTTGCTGTCTGAATGTTTCATACATATTCAGAACAGTTGACAACCTAATGGTGTTTGATACATCTGATCCTTCCATTTGCTTCTCCACTTCATCCCAAATGTCTTTTCCTGTTTCATAGGAATCCATATTGCAGTAAATGTCATCAGGAAGTGCTTGGTAAAGAAAGGCAATTGCACTTTGGTCAGCCTCAACTCTGCTTCTTTGATCTGTGTTCCAACTCTCCTCAGGTAACACTTCTCCATTCACTGGGTTCTTTGGAATTTCAGGACCTTCTTTGTATGATTTCCTTAGCAGTTTTCCATTCTTTTGCCTGTCTATCCAGTTCAAAAATCTCTTCTTCCATTGAGGATAAGATCCTCTAAATAAGACAGGTGGTCTTCCTTCAGAACCAAGAGCTAGAGCTTCCCTTGACGCCATATCAATCAATTAAAAGTTTTTAAAAAAAACTTGTGAATTTTCAAATTCAACTAAATGCAGAGCTTAAACCTCTGCAAATAGAACAAGTAAGAATATTGAAAATTTTGAAAATTTTGATTTGAGATTCTTAAAAACAACTGAATGCCGAGCTTAAATCTCTGCAAACAGTACAACTTATAAAGTCACTTGGTCGAAGGATCAATTTCAACTATTTGCCGAGCAAATAACTCTGCAAACAGTACAACTTATAAAGTCAATTGGTCGAAGAATCAATTTCAACTATTTGCCGAGCTTAGTTCTCTGCAAATAGTGTAAGTGACCAAATTCTTAAAAACAACTAAATGCCGAGCTTAGTTATCTGCAAATAGTGTAAGTGACCAAATTCTTAAAAACAACTGAATGCCGAGCTTAAATCTCTGCAAACAGTACAACTTATAAAGTCACTTGGTCGAAGGATCAATTTCAACTATTTGCCGAGCAAATAACTCTGCAAACAGTACAAATAGAACTTGTACTAAGTCACTCCACCCAAAACCACTTGTTTGCCGAGCTAAACTTCTGCAAACAATGCAAGTAGCACTAGTCTCAAATCAAGAATTCTCAATTCTCAAAAACAACTATTTGCCGAGCAAGATGCTCTGCAAATAGAACAAGTGAAGTTCCAGTCCTTAGCCAAATTTCTGAACCACGTATTTGCCGAGCAAGATGCTCTGCAAATAGTATAAGTAAGAACACCACTTAGCCAACGACTTCTGCAAATGCGAGTAACCACAACACGACAAAATAGTCGGTTAGGTTATCTTCTATGTTCAGCCAACCCCTTATTTGCAGAGAAGACTGAAAATCTTCGATATCTTCTTCATTTTTGCGAGTTAGAACTCGAATTTTATACCAAAATGTTCAGAAAATCAATGCGCACAAATCCTCAAACAAATTAGATGCTAATTTCAACTGGAACTCAAACCCTCACGAACATGCGATTTGTAGAGCTCGATCGAAAACACTTCAAATGATGAAATTAGCCTCTGAAATTTGATAGCGAAGGAAGATATAATGATATGAAATCGATCGGTGAACAAAATTAGAACAGAAACACACTTAATTTGCAGGAATCACTGAAACAGTGAGCTCTGCAAATGAACCTTTCAGAAAAATGCTCAAATTCTGAAATTAAGCACAAATTAAGCTTGTAATAAGCTTGTGGATCGTTCAGCAACTCTGATTGTGCTCTGATACCAATTGTTAAGACTAGAATTCGAGCTTTAGTGTGTGTTTTAGTGTGTGTTTTAGTGTGTGTTAATGGAGGTTTCTAGTGAGAGAAAGTAGAGAGAGAGTAGAGAGATGTCAGGGAAAGATTAGCTTGTATAATGTGGTAAAAGGTTACATATTCACTTATGGAGGGGGTTTATATACATATGATCTATTTACACTATGCCCCCTTCCATTCTAACATGTTTACATTCTAAGTACAAGACAACATAAAGTTCACAAATCAACTACTACATATTATATTTCTAACACTATCCATACATACAAATCTCTATCTACCTATTTATATATATAAACAAAGGTTTATACGAGGACCTTTTTGTTCGAAAACCGTAAATTTTTAAAAATTATGTACTATATCACATGCTTTTTAAGTTCATCCACATTTAAAAAGTCGTATCAATACATAAACTGTTTTAGAAATTTTAATGACTATTATTTTCACATACAAGTATATTTCAAAAGTCTTTACAAAAAGTTATGGTAAAATTGTCATCAAATATATGTGTATGTTATTTAAAAAAAACATATTCTGAATATCATGTTGCTTTATTAAATGTCATGTTGCTTTATTAAATAGATACATATTGTAAACTTAAGTTAATAGTTAAATATTTGATTTTGTAATCTAACACTGACAATGAAGCTCTAAATGAATTTGGGTTACCCAAACCCAAATAATCTGATATTTCATTCATTTTGGGTTAAGGGTTAAGTTATAATCATTAATATCCAAAAAATTGAACCCAAATAACCTGAAACCAATTAACCCGGTCGAATAACACCGTAATATACTCTTTCTAAAATCGCTTGTACACTAATGTACTTTTTCATTTATACTCATAAACTTTTTATTTCACTGGTCCCCATAATTTTCATGATTTTCAAAATTGTTCAGATATGGTCATTAAACTCTCAATATTTGTACATATATGGTCATTATACATCTTGAAAATTCACTACTACTTTTAAGCCGATTTTGCAAGTTTGATGAACCAGTACAATAAAATAACTTATCTATACATTTAGAAAGTTTATTAGGCAACCACTTCAATAACAAAAGTTTATGATGCAACCGTATACAGATTAATGAAACGAATGATTAATCTCAAATAAATATATTCTAAATCCATTATGTGGACCCCGGATGTGAGTTTATCCAAAGTCTCGGGTTCGAGCCTTGGGGTTCTCATCTCCAAGGTATTTTTCATGAAAAGGGTTGGAAGTCCAAAAATATCTGGTTAAAATTGCCTGCAACACGTTTGAATCGAAACTCACTTTGAAAAAGAAAGTTAGTTAGAAAATAATTTAATGACTTTCAAATATATCCTCAACTACGAATATTTACATGTTAGCGATTTTGAATGTGATTATTAAATCTTAGATCGCATTTTGTTGAATTGAATTTTTACATATTATTAGTAAGAGTTTAAATAGTTTGAATAACCAAATCTACAAATAGTTGAATGACTTTTTCAAAGTTACTAGATTACGTTTTGCAGGGATTATTTGATTATGACGCGTGTAAAACACAAATAATCTAAAAAAGTGTTTGGATGAAAAAATGATTATCTGCTACGAAAACACAGTTTTGGAGAAACAAGTACATACATGCTTTTTCAAAACGAAAAATTTATTTTGAAAACGCAAATTTGTATTCTAAACACAACACCAAACACCTCCTAAGTCATTGTTGAAAAGTAATAGATCTTCAATGATTTTTTCCCTTTGCTTATCAATGTTTTAAAAATATTATGGTTTCGGGCATTTACCTCTTTAGATGCGTGCGGGCCGTGTTATCGCACCCTTGGTCTCCAGTGGTGCCTTCGGGTTCCAACCTCTAGCATACCGTCCGCTTGGATATCATTGCTAGGGTTCGAGTCACTAACCAACTAACACGCCGTTCTAAAAATTAGAACCAATGTAATTAAAATGATGATATACATTATACAATTAATATAAGGGGGATGGTAATATAAGGCTGTTAGGTGTGGAACACTCACACATTGTTTTTTTAATCCATAAAATTCATCGGGGCCCAAACATTTAATCATTAATCAAAAAATATTAAAAAAATTGTATGTGAGGGGTTCCACACCTAAGCTTAGGTGTCGGACAGCCTTATATTCACTTTTCCCTTAATATAAATAGCGTGTTTAATTTTGTGTAACGAAATGATAGGCCCTGCACAAGTATATAAGATAATGTTCGGATATACAATAACTCGCGTATTACGCAGGATAATAATCTAGTATATATATATATCGGGGTTTGATTTGGTGAAGTCTTACCATAACCCATCAATAAATTTAGTCTATAACTGTTTTGTGACTAGGTGCTCATACGTGCTTAGAATATACACTTTCATGCCTTAGTTCTAAAAGACCTTAGCTCGATCATGCCTTAGATTTCTCATGCCTTAGTATTTTTATAAATACAGAAATGGCTAATAATTACTATGATTCGGACTCGAGCGAGAGTAAAGAGGTCAATCATAATGGGTGGATTTCAGAATCTGACGATAGCGTCAATCAAGTAGTCCCTTATTTGGAAACAGATTCAGAAAATGACAATGAGATGGAAAATCCCAAGATGAAATTAGTGATCTAGAAGACGCACCACTAGCTAATAATGACATACCTCCCGCATCACCGATTGTGGTTGACCCTTATGTCAATCCAGATGATACCACTGAAATTCCACAAGTCATCAGGGAATGGAAAATGGATATGGGATGGCCTTCGTTCGAGGAACCACCATTTCAGCCAAGGATTTTCCCATAACGTG
The DNA here is from genome assembly GCA_034093135.1 of Erigeron breviscapus. NCBI lineage: Eukaryota > Viridiplantae > Streptophyta > Magnoliopsida > Asterales > Asteraceae > Erigeron > Erigeron breviscapus. The sequence goes on from CM067172.1 coordinate 87,577,781, forward strand.
TGAACCACCTCATCACACTGTGTCTATTCTAGTGGCAAGACTCCATGAACTAGAAAGCAAGCTTGCAATGGTTTAATATGAAATGCAAAGCCTTGTAGTCAAAGGAGTGTCTCTCTTACTTGAGAAAGTGTTAGAAACGTAAGGGAAGATTTCAATAGATTCACCGAATTGTACAACCATAATGCTGCCATCCTAGATCATCTAGACAAAGACCATCTAGACTTGGTCCAATAGGAACAACTTGCTCTTCGGGGTAAAATACATTTGGGGAGACATTGAACAGATGATATGGTACATTCGGAGTAAATTAACATGTGTTTTGGGAGGTACCCGCGAACATATGTTGGGTGCTAGAACTTGAAGCACCAGCCTATGAATTGCCCGGTTGGTAATTCTGAAAACCCGAGTTTGGTGACGGCCTGAACACATGTTGGGTACCAAAACTGGAAGGACCAACACCCCATGAAGTACCCTGTTCGTGTTAGGAGGGAGGCATTTGAAATTCCTACGACTCAGGAAACTGGAAATTTTGTGAACTAGAACTCATACGTCGTTCCTGATGACTGTATGAAAATACCTCCCTCGGTATGGTTCTAAACTCCCCAAACATTTGGCTCATGGCCGGATGTGAATGGCTGGCAATTGGGTACTTGTTAAGACCTGTTAAAGTAACTGTTAAGCAAAAAATGTACTATGCAATTTTTTCTATTTTTAAAAATAATTGTTTTTAATATTTTAAAGTTTAACATTTAACTTTTTTGATACATAAAATGAATAACTGTCACGCTCAAATCATCAAAGGAAAGTGTTAAATGAGTCGTTTTCATGTTTGAAAGCTGAGAATTTTGTGCGCACCGAACCTGTTAAGACCTGTTAAGACACGAATTGCCAGCCTTAGATGTGATTCTTGAAAATGACGAGCTCGCTCGTCAACCTATAACAATCCCTCTTGCTGCGCACCTTAAAATATCAGTAACAATTTTAAAAATATTAGTAGCAAGTTTTATTTAAAAAAATACTTACGAACAATTGTTGATTAGACCCCCAAGCAGGGTATTCGCCTTCACGCTGGGCCTGACCTGGTTTACCGACAATTAACACGGTATGCTCATGATACCACCGCATATAGCCGTCCGCAGTGGTGGTCCCTGCATCTCCTTGGTGGAGCCGGTGTTGTCGGTTGTTCCATTGGTCGATATACTCACTATTTTGTACACCCCAATCGACCACAACTCTTCTCCTCAGCTGTAGTTTACGAAGGGCATGCCACTGTTGTGGTTCCAACAAACCATCATTAGATGAAATGGTTTGTATCATGCCAAATTGTCTAGCAACTCCCTGTGCTAGATGTGACTCCACCTCATCCCAATGTATCACAGGGCCAACGTATGTCCATAGGTGTTGACCAAGCCTACAACTTTTAGGTAGTAGGTTGATGAAATCTTGATACGGAGTCCACTTAAACTGTATTATAAAAAATGTAAAATTAGTATAACTTACAAAGTATATAAAATCTAAAATTTGGAAATATATAACTTTTACCTGCTCATTCGTTAGCGCATTAAAAAAAGACCGGTACACAGTTTGAACGTGAGCCGGTGTGTTAACATTAGAGAAGTGTCCATTCCACCTGTTTGCTAAGCAAGAGCGATAAGCACATGGCGCCTCGTTTTTGCGTGTCGTGACGCATGGGCAATCTGTGGCATTCTTTCCAACGCCCAATACTGGAGCAACAACAAAGGCCCATCAATGCCCTTTCTTTATCGCATAGTCCCCTTAGATATGTTTCGATACAAACAAGCAAGAGTTGCAGAACCCCAACTCTTTCGACCTACTTTGCTTAGGTCTTCTAGGTTCTCAAATAATTCAAGCTTACATCATATGTGTTTGCATCAAGAAAAATCTCCGAACCAATAAGGTGTGTTTGCAGATCATCTTGCTCATCAAACCACTGGTGTATGCGCTCACCCAAGGTAAGAAATTTGATCCTACCGTTTCTCATACTATCATAATCAGTCAAATCAGTAGGAAAAAAACCCAGATATTCCAAACACAAATTGTTCCAGTAATCAACATTTTGTGTTTATGTAACCCACTCACCAGTCACGGCTGGTCCATCTATGGGTAAACCCCATATCACCTTCACATCTTGAAAGGTGACATTTGCTTCACCGATAGGAAAATGAAACGTGTTGGTCTCTGGACGCCATCTTTCCACCAACGTGTTTATTAGAGGGCGATCAAGTTTGTGAAACATTGACTTGAATATTTAAAAAACCCAGCATTCTTGAGATGCTCAATGACTTTGGTGGGCATTCTATTCTTTCATTACATCAGACAGCCCTCCATCACCTTTTCTACATCTTAGCTCGCTTACATCGCGTTCATGGAAAATGTTGTGTGAATGATGGGTATCTTCAGCTTGTAACCACAACAATTATGGGTTTCTTGGTACACAGGTAACATTAAGAGAGACCATTTTTGTTTTAAAAATACTGGTATAGTTGATGATTATTTGAGTGAGAAATAGATTATTGCTTACGAAATCCATTAAAAAAATGCATGTGTATACTAATGTTTGCATAAACTGAGAATTGAATGATGCATGGCTGCTATTTTGTCGCGACATGTGAACCCGGTATTGGGAAACCCGGGTTCGCAGTGTGTTGTCCCATCAAGTCACAGTCTCTGCATGCTCTAATGTTGCTCTGAAAAGTGGCGTACGTCTTTCGAAACCGGGGATGGCATTGCCGGTGTCAAAATGCCTTTTTTGAACCCGGTTTTGGGAATACCGGGTTCGACCCATTTTTTTGAAATCGGTATTCCCAATACCGGTTTACCCTATTCCACAATTTTTTTTTTGCAAAAAACTTGTTTGACAAAATACCGCCAAGTATGTCCATTTCAAAAAAAAATTCACCTTCCGCATGAGCTCGTTACTGAAACACCACTTTCACTACCTTCACCTTCTTTAACACTGTAGTCTCAACATTACTTACTGCTCCAAAAGCCTCAAATATCTTCTTCATTTGTGTAATAGTGGAATAGTATCTAGATTCTCAAACTTGAGGACCACAACAATACCTATGTTCTCTACTTTTGGTTTTGGGCTAACAACAGGAACAACCTGCTCTTCAGTTTTGGTTACGATAATCTTGTTTATCCGGTAAGAATCCTAAATACGCTCAACAATTCCATGTGTCTCCACAGTTTCTGGTTCACCTTGGAACATTCATGACAACCTATGAGTCTTCTACAAACATGTTATGGGAAAGTTGTGCCAATAAGAAAAAAATTCTCTTGAATCGGTGGTGTATGTGTGTGTTAGAGAGAGAGGGAGATCAAGAATGGCTCATCAAAGTCCTTACTTCACTACCCAATTTTCAAACTGGTTATGGTTTGTGGTCAAGGTGGAAATTGACCAGATGAGTTAGTTAAAAGAGTTTTAAACTGTGCATCTTCCACCCCGTAGCTTTCGCATGAGCTCATCACTCACACACCACTTTCACTACCTTCACCTTCTTCAGCACTCAAGTCTCAACATTACTTACTGCTCCAAAGGTTTATGGGGTAGTTTGAGCAAAGGTTTAAAACGAAATATGTGAATGATAAGACTAGTAGGATGGTGGAGATACCCATGTGAAAACAGATTTTTGACTTGAACAAGCCGACAAAGAAAGAGTGGTGCCAAGAGTTTTATTCGACTCTTAGGGTGCAGAGTCTTCCCACTGAGGACTTTATCGAGGATCGGGTGATCCATTTTAGATTGGGAGGTAAGCAGTGCCATTGTACAGTGGCTGAGTTCGGATATTTGTGTGGGATGTTTGAGAGGAAGGAGTTTGTTGATGGGATTGTGCCATTGTTCATGGACCAGAGCGTACTAGATACTTCATTCTTTGAGGATGAAGTGCAATTTCATACATACTGGTTTAGCATCTCGGGTTAGGAGCATTTTAGCCTAGGGCAGAGTTAGGTATCAGACATCAAGTCCAAGAGATTGAGGATCCTACATAAGATCATCACTTATTCATTCATCCATCGGGGAAATATGAAAGATAAGGTCACTAGGATGATCTTTGGTTGCTGAGGCAGTTTCAGAAGTTTACTACTGGTATGTACGGTTGTGCTCCTTACATTTTGGCCAGACATATGTCGAAGACCAGGGAGCATCGATACTTGTGTGGTCATTTGAGGGTAGGAGGGGAATTACCGCTGTGGAGCCCATTGCTACCATTGACGCAACTGAAAAGCGAAAGACAAAGTTGATGAAGACCGCGCTGCTCACTTACAGTCTGATTCTGAGGATGAGGAGCCACACGCCTAGAGACAGAGGGTGGACTCACCTGTCCAATAGCAGCCACCTCCTAACGTTTATCCTTGTAATGACTTTTCAGGTTAGGAGTCCACGCTTAATCAGATCCTTGGGAACCAACGAGAGATCAGGGATACTCAGGACATGATCATCGACAATCAGCGGACCATGGAAAGTCAGGTCAACCACCTGGCTTACCAGAATGAGTGTTGGTCCCCACACATCAATCATTGGATCCAGCCTCAGAGTCCACCACCGCCTCCTACACGCTCATTTGATCCTCTTTCCATCTTCCTGCCTGCTAGCACTACTTATGGATTTATGTGGCCACCCCAGGATCAGCAGCAGCAACCAGTTTGGCGAGGACCTGGCACGAGCACAGCCGGCACTAGTGTGGGCCAGTTTGACACTTGCTGACATACGCGTGGGGAGCGTTATTCCGGTCATGATTATGATTTCTATGCTCGTGGGTTCTTTGGAGGTCCGGTTGACCCAGATGCTGGCGATGGTGTCCCATTTATTCATCCCATGGATGAAAACTGATTCACTCTTCTTCTCTCTATTTTCTAGTTATTTATGATACATTTTCATTTCATTTTCTTTAATTTGGTTGTAATCCGCCATTCTGGCGATGAGACATTTATTTACTTGTTTCTTGTATTGTCCTTTATTTCGAACAATGTAGTTGGCTGTGTGGTATTTTTGCTATCAGTGTTTGTCAGGTGATTTGCAAGTTGATTGTTTCGAGATTGCATTTGGAATTTATGGAACAAACAAGCGGGTATATGCTGGCACTAAGTTCAGCGCCCACTTAAAACGTCTCATTTAGAGGTCGTTTATAATAAGATGAGTTTATGATTCCTCAAATTGTTCACACCTTCGTTTTCCGCAAAATTAAATATTTTGGGGGTGTGACAATTGGTATCAGAGCTACAAGTTAGAGTGAACTTGGTTGCATTAGTGAGCATGAACTATTAGGTTGTACTGATAAATGAATGAGCATGGATTGTTGAGCTCAATCACAAAAGGGGTTTAACCACGAAAATCATCAAGATCTCCTGTTATGCAGTGCAAACCTACTAAATTCTTAACGAATCTATGGTAAATGATGATGTTCCCAAAGAGATGTTTCGATCTTTGGAGGATTTGCAATATGAGTGTCTTTGTATTATGATTGATCGAGAGTGAATTGAATGAATGTATGAATATCTGAGTTGAATTGTATTGAATTCTGAATCCTCGGACAACTAATGATTGGAGATATATATAGACCTCCAATTAGGTCATCATTGTAATTTGGGCATGTACGAAATGGGCCTTTACCCTAGTACTCAAATTGACAATTCTTAGAATGGAAAGTTATAGAGTGTGTGTCATATTTATAAATCCAGTGAAGATTTACAAGTCACAATAATAACTAATAATAATATTTAGATTGATATTAAATAGAAAATGGGGGAATCTTTGCCCTCTAGGTTTCTCCAAGACTCCGTCCTAGCTAGGTTTTGCTTAAAGGCTCGCCGATTGGGCCAAGCTCAAATTCTGACCTAGCCCGCGTTTTACATGTGCCATGTGTGTACAGATTAAGCCTCGCCAAGACCTTGTCCTTACCTAAGTCTCGCTGGTGTGTTGCCTAAGGCTCGCTAGTGTCTTGCCTGGGTCCCAATTCAAGGCTCGCAAGCCTTACCATCCTCTCTTGTCTAGCCTTAAGCCTTACTTGGCCCTACTCCAAGGCTCACACGCCTTCTCCAACTCCTAACTAAGCCTCGCTGTGGAGAAGCATTCTCTTTTGAAGCTTTATTTTGAAAGCCTTCTCTTCTCTCTTTCTCTGTTTTCTTTGTGATCACCACACACACACACCACACACACACCCCACACAAACACAAAAATACACCACACATATTACCATAATAGGATAATAATCTAGTATATATATATATCGGGGTTTGATTTGGTGAAGTCTTACCATAACCCATCAATAAATTTAGTCTATAACTGTTTTGTGACTAGGTGCTCATACGTGCTTAGAATATACACTTTCATGCCTTAGTTCTAAAAGACCTTAGCTCGATCATGCCTTAGATTTCTCATGCCTTAGTATTTTTGTAAATACAGAAATGGCTAATAATTACTATGATTCGGACTTGAGCGAGTATAGAGGTCAACCATAATGGGTGGATTTCAGACTCTGACGCTAGCGTCAATCAAGTTGTCCCTTATTTGGAAACCGATTCAAAAAATGACAATGAGATGGAAAATCCCCAAGATGAAATTAGTGATCTAGAAGACACACCACTAGCTAATAATGACACACCTCATGAATCACCGATTGTGGTTGACCCTTATGTCAATCCAGATGATACCACTGAAATTCCACCAGTCATCAAGGAATGGAAACTGGATATGGGATGGCCTTCGTTCAAGAAATCACCATTTTAGCCAAGGATTTTCCCATAACTTGTGAACTACCTCATCACACTGTGCCTATTCTAGTGGTAAGACTCCATGAACTAGAAAGCAAGCTAGCAATGGTTCAATATGAAACGCAAAGCCTAGCAAGTCAAAGGAGTATCTCTCTTACTTGAGAAAGTGTTAGAAACGTAAGGGAAGATTTCAATAGATTCACCGAATTGTACAACCATAATGCTGCCATCCTAGATCATCTAGACAAAGACCATCTAGACTTGGTCCATGTTTGAGCATGGATTGTTGGGCTCAATCACAAAAGAGATTTAACCACGAAAACCATCATAATCTCCCACTATGTAGTGCAAACCTACTAAATTCTTCGCGAATCTAAGGTGAATAATGGTTTTCCCAGAGAGATGTATCGATCTCTGGAGGATATTGAATGTATATGATTTTGATGAATGATTGATTGATTGAGAGAGAATTGAATGAATATGTGTGTGTACTATTTTCTGAATTGTGATGAATGAATGTTGAATGAATCTGACATATAATGATTAGAGGTATTCATAGACACCCAATTAGGTTACCATTGTATTTTGGGCCTGTCATAAATGGGCCCTAGCCTCTGAATCCAAAATGTCAGTACGAGGAATAGAACATTCGAGATTTCTATTATACTTTATATCCCTTCTGTATCCAAAGAGATTTTGCCAAGCTACTAGCTCTCAAGTAGCAAGGGAGAGACTTATTCCCAACAGGAAAGGGAAAGAAGCCTTCCCAAAGGCAAGGTAGCCTTCCCAAGGGCAAGGGAGCCTTCCCAAGGGCAAGGGAGCCTTCCCAAGGGCAAGGGAAGAAAGTCATAAGCCTTCCCAAGGGCAAGGGATAATATGAGTTGCCCATGCTTGATGTATTCTGCTTAGAATTTTTCTTAGTTGCTATGCGCATAGACATATATGAACACTTGTATGTTTTTCAAACTTGCGTAGCTCTTTGTAAGGTAGTGTTGTAAGGCTAACTTTTTGTACGTATCCTTACTTAGGATTTCTCTTTGCCCACAGGTACTTGCCATGTCGGAGGCTAGTAGTGACCACATTGGGGGTACTAGTGTTGAGGGAAATAGTGAGACTAACTTATGCAAAGTTAGCAAAGTTAGAAAACCACCCGAGAGTGTTTATGATTCCCTTACTTTCCTGACCATTGACGATATCTCGGGATTGTTTAAGTCTTATCCTTGCCTTGCTCATCCTTCCCTTCCTTCTGAGGATGAAAGGGCTAATCTCCCTCCTCATGGGAAGATCACCTTGTACAAAAGTTTCCTCACCCAATCCAACCTTAAGCTTCCATTTACACCTTTCTATACCAAGGTGGTATCTCATTATAAGATAAGTGTTGCCCAGTTGAATCCATCAGGTTCCTGGAAGATTGTTGCCTTTGAGATGCTTTCCAAAGCCCTAGGTGAAACCCCTTCCTTGTATTTGTTTAGGAAATCCTTTATCTTGACTAGGAAGGGTGATTGGTTTATATTTACCTTCCGAGACAATGACCATAAGTTTATAGGCAACCCTCCTAAGCCTTCCCTGTGGCGATTCGACTACTTCTTGTCAATGACACATTTGTTTCGGATGAGTTGAAGAACATGTTCCGTTTGGGTAGGAAGTTGATGATAGGTTGATGAACAAATCTGTTAATGAGAAGGTTGCAGATCGGTTAATTAATAGGGTTCATTAAAAAGCACTTCGAGCCAAGTCCATTCCATATAAATCCTATCCCGAGGGTATGTTAGCCATGACTGGGATTAGCCTGGATTGGGATTGGACTAGGATCTCCATACTTAGGAAGAAATCCACTGAAGAATGTAAATTTTCTATCCTTACCTCTTATCATTATTGTCATGTATGTTTACTATATTTTCTTCCTTTCTAACTTTTTTATTTTTATTTTTCAACTTTGACTCTAATGGAAGCACTCGACTTCAATTTAGACGATCTGGATGTTCATCCTACCCCAGCCGATCAGGGGTCAATCCTTCGTGAGCAGGTCGGTGAGATTGTTCCTCTTAAGCCTGGAGTTGGAGGATAGGATGGCGGCAATGAGTACGAGGCTATTTTCGCCGATAGGACACAACCCTCCCTTGATGATATTTGATGTGACCAATTTATATAGATCGCCCACATCATTATCGGCCTTTTTCGTATGTGTTTTGAGTCAATTTTGTATGCATTTGGCGCGTTTATGGTGTTTGTTAGTGCTTTCAGGTTCTTAGCAGGTTGCGCGTCCATTTGGTACATTTTCTGACGATTTTTGGCCAAAAAGTTGACCCGAGTGTTCGAGTGATGTTGATAATGAAGAACAAAGATTTCAGCAGATATGCACTGCACCGCAGTGGGAGGGTTATTGCCCCACTGCGCCGCAGTCGTTGGGTACCAAAGATACAAGATTCCAGTGAATTATCACTGCGCCGCAGTGGGAGCATTCACACCCTACTGCGCCGTAGTCAACAACGAATAAACAATTCAGGGACTTCTCACTGCGCCGCAGTGGGAAGTGCACAAGGCTACTGCGCCGCAGTGAGTGCACGGGAGAATCAGGGTTGCAGCCTTTTGCTGCAGATTTTGGGGGAGGTATATAAAGAAAAAAAACCCTATTTTCCCAAGTATCCAAATTCTTTCTAAGAGCTGCTCTCCAAGGGATTCCTTCAAGGATCAAGGGTAGATTTCCTCAACCGATTCATTGAAGATTCACGGGCACCCACTTAGATCGTATCTATTTCATTGTCTTGCAATTTCAATTTCAAGAACGATTGGTACATCATGTTCTTCTTTTATTTTGATTGTTATTTTAAATTAATCATGAGTGGCTAAACATTCACTCATCCACCTTGAGGAAACTAGACGAATCATGTGATTGCTATATGTTTTAATCCAAAGAGTTGATTTCAATTATCGTTGTGTCGAGATCTTGATGATTTAATTCCTTTTTATATATTATTATGATATTGGTGGCATGTGTGTTCTTCGTTAGTGGTACTAGTTGGATGCATATGTGATTTTCAAATGGTTGTTTGTCTATGAGCAATTATCACTAGTTCATGGTATGATAGTGAATATCATTTTAATAAAAGGAGTCATTTTGTCAACGTGTTTTATAACGGTTGGTGGTACCACGTTATCTTCACATAGGCACAATTGTTAATTCGATAGTCGAGCAAACTAATTGTTGGTAAGGTTGTCTAGGCATTGGTGGTACCGGCTTGGGTAATTAAACTAGCAACTTAGGTAATTGGGTAATTTGCTCACGGTTGGTGGTACCACGTGAGCACCTTAATCCTTTTACGATTATCTTTTCAACTCAAGGAATTTGGTCTTAATTGAATGCAATCATGTTTGAAGTCTAGCGAATTCAAGGTGGATGATCTTTATTAATATTGTCTGAAGCTTTTCTTTACTTTTATGCGTTTTGTCTTTTAAATTTATTTTAATTTAATTGTCAAAGTGAGACTCGAAGCAACACCTGTTTTCCAAACCATTTTATTAAACAACTAGTTCAAACCAATCCCCGAGAACGAACACGAACTTACCTCTTAACTATATTGCATACGAACGGGTCCACTGCCCGATAGTGTGTAGTAGTGAGTTTCTAGGTATTTCTAGTTTATAATTTTTAAACTCGATTTAGCACATCAAGTTTTTGGCGCCGCTGCCGGGGATTGTGTGCCGATTTAGTTTTTAATTTAGTGGTTTGATCCTTTCTCACGCGTGAGGAAGTTACTTGTGTTGAGTCAAGGATTCGCTGACTAGACTTGGTCGCTGGCGTGAGTCGCCAACAAGTGATCAGCGAGTCAATGACTCTTATCATCGGGTGGCTTACTTCCCAAGTTGTGTGTCAAGGCGGGAAGTTTTCAAACCATAAGAAGACAAGATGTCACATGGTGGTTCTTCCAACTGAATATTACCGTATATGGCAAAGGTACAGTTGGACCAAAACAAGGGTTTCTCTCTTTCATACCCGTTTTGGTAAAGAAGACAAAGGCTCCTAGATCAAAGTACAACGAGCCTATGAGAAGTTGACAACCACCATTCTATCACTATCATTGTAAGGCTGTGTTGCCCTAATTCCTCCCCTATATAAAGCAACACAGCCGCATCTTTTATACTTTGTGTTTATCACCACAAAGTGTTCGTGTCACTTTATTTTCTCTCTTGTAATTTCTTAAGTTTATAGTGTCTAGACTTAGCAATTATTTAGTTCATTTGTATTCTTGTAAGACAAGTTGTAATATCGACCATGTATTCATCGTTTAATCAATGAAACATATGATTATACTTGCTTAGATATTTGCATTTGAACTTATTCTTGTTCATGTTCTTTACTTTCTGTTCTTAACTTCTTGTCTAAATAAAACTAATATAAGTGTGCAAATTGTGGACTGTCAAGTGGTATCAGAGCCTACGTTTCTAAATTATTGAAACAAAGATCCGTTTGCATACTTATTTTCTTAAATCTCTTTCTTAATCTCTTCTTAAAAACAAGAACATGACTGCTATTCCCACCCTAGTTAACACACGTGACTTCGGTTACGTATCTGTCCCTCCAAGATTCGAGCCCGATGACTTTGGGTCTTGGAAGGAAAGGATGTTACTTCACATTGTGGGTGTGGAACCCTACCTTATGTCAATTCTGACCATTGGTCCATATATTCCCACTCTGGTGCAAAGAACACCAGGAGCAACTATTGATGCTCCTGAGATTGTGATTGACATCGTCAAACCAGAGGTTCAATGGACTGACGATGAGAGGAGACTTGTAAATATTGATGCAAGACTTAAGAACATGATAATCAGCACTCTTCCTTCTGATATCATGAAAGTAGTCATCAGATATCCCTCTTCTAAAGAAGTGTGGGATAGGCTCTGTAGCATGTATGAAGGCTGATGTGACCAATTTATACCCATCGCCCACATCATTATTGGCCTTGTTATTAAGTGTTTTTAGTCGATTTTGTTGGCATTTGGCGCGTTTATGTGTTTGTTAGTGTTGTCAGGCTCTAAACAGGATACGTGTCCATTTGGTGTAAGTTCGGATGATTTCATAGGCCAAGATGTTGATTTGTGAGCCTGAGAGTTGTTCAGGGTTGTGAAGATAGAAAAGTCCAGCATGATTGGACTGCGCCGTAGTGAGGAGTGCATATGCCACTGCGCCGCAGTCATCTAATGGAAAGGCGTATTGAGACCAGTTATATAGCACTGCGCCGCAGTGGTGGTGACCTAAACCCACTGCGCCGCAGTCATCAAGTGCCAAAAGGAGGATAAATTCCAGTGATAATGCACTGCGACGCAGTGAAGGCAACATATATCACTGCGCCGCAGTCAGGCGAAGTCAAAGTCAAAAGAGATCCACTGCGCCGCAGTGGAGTCCTTATTTTCCCACTGCGCCGCAGTGGCTCGACGGGCCTGTAGGATTTTGGCAGCCTCGTTGCCTCAAATTCCAGGGGGTATAAATAGATAACAAAAACCTAATTCCCAAAGCATCAAATTATCTTTCTAGGAGCTGCACTATAAGGGATTTCTTCAAGGTTCAAAGGCTAGTTTTCTTCCTCAAAATCATTGGAGATCTACGTGCACCCATCTAGATCGTATCTACTTTTCTTGTCTTACAATTTACTTTCATCAAACGATTGGTACAATCATGTTTACCTTTTCTTTTGATTATTATTTACCATTCATCATGAGTGGCTAGATCTATTATCATCCACCTTGATGAAACTAGACGGATAATGTGATTGCTATGTTTTAATTCAAGAGTTGATTCTATTATCGTTATATTGAGATCTTTATTGATTAATTCCTTATTCTTTATTCTTTGTGATATTAATAATTTATTTGTTCATCGTTAGTGGTACTAGGTGAATAGGTATTTTATTTCAATTAATTGTCTATGATTGATTGTCTCTGGTTGGTGGTACCACGGTGAATGTCATTAGAATAATAGGTATTAATTGGTGAACGTGTTTAGATACGGTTGGTGGTACCACGTATTTATTCACATAGATATGATTGATAATTGTTAATCAAACAAACTAATTACTAGGGATATTTTCTTAAGCATTGGTGGTACCGGCTTGGGTAATTGAAATAGCAAATTAGGTGTTTGGGTAATTTGCAAGCGGTTGGTGGTACCACGTAAGCATCTTTATCCTTACACGATTATCTATTCAACTTAATGAATTTGATCTTAATTTAAAGCAATCACATTTGAAGTCGAGGGAAGTCAAGGTGGATGAATTTTAATATTATTGTCTGAAGTTTCATTTCATTTTATGTTTTTAATTTTCTGTTAAAAGAGATTGAAGTAACACCCTTTTTCCAAACCATTGTATGAAACAACTAGTTCAACCAATCCCTGCGAACGAACACGGTCTTACCTGTTAACTATATTACAAACGATCGGGTCCACTACCCGTGAGTGCGTAGTAGTGAGTTTTTAGGTGATTCTAGTTTTAAAAATATAAAACTCGATTTAGCACATCAAGTTTTTGGCGCCGCTGCCGGGGATTGTGTGCCGTTTTAGTTGTTAAATTTAGTGGTTTGATCCTTCCTCACGCGTGAGGAAGTTATTTGCTTATTTAGTATAGTTTATTTTTGTTTATCACAAGTGCATTTTACGTGTGTGTTAGTTGTGTTTGCAGGCTTATTCTTAGTTAATGATCTTGCGTTCTTCGGGTAAACCTCTGTTCAGTCCTTGGAGAACTCCACTAAGACGCAGGATTAACTATACAGCACCAACACCGCTATCACCTGCAACTCCACCCACTCAGGATTCAGACGAAGAAGGTTTTGATTTAGAAGAACTATTTTCAGAAGTTGAGAAAGAGGAGATGGGTGACGAACAACCAAGGGATCCAAATGACATTCCATATGGTGATAGGGTCCGAATTATTCCCACGGCTCGAGGTTCAGCCATTAGACCTCCGGGAATTGATCATACATTTAATTTGAAGGCAAATCATCTTAAGAGCATTGAAGAGCAGAAATTTGATGGAAAAAGAAAATGGGATCCTTACCAACACTTGGACAGGTTTGAAAAGTTGGCTCGGCTTTACCAATATGGACAAAACCAAATGAATGCCGTGAAGCTTGAAACATTTCCCATTTCGATCACCGGAGATGCCGAAGATTGGTTCAATGACCTTCCCGAGAATTCTATCACTACTTGGGACCAAATGAAACAAGCTTTTATTGATGAGTTTTATTCTCTTAGAACTCAAAGGAGGCTAGAGAACTTGATTAGGTCATTCGAGCAAGATGAGAAGGAGGATGTGGTAGATGCATGGATCCGTTTCAAGGATATGCTAAGAAATTGTCCGGGTCATGAATTGTCCAAGGAAAATTATGTTGAGTTGTTCTTTGATGGGTTGAACAAGAGGTCCAAAAGAGAATTGGGATATGCATTCGGGGGAAGTTTCAACAAGATTACACCAAATCAGGGGTATGACATTTTGGAACAAATGGTGAAGGATTATGCAACTATGGATGACGAAAGATTCTTGAAAAATGAGAAGAGAATGAACAAAGGAACTAAGGAGGGGAGAGTTGCAAGAGTTGAAACTGGAAGGGATTCTGAGATTGTTGGAGAGATTCAAGCTTTGTCTTCACGTATGGAAAAAGAATTTGCATCTCAAGAGGCTAGGTTTGGAGCTCTTGAAAAGGATGTGAAGACTATTGCTGACGGTTGTGACTATTGTGGAGATATGCATTATTCTGAGGATTGTCCCAATCGGGGACGTGAAGATGTCAACTACATTCAGAACCAGCAACAAGGGGGTTTCCAGCGCAACACCGGTTTCCAAAACCGGCCCTCAGGTAATACTTCTTACAACTCTTCCTTTCCTACTAATAATGCTCGTTTTTCAGGTAACAGGTGGCAAGAAGATCATTATCAGAATCAGCCTCAGCAGCAGATACACCAAGGCCAAGGATCTGGATCTTCTAACACCGATCCAAATGACAAGTTGAGGGAGATAATGAAGCAAATGATGAGCAATCAGATTGAAACAAATACAAGTATTCAGAATATCAGGGAGGAAACCAAGGAGCTGAATGAGAGGCTAGAAAGACTAAGTGGTAAAGTTGAGATGAATGCCAAGAATGCAGGGTTGAACTTTAAGGATCTTGAGAGTAGGATGGCAGCTTTAGCTAGGCCTACGGGGACTCTACCGAGCAATACCCAACAGAATCCAAAGCCTCAGTCGAGTAATCAAGGATCATGGAGAAAGGATGCCCAGCCCAATGTCAGAAATGAGCACGTGAATGCTATCACCACGAGGGCAGGTAACACTTATGATTCAGCTAAATCTTCACCTAATAATTTGTTTCAATCCGTGCAGGTTGGTGAAGATGAGGAGCGAGTTGACGGTGAGATTGAAATGGAACCGGAACCAGCCGTGCCAATACCGGCCGTTCCATCCGAACCCGTTGCTAAACCTGTTGAGAAGCCCGCTGAGGAACCAACTGTTAAGCCATATAAACCGAAGGCTCCATTTCCCCAGCGATTGGCGAAAAATAAGCTGAAGGAACAAATGGACAAATTTGTAAGTCACCTCCGTAAATTGCATATTAATATTCCATTTTTAGATGCAATTGTGCAGATGCCCGGATATGCAAAGTGCTTGAAGCAGATTTTGATGAATAAGAAGCATCTGGAAGAAGTGACTACTGCAGTTTTAGAGGATGTTTGCTCAGCAGCTGTAACAGGTAAGTTGCCCGAAAAACGAGGAGATCCAGGTAGTTTTACTATTCCTTGTAAGATAGGTAACTTAACGGTAAAAAAGGCTTTAAATGATTCGGGTGCAAGTATTAACCTAATGCCTTCTTCTCTTTACTCCAAGCTGAACTTAGGAACACCTAAACCTATTAACATGAAAATCAATTTGGCCGATAAGTCTGAAATAAGACCTATTGGAATATTAGAAGATGTGTTAATTTCAGGTGGGAGGTTTGATTTTTCCTGTAGATTTTGTGATTATTGAAGCTGAAGAGCATTAAATGTGCCTCTTATCTTAGGGAGACCATTCCTTGCCACGGCCGATGCCAAACTTGAAGTTGGTCGTGGTAAGTTGACATTGAGAGCCGGGGATGAATCTGTAACATTTTCAAACACATGTTCTGTTTCTTTGCCTAATGCTGCTAATTATGTTGAAACTGCCTGTGTTAGTTCTTTGGATTCACAGATTGATAAATGGTTGGATGATAAGCTAGAGGAAAGAGAGCAAGAATTGAAGTCAACAGCGGTACGTGTTCCTAAACCAACGGATGGCCCTTGTGCTAAAATCCGTAAGCTTTATAGTCGTGTGAGGTCCGCTATTTCTCATGGGAATATTAAGTTATCCGAAGAACTGTGCTCAAATTTATCAACAAATGAGAAAGCTGAGTTAATGATGGTTGTTGATATTTCTGACGAAGCAAATGATTGGATATGTAACAAGGTTAAAGGTAACTGTTTCTCTCCTTTTAAAAGTAGACCGCCCAACACTTCAAGTGTGGGGGCGTCGGGGTCCCAATGTTGGTGATTATGAGAGGTTCGAGTCTAGCTAAAGACTCGTAAATAAATTAAGCGCTTCTCGGGAGGCAACCCGTGTTATTTTCTTGCATTTTATTTTCATTTTTGTAGTTAGATTTGATGTTTTATTGTCAAGAAAGTGCAGGTGAAATTTTGGTGTGAATGGGATTGAGGTAAGTGTTCAAAAATTTCATTGTCAAAATTTTTCTAAGGAAAAATGAAGGGGTTGTGAACAGTGAATCCCCACTGCGCCGCAGTGGGGGAGGACTTGAGTGACTGCGTCGCAGTCAGTTCATTATCTGGGTAAAAATAACCCCACTGCGCCGCAGTGGGGGAGTGGCTTATTGACTGCGCCGCAGTCCTTTTATACTGTCCTTCGGGTGAAAATTGTCCTACTGCGCCGCAGTGGGAGAGGTCGATAGCCACTGCGCCGCAGTGGGATCTTTGACCAGTCAACTGGGGGTCGGTTATAATTGAGTTAATGTTTCAAACTTACTTTTCACCACAAAAAGCTTTCTTTCTTTCTTTATTTTATTTTATCGTATTTTATTTTCTTTTTATCAGTAGATGCTTTGATATGCTTGGGAATTTGTGGTTTGTTTTGTGATGCGATTTAAGCAGGATTGTTGATGGCTATAGTGAAGCTCAAGTGTGGGGGGAACCCACTGGATTCTCTCCTAATCTCTATTATATGGAATCAATTGATTAATTGTGTGATGTCATGTGCATATGTTGGCAGTAAGTTCAGTGCATTATTTTTGATTGGCATCTTTCTTGATACTGTTTCACACACATCCGGTATGTGCTCTAATTCTTTTTATGTCTATTGTCGCTTACCCCTATTTACCTTAGTTTTGACCGATATGGACATTGAGGACATTGTCCATCTTAAGTGTGGGGGGAGGAGGCAATAGAAAATTGGAAAAGTGAGAAAGTTTGAAGTTTCCTTCCTTTACTAGCATTTTGGTTAAATTTTTAAATTTTTGAGGCTATAGGTTTTGTTCAAAGACGAGAAATGAAGTGAACCCAAAATTTTGCTAATCTAGGATAGAACTTGAGATTGGTTACTTTTTGCTTTCCTTTCCTAGTGCTTGTGGCATTTCATCGTTCCAAGAGGTCATAGGCTTGTTCCGAACTTCAAATAATCTAGGTTGCTTGCGAATTGTACCTTAATGATGAACCTAATGTGAATAATAGCTTCACTAGATGATGTATTGGTAGGCACCGCTTGAGGTTTTCCATTTGAATTTTGCAACTTGTGTGCATGAAAAGCTTGAAATGTATTAAATATGCTTGTGGTAATTTGACTTAACATATGGTTTGCACACCGGATGTCCGGTCCTTAATTTATGTTATAGGTTGTGGCTCTAGTCATTATGTTTGGTCTTTATATCGGGGTGTCTGGGGTGCTTCGGCATCAAATGGGTGGCACATGCGGGAATGCGCTTAAACTTTTTTTTATAGTCTAATGCTAATGTGGTCTTTGAGATTCGAACAAGTAAGTCCTTGGGGTGACTTCGTTTTACCTAGCTCACCTAAAGCTTCCAACTTGGGATAGATTGACTGAAAGTTCGTTACATGGGTCTCATAGAAACTCACGGGTATTAAATTATAAAACCTTTGTTCTCGTATGTGTTAGTGTTTAGATCATGGTCTCTGGATATGCAGCCCAACCTTGAGTTCTGGCGTATGTCTCTTAACGATACTCAGTATCCGTAGCGAACCGCTGGCCGGACGCTTAAAGTACACTTTCGTATGATCACCCGATGTGTGGATAGAGTTGCAATTCTAGACCGTAGGAGTATGTTTTGTCAAGGGACTCAAGTATACCGTAATGAAAACCTAATGGAAAACCAATGGCGTGAGTGTTTAGATGGACAAATATACCAATAATCATTGTGGAATATTGCTTATGTTGCCAATAATAATTGTGAAGCTTGCTAGTAGATTATAGCTTAGTAAGAACGAGCTTAAGGTCAATTAGAATGATAGAAATGTTAAAGAGGTGAACACAATCATAGGGAGGATTCTAATTGTAACTGAAAGATGGTTTTGTTATAGATTAGTAGAATTTTCTGATTTCGTCTAAAACTTTGCTCATTAGTTTTTAAATGCATTTGCTTTTGGTATTCAACACCGCTTGGTTGGAATCTTCCCATATAACCAGGTATCGTTTTGTGACATTTTGAATCGGGTTTTTAAGATTGATAAAGTTTGATTTGCTTGAGGGCAAGCAAAGCTCAAGTGTGGGGGGGTTTGATGTGACCAATTTATACCCATCGCCCACATCATTATTGGCCTTGTTATTAAGTGTTTTTAGTCGATTTTGTTGGCATTTGGCGCGTTTATGTGTTTGTTAGTGTTTTCAGGCTCTAAACAGGGTACGTGTCCAATTGATGCAATTTCGGATGATTATTGGCCAGAAGTCATTTGTGAGTCGAGAGTTGTTCAGGGTTGTGAAGATAGAAAAGTCCAGCATGATTGGACTGCGCCGCAGTGAGGAGTGCATATGCCACTGCGCCGCAGTCATCTAATGGAAAGGCATATTGAGACCAGTTATATAGCACTGCGCCGCAGTGGTGGTGACCTAAACCCACTGCGCCGCAGTCATCAAGTGCCAAAAGGAGGATAAATTCCAGTGATAATGCACTGCGATGCAGTGAAGCAACATATATCACTACGCCGCAGTCAGGCGAAGTCAAAGTCAAAAGAGAGCCACTGCGCCGCAGTGGAGTCCTTATTTTCCCACTGCGCCGCAGTGGCTCGACGGGCCTGTAGGATTTTGGCAGCCTCGTTGCCTCAAATTCCAGGGGGTATAAATAGATAACAAAAACCTAATTCCCAAGGCATCAAATTATCTTTCTAGGAGCTGCACTATAAGGGATTTCTTCAAGGTTCAATTCAAGATCTAATCGTCTTCGATTCATTGGATTCACGTGCACCCATCTAGATCGTATCTACTTATTGTCTTGCAATTTCTACTTTCATCAAACGATTGGTACAATATGTTTATTTATTTCTTTTATCAATTTCAATTTAGCATGATTGGCTAGATCTATTATCATCCACCTTGATGAAACTAGACGGATAATGTGATTGCTATGTTTTAATTTAAGAGTTGATTCTATTATCGTTATATTGAGATCTTTATTGATTAATTCCTTATTCTTTATTCTTTGTGATATTAATAATTTATTTGTTCATCGTTAGTGGTACTAGGTGAATAGGTATTTTATTTCAATTAATTGTCTATGATTGATTGTCTCCGGTTGGTGGTACCACGGTGAATGTCATTAGAATAATAGGTATTAATTGGTAAACGTGTTAGATACGGTTGGTGGTACCACGTATTTATTCACATAGATATGATTGATAATTGTTAATCAAACAAACTAATTACTAGGGATATTTTCTTAAGCATTGGTGGTACCGGCTTGGGTAATTGAACTAGCAAATTAGGTGTTTGGGTAATTTGCAAGCGGTTGGTGGTACCACGTAAGCATCTTTATCCTTACACGATTATCTATTCAACTTAATGAATCTGATCTTAATTTAAAGCAATCACATTTGAAGTCGAGGGAAGTCAAGGGGGATGAATTTTAATATTATTGTCTGAAGTTTCATTTCATTTTATGTTTTTAATTTTCTGTTAAAAAGAGATTGAAGTAACACCCTTTTTCCAAACCATTGTATGAAACAACTAGTTCAACCAATCCCTGCGAACGAACACGGTCTTACCTGTTAACTATATTACAAACGATCGGGTCCACTGCCCGTGAGTGCGTAGTAGTGAGTTTTTAGGTGATTCTAGTTTATAATTTTTAAACTCGATTTAGCACATCAAGTTTTTGGCGCCGCTGCCGGGGATTGTGTGCCGATTTAGTTGTTAATTTAGTGGTTTGATCCTTCCTCACGCGTGAGGAAGTTATTTGCTTATTTAGTATAGTTTATTTTTGTTTATCACAAGTGCATTTTACGTGTGTGTTAGTTGTGTTTGCAGGCTTATTCTTAGTTAATGATCTTGCGATCTTCGGGTAAACCTTTGTTCAGTCCTTGGAGAACTCCACCGAGACGCAGGATTAACTATACAGCACCAACACCGCTATCACTTGCAACTCCACCCACTCAGGATTCAGACGAAGAAGGATTTGATTTAGAAGAACTATTTTCAGAAGTTGAGAAAGAGGAGATGGGTGACGAACAACCAAGGGATCCAAATGACATTCCATATGGTGATAGGGTCCGAATTATTCCCACGGCTCGAGGTTCAGCCATTAGACCTCCGGGAATTGATCATACATTTAATTTGAAGGCAAATCATCTTAAGAGCATTGAAGAGCAGAAATTTGATGGAAAAAGAAAATGGGATCCTTACCAACACTTGGACAGGTTTGAAAAGTTGGCTCGGCTTTACCAATATGGACAAAACCAAATGAATGCCGTGAAGCTTGAAACATTTCCCATTTCGATCACCGGAGATGCCGAAGATTGGTTCAATGACCTTCCCGAGAATTCTATCACTACTTGGGACCAAATGAAACAAGCTTTTATTGATGAGTTTTATTCTCTTAGAACTCAAAGGAGGCTAGAGAACTTGATTAGGTCATTCGAGCAAGATGAGAAGGAGGATGTGGTAGATGCATGGATCCGTTTCAAGGATATGCTAAGAAATTGTCCGGGTCATGAATTGTCCAAGGAAAAATATGTTGAGTTGTTCTTTGATGGGTTGAATAAGAGGTCCAAAAGAGAATTGGGATATGCATTCGGGGGAAGTTTCAACAAGATTACACCAAATCAGGGGTATGACATTTTGGAACAAATGGTGAAGGATTATGCAACTATGGATGACGAAAGATTCTTGAAAAATGAGAAGAGAATGAACAAAGGAACTAAGGAGGGGAGAGTTGCAAGAGTTGAAACTGGAAGGGATTCTGAGATTGTTGGAGAGATTCAAGCTTTGTCTTCACGTATGGAAAAAGAATTTGCATCTCAAGAGGCTAGGTTTGGAGCTCTTGAAAAGGATGTGAAGACTATTGCTGACGGTTGTGACTATTGTGGAGATATGCATTATTCTGAGGATTGTCCTAATCGGGGACGTGAAGATGTCAACTACATTCAGAACCAGCAACAAGGGGGTTTCCAGTGCAACACCGGTTTCCAAAACCGGCCCTCAGGTAATACTTCTTACAACTCTTCCTTTCCTACTAATAATGCTCGTTTTTCAGGTAACAGGTGGCAAGAAGATCATTATCAGAATCAGCCTCAGCAGCAGATACACCAAGGCCAAGGATCTGGATCTTCTAACACCGATCCAAATGACGAGTTGAGGGAGATGATGAAGCAAATGATGAGCAATCAGATTGAAACAAATACAAGTATTCAGAATATCAGGGAGGAAACCAAGGAGCTGAATGAGAGGCTAGAAAGACTAAGTGGTAAAGTTGAGATGAATGCCAAGAATGCAGGGTTGAACTTCAAGGATCATGGAAAAAGGATACCCAGCCTAATGTCAGAAACGAGCATGTGAATGCTATCACTACGAGGGCAGGTAACACTTATGATTCAGCTAAATCTTCACCTAATAATTTGTTTCAATCCGTGCAGGTTGGTGAAGATGAGGAGCGAGTTGACGATGAGATTGAAATGGAACCGGAACCAGCCGTGCCGATACCGGTCGTTCCATCCGAACCCGTTGCTTTACCTGTTGAGAAGCCCGCTGAGGAACCAACTGTTAAGCCATATAAACCGAAGGCTCCATTTCCCCAGCGATTGGCGAAAAATAAGCTGAAGGAACAAATGGACAAATTTGTAAGTCACCTCCGTAAATTGCATATTAATATTCCATTTTTAGATGCAATTGTGCAGATGCCCGGATATGCAAAGTGCTTGAAGCAGATTTTGATGAATAAGAAGCATCTGGAAGAGTGGCTACTACAGTGCTAGAGGAAGTTTGCTCAGCAGCTGTAACAGGTAAGTTGCCCGAAAAACGAGGAGATCCAGGTAGTTTTACTATTCCTTGTAAGATAGGTAACTTAACGGTAAAAAAGGCTTTAAATGATTCGGGTGCAAGTATTAACCTTATGCCTTCTTCTCTTTACTCCAAGCTGAACTTAGGAACACCTAAACCTATTAACATGAAAATCAATTTGGCCGATAAGTCTGAAATAAGACCTATTGGAATATTAGAAGATGTGTTAATTCAGGTGGGAGGTTTGATTTTTCCTGTAGATTTTGTGATTATTGAAGCTGAAGAGGCATTAAATGTGCCTCTTATTTTAGGGAGACCATTCCTTGCCACGGCCGATGCCAAACTTGAAGTTGGTCGTGGTAAGTTGACATTGAGAGCCGGGGATGAATCTGTAACATTTTCAAACACATGTTCTGTTCTTTGCCTAATGCTGCTAATTATGTTGAAACTGCCTGTGTTAGTTCTTTGGATTCACAGATTGATAAATGGTTGGATGATAAGCTAGAGGAAAGAGAGCTAGAATTGAAGTCAACAGCGGTACATGTTCCTAAACCAACGGATGGCCCTTGTGCTAAAATCCGTAAGCTTTATAGTCGTGTGAGGTCCGCTATTTCTCATGGGAATATTAAGTTATCCGAAGAACTGTGCTCTAATTTATCAACAAATGAGAAAGCTGAGTTAATGATGGTTGTTGATATTTCTGACGAAGCAAATGATTGGATATGTAACAAGGTTAAAGGTAACTGTTTCTCTCCTTTTAAAAGAAGACCGCCCAACACTTCAAGTGTGGGGGCGTCGGGGTCCCAATGTTGGTGATTATGAGAGGTTCGAGTCTAGCTAAAGACTCGTAAATAAATTAAGCGCTTCTCGGGAGGCAACCCGTGTTATTTTCTTGCATTTTATTTTCATTTTTGTAGTTAGATTTGATGTTTTAATGTCAAGAAAGTGCAGGTGAAATTTTGGTGTGAATGGGATTGAGGCTTGTTGATTTTAGTTTGTCAAAATTTTCTAAGGAAAAATGAGGGAGTTCGGAACAGTGAATCCCCACTGCGCCGCAGTGGGGGTGGACTTGAGTGACTGCGTCGCAGTCAGTTCATTATCTGGGTAAAAATAACCCCACTGCGCCGCAGTGGGGGAGTGGCTTATTGACTGCGCCGCAGTCCTTTTATACTGTCCTTCGGGTGAAAATTGTCCCACTGCGCCGCAGTGGGAGAGGTCGATAGCCACTGCGCCGCAGTGGGATCTTTGACCAGTCAACTGGGGGTCGGTTATAATTGAGTTAATGTTTCAAACTTACTTTTCACCACAAAAAGCTTTCTTTCTTTCTTTATTTTATTTTATCGTATTTTATTTTCTTTTTATCAGTAGATGCTTTGATATGCTTGGGAATTTGTGGTTTGTTTTGTGATGCGATTTAAGCAGGATTGTTGATGGCTTTAGTGAAGCTCAAGTGTGGGGGGAACCCACTGGATTCTCTCCTAATCTCTATTCTATGGAATCAATTGATTAATTGTGTGATGTCATGTGCATATGTTGGCAGTAAGTTCAGTGCATTATTTTTGATTGGCATCTTTCTTGATACTGTTTCACACACATCGGTATGTGCTCTAATTCTTTTTGTCTATTGTCGCTTACCCCTATTTACCTTAGTTTTGACCGATATGGACATTGAGGGCATTGTCCATCTTAAGTGTGGGGGGAGGCAAATAGAAAAAGCCGGGTTGGTTAAAAAGTGAGAAAGTTTGAAGTTTCCTTCCTTTACTAGCATTTTGGTTAAATTTTTAAATTTTTGAGGCTATAGGTTTTGTGCAAAGACGAGAAATGAAGTGAACCCAAAATTTTGCTAATCTAGGATAGAACTTGAGATTGGTTACTTTTTGCTTTCCTTTCCTAGTGCTTGTGGCATTTCATCGTTCCAAGGGGTCATAAGCTTGTTCCGAACTTCAAATAATCTAGGTTGCTTGCGAATTGTACCTTAATGATGAACCTGATATGAATAATAGCTTCACTAGATGATGTATTGGTAGGCACCGCTTGAGGTTTTCCATTTGAATTTTGCAACTTGTGTGCATAAAGTGCTTGAAATGTGTTTAACATGCTTGTGGTAATTTGACTTAACATATGGTTTGCACACCGGATGTCCGGTCCTTAATTCTTATGTTATAGGTTGTGGTTCTAGTCATTATGTTTGGTCTTTATATCGGGGTGTCTGGGTGCTTCGGCATCAAACGGGTGGCACATGCGGGAATGCGCATAATCTTTTTCCAATAGTCTAATGCTAATGTGGGCTTTGAGATTCGGACAAGTAAGTCCTTGGGGTGACTCGTTTTACCTCTACCTAAAGCTTCCAACTTGGGATGAGTTGTCCGAAAGTTCGTTACGGGTCTCAT
The DNA here is from genome assembly GCA_034093135.1 of Erigeron breviscapus. Classification (NCBI taxonomy): domain Eukaryota; kingdom Viridiplantae; phylum Streptophyta; class Magnoliopsida; order Asterales; family Asteraceae; genus Erigeron; species Erigeron breviscapus. The sequence goes on from CM067172.1 coordinate 87,602,418, forward strand.
AGAAACTCACGGGTATTAAATTATAAAACCTTTGTTCTCGTATGTGTTAGTGTTTAGAGCATGGTCTCTGGATATGCAGCCCAACCTTGAGTCTAAGTGATACGTCTCTTAACGATACTTGCGTATCTGTAGCGAACCTCTGGCTAGGCGCTTAAAGTACACTTTCGTATAATCACCTGATGTGTGGATAGAGTTGCAATTCTAGACCGTAGGAGTATGTTTTGTCAAGGGACTCATAAGTATACCGTAATGAAAACCTTATGGAAAACCAATGGCGTGAGTGTTTAAGTGGACAAATATACCGATAATCATTGTGGAATATTGCTTATGTTGCCAATAATAATTGTGAAGCTTGCTAGTGGATTATAAGCTTAGTAAGAACGAGCTTAAGGTCAATTAGAATGATAGAAATGTTAAAGAGGTGAACACAAGTATAGGGAGGATTCTAATTGTAACTGAAAGATGGTTTTGTTATAGATTAGTAGAATTTTCTGATTTCGTCTAAAACTTTGCTCATTAGTTTTTAAATGCATTTGCTTTCGGTATTCAACACCGCTTGGTTGGAATCTTCCCATATAACCATGTATCGTTTTGTGACATTTTGAATTGGGTTATTAAGATTGATAAAGTTTGATTTGCTTGAGGACAAGCAAAGTTCAAGTGTGGGGGGATTTGATGTGACCAATTTATACCCATCGCCCACATCATTATTGGCCTTGTTATTAAGTGTTTTTAGTCGATTTTGTTGGCATTTGGTGCGTTTATGTGTTTGTTAGTGTTGTCAGGCTCTAAACAGGATACGTGTCCATTTGGTGTAAGTTCGGATGATTTCATAGGCCAAGATGTTGATTTGTGAGCCTGAGAGTTGTTCAGGGTTGTGAAGATAGAAAAGTCCAGCATGATTGGACTGCGCCGCAGTGAGGAGTGCATATGCCACTGCGCCGCAGTCATCTAATGGAAAGGCATATTGAGACCAGTTATATAGCACTGCGCCGCAGTGGTGGTGACCTAAACCCACTGCGCCGCAGTCATCAAGTGCCAAAAGGAGGATAAATTCCAGTGATAATGCACTGCGACGCAGTGAAGGCAACATATATCACTGCGCCGCAGTCAGGCGAAGTCAAAGTCAAAAGAGATCCACTGCGCCGCAGTGGAGTCCTTATTTTCCCACTGCGCCGCAGTGGGTCGACGGGCCTGTAGGATTTTGGCAGCCTCGTTGCCTCAAATTCCAGGGGGTATAAATAGATAACAAAAACCTAATTCCCAAAGGTATCAAATTATCTTTCTAGGAGCTGCACTATAAGGGATTTCTTCAAGGTTCAAAGGCTAGTTTTCTTCCTCAAAATCATTGGAGATCTACGTGCACCCATCTAGATCGTATCTACTTTTCTTGTCTTACAATTTACTTTCATCAAACGATTGGTACAATCATGTTTACCTTTTCTTTTGATTATTATTTACCATTCATCATGAGTGGCTAGACCTATTATCATCCACCTTGATGAAACTAGACGGATAATGTGATTGCTATGTTTTAATTCAAGAGTTGATTCTATTATCGTTATATTGAGATCTTTATTGATTAATTCCTTATTCTTTATTTTTTGTGATATTAATAATTTATTTGTTCATCGTTAGTGGTACTAGGTGAATAGGTATTTTATTTCAATTAATTGTCTATGATTGATTGTCTCCGGTTGGTGGTACCACGGTGAATGTCATTAGAATAATAGGTATTAATTGGTAAACGTGTTTAGATACGGTTGGTGGTACCACGTATTTATTCACATAGATATGATTGATAATGTTAATCAAACAAACTAATTACTAGGGATATTTTCTTAAGCATTGGTGGTACCGGCTTGGGTAATTGAAATAGCAAATTAGGTGTTTGGGTAATTTGCAAGCGGTTGGTGGTACCACGTAAGCATCTTTATCCTTACACGATTATCTATTCAACTTAATGAATTTGATCTTAATTTAAAGCAATCACATTTGAAGTCGAGGGAAGTCAAGGTGGATGAATTTTAATATTATTGTCTGAAGTTTCATTTCATTTTATGTTTTTAATTTTCTGTTAAAAAGAGATTGAAGTAACACCCTTTTTCCAAACCATTTTATGAAACAACTAGTTCAACCAATCCCTGCGAACGAACACGGTCTTACCTGTTAACTATATTACAAACGATCGGGTCCACTGCCCGTGAGTGCGTAGTAGTGAGTTTTTAGGTGATTCTAGTTTTAAAAATATAAACTCGATTTAGCACATCAAGTTTTTGGCGCCGCTGCCGGGGATTGTGTGCCGTTTTAGTTGTTAAATTTAGTGGTTGATCCTTCCTCACGCGTGAGGAAGTTATTTGCTTAATTAGTATAGTTTATTTTTGTTTATCACAGGTGCATTTTACGTGTGTGTTAGTTGTGTTTGCAGGCTTATTCTTAGTTAATGATCTTGCGTTCTTCGGGTAAAACCTCTGTTCAGTCCTTGGAGAACTCCACCGAGACGCAGGATTAACTATACAGCACCAACACCGCTATCACCTGCAACTCCACCCACTCAGGATTCAGACGAAGAAGGTTTTGATTTAGAAGAACTATTTTCAGAAGTTGAGAAAGAGGAGATGGGTGACGAACAACCAAGGGATCCAAATGACATTCCATATGGTGATAGGGTCCGAATTATTCCCACGGCTCGAGGTTCAGCCATTAGACCTCCGGGTATTGATCATACTTTCAATTTGAAGGCGAATCATCTAAAGAGCATAGAAGAGCAGAAATTCGATGGAAAAAGAAAATGGGATCCTAACCAACACTTGGATAGGTTTGAAAAGTTGGCTCGGCTTTACCAATATGGTCAAAACCAAATGAATGCCGTGAAGCTTGAAACATTTCCCATTTCGATCACCGGAGATGCCGAAGATTGGTTCAATGACCTTCCCGAGAATTCTATCACTACTTGGGACCAAATGAAACAAGCTTTTATTGATGAGTTTTATTCTCTTAGAACTCAAAGGAGGCTGGAGAACTTGATTAGGTCATTCGAGCAAGATGAGAAGGAGGATGTGGTAGATGCATGGATCCGTTTCAAGGATATGCTAAGAAATTGTCCGGGTCATGAATTGTCCAAGGAAAATTATGTTGAGTTGTTCTTTGATGGGTTGAACAAGAGGTCCAAAAGAGAATTGGGATATGCATTCGGGGGAAGTTTCAACAAGATTACACCAAATCAGGGGTATGACATTTTGGAACAAATGGTGAAGGATTATGCAACTATGGATGACGAAAGATTCTTGAAAAATGAGAAGAGAATGAACAAAGGAACTAAGGAGGGGAGAGTTGCAAGAGTTGAAACTGGAAGGGATTCTGAGATTGTTGGAGAGATTCAAGCTTTGTCTTCACGTATGGAAAAAGAATTTGCATCTCAAGAGGCTAGGTTTGGAGCTCTTGAAAAGGATGTGAAGACTATTGCTGACGGTTGTGACTATTGTGGAGATATGCATTATTCTGAGGATTGTCCCAATCGGGGACGTGAAGATGTCAACTACATTCAGAACCAGCAACAAGGGGGTTTCCAGCGCAACACCGGTTTCCAAAACCGGCCCTCAGGTAATACTTCTTACAACTCTTCCTTTCCTACTAATAATGCTCGTTTTTCAGGTAACAGGTGGCAAGAAGATCATTATCAGAATCAGCCTCAGCAGCAGATACACCAAGGCCAAGGATCTGGATCTTCTAACACCGATCCAAGTGACGAGTTGAGGGAGATGATGAAGCAAATGATGAGCAATCAGATTGAAACAAATACAAGTATTCAGAATATCAGGAAGGATACCAAGGAGCTGAATGAGAGGCTAGAAAGACTAAGTGGTAAAGTTGAGATGAATGCCAAGAATGCAGGGTTGAACTTTAAGGATCTCGAGAGTAGGATGGCAGCTTTAGCTAGGCCTACGGGGACTCTACCGAGCAATACCCAACAGAATCCAAAGCCTCAGTCGAGTAATCAAGGATCATGGAGAAAGGATACCCAGCCTAATGTCAGAAACGAGCATGTGAATGCTATCACCACGAGGGCAGGTAACACTTATGATTTAGCTAAATCATCACCTAATGATTCGTTTCAATCTGTGCAGGTTAATGAAGAGGAGGAGCAAGTTGATGACGAGATTGAGATGGAACCGGAACTAGCCGTGCCAACACCGGCCGTTCCATCCAAACCCGTTGCTAAACCTGTTGAGAAGCCCGCTGAGGAACCAACTGTTAAGCCATATAAACCGAAGGCTCCATTTCCCCAGAGATTGGCGAAAAATAAGCTGAAGGAACAAATGGACAAATTTGTAAGTCACCTCCGTAAATTGCATATTAATATTCCATTTTTAGATGCAATTGTGCAGATGCCCGGATATGCAAAGTGCTTGAAGCAGATTTTGATGAATAAGAAGCATCTGGAAGAAGTGACTACTGCAGTTTTAGAGGATGTTTGCTCAGCAGCTGTAACAGGTAAGTTGCCCGAAAAACGAGGAGATCCAGGTAGTTTTACTATTCCTTGTAAGATAGGTAACTTAACGGTAAAAAAGGCTTTAAATGATTTGGGTGCAAGTATTAACCTAATGCCTTCTTCTCTTTACTCCAAGCTGAACTTAGGAACACCTAAACCTATTAACATGAAAATCAATTTGGCCGATAAGTCTGAAATAAGACCTATTGGAATATTAGAAGATGTGTTAATTTAGGTGGGAGGTTTGATTTTTCCTGTAGATTTTGTGATTATTGAAGCTGAAGAGGCATTAAATGTGCCTCTTATCTTAGGGAGACCATTCCTTGCCACGGCCGATGCCAAACTTGAAGTTGGTCGTGGTAAGTTGACATTGAGAGCCGGGGATGAATCTGATTTAAAAACTGTTTTCTTTGCCTAATGCTGCTAATTATGTTGAAACTGCCTATGTTAGTTCTTTGGATTCACAGATTGATAAATGGTTGGATGATAAGCTAGAGGAAAGAGAGCTAGAATTGAAGTCAACAGCGGTACATGTTCCTAAACCAACGGATGGCCCTTGTGCTAAAATCCGTAAGCTTTATAGTCGTGTGAGGTCCACTATTTCTCATGGGAATATTAAGTTATCCGAAGAACTGTGCTCTAATTTATCAACAAATGAGAAAGCTGAGTTAATGATGGTTGTTGATATTTCTGACGAAGCAAATGATTGGATATGTAACAAGGTTAAAGGTAACTGTTTCTCTCCTTTTAAAAGTAGACCGCCCAACACTTCAAGTGTGGGGGCGTCGGGGTCCCAATGTTGGTGATTATGAGAGGTTCGAGTCTAGCTAAAGACTCGTAAATAAATGAAGCGCTTCTCGGGAGGCAACCCGTGTTATTTTCGTGCATTTTATTTTCATTTTTGTAGTTAGATTTGATGTTTTATTGTCAAGAAAGTGCAGGTGAAATTTTGGTGTGAATGGGATTGAGGTAAGTGTTCAAAAATTTCATTGTCAAAATTTTTCTAAGGAAAAATGAAGGGGTTGTGAACAGTGAATCCCCACTGCGCCGCAGTGGGGGTGGACTTGAGTGACTGCGTCGCAGTCAGTTCATTATCTGGGTAAAAATAACCCCACTGCGCCGCAGTGGGGGAGTGGCTTATTGACTGCGCCGCAGTCCTTTTATACTGTCCTTCGGGTGAAAATTGTCCCACTGCGCCGCAGTGGGAGAGGTCGATAGCCACTGCGCCGCAGTGGGATCTTTGACCAGTCAACTGGGGGTCGGTTATAATTGAGTTAATGTTTCAAACTTACTTTTCACCACAAAAAGCTTTCTTTCTTTCTTTATTTTATTTTATCGTATTTTATTTTCTTTTTATCAGTAGATGCTTTGATATGCTTGGGAATTTGTGGTTTGTTTTGTGATGCGATTTAAGCAGGATTGTTGATGGCTATAGTGAAGCTCAAGTGTGGGGGGAACCCACTGGATTCTCTCCTAATCTCTATTCTATGGAATCAATTGATTAATTGTGTGATGTCATGTGCATATGTTGGCAGTAAGTTCAGTGCATTATTTTTGATTGGCATCTTTCTTGATACTGTTTCACACACATCCGGTATGTGCTCTAATTCTTTTTGTCTATTGTCGCTTACCCCTATTTACCTTAGTTTTGACCGATATGGACATTGAGGGCATTGTCCATCTTAAGTGTGGGGGAGGCAAATAGAAAAAGTCGGGTTGGTTAAAAAGTGAGAAAGTTTGAAGTTTCCTTCCTTTACTAGCATTTTGGTTAAATTTTTAAATTTTTGAGGCTATAGGTTTTGTGCAAAGACGAGAAATGAAGTGAACCCAAAATTTTGCTAATCTAGGATAGAACTTGAGATTGGTTACTTTTTGCTTTCCTTTCCTAGTGCTTGTGGCATTTCATCGTTCCAAGGGGTCATAAGCTTGTTCCGAACTTCAAATAATCTAGGTTGCTTGCGAATTGTACCTTAATGATGAACCTAATGTGAATAATAGCTTCACTAGATGATGTATTGGTAGGCACCGCTTGAGGTTTTCCGTTTGAATTTTGCAACTTGTGTGCACGAAAAGTGCTTGAAATGTGTTTAATATGCTTGTGGTAATTTGACTTAACATATGGTTTGCACACCGGATGTCCGGTCCTTAATTCTTATGTTATAGGTTGTGGCTCTAGTCATTATGTTTGGTCTTTATATCGGGGGTCTGGGGTGCTTCGGCATCAAACGGGTGGCACATGCGGGGACACGCGCAAAACTTCTTTTTAATAGTCTAATGCTAATGTGGGCTTTGAGATTCGGACAAGTAAGTCCTTGGGGTGTCTTTGTATACCTAGCCTACCTAAAGCTTCCAACTTGGGATAGATTGACTGAAAGTTCGTTACATGGGTCTCATAGAAACTCACGGGTATTAAATTATAAAACCTTTTGTTCTCGTATGTGTTAGTGTTTAGAGCATGGTCTCTGGATATGCAGCCCAACCTTGAGTCTAAGTGATACGTCTCTTAACGATACTTGCGTATCTGTAGCGAACCTCTGGCTAGGCGCTTAAAGTACACTTTCGTATAAATCACCCGATGTATGGATAGAGTTGCAATTCTAGACCGTAGGAGTATGTTTTGTCAAGGGACTCACAAGTATACCGTAATGAAAACCTAATGGAAAACCAATGGCGTGAGTGTTTAGGTGGACAAATATACCAATAATCATTGTGGAATATTGCTTATGTTGCCAATAATAATTGTGAAGCTTGCTAGTGGATTATAAGCTTAGTAAGAACGAGCTTAAGGTCAATTGGAACGATAGAAATGTTCAAGAGGTGAACACAAGCATAGGTAGGATTCTAATTGTAACTGAAAGATGGTTTTGTTCTAGATTAGTCGAATTTTCTGATTTCGTCTTAAACTTTGCTCATTAGTTTTAAATGCATTTGCTTTTGGTATTCAACACCGCTTGGTTGGAAATCTTCCCATATAACCATGTATCGTTTTGTGACATTTTGAATTGGGTTATTAAGATTGATAAAAGTTGATTTGCTTGAGGACAAGCAATGCTCAAGTGTGGGGGGATTTGATGTGACCATTTTATACATATCGCCCACATCATTATTGGCCATTTTATTAAGCGTTTTAAGTCGATTTTGTGTGCATTTGGTGCGTTTATGTGTTTGTTAGTGTTGTCAGGCTCTAAACGGGATACGTGTCCATTTGGTGTAAGTTCGGATGATTTCATAGGCCAAGATGTTGATTTGTGAGCCTGAGAGTTGTTCAGGGTTGTGAAGATAGAAAAGTCCAGCATGATTGGACTGCGCCGCAGTGAGGAGTGCATATGCCACTGCGCCGTAGTCATCTAATGGAAAGGCGTATTGAGACCAGTTATATAGCACTGCGCCGCAGTGGTGGTGACCTAAACCCACTGCGCCGCAGTCATCAAGTGCCAAAAGGAGGATAAATTCCAGTGATAATGCACTGCGACGCAGTGAAGGCAACATATATCACTGCGCCGCAGTCAGGCGAGGTCAAAGTCAAAAGAGATACACTGCGCCGCAGTGGAGTCCTCATTTTCCCACTGCGCCGCAGTGGCTCGACGGGCCTGTAGGATTTTGGCAGCCTCGTTGCCTCAAATTCCAGGGGGTATAAATAGATAACAAAAACCTAATTCCCAAAGCATCAAATTATCTTTCTAGGAGCTGCACTATAAGGGATTTCTTCAAGGTTCAAAGGCTAGTTTTCTTCCTCAAAATCATTGGAGATCTACGTGCACCCATCTAGATCGTATCTACTTTTCTTTTCTTACAATTTACTTTCATCAAACGATTGGTATAATCATGTTTACCTTTTCTTTTGATTATTATTTACCATTCATCATGAGTGGCTAGATCTATTATCATCCACATTGATGAAACTAGACGGATAATGTGATTGCTATGTTTTAATTTAAGAGTTGATTCTATTATCGTTATTTTGAGATCTTTATTGATTAATTCCTTATTCTTTATTCTTTGTGATATTAATAATTTATTTGTTCATCGTTAGTGGTACTAGGTGAATAGGTATTTTATTTCAATTAATTGTCTATGATTGATTGTCTCCGGTTGGTGGTACCACGGTGAATGTCATTAGAATAATAGGTATTAATTGGTGAACGTGTTTAGATACGGTTGGTGGTACCACATATTTATTCACATAGATATGATTGATAATTGTTAATCAAACAAACTAATTACTAGGGATATTTTCTTAAGCATTGGTGGTACCGGCTTGGGTAATTGAACTAGCAAATTAGGAGTTTGGGTAATTTGCAAGCGGTTGGTGGTACCACGTAAGCATCTTTATCCTTACACGATTATCTATTCAACTTAATGAATTTGATCTTAATTTAAAGCAATCTCATTTGAAGTCGAGGGAAGTCAAGGTGGATGAATTTTAATATTATTGTCTGAAGTTTCATTTCATTTTATGTTTTTAATTTTCTGTTAAAAAGAGATTGAAGTAACACCCTTTTTCCAAACCATTGTATGAAACAACTAGTTCAACCAATCCCTGCGAACGAACACGGTCTTACCTGTTAACTATATTACAAACGATCGGGTCCACTGCCCGATAGTGTGTAGTAGTGAGTTTTTAGGTATTTCTAGTTTATAAAATTTAAACTCGATTTAGCACATCAAGTTTCCATAGCCACTAAAAAGATAGACCTCAAAAGAGCCTATGAAAAATTCTTCTCTCTCCCCAACGAAGGTCTTAAAACGGCATATACCCGATTTAAAGGGTTGCTGAACGACATGACCACTGTTGGTATCTCTCATGATGATTTTGAGGTATGCCACAAATTTCTTGATAGTTTACCTATCAAGTGGCAAGGTCTAAGACAAATCCTTAGGACCACAGAGCGTCTTAATGGGCTTGATCTTGAGTCTCTCTTTGGCATTCTTTAATTTGAAGAGAGAGTCTTGCTCAAACTTCAAGAGCCGCTGCTGACGCACAACATCGTGCTGGTCCCTCCTCTTCCTCTTCTTCAACCTCTTCTGCTTACACCGCTACTGACCCCCTTGCCCTTGTCTCTGCTGAGCCCATTAATTTTAATAGTGGTGCCAGCTCTTCTCATCTCCCACCTCCTATTCAGTCTCTTGTTAATGATCTCGACGCTGATGAGAAACAAGAAATGTTCAGCGACTTTATGGACTTTGCCTTAGTCGCTGGTAAGAGGTACTCTCGAAAATGGAACAACCGTAAGTCGGTTGCTCCATACAAGCCTCCTGTTGACAAATCTCAAGAGGAGTGCTGGAGATGTGGTAGAAAGGGACACTACCAAAAGGAGTGCAGAGTTGCTATACCAACTCCAGCTGCTCCTAAAACTAACCCTTCCAAACCTGCTGATGAGTACAGGAACAAATACTATCAGCTAAAAGCCAAGGTTGCTGAAATGGAAGATGCAAAAACACCAGCAAAAGGGCTGGTAGCTGAAGAGCACGACTGGGCTGAATCAGATGATTCAGACAGTGAAGAATACGTTGATGCCATGTGTCTTATGGCACTCGCTGATGGTGGTGCACTGACAAAAGACCAAGTCTCTTCCAGTCAGTGGGTAAACGTCACCATTAAAAAGGTATGTGCTCACTCTTCTGTCTCTGACGAAGATAAACCTAAAATCTTCGAATCTCTTATTTGTGATATCCAATTCGTTGAATCTATACGAGCTGATATCTAATCCAAACTCGACTCTGTCTGTTCAGAGTTGAGTGAAAAATCTGAAAAACTCAATGAGTTGAGAAATGTTCACGTTGAACTTCAATCTCATGAGTTGTTGGCACAAAAGGTTTAACTTGAGAATGAAAAACTCAAGCTTGAAGTTGCCAACCTTAAGAAGATTGTGACCTCCTGTTCAAAAGCTTCCAGGTTTCACCACCAGTGCCTAAACGAACAAGTCCCTGCCCAAGTACAGGCAGTAATAGGCGGTGACTTTAATGCCGCTGCCTCTCTCTCTGACTTGTTTAATGATGAGGTGAAGCCTGAAATTTCTATTCCTCCATCTGCTGTCATCTCTCCTGAAGAGATGAAGAAATGGTATTTTGTTAGGGGTCTTAACGATTACCACAATGAAATGGAAGCTGGTACTACCTCTTCTACTACCAGTGACCCATCTAATCCTGCTGAGGAAAATGGTGCTGGCTCCTCAGCAAGCACCTGCAACCCCTATCCTCATCTTCCCATTGTTGGCATGATGCCAAACGAAGGAAGAGTTCAATACTCTTCTGGGGAATCTTATGAAGGGGATATTGGTAGTGATGGTTTTAAACCCATCGCTCCTCAGCAGCTCACCATAAGACCTTCTGAACCATTCAGAAGAAGTAAGGTTGCTGTCCCCTATGACTATAGCAAACCTCAGTTAGCTAATGCTGTCAGTCAGCAACCTCAACCAGTTGCTCAACCCTCTTCTTCTTCATCTTCTCAGCAAGCTCCTACCCTTGCTGACTTCAAAACTGTGCAGGATGACCGTGTCATGCAGAGACGCGTCAGGTTTGGTGACGCTAGATTTCAGCAAGTTGGACCAGCTAAGGTCCGACCTGCTGATAGACAAGTCCTTCAGCATGTACCACAATCGATGCCTACTCCTATTTTGAGACATAAAACTCCTCAAAAAGAGAGAATGTCTAATACACAAAATAGGTCTGTTACTCCTCAAAGAGGATACTTGCCCCATCAGCAAGTAAGACCTATCACTCCTCAAAGAGGACACTTGCCTCATCAGCAAGTGAGAGCTACTACTCCTAATAGGCAGTACCTACCTCATAGGCAAATGAGGTCAGCTACTCCTAATCAGAAACCTAGATCGATCACTCCCAAAAGAGTGCATCCATCTCAGCAGGGTCCTTCTTCTTCTCACCCTGCTGTCCATCAAGCATGGAGTGTAGTCAAGGGATCAAAAATTCCCTCTACCTCTCAATGAGGATCCAAAAGGAAAATCCATTTTGGGTCCTGCTCCTAAGATGCCTCAGCTTACACTTCTGCTGATCACATGAATAGTGTAGGAGAGTCAACCGATCTCACTGAAGAGAACATTGCTGACTTCATTGCTGCTCAGCGAATCTCCTTTCCTCTCTCTCAAGAGATCATCACTAATGGTCACGGTAGCATTCTGGTTGAGTATGGGAACAACAATCAAGTCAGCAACTTGACTGTTCTAGATACTGGAGCCACTGTCACCTCTGCTGATCAATATCACACCTATGTGATTGATCTTGACATGCCTCCTGCTCATCAACTTGTTGATAACTCTCCAAGTGATGAGAATACTAACCCTAGTGCTCTTCTTCCTCTCTCTACTGATGACGTCGTCAGTAGAGAAGAATCCTCTGAGTCTCCCATCTTTAATCCTGCTGACATGTCTGTCAGTGAGTTCAATAGTGAACCCTCTAAA